>CM062567.1:48275551-48875551 GCA_031468815.1 Morus bassanus | reverse complement strand
CCATGCTGTCACAGCTGTGTAGAATGAAGCAAACAGACTTTATGAACTGTTCCTGAGCTTTGTTTCAGTTCTTGTGTAACTCTGCCCTAATGGGGGTCAGGACCCTGTACTGCCAAGCCCCCTGTTCAGCTCTGGATGCCACAGCTCACTGGAAGCGCATGCCACAGCTCTAAGTGTGGGTTTCCATCTCAGCCAGAATTGAAACATGCATTATTTCAGAGCAATTTCTATGTTCCCTTCCTTTTGTCACAAACTACCTCTTTTCCTGAAACAAAGTGCAGTTCTCCCTTACCTCAGAATTTCCCACAGCACTGAAGAGCCCAACTTCTGCCGAGCCCAACTGCAAGCTGCTGCTGCCCGTGATGTATAAAACTGGCAGGAGCACTAGGTGGTTGATGTGAGCAAAGTGAGGTTTGCAGAAGGTGGTTTTAAAGACCAGATGACATAGAATGAAAATCCAAGATGGTTGGAGAGCTTGTCTGCTTGTAGATGAGCATCAGCAAGTCCTTCACTTCACTTTCTTCTAGGACTGAGCTATCAAACAGTTCAGCTCTCCATCTACCACTTTGTCTCTTTTCCCACCAATGTCTTTTGTTCTAGCAAAAGATACTACCTATTTCTGCAGGCAAAGTCTGGCTGTTAAAGGTTTTTCTCAGCCTGTAAAAGACATTGGCCAGGAAACAAAACTGAGTGTTGACTATAGGGAATAAATTAGTAGGGATAGATCATGACAGTAACTAACTGCAGCTTTTGGAGGAACCTTGGGGCAGCTCCTCCCTTAAGAGGCAGTTACCGGGGCCTTCTCAGGTCAATTATATTGGTAACAATTTTTCTGATTTTAGTAGAGCTGTTCTGATTCCTAGCAGCTGGCAAACTGTCCTTTTTTATCATGTTCATATTCTGCTGTCTTTCTTCTGGGAAAAAAATCAGGGAGCCAAGTCACTTAAATCAGATACAAGTCAAAAGTAATTCTGTGCAAATGAATGAAGCAAAAAAAAAGCATAAAAAAGATAAAAGCAGTGCCCATAGAATTATAAATATTTATCAAACTATAAAAATACGAAGTCTAAGAATGAGGGGCACTGTGCTTCCCTGGACTTCAGATGTAATGCAGTTCCTTAGACTACATGCACATTGTAGGGAGACACCCTAAGATCCAGAAAGGTTTTTGGGATGCCTGCTTTGATAGCCATCCTGATCTGCGACAACCCACCCTGCCTGTGCCCTCCAGCAGCAGCGCTGCCCTTCTCTGTCCAGCTTAAGGATCTGAGGCGTGCTCCTGTTTAAGGAAGTTCTTCTGCATATTTATAGATTTTATTGACTTTTTTAGATCTATAAATAGAGCGGGAGAAAATAAAAAGGCTGATGAGTCCAGAGATTTGTCTGGTTTTGGCAATAGGACTGGCTGATTTGACAAGAGTTCCTCACACATCTTGCCTGCACTGGCTCTGCAGAGGGGAGCAGGGTGCGGACTGGGTGCAGTGATGCGGGTTAGCAATAGGTGGCACGCTTGAATAGGGCTAACCCCTGCTTTCTCCCAAGCAGCCCAAGAAATCCCTTGCAAGGGACCTGGACAGCCACAGCTCTCATCCAAAGGGAGGCTTAGCTGAGCATTTGCTCTTCAGCAGGCAGATACATCCACATGTACACCTGCTGCAGATAAGCAGAGCTGCTGGGAAGTGAGATTTGATCAGGTCTTGCATGTGGCTGTAGGTGAGTCCAGGCCCCCTGTGCTGTTTACTGAGCACTGGGGTGCTGGTGGTGTGTTGTTCATCAGTGCTGTTAGGACAAGATCTTTCTTTTTTCTCCATCTCCACTCCCCTGCTCCCCTCAGTCACTCTTGATGGGCCCCTGCAGGACTCGACCTCCCATCCAGTCTGAAGCTCCATCACACCAGCCTGGGACCAGCCATCTTCCTGCTGCATCACCTGGCCAGGATGTTGCTGGGACCTGTGACCTTCTCCAGGCAGCCGAGTCTCTCCTGGAAAGTGCACAAGAGGCTCGAAGCACTGGCTGCATCTGCATGAGTAACTGATGGTTCATCTTGTGAAGCTAGACTAAAACCTCAGCAGCAACAGGGTATTTTCAGGTGCACTTGAAACGAAAACATTTGGGGTTTGTTCTTAGTGAAAAAGAAAAACACCCATCTGTTTGGGACCAAAATATTTCATGGGGGAAGGCAGAAGGGCACTCTAATTACCTGGTGTTTTTTTCATTTTTCAAAGTACAAATGTAGTTTTAAAGCAAAACCACAAGGGCAGGACACGAAGAAATGAAAACCTTGCATTTAGAAGCTGACAACTTTTTATAACATTTCCCCTTTTTTTTCTTCTTTTTATTTTCCATCTGAAGCTATTTGCTAAATGCCAGCCCTCCACAACCCCCTGTCAACTTCCCAAAGGCTGTTGGAGATGACTCAGCCATGCACAGGGCAGACCAGGGCATGGCTGCGGCTGGGCAGTGGCAAATGCCACTGACTCAGGCTGGGCACTGCCCCGTCACCTCCACCTGCCCAGGCTGGACCCTGGCACCCCCTGGCATCCCTCTGGAGCAGAGCCCACTTCTTCGAGGAGGCAAAGACCTCCCTGGCCCCGTGGGTGATGCAAGGTGCTCTTGCTGCATTGTCCAGGCCAGGCGCCCTCCTGCCTCAACTGCCCTGGTCCCCAGCTTGCCCTTGGGTGGGAGGAATGCCAAATCACTGCCTGCAGCTCCTCCCAAAGCATCTTGCTCACAGCCTTTCCAAAGAGGAGTCTCAAATGAGAGGCACTGTCTGGCCGAGTTGGATGGACAAAAGCATTATGTTTTTCCTTGAATTTTAGATAAGAAGATAACGTGTTCTTTCATCACAGCTCCCCCACCAACAGCCACTTTTCACACTTGATCTGATAAAAAACACCTAATGTGATAACGTGATACTTAGCTTTCAATGTTCCCTTTCTCAAAGACATCCTGACACTTTGCCCTATCTTGGCTTCCACCAGGGTGCATCCACCTTGCTCATTAACACTAATGACAGTTGTTCTTAAATATCTGCGTGAGGCAGGTGATGGAAGCATGCAGAAACCGGCAAAAAGGGATGGAAGGGTTTTGTCAGAGCTGCAGTTGTTAAGGCTTTATCTACCATGTAGGGACAGTCCCTTGGCTGCAGCATTATTTCTAAGACAACAAGTAAATAACCCTGCTGTAGTCAACTGGAGTTCAAGTGGAGGAGAGCTTAGATGAACTGATGAAGTCTTTTCTGTGATCCTCTGGTTACAAAACTAAGTTTCAGATCTCAATTCGTAATGCAGAAAAAGCACTACTTGAAATTTAGGTATTTTTGTTTCAGTTCTTCATCTAGGATTTTATGAGACTATCCCTGTAGCTATCTGAGCAACAGGGTATAATTTTGCTTTTTTATGCTGAAGGAGCAATGTCTATTTGTTTTTAATGATGGCAGAGGAAGAATGACAAAGTTTGCACCCTGGCTCATATATACATCCTTACAATATGTAAAAGAAGTTCAGAAACTTAAATACAGGCAAAAAGGAAGGGGAAGCTTCTGCCTGTGTCCACAGGACATGGCAGGTTTGACTCTTCTGTTTTTCCTGAAGTGCTCTGCAGCTGAGCATGGAGATCTTCTGATAGCTGGCAAATGAAATATGACTAAGCAAGATGGGAAGTGGTTTTTCTGCATGTAGGTTGATTTTGTTAATATCTTTCTACTTTGAATGGCAAAGGAACGCTTTGGAGAAAACATGTTTGTTAAAGTTTTGAGTGTATTTCCACTTCGGGGCTGAGGAAGCTTGGAGCCTGGGGAAGCAGGGACCTCTCTTAGTAAAACCAGGCTTCTCAATGGCAGTATAGCTGAGGCAGAGAGCGAGCAAGCCTGAAAAACTCCTAAAATGGCAGCAGGTTTACTTCTCCTGCTACAGAGAGCCAGACAAAAATAAAGCCACACATTGAAGAAAACACCACCGCAAGAAGCTTCTGCAGCTCTTGTTCAAAGTCTTTGGTGGGGTTTTAGCTGGTCGGGCTCTTGGGGGCTTTCATACCCCGTCAGAGGAGAATGGATGGAGCATTGTATGTGCCAGGCTGGTTGTGGCCAATGCTTGGGCAGGTTTTTCATCCCCTGGTGAGATGAAATATGTGCTCATACCTCTGATATGACTGTGCAAAGGTCAGGTGGCACAGCTTAAACTAGTGAGGAAAGTGGGTTTAAAATTAGTGCCTACCTTTGCCAGCTGTCAGTGAGCATCCCATTCTGTTGCTTTAGCACAGGGGATCGGAGGCAGGAATTTGAACTGCTGCGGCAAAGAAGTTATGAAGCTTTGTCTGACCATAGACAAAACGGGTGGTTACGACCTGATCTAGTTAAAGCACCACAAAACCATGCAAGTGAAACCTTAGTTTGATTTAAGTCTGGTTATATCTGTTTATATATTTCGGTATCTCTTCATGCCTTCCTACCATCAAGGCAAGCTGAATTAACATAAGCCACATTTAGAATGGAATCAGTGTAACCATCTGTATACATGTTTCTCTAAAACCTGCTTTTAAGCTGGCTTGAAGACAAAATGCCCCACTCATCTTTTCTAGAAATTGAGTCAAAGCATCACCACATGTTCCTGGAGCAGGAACCGGTACATTTTTGTTTGCTTCCTGCACTTTTACTGAAGTCACCATGAAATCAAGCATCAGACTTAGCTGAAATATTACCATTTCCCCATTTGTCCCCCCCCCGTCCATTTTCCCCAGAAGCTGAAGATGGCAGAATGGACTCATGCCCTGTGGACACCATGAGGACCTGACAAAGTGTGGCTGTAATTGTAGCAATGGGTTGTTGTTAAAACCATATTTCACTTATCCCTTTTTGCTCTCCTTTTCTGCCTGGGCAGTTAAATAAAGCGAGGATGTAATCAGATTTGGGAGCACTGTTTTAATCTTTCTTCCTGAGTTTTTGGCAGCGGAGGTTTCTTGCCTCTGGCCTTTGGTGTCTGCCCAGGTGATGGGGTAGGCTGTCCCACAGCAGAGGGGGGTACACTCAGCTGAAATATGCATGGTGCCCACAGTGGGGTCCCTTCTCTTGCCCCTCCTGGGATGTGTGAGGCTGCGTATGTGGAGCTGGTGATGGAGGACAGGGCCAGCTGCATCCAGAGCTCACACATCTGACCAGCCCCTCTCCTTTAGGGTGGCTCCCTGTGGGGTGGTATTTTGGATTGGGGGGTGCATGGAAGCCTGGCTGGTCCCACTGAGGCTCTGGGTGGTGTCTGGGAGTCTGCCCAGACCTCTTGGAGCAGGACTGCAGAAGGTGCTCATGCACCTTTGAGCAATGTGACCCTATGGAGGGTCTCATGCCAGTCCAAAACTGCGGGGGTGAGGAGCATAGGACACAAGGGACACCTTAATCTCTGCAGGCAGGAGTTGAGGATTGGAAAATAAAAGCTGTCCTCAGCAAATCACTGTTTCCCAATGAGAACCTCGAAGTTGAAACCTCAGGTATGAATCACCTGCCCTTTAAAATTCCTTGGGGTTGCAATCAGTTCTGTGTATGGGTTAAGGACAAGGATCAAATCAATGAGGCTGCCAGGTCCTCTCCTTTGGGGTAAATGCAGCACATCCACATGCTGGCTCCCAAATTCCCTGTGTTTGCACTCTGCAGCTTTGTCTCAGGAATAAAGTCACCCCAAGAGCCCTCTGCTTGCATCAAACTGTGTCAGTGTAAATGATCTGCAGCAGGGATGGGAAGATGAAATGAGGCCAGGAAGAAAGATCACTGGAGAATTTCAGCCAGTGCTTTGCGCAGCAACCCTGCTGTGGTCAGTGGACCTGCACCCACATGGGTCTCTTTCCAGCTGAGCTGCGAGGGAAAAAATGAAAAGAGAGGAGATGTACATGGGAGTGAACTGTGGTCCTGCTGTGGAATTGGACCCATCATGATGATCAAAAATATGTATTCTTAATTTTACTTTTACAAAAATAAAACCAGACAGGGACAATCTGGGCGGGGACAATCTGGACCTTAATGCGTCTTCCTCTTTCCAGTGCTTCCCTTCCAAGCTTAGCTCTGGCCCTCTCCTTCCCACGAGCTGTTTTGTAACATCTACTCCTTGTTGCACTGTGTGCCGCAACACAAACAGCCCCATGACGACAGTCAGGGTCTAGGGCGTGATGGTGAAGATTCAGGGTATTTAAATAAGGCGGGTTTTGGAGTCAGGATCTCAGGCCAGATGCTGGCTGCAAATCCAGCTAATTTGTACTGCCTCAGAAAACCAGTTTTGTTGGCTCTCTGGAAGACTCTCCAAAACAAGAGAATGCTACAGCACAGCCTTGCTGTAGTTGCCCCAAGCTGTTCCATCTCTTCCTCCTCAACTACTTTGGGCCATTGGAAATGGGATCAGAGCTGGAGCCCTCCGTGTCCTGCTGTTCTTTGGGGCTGTGGCTGGATCCAGGATAGGGGCATGAGCTGAAACTATCCCCAGAAGGCAAAGCTCCTGCAAAGACATCCTTAATTCATCTCTTCCTGAGATACTAGCATGTCTTAAGGGTGCCACAAAAATATCACTGCAGAATGAGCAGCTGAGAGTGAGGTTCAAGGCCGGGAGACAAAGACCCCGTGCCAAGGCATGCGGGAGGAGTTTGGCTTGCTTTCAGGATTGATTACACCCTTGGTTACCACAACCTATTTGAGGTCCCTTGTCATGGGACCTGTCTGGGCAGGTCTGATCTTCACAGTACTTTGTCTACGTAGTTTTGGAGAGCTACAGGGCAATGGGTGAAAGCATGCATGGCTTGGAAGATCTCTCCTCTTTTCTGGAGGGGTGCAGAGTAGCAATTCCAGGGCATGCGAGGAGGAGCTGACAGGAGTTGATAGCAGAGCAGAAGGTGTGCAGAAGTCCTGCCATCAGCTCTGCAGAGCCAGACAGCTATGCAGCTGCGATGCCAAAAGTGGAAGCTGGGGCACATAGTCAAATAGGCTTTGCACAAAGGGGAACTGAATGCTCTAGGGCCAGATCCTGCTCTCGCTTTACAGCAGGTAAAGTTGAGTGTTAGCTGGTTGCAGAAGACCAGCTCCATACCCAGCTGGTGACACCGGCAGCAGAGCTTGGTTTCTTGGGTTGGCGCAGCACAGCAGATGAGGAAGAGGCGCTGGAGCACCTCATGGCAAAAAAAAAAAGAAAGATCAGCTCAAGCGTAGTCAAGGCTAAGGACCGTGCAAATCTTTTGCCCCATCACCTGCTTTCTGTTTCCGTCTCAGTGCCATGCTGCCCATCCCGCCCTGTCCTGGGTGCCCGTGGCCTCCATGGATCTCCCCTCACCATGCCCTGAGCTTGTGCTCCTGCTGCTTCACTTTCTTTACCCAAGACCATTGCTCATGTCAGCTCTTTGCCTGTTGTCTGCAATTTGTGGCTGACATGCTACACTGGATGACAGAAAAGAGGAGCTAAGATCCCTTTGACTCTTCTGCTGAACCTGTGTTAATGAAGGCAGCCAAGCAGTCGTATGTGTGCAAAGCCTCCTCTTCCCAGCGGTGATGGGATGGCAGGGGAACAGCTGCATTCACTGGACTGTCACCCCGTGCTGTGGATATGTCCCTTGCTGGAGGGCCATGGGCAGCAGAGGCACCTCTGGGCTGCCTCCTGAACCTCAGGATGGATGGCATCAGCACACGCTGTCTGTATCTCTCCTCCAACTGCTCTTCTTGGGGTGCCTGGACAGCCCTTGCCATACTCCACTCATGGCTGTCACTGATGTCCTGTGGTGGTCCCTGCCATCCTGTGGTAGTCCCTGCTGTCCTGTGGCGGCCCCTGCCTCCAGGCATTTTGGCAAGCTGGGGGTTGTTGCTGGCTTCCAGGGAGAGAAGGACCGAGGTCTGAGGCCTGGGTCCGCCCAAGACTTAGATGTCCATCTCTCACAGCTGGGGGGTGCTTTGGCCATTGGGGCAGAGCCTGGTGGGGGACACCTCCAGTGGAGATGAAAGGGCTCCCCAGGGGGATAGATGGGGCACAGGGCAAGAAGCTGTGCAAGGGGAAGAAACACCTAACAGGTAGTTGTCTGGACTGGGGAACCCACACTGCTTCCTGCTCCGACATTGCTCCAACATAGAGCATTTTACCCATTTTCATGGTGTAACATGAAATCCATGGGCACTCTAGGACCCCATCGCACGATTAGAGGCAGAGAAGCTGGCTGACAGCTGCAGCAGTCAGGGAGACAACAGCTCTCATATATTGAAACATACAGAGGCGCTTTTTCCAGAAAACTGGACTATAAGTATATCTGACTGTCTGGTGATGGGGGTAGCCTTGATGCCCAAAGGCAACTAGTGCTGTCCCCACGCCAGCCTCCAGCTCCCACCATCTGTGCATCCCTGCAGCCCCAGGAGCCAGCAGCTGCTGCGCCATGCCACAGCACTGAAAGCTGCTCCATCCCAGGCTCCTGCACCACTCCTGCCAAAGTGCGTGCTGCCGGCCAAGGAGGACGAGGAGGAGGCTGAAGCAGAGCTGAGCTGGGAGGTAGGTAGTGCTCACAGATGTGGGAAATCGTTTTACCTACCCAGTGTTGAGGAAACTTTACTAGAAGGGGACTGACCGGTAGCATTATTTTATCTTTAGGACAGCCTGTTGTTTTCCTTCTCGTACTCGCCTGTTATTTTTTGGACTCCGTGAAGCCTAATTGCTGCTGCATGTCCCCTCCTCCCACAGCTGCGTTTGCACTGTCTTGGAAGTGGCTGTGTCAAAAGTTGGTTGCTCCTTCCCCGCCTCAGCTGATCCCTGTATTTTTGCACCCATGGCTCTGGGTGACAGTGACCTGGTGCATCTGTCAGCTCTGCGGTGCTTCTCACCTTTGGTAATCCCGTCCCTAGCGCCTGTGCCGGAGATGAGAAAGGATTTGAAGCAGAGGCATGCTAGGGAGGGAACAGCGTAGAGGATGTTTTTGGCTCAGGGTGCTGCATGTTCACACTTTGGTGACAGCCAAAGGGCTGATCCTTTCTCACCTGGCTAGGTCTCCAAAAATGCTTCAAATGAAACGTGAGAATGTAACCCCTGGTATCCCTGACTGCCAGCAAAGTTGGCTGCCTTTTATGAGAGCATGGTTTTCTCTCTGTGCATGGCAATTCCCTCCCCGGTGCTCTTGTGCCGCAGGTAAACCCCCTCCTTTCAGCGCCCCATGGACGCGCTGCGGCCACGGAGCCGGAGCGGGATGTCGGGGCGGCAGCAGGCAGCAGCTGCCTGCCCAGCCGCCTCTCTTCCCTGCCGCCTGCAGCTCAGCCCTGCGCTGCACTGCTGTGTCGCCGCACAGTGAGCCGGCCACTTTGCTGACACTGCTGAAAAGTTTTTGTCTACTGGAAGATTGGATGCCTTTTCTTTTTGCATAAGATTGATTCTCAGCCACAGCAGGCAGCCCTCTCTGCTGTGCCCTTTGTAATGCATGCTTCAGGACAGTATGGTCGTGGTGAAATAGGAGTTGTGCTAACTGTAGTTATGGCTATGTTTTGCTAGACCAACCTCTCCAAGTCCTTTCCAGGTTCCTCAGTTAGTTTTTTATTGGCTGCGTGCATCCCCAAAAGCCTATGTGAACTTATTTCCTGAAGAGTTTCTTGGAGGACCACCAGGCACCCTTGGGATCAGCATTTTGGTGGAGGGTGGTGAATGCTGCTTCTGACATGGTTCTGTAACACCAGAAGGCCATCTGCATGATCTTGTTGGCCACCAGCACCCTCAGACCATAGTTCAGGATCCTAGACCTAAGGTAAACTAAAAACCAACTTTGTATTAGAAGTGTGTCTGGATGTTGGGCTTGTAGATGATTCCCAGGGCTGAATTTTTAACACAGCAAGTGATTTAATGACCCTTTTTTGTCACAGGTTTCTAGAGAGCCTGGAGACAAACTGTGATTTCTCTATGCAGTCACTACCTCCTCTTGTGCAACAGGGGAGTAAAGAGGTGTGTTTTATACCAAGCTTAATGCTGCTGAGAGCATAAATGAAATCATGTTGGGAGCACGCTCCTAATGTTGACTAGAGTGCCTTACTGGCAAGTACATTAAGCATTAACCTCCTGTGGTATATGTGGTCAGCTGCTGTTTGATGGCTTATCAGAATGCCTATTCACATTTCAAAGGGCAAAGAAAACCCCAAAACAATGTGCATTTTTTTTTAACAATGCGATTTCACTTTGCTACCTTGGACCTTGTATCTGTTTTATTACATTACATTGGAGAATTTCTGTTTAAACTTTCTGGTTTTAATTTTCCAAAACTGAAATGAGACATAGCAGGAATAACCAAGGGTTGTTCTCTTCCACCTTCTGACCCATTTTACTGATGAAAGTCCTACATAATGAAAAAAGCAAGCCTTCTTTGTCCCAGCTTACGACAATTATTGTTGGCAAAGTGAGGTGTGAAGGTTTCCCATCTTGGTGCTGACTGCCCCCACCTATGCCTGTGCTCTTCCTTAAGGAAAGCTCACAGCTGGAAGGGTTTTCTGAGTTTGGAATCACTGGCTTTGCACATATTTGATAGAATAAAGATGAAGCAAGCAGAGTGGCATTTTGGGTAAAAGAAGCACAAACACCCAACAACTTTTTTTCGTTATTGGATATTCAATGTTATTTGAGACTAATTCAAGAGCTTTTTTTTTCTTCAAAGATTACCTAAAGCATTGTGGCTCAACTGTTGACTTCAGGGTTTCTCAGATGTCCTTTGCTCTGTCCAAGAAATGCCTACACATTACTAGTAATCTTGTCTATGAAAGCTGGTCTTGTGTTTGGTCCTGGTCAGAAAGACACATTCACAGTTAGTGATTTCAAAAGGTTAATGAAACTTTTGACTTTCTACTCTTCTGCCCACTAACTTATAAGAGGGGAGTTATGAAATCTTGATGGTTCTTGGAATTATTTGACTGTATCAGAAAAGAGTCAGCAAAAGAAATTCTGGGTCTTGTGAAAGGAAATACAGGTTTTACCTATGCAGTGGCACAAGTTCATCTGTTCTGTCCCACTCATTTGAAACCCACAAGAGCCCTTCTTGTGCTTTCAGTACACCAGAAAAACATGAAACTGCAGTTTGGTAATGAGAAGAAAACCTGCACCATGCCTCTGCATACTGGAAAGACACTCCTCCTCCTCTTCAACCCAACTTCTTGGTGGATCTGGTATTTTTCAGAACATTTTGGGCTGTATTTCTTACCTTCATTGAGCTGTGCATGTCCATCCCCAGCCCACTGGAGAGGAGGACGGTGTAGGTGGTAGGAGTGTGAGCTCTGCTTTACCCTGGCTAGCCTAAGGGATCCTCCTTGCTGCTAAGGTGAAGAGGGGTAAGAAAGGTTGATGTATAAAGTAAACTCCTTCCTGTCAGTGCAAGGTCAGCCATGCTGCAGCCAAAGCCATGCTTGTAGCCCCAGAGCCCTGGGCTGTGGTGGGAGGAATGCCTGCCCCCACCTTGCTCCCCACAGCTTCACCCTGTCCTGCCTGCATTACTGCCAGCAAACCCTGCCATGTCTCCCTGTAAGCAGCAGGCCTTTGGGCTTGATGATTTGCTTGTTTTCTCAAGCAGCACCATGCAAGATCAGGAGTGAGTTTAACAATGGTGAGCATTGATCCTTGCAGGTTTTGTACCTGCACCGCTGCCTACAGCCTAGGGCAAGCCGAGTGTACCTGCTGAGCGGTAGCCCAGTCTGTCCTGCTTGCTCCTGATGTGTCCAGATGACTTGCTGGGTCCACGCTAAGGCGCTGAGCATGGGTGGCCTTCCCTCTCCCCCAGCAAGCTCTGGTGCACGGGTTCAGCATGGCTGCACTTGTTTGCAGCGGTGTGGATGGTGGAGGCAGCTGGCGTGGCCAGCGGGCTCCCTAGTGGGTCTTTGATGTTGAAAATGAGTTCCCAAGAGCCTTGTGTTGCAGCTCTGGAAAGAGAGCTATGCCCCTGGCTCTCTTGACCAGAAAGGTTTGAAAGCTCTTTCTGATACCAGTGAAAGCCCCTGAAACTACAACATCTAATCATAGCACGAAAGTGTGTTAAGTGTCTATTCTGCATGGTCAAATCCTTTTAGCCTTACTTTCACCATTGTAAGCTTCACCTGTGGGCTTCCAGCTTATGCCAGTGCAATTGCTATGCCCTTGTTGCCATGTCCTCGTTGCCAGGCCCTTTGACTCACCACCTCTTGTATAGTGGGCTGAGCTAACTGTGAGGTTTTCAACACTTTTTGTATCTTGCACATTTCCTGCAAGAGGTGGCAGAAAAATCTGTTTCCTGAGATGAAGTAAGCGAAAAAGAATAGCTATAATAACCAGACCAAAAGAACCTAAAAACCAAGAAAAAGAATAAAGCTGTTCAGCAGCTTCCTGTTTACCAGTGGTTCAGATACAGATTTATCAGCGGCATTGCCGAGCTCTCCTCACACCTCTTCTTAAACCACAGCATGTAGGAGGTGTGTGTCACCCCAGCAAAGCCTCTCTTTGCACCCCCGGCAAGAGCAGAGGCCTGAGGGAAAATGGGAAAGACAGGACAATGCTGCGCAGATGCCTGCTTTGAGATCATAGCCACTGCAATCTAGATGGGAAGCAGCAGCAGGAAGGGACCATTGCCCAGATTTTGCTCCATGATGCTCTTGTGCTGAGAGCAGCCTGCCCTGGAGAGGCATTGCTAAAGGCACATAACCCCTCCACGGCGACCTGCTGCCAGTGGCAGCATGCAGGTTTGAATCCAGGGCAGTGAGTCACCATCCTGGTCTCAAACCACGCAGGCTTCCCTGTTTTAAGAGCATGGTTTCATATGTTGAAACCCTTTTTTCCTTTTACAATCTGATAAGCGTCCAGAGCTGCTTCCACAGGAGGCTTCTGCGGCAAGAGTGGAACTGTGCTCGAGAGGCGGATGTGGGCGCTGGTGGCCACACAGTGAATTTCCCACCCTGCAGCTCCCCGGTTACTCACAGCCCCAGGGCTGGTGTGGCCCGAGGCCAGCCGGGAGGCAGAAGTGGTGCAGCCACCGCAGCACGGGGTGCACCCTCGCAGGGGTACTGCTGGCACCTGGCCATGGGCAGGCACTCTGCCAGGAACCAGCCTAGCCATTTAACGGAGTAGCTAGTAAAGTGCCCTTGCCCACGCCCCAGCCCCATGTGGTTTATCTGCATTCCAGAGAGCTAAGAAGTGTTGCACAGGGTTAGGTGGCATTGCTGTGGTGGGAGGAATCCTGACCGGTTTCTGTGCTGGAGCTCACAAACTTCACACCTGAAGGGTCAACGAGCCCCGAGAAGAAAGCCCTGAGTGTCAGCATGAAGGCGCATCATGGTTTTTGGAGGTCTCTGACTGGTGCTGCCTGGCTGGGTGTCAGGAGCAGAGCTGTGCTCTGGCTGGGCAGTGAGGTTGCCCCCTCTGCAGACTGGAGCACCTGGGACTGGGCGCTGCTGGGGCCTTTTGCTCTGAGCCAGTATGGCCAGTGCCAAGCTCTGGTGGTGAGCACTGGGCAGCCAGCCAGCACAGGTAGCCTTGATAATCTGGTGGGGAAACATCAGCTTATGCCAGAGAGCGAATTACGTGCCAGTCAGTGTAATTACAGTTGCTGGAAGGCACTGGAAGGAACAAGCAGCCTGCAAGAAAATAAAGAGTAAGAGCCGATACAGATTTGTAAAGAAGCAGCTATGTCAAATCAGCCTCAGTTACAGCCTCATGCCAGCCAGGCAAAGCAGTGGTATCCCGTACCTCGGAGCTAGCAAGCTTTCTGAGCATATCAAACAACCTTTACATGGGTGCACAAGTGGTCAGACAGTCAAACTCCTGAGCGGTCACTGCTGGACGGGATTGCTGCCCAAAAGGGTCCTGCAGCCAGGGCTGCGCTCTGCCCCGGCACAAGCCAGCATGTGCATTACTGCTCTGGATGAAGGGCTGGTGCATGTTTTTACTATTTTTACACATGCCACCGCCTTGAGAGGGGGTGCAAATGTACTGGGGGACAGGATGGCTCCTCAAATTGACCTTGACAGATTAAAAAGCCTGGGAGCAATGGGCTGCAGTTCATTAAGGACAAGCACCCACTTCTGCACATGGGCAGGGTCAGCCGAGACCACAAACACAGGATGGGGAAGGCAGCACTTCTGGAGAAAAGGATCTGGGGGGTAGCATCCAGCACAAGAGAAGTGTGAGTCACCAGTGCTATGCGATTGCAAAAGAAGACAGCTACCCCAGGCAGGTGACTCCACCAGTCTGCTTTGCCAGGCGTAAGGCCACAGCTGGGGCTCTGTGTCTAGTTTTGGGCACTGCAATGCAAAAAAGATTAAGGAAAACTGGACAGCCTCCAAAGGAGAACAGTGGTTACAATTAACAATTTAGAAAACATAACCAAAAAGGAAAAGGATGATGGAATATGAGCTATTAAGATTGAAAGGAAACATGATCTTAGAATATTTTAAAGCAGCTAGAAGAAAGTAGCAATTGTTCCTCCATGGAAAAATTAAGTAAGTGACTCAAATCACACCAGGAGAGTTTTAGATTAAGTATTAAGACAAATTTACTAGGCATGAGTCTGGAGAAGCACTGGGATGGCGTGTAAGGAGAAGCTGGGGGGAAAGCAGGGGCTGTAGGAGCAGACTGAACAACCGTGTGGCAAGAATAACAGTGGGACACTACCCCACCTTCAAGACAGGGATGGACTACATGATCTCCCAGCGTCCCGTCCAGCCCTGTTTTCTGTGATTTCTCCGTTCTAACTCATTCTCGCTTGCATCCTTCTCTGTTCTCCACCTTTAGGCAAAGCAGTTTCAGATGCTAATCTGAGAGATGCCCCCATGCCCTGATGTACCCACAGTGTGGGACAGCAAAGGCTTAACAACCTAAGTGCTTTAGGGAAAGGAAAAAAGCATCAGATAAGGGACAGATGGAGAAGTCTTGTTCTCAAAGACTCCATATGCAAGAGATGTATTTGTTTACTTCTTTCCGTCCCACAATTACCCTATCGTAAAACATGAGTAAGAAAATCCCACTCACTGCTGACATTGTTATGAATGAGTTACTGTGCTGGGAATTTTGCAATGCACTGATTTCTGCTTTGGTGAAACTAAGCAATTGTACAAGGCTGCAGCTGTCAAAGCCATAATCCGTGTGGCTTTGGTGCCGGCAGTGAAAAGCAGAGCGTGGAGAAGAATGAGCTGATCCAGACCTTACCAAGCACCTCCAGCTGCTTCTCCTGTACAAACTCCACAACAGGTTTTGGAGGACTCTCTGGCTCACAGCCTTTTTTTCTGCACTGAGCATCTGCTGCAGGAGAGAGAGCCAGAGCAATGCCAAATAGATTCTTCATACGCACATTTGTGCATGTCTGCATACACAAGCACCTTGTTACAGTAATACAACTCCACTTGGGTGGAGGGTGTCAATATTTTTGCTGACCAAGCTGAAAAGAAAAATAAAAATTTCTGTCTGCTATCAGCAAAACAGACACGTTTTAGTTCTACTGGAAATTTTTTTAAGCTTTGAAGTCTGCCTGTGTTTGAGGAAGAAGGTTTAGAAGAAGAGGTTATTTATAAAAAAAATGCTATATTTGAAAATGACACATTTAAAAATGAAAAATGGCAACGTTTTTTCTGGAACTTGTCAGAATAAAGTATTGTGACTCTTCTTCATTATTTTTCTCTAATTTGGAGGCGGGGAATTCCCCCCAAAACAACTTGGAACTTTCAGAGATATTTTAGTGAACCTAAATATACCTTTTTTATGACAAAAACCCCAATCACTCAAAATCTCACCTGGTCACAAAATCTCACCCACCTCTTTGTACACAGGTGTACAGATATGTTATCCCCGTTAAGAAAGGGAAACAAACCATTCTGCCATATGGCATATCTGTGCCTCTACAGTGGCAATGGTCTGATTAAACAATTTTGATTTAGATGATGTGGTCCTACTAAGATGGTGCGTTGATAGCTGATGCTGATAGACCCAAACATTGTGGCGATAACTGAAACAGGCAAGGATTCCTCAAAAGACAGCTGCTATGTGGGGTTACCTCCTGTACCTCCCAGGTGACTTCCAGCTCTGAGCACCCAGGCCTTGGTGTCCCCTTTGCCCATCCCTGCTTCCCTGTGGGAGAGGGGTGCAAGGGATTAACTGAGGGTGCTATGGCTGGGGAAGAGTGCTTGCTGGTCCATGCAGGCAGCAGAGACACTTGGGAGAGGGTTGGTGGGGCAGACAGATGGCCAGGAAGAGGAATTTGAGGTGGGAGGTTCATCAAGATGCTACCTGCCATGCTGCTCCCATGCTGTGGAGGACATGCTGTCCCCGACCCCCACCTCTATCTTCTCCTGCAAAGCCAAGCTGTTGTCATTGTTCTTCCCATCAGCAGTGATGGTTGCTGGTATTTTACAAGCCATTTTAGCTGAGCAACCCAGGATCTCTGAACATCACATACCCCGTTGCAGTTAATCCTGGTTTTGTTTCCTCTGCTGAACTGTCACCTCTTCCCTTCTCTTTTAATATGACAGAGTAAGCCCTCTGAGATGTAAAGTGAGAGCTGATTTGAAAGGGAAAGGCCTCTTTTTGACTAATAAGCTCCTCTTATTTTGCTGTCAGGCAAAGGCAAAGGAAAGTGCTTTTCTTGGATAAGAGCACCTGACTCGGCTGGTTACCACTGCTTTGAGATGGATGGAAGCACAGCATTGCATTAAGGCAAACTTGTTCTCCACTTTCCAGCCAGGTGCTATGATAGCGAGCGGATCCAGGAAATACTCGGTCTTTCCTTGGGAAATATCCTATCAGGCAGGGTATCTCACTCTGCTTTTATTCCCATCTTTTCCTAACAGCTGCTACACCAACACCAGAGCCTGTGCCATGGTGTCAGAAAGGTGCCTCCCATCTGCCTTACCAGCCAGAGCCATACCATGGCTCACCTGATGCCAAAGCAAGTTCTTGCTGGTGGTGTCTTCTGTTGCAACCACAGTTTCCTTTCTGCGTACAAATTCAATTCATCTAGACTGTCTGTAGGAGGAAGGAGCGGTTTCTACAAGAGCAGGCGTAGCAGTTATGCAGCACCTAAGCTGGCCATTACCCCCAGGCTGAGGAGCTGCAGTGGCAGCACGGGATAAGAAAACCCTCTGGGACTAATGTCAGAGGCTGAGCTAGTGTGCATGGGTGGTCCCCCAGTGCCAGTGAATATGTCTGGCTGTAGGAGCTGCAGACGTGGCCGTGCTGCTTGCCTCACAGCAAGATTCATTTTGGCTGCGGCATTTGCCACAGCCTTTCCATGTAACACGGGGCTTCAGTGGAATATCAGTTTCCTGACCTTCAGGCTCCAAGTAGTTTGGGGGAGTGGAAGTCTGCGTTACTATGATGTGCTGATCACTTTTAGGCTTACTGTGTCTTCAGCTATACGAAGTGTTGCATGCATTTTTTCCCCACTGAAGCAACTATTCTGACAGAAGATAAAACAGCAGAAACCGTAACTTCAGAGTGAAAATACACGAACCACTGCGGTGGCGATGGCAGCAGGCACAGCTAAAGGGGAAGCATGAATGGTGTGGTGCACAGTCTCGTGGTGTGAGAATCCCCAGCACTCTGGTTGTCTGGGGCTGCTGTGGCCGCTGCAGGCTGACCGTGACAACCACCATCAAAATGTAAGACAAACCAGAAGGCTCCTCCTACAGCAACATTTTCCCTGTGCTTTATAACCTGAGTGGTGACTGAGAAGTCTGTGCACCAGCAGTTTCACAAAGTGTGATGCCACATGGCTCTTCTCTCCTGCAGCTCACAGTCCTGGCTGGGCGCATGGAGCGTGGCACATGGCATGGCTCTTGCACCCAAAACCCAAACTGGCCATAGGCTGGAGCACCGGCGATACCAACAGTCAGTTGTCTCTGTTTTTCTGTAAGGTATTTCTTTCTCACAGGAAAGCCCACAAGTGTATGAAGAGACATTGCTAGCACTGGTATTCGTGTCCAGCTAAAACTCAGCTGGAGGGATGCTGCAAGGCAGCAGCCAGGACTACTGGAGAAGGGAGCTCTGGGGTAGATTTTGGATGGGTTCTTAGCAAACAGATCTGAGACCTCCCTGCCACCTGGGTCCCGCTCACTGCCTTGGGAGCACCCCCGAGGCCCTGGGAAGGACTGCACGGTGCCTGCTATGAAAGCCCCCGGGTCAGGTGTCACCTTCACACACTTAACCAAGGACCATTTTACACCAGCTGGCTTGCTCTCCTCCCACAGGAAGGCTGCTCCACAGCCCCAGCGCCCTGCTAGGAAATGCCCTTCAACCCAAGGGATAACCTGTAAATATTGCTCTGCTATGCCTGTGCTTTCTGTAAGGTGAGACAACCCTCCTTTTCCCTGGCCATTTCCTTGCTGGGTTGTCTGTGTGTAGCAAACGTACCCCTTCCACAGCTTTGCTTTACCAGGCTGAGCCCTGCGCTCTTGTGCTGCTCCTCCTGCCACCTTGCAGCCTCTCTGCACCTCTTTCCGCTTGAGTTCAGCACTTTTGAGTGCAGGTGACCTTTAACCTATGTGTTCATTTTTTACTGCCTCTTGCTGGCTTACCACATTTTCTACTTTGTTATCCTCCTCAGATGAACTTTAAAGGGCTGTTTGTTGGCTTGGTAGAAAATCCGCATTTGCCAGCGTGGCTCTTGTGTAACTCAGGACGTGGTGAATGCTATTCACAGATGGAAAAAGTGTCAGGAGGGATACAGGTCATTACAGCCTGGCTCACAGCTGATGGTGGAGAAAATCAGCAATGCATGCCTCCCATTCTCCTCCCACCAGATAACCTCCTCTGAGGTTTCAAGGGAAGTTTAGCATACCTACAGCTTTCTGCACCCCACTTCTGTGAACACACTGGTGGTTATTTATCTCGACTGCCCTCCAGCCCAGCAGTGCTCTGTCTGCCCATGCTCCCCCCCGACTTACCTGTAAGAGAGTGAGTATGGCGCAGCATGGGGAGAAGAATAAAAATCTGCCTCCGGTTCTTCCCTGTCCCCCAACCCAGGCATCTCCCATTAGTTTTCATCATCATAATTATCACCCTTTCAGCCAACAGTTCCCAAGTCCACCCCTGTGGTGCCGGCCTCCCCTCCCATCCACACTCATACCTGCAGGTCAGGGACAGCACCTTTCCAAAGCCATATTTGTCACCTCCTAAACCTGTCTCCACTCCCTTCCTTTCACTGCCTTCAGCAAATCACACACTCTGTTGCCTTTAATGAATTTTCTTGCTCTGTTGAGAAAAGCTCGGGGGATGGCTGTGTGTCGGGAACACCGACCACCCCAGAAGCGGCGAGGCACGTAAACCTTTCTGAAAGCCAGGCAGGGCCAGGGACTTGAATGTATATATCACTTCTCAAGCACAGTAAAGCTGCAATTGGAAATGTTACATCGGACTCTGTAATTCTGCTGTTTCCCTCCAAAACACTGGCACCACCACAATTTTTCCTCCCTCTCCTTATTACCAAGCTGTTACCCATATGCCCAGTGCAGTCCTCTCTGGACTGCCCGAAGTACAGCAGCCAGCCATCCTCCAGCCACGGCAGTTGCCAGGCCTGCTCGCTTGTATCCTATCTTTTTTTGACTTGAATTCAACTTGTTTTCTTTGCCTTTAAGGTCCTCTGCATCTTCTTGCTTGCTCCAGCTTTCTCCAACGCACGCAGCTTTTCCTCCGACGTTTCCCTGCCACATTCTTCCAGCTTCGTGGCTTGCTTTGCCTGGCCGTGCAGAATTGCGGCTGGTGAAAATACATGGCTGGAAGATTTCCCAATTAAAAAGTATACATTTTGAATAAACTGAAATCTTTTTGCAAAATCATAATACATGCAACAGAAAATAACTCAAGAAAAAAATATAAGATTTTTTTGTTTGTTTTAGAATAGGTAGAAATGTTTTAAAATGCAGATATATTTTTAATGGAAGCTTTCATTCTTTTATTGGTTTCATGTCAAACTACTGTTTAATTTTTTTATATGTGTTAATAACTTATCAGCCAAACTAACGCAAAAAGCATCCAATGTAAAAAGGGGCATCTTTAATTGATTAATGTTTTGATCATAAGAAGAAATCATGAAAGCTGACCTTATTGATTTCTAAACAAAAAAGTAAATAGAATGGAGTTACATTATGTTGCACTGTATGTCTGTAACAGCAGAACATACTACTGACATATTAATCATATAATTAATATATAGAGAATAGAATAAAATTCTATTACAACAATGTTCAAAAGATAATTCTGAAAAAAAAGGAATGAAAAAAGAAGAGCTGGTCTCTCTTTTGTAATAAGATCAACTGGGTACTTGGAGGCAGGGTGATGCTGTGGTCATCGGAAGCATTTTGAATACCTCAAGGGACAGGTCTTTTCTTTCTACTGTGCTACTGACTAGTGCCAGATCCTTCATTAGGTTACTTCTTTTTTTCCTCAGCCCATTTTATCACTTTGTCTGCCTGCATTAATTAGCTCTTCTCTTCTTTGAGACTGTGTTTCACTATTCATTTATGCAACAGCCAGCAAGCTGGAAAGCTACTTTGGATTGGAGCTGCTACCAAAGAATACGTTAATAACTTTAATTACAGTCATGCTTGCTTGGGGCTCTAGGGTAAATCTCTTGCATTCTTTGTGCTCCTATAAACCAGGAAAATGGTTGAGATTAATGGATGAAAAGCATATAATTCAGCTGATTTATAAAGCACCACAGTTTACAGTATTACACAAAACAAAAAGAATTTAAAGTTATTGAATAAAATAAAAAATTTCAAGCCTGTCCTTGTTTCAATATTTTGTCCTCGACCATGTATCCTAAATGCACTAAAAATATACTTTAAAAAACCCCAAGGTAGCAAAGAAACTCTGAAATATCTCCACTTGAATAAAAGCTTCTTAAAAATGACTGCGAAGAGGTATCAGTAGCTGTGAGTTCTTATTTTGCTCAGAAAGTTAATACATTAGTAACGGGGAAGGACATAACCGGACTGCAGTATACAAGTTGATATAATCTGAAGGTAATGAAAAACTAAAATAATGCATCTCGGAAATTATACATCAGCTTTTGTAAAAACTTGCAAATTTATTAGGGTGTGTTCTGTGATGGAGACATCTGAACTTTTAAATTTTTCGCTTAAATCAGGGGTGGCTGTGAGGAAGAGGTGTTTAGCAAATGCATTAAAAGAATAACACCTGGTCATGTGCTACCTTTACTGTCTTCAGAAACAGCCACATTTGATTTTTGTTTTGCAGAATGTGTTTGTAAGCCCTCTTGCCTCTTTTCCTGTTTACCGCAGCTACAAAACATTCTATTTGTCTAAAATACAATTCCGTAACTGGCAGCTGCCCATTCAACACCCACGTATCACCAAATCTCAGCCATCTCCGCAAGCTACGTAGTAAACCTCTTGGGAACTCCCAAGCCTGAGAGAAGACAAGGACACAGTAGAAGGAGAAGGCGACCGGTGCCAACTAAGAGAGTCGAGGCTTCTTGCTGTCAAAGGTAAAGTCCATCCACATTTAATGTGCTACTCTTGAAAGTAATGGGCTAACTTTGACAACCAGGGGTGGCAACCAGGGGAAAGGGACCTGCAGCAGTTACCTCCCTCCCAATACCCTCCGAAAACTGCTTTTTCAGTTTGGCTGTTTTACCAGCTGATGTGGAGAGGGGAAAAAATGGAAAATGCTGTGCCCTGGTCGGAAGTTGTCAAAGGCATTAACGGTGTAAAGGCGGTCTGGAAGTCTGAAGTGGAGCATCTCCAGTCTCTGTTCAGCCCAGGAAAAACACTTTTGAATTTCACCAAAATCAGACACATCATATCTATAAATCTATATCTATGTATTTGTATCTATCTATGTGTTTATAGATCTATATAACACAGTGTTCATTATTTTTTGAAAATTTTTTACTTTTGGTTGTTGAATCTATGGACTGCTTTTAAGGGGCCCTGACAGGCAATTAAAGGCAAACTCCTTTGAAATAGTGTCTTTTGAAAGAACCATTACTTCTTAAAATGTGACTTAACTCTGCAACTCTGCAAATCAGATCCCCTTTCATAGGGGTCATGAGGTGACATCTGAAAAATAAAAAGGTGGCTAAAGCACTGGCTCACCTTTGGAGAGCAGGTCAGACTATTTTAAAGCTGTCTTCACTGCAGTTCTTCAGAAATGACAGAGACAAACCACTCCCCTAGATTATTTTGGTTTTCTCTAAACTAGATAACCGAAGTTGGGCAGAACAGGCAGGAGCAATAAACTACTGTGTTTTAGCAATAAGCAGAGCCAAGCTGCTTGCCAGCTAACCTGGAGGTCAGTGGCAGCCTTGCTGCAGCAGCCCAGAGCTCAGCACTGCAAGCGCTGCTGTGTAGCCCTGCAAATGCCTTGCTGCTGCAGAGGTTTTTTGTATGCGATCCTGCAGCCACCCATGGAAAACTAGCTTACATGTCTGCACTCCGTGCCAGTATCTAGCCTGGATCAGCTCAGCTAAAAATGTGGTTATGCTGCTGGGTGATGGCTTCTTCAGTCGAGACACTTTTATAAGGGTCTTTATGCTACAGGCAAAAAGCTTCTCCCCCCCCAGGAAGCACAAGAAAATCGGGATTCGTAGATCAGTTGCAGGTTTTGTACCATTTTGCACCATTACGACCATTCAGAGCATGAATTTTTCCCTGTCACTATAATGATGAGGGGCTAACTCACTGGCACTGAGGCAGTTTTGCGGAAAATGAGAGCATCCCAGTGCTCACACTTATGTATGTACAGGAATGACTGGCAGGCTGCAGGTGCAGCCTTTTGGGTGGCACAGCTGCTCTTGTTCAGCCAGTGAGACCAAGACTGCATTTTGCAGTCTCTGCCTGGAGGCTGACCCACAGGCTCGATGCGGCACAGGGAGAGGCAGAAGCCACCCTGGGAGTCCTGTGCCAGCACAGCTACCTCTTTATCCCTTGCTCTTTCCTGCACAGGTACCTGAGATGAATCCCACAAGCCAGTTTCTTGGCACAACAGAATATGACTATGGATATGATGAAAACACTGCTCCCTGCAATGAAGGAAACAGCTTTCGCAGGTTCAAATCCCTCTGTCTGCCGATCCTTTACTGCCTTGTGTTTGTCTTCTGCCTTCTGGGAAACTCTTTGGTCCTTTGGGTTCTCCTGACCAGGAGAAGGCTGATGACGATGACTGACATCTGCCTGCTGAACCTTGCAGCCTCCGATCTCCTCTTTGTTGTGCCTCTCCCTTTCCAAGCCCACTATGCTTCAGACCAGTGGGTTTTTGGCAACACTATGTGCAAGATAATGGCTGGCATTTATTACACAGGGTTTTATAGCAGTATTTTCTTTATAACCCTCATGAGCATAGACAGGTATATAGCAATTGTCCATGCTGTCTATGCCATGAGGATACGGACAGCCTCTTGTGGCATAATTATCAGTTTAATCCTGTGGCTGGTGGCTGGCTTGGCTTCCCTACCCAGCATCATGTTCAACCAGCAGCTGGAAATTGAGCAGTCTGTGCAGTGTGTCTCCACATACCCGCCAGGAGACAATACCTGGAAGGTCGCTTCACAGTTTGCAGCCAATATCTTAGGTCTCTTGATTCCTCTTAGCATCCTCATTTGCTGTTATGCCCAGATACTGAAAAACCTACAAAAATGCAAAAATCGGAACAAGATCAAGGCGATCAAGATGATTTTCATCATCGTCATTGTTTTCTTCCTCTTCTGGACTCCCTTCAACATCGCACTGTTCCTAGACTCCCTGCAGAGCCTGCACATCATCAATGACTGCAAAGCGAGCTATCAGATAGCCCTGGCCTTGCAGCTGACTGAAACCATCTCCTTCATCCACTGCTGCCTGAACCCTGTGATCTACGCCTTTGCTGGAGTGATATTCAAGGCCCATCTTAAAGAACTACTTCAGTCCTGTATCCGTGTCATCTCCAGCCCTGTCGGAGGTGTGGGGGCTGGTCAGTCGTTTTCAATGGCCACCCAGTTCTCCGGCTGCTCTGACAGCACAGGGTTCCTGTGAGCCCACCTGGGCTGCCTTCTTCTGGTGCGAGAAGTTGGCCTAAGCTCTGACATGGCCCTGGAGGTTGCACCATGTGTACCATCCTCTTGGGAGGATCAGTATATCCACGTCTCTTTTTTGGATATGCTGTGAACTTCAGCACGATAAGTGGCAACCTAAGTTTCCTAAGAGCGCCAGTGCATTTGTAAGATGGTGACCCTACAAGCTTGCCACAGAATGATTTTTAGTTTTTAGAGCTCTTTTAATACATTTCAGCAAGCAGGGTGCTTCCTCTAGTACTTATTTTCTCCTCTGATGAAAGCATCTCTTCTGCTTTACCCTCAAATATGCTCTGCCTTGTGGAAGCTGTTCCATACCTTAATCCCTACATCCCTGGGACAGGCGTGGGACACCCCTCCGGGAGGTGGAGAAGGGGACAGGCATGGGATTAGTTCCCATTGCAAAGAGGGAATCACCTCAGCCACTGTCACCATTCCCCTTTGCTTCAGCTCCCACGTAAAGAGGCCCCTCAGCTCAGGGTCCTGTTGCTTTGCTATGGGATGCTCCCAGGGGCATGGCCGGGGCATCCCTGGAGCCGCTGCTGCCCAAAGCAGCCTTTGGTGGTGATGCCTTCAAAAACAGCAGAGCAACGCCTCCAGCTGCCCCTATACTGGCCACTTGTAGAAGCCCATACACTTGAATGTGTCATCATCAAAGCAGTCTGGTAGTCTGCGTCACCGCTGGAGGTGTGGGCCCTCCAACCCTGTGTCCCCAGCGCTTGCTCCTAAATGTAAGCAACACAAAATGGCATGTAGCACATAAGTTCTGTCTCTTTTTATGCACAGCATTATTTTTTGCCATTTTATAAATGTTTTATTTGAATAGACATATTAACTGCATCTTTTCATATCTTGGCTCCTGAAAGTCTTTCTAATGACTCACAAACCTAGATTAGGATAAGGAAAGGATGTTTTTGCTGATTTTTAAGCCGTCATTACGTAAAATACATCTGATGGAATTGAGAGGCACCCTGGAGCTCTTCAGCAAAATAAGTCTTGCCTCCACTTTTCTGCTAAAGAAGATTTGTTCTCAAAATCCCCATAAAAATTCACAGTGAAAAAATAACATTTCTTTTGAGGTACTATTACTGTAAACGAAATTTTAAAAGTTAAACAAGAGACTACCTGAAACCAGGAAAAACACAGCCTGCGTATTGTCAAAGATTGTATTTCTAGGCTAATAAAAAATATTGTATGTTTTCTCAGTTCTACCTATCCTTTTCAAAATATAATTGTATCATTTTATGTTCCTAAAAATTTCAAATACATTTCTAACCTCAGTGCCAAATATTCTTGCCATTAGCTACATAGTATAGAAAACACTTCTTTCATTTATGGTCGTGTAATTAACATTTCTAGGTTTTATTCATCAATGAATAAGAAATGCACTGCAGCTCAATTATTGTATCGTTTTACTTCTGAGAAGACTTCTAGGTATTTAGAAACAAAGCCCTCTGTTCATGTATTTCTGTGGTTTTTTTGTACTGTGCAGGCACTTTAATGATTGAAAAGAAACATGGGCCAACATCTCAGGTCAGATATCTTCCTCCTGTGGCCAGAATTTTGGAGTTTGGATAAAAGTATTTCTGTTTAAAAAGTTCAGTGACATTTACCATCATCTTACCTGTTGATGTTTCAGATGAAAATGGAAGGGAGAAGAAACAGAAGTTATATATTCTTTTTTAATTGGTATTTTGAGAAGAATAGAGTATTAAAATGTTTTCTGGCCAGCTCTCACACACTGACACTTTCCCAGTAAGCTGCATCACTGCAGCGTAGACAGCACAAAACTTGGCAGTCAGGAGCCAAGTTTCCTGGTTGCAGAGAAGAGATCAGAGGGGGCCTCGGTCCAAACCAGACTGCATGGGACTTAGAGCACCAAGGAGCTGGCTTCAAGGATATAAAGTACCCGTGGAGGGTCCCCTGCACTTTTTTAAGCCTCTTGATTTCAGGGAATGATCATTTCGTACCTAGAAGCTTTTTTGGCAGCTTTTTTTCTGCTTGAAATTGGGCACATGTGAAACAGCAAACAATTTGCCCGGATCACTTTGTTTTGTCAACAGTTGTGTAAAAAAGACCAAAACAAAGCAAAGATTGCTTTTAGGCAAAGATAGCATTCAAGGACTCTCTGGTTTTAAAACACAGAATTTGGATCACATCTGCAATCTTGTTAGTCAGAAGAAATAATGAGGAATAAGGGATAAGGTCTCTAAATTTTTATTTTTCAGTAACTGTTTATTTGCCTTGATGAATTTCAAATTTCAAAAAGACAAGACGGTCAAAAGCACTGTAATTTTTCGAAGGTCATGCCCCTTTTCAGGTTGCTATGTCATTCAAAGTGATACACACCAGATATGCCCCTGACATGCACAATTCTTTCCAAAGCCATCATGAAATTCTGCAAGCGTGAACCTAAAATGTCCTGAAGAGAGTCTTGCATCATTAATGCAGCAATGTTTGCAGCAGTAGACTAGGATTCTCTCCGGGTTACAAGACAAGAGCCAAACTCTTTGGTTTCTATTATTTTTTGGTCCAGCTCCCACTGAAATCATGCTCTGTGTGTGTGTGTAATAGCAGAATTTAGCCCCAATGATATGTGAAGCCTTAACCAAAGAAGTAAAAAACGCAGGTTTTGCTCACTGCAGAGTTTCTTCCTCCTCCTCCTTGTCTTCCACTGGTGCATTTGAAAGACTGGTATTTAAGAATCCAGAAGGGGAGATCCAAACAACCCATCCTCTGCTCAAGCACAGTCAATCTCTCACAGATCAAGACTGCAGATTCTTAGGATGCTTTTCCCTTCAGAAGGCTCTTTCTCTGTCTGATGTGGCTGCAAAAAGGAATAATACAAGTGGCTATTTTGCCCCTTTTATTGTATGAACTACCAGAATAGAGACACAAACATACCCACCATCACCCCAAGTACTCATACACAGCAGAGCTCTCAGAAGCATTGTGCCTCTTCTCTAAACAAGAAATTTTATTTTTAATGTTGTAAATCCACAGGATTTTATGCTACTCTTATATGTGATAGAAAGAATCTACGGAGACACTAAGCAACGTTCAAAAATTTTTGCACTTCTATGCACTGAAACAGTTCTGGATAACAGCACTACACTAGTAGAATACTATTAAGGAGCTGGTACTGCCATTTTTTCCATTATACATTTATTTTAGTAGAAACTTGTCAACGACAATCTGCTTTCTTCTGCAGATGTAATATTCTCCCTGGAATAAGGCAGAAAGCAGATGCACTATTTTCTCGGTTGCCAGAGTTCTGACACAAAGTAAAATTGGTAAAAGAAGTTTGCAATCTACTCATAACCAGATCAGCTAGTTTTCATGTGCTGAGATGTTGTCAGCTGCAAACAGCACTGCAAAAGCACAAAGGAACGTTTGAGTTTGATGTCACCTGGATTTCTTGGTGCTGTGTGTGGTAATGTGTGGTGTGTGGTGTGTGTGGTATATGCCAAAATATCTAGCCCAACCTTGTTCCATTAAATTAGTCAAAAGTTAATCACTATTCTGAAAAGGATGGAATAAGGAAATTATTGCTGTTTGTAGAACAGATCTCCTAATCAGATGTTGCACAACTAAAGCAATAAACATTTCTCCAAGGACCAAGCTATAACACCTACCAGTGATATCAGATTGCCAGTTAAAGTGCTAAGTACTGCTTTCCATATTTGGTAACATTTCACCAGCTAGTTCTAAAATGCGTCTGACCCTGCTTGTACTTTCTAGCTATTGATTTTAATCTAAATGTTTCACAGTCCTGCGCTTCCCTGTTTCATGTTTCTCTGCCCTTTTGTAGTATGATGCCTATGACACTATACAGGAAAGTCTGTCCTTATTCTAGTCCAAGACCACTTGGCAATGTCCAACAAAACATCCAAATCCTCAAAAACACCTCCCAGACCTTTAAAATAAATCAAGTATAATAAAACTGTGCAAAGAAGAGCAAAGGAGAACTGGGAGAGTTAGAAAAGCAACAATATAATGTAAAATGTGGTCCTGTTGGTGATTCCTCTTGGCTTTTCTCCAGCTTGCAATGGCCAAGTTCACAGCTTTTGTTATGTTCCTCAGTCTTACTGACTTACCATGGGACAGCCCAACCTTCAGATATGAGATTGAATTTTAGATGCATTGCATTTGGCCTATCTCCCCAGGCTAGGGTCATGAGATATCTGGTCTGATGAGGGCTCCTGGGAGGTTAAAAAAAGTGAACATGGGAGATCATTCTACACGAAGAAAAATTCCTTAAAGTGAGGTTCTGCCTATTCAGGAACAGCATTTGGAGTTGGTGCACACTCTTGCTCTCTATCTCTTTGGCCCCATGAAGCCATCCTCTTTCCATAAGTAAAAATGAAGAGCTGCACCTGGTATGAGAGCAGGGTAAAGTGTTGGTTTGTTCTGTGTTGGCATCTGGATTTGCCCTTATTGTCTAGCAGGCATAGAGGATGTGACCTAGCTAAGGGGCTATGCCCTCCCAACAGGAACAGTGACAGAAGGTCAAGGGAGACAACACACAGAAGTTGCAGGAAATGTCTACTCTCGTTGCCTCTTCCACTTCCAGGGAAAAAAACTGGATGTTAATTTCTGACTAAATACTGGAGTTTCATTTATTCAACTTTTTTTTTTGGCTGCATCTGCTCCAGCTCCTAGATTAAAACTAAACAGAAAAACACACGTAGAACTCTCATTCAAGATGCTCAAGCAGTATGAAAAAAGTGGGAATCAACCCATAGAAACCACCTGTTGAAATGATGTCAGAAATCATTCAATACTTCAGGATGAAACAGCTCTGTAAAAAAAATCACATTAAACTTCGTTCTATAATACTAAATTACTTAGCATAATCTTCTCAGTGAGTTTGGGAAACCATGAGTATATGCCTCTGAAGAGCGGAGAAATTTGTTCACGCTCCTACCAGTTGTTCTTTGCTGCCCCTTAGATGCTGAGGGCAGTGGTCTCCAGGCAGACCCCTGTCACTGGCAGCCCCAGGCAGCTTTCCAACCCTGGGACCATACACTCTCAAGAGGTTAGGCTATTTGGTAAATGTTGTCTGACATTCAAAGGCACTGCAGATTATTTCACAATAACAAGGTTAGCTCACAAGTCACACACACTACTAGATGGCAAAGACCTAGAAAAAGTGTGCTTTGGGTGCTAGAAATAACTTTTTTTTCCAGTGCAGTTTCTACAATGGGCAGTTCAGGGTCATGAAGAGATTAACAAAGTCACTTTCAAAATAAGAAGTGTGCCAACACAGTATATACAGTAAATACACAGAGAGACTGCTTCAGAGACACAAACCTGTGAGGTCAAAAAAGCGTTCTGCTGTGCTCAGGCTGATTAGCAGCTGAGAGCTATGACTAACAAGTCATATGGTTACTGGTCCTGAACCTAGCTCAGATGTACCTGTAACTGTGCAATATAAACACATTTCTCCACTTATTACAGCTTGTGTGCCAAAACGTCCCCAGGACTGGCTTTTGGAGAGTTTCTCAGGTTCTCCAGCAGTTCAGGGACATGGATGTCACTGGTCTGTGACAGTAGGGGCACGGGACACATGAAGAAGCCTCAGAGTCTGCAGCTGGGATGGGAGATTTGTGACAAAACCAAATAGTGCCACCAACTGCTGGGAACGCAGCACAAGGTGTCAAAAAAGAATATGGTAAAAAATACGTCCACAGGAGTTGTTGCATGGTAGAAGATAAAATTGTAAAGTGAAAGACCATCTCATGTCTCATTGGGAGGGGGAAACATGAAGGTATGACTTGGCACTGCTCTTAATTCCAGGAGCTGTTTTAGCCACTCTCCTACTCTGAATTTTCAATCCACTGTAATATACTCTTGAGCTTTTTCTTTCTTCTGGGGCACTTCCCTTAGCACAGCCTTCCCACTCCTAAGGACTACTTCTGCTGTTTCAGGAGCCTCTCTAGCACCTTGATTTATTTTCTCCTGTAAACACGCTAGAGGGTGAGTCTGTGCCTTTGTCCCCAGTCCTTTCCTCACAGTACACCTCTTTGCTTTTCCATACCAACCTGCCAGGTTGTTGGCTCTGAAGAGCTGGGGTTGAGCAAAGCTGCCCTGTGCAGAAGGTTGGTGAGTGAAAGATACATTGTGGAACTCTAGTCTCACTATCTCCATCTCAAAAATGTAAAAATTTCCTGAAATGTATTACTATATCTTCTTAGTATTGTCTTGTGAAATATTCACTGAATATTACCTCTTGTTACAGGTGGATGTAACAAGGGAGAAACTTCTGTAACCCTGTAAACGGAGACTGCTTTCCGAGTGTCTTCTATAGCCCTGTCACCCAGTAATTATACTAACAATAAATTCTTGGGTTTATGTGTAAGGTGTTTCCTTTTTGCCAATAACAGAATTGTGAACATTACATTTGCCCCACAGACGAGGCCAACTAGGCAGCATTGAGCACCTTGGTAGACAGGCTGGGTTGTGGCACTGCAAATTTATGAAATATGGCACCACTTTGGGGAAACCCAAAACAGGGGTGAACGAGTGAATATGCCTCACCCTGAAAGCCTGAGATTTCACAGGTCTGTATACGATAACCAATTTAAAGCCAGGTTCTGTCACATGATTGAGATCCACCACTGAATTCAGTGAGGCAGGAAGCAATAGTCATCGGGTATAACATTTTCCGGGGCTTGACATCAGTGTTAGAAAGATCCAGATAAAAACTACTTATTACCTTCTCCTCCTATTTAAGATAAAGATATAAAGAAGAATAGTTGGATCAGCCAATGTCAATTATATTGCTCATTTGTGGCCACACACACTATAACTACCTGCGGTCGTTACACTAGAATCTTGGCTACAGAAACATGGTCTTCTTTCTGATACCTTGTGTGGGTTTTGCTCTTCTCAGTTAGAAATACATTATAACCCAAATACATTATGCAATGCAAACCCCAACTGCATTAATAAATTAACCCAGAAGTGAGATACAAAACTCTCTGTGGTTTACAATTTTCTGCTGAAATGACCTCATAACACCACTAAGTTCTGAAACTTGCCTGACTTCAACTTTCTTTAAGAACCTGAAAATCTCAGAGGTCTGCTGAAACTCTGGGGACCCTTAGATGATTTCCATGCCCAACTTCTCTCTCTCTTTCTGTCAGCAGTTCCTTTCCTTCTCTTGAACTGGAGAAGATAATCAGGTGTCCTCTCTCATCCATCCCAGTGCACTCCAGTGTCAGCTGGTTAGTCTGTCTCCCCTCCTAATGGGTCACCCTGTTCTCCTCCTTCACACTGATTCCCAAGCTAGCTGATAAATTGTGTTTTCACTTGTCACAGCTTTCTGATATAGCTTTTTTCCAGGTTGTGGCTCATGTCCAGAGCCTTTGGCCCTATTTTTTTCTGGGCTTTTTTCTCAGGCAGAGAAAATGTTAGGCTATATCCCAGGAGAGACTCCCTGATTTCAGGGAAAAAAACACAGGGTTGTTTGGCTTAGACCTACCTGACAGTCTTTTCATTGAAATGAGTGGAAGGAGGGAAGTTGGAAGTGTTGGTGGTGAGCACTGTGTAAGTGTTTAATGTTTAATGCATTTAACATATGAACAACTAGGAGATAAGAAATGGTCTCTTGTCAGTGTGAAAAACAGTAACAGACAGTAAAATTCTCCACTACCCAAGGACAAGTGCTAATAATATTGAAAATATATTGTGACTTGAAGAAGTCTTGTAAAATGGAGCATCAGTGTATGATGTTAATTCCCCAAAGAAACATGTCAGCAATAGTTTGGTTTTGAGATTTCAGGTGAATCCAAGTGCACTTCAGGCAATGCATATACATTTTTTTGCTAAGAATCACTTAAAGCTTTATGTAGGGCTTTATCCCAGCATATGTTAGTACAACTTAGGCAGAAATACCAGCTTTCCTTTGAATTCTCTTGCTTAGATGGCTTTTCAGTTAAAGTTATTTTTATCACTCACTTGTGGCTTGCTTTCATCTTAACGCTTACACAATCTCTTCCAAGAAGAATGGCAAACTAGTTTTTGCTAGTGTGCTAAATGTGCTAAATATACTGGTATAAAACAACTATTGCAATGGGATCTGAGAGTTTCACAAATACAGATGGACTTGGCTTCATACCACACTTGCTAACACTGATACTGTTTTGCACAGTGGCACAAACAGCCTATCCACAACCGTTCAACTAACAGAGCAGGTGTAAGATATCTCACTTGTGGACAAAGCTACTGTAAGCTAGCTCTTCCATTCCCATTATGAGACAGCAATTAGCATTGCCTTTTCAAAAAAAGAGAGAGAGAATGCAATAAAATTTACTGCCCCATAGTACAGAAGATACAGTAATCCTCTTTTGCTGGGGATGGACAACAGGATGCACAGTCTGTGGTATCACACTCTGTGGTGTGGTTAGCTTGCTGTGGACTGTGAGAAAGGAGGTTTTGCTGACTTATATAAAAACCCAATGTTTTCTTATGTTTTCTGTACATAAGTTACTAAGGAAATGGTGTCTCCACCCTGTACATAAAACCTGTTGGAAGATGATTAGGGTCAGATTCAGTATGTCTATAAATTGGTGTAGCATGTCTACCAAGCTGGCTTCAGGCTGCTGGATTCTCCATGGGAAATTTTCTCAGAAATAAAGCAGGCTCCACCAGACAGATGCACAGGAGTATGAGGCCAGTCTCTGAGAAGACTGAAGACTATCTGGGGCTGGTTGTGTCTTTCGGATTCAGTTTCATTGAGCAGTCCCACAGATACCTGGGAAGCAAAATCAGGGAAGACTTACCTTTCAGAGATGCCAAGTCCTGTGCTACAAATACTACTGGAATCTGCAAGCTTGTCACACGGCAGGCACAAGTTCTGCCAAGGGATTTAGGCACTTAGGCCTGAATTTATCCTACCTACATCTAGCCCATAAATTAAGCACCTTCCCTTTCCACTTAAGCTTTGATTTTCATAGATGGCCTCTGAGGTTGTGTTCTTCATGTTCCAGCGCCCAATGTGAAGGCCGAGAACCAGCAGCTACAACAGATGGGAACCATGCCCCAGCATAACACTTTGCTTTGGAGAAAAACAGTTCACAAACCAGGATCCCCAAATCATTAAATGCTTGACAGTGTTATTCATAATCTTGGCACTTCAGCTTCCTCATTGCAAAATAGAGATAATTGTATTGATTCATCTCATAAATGTGGTGAGAAGACAAATACTGTAATATCTGTGAGGCAATCAGATAATACCCTAACAGAACTAGGGACATGATCATGAGAGAAAAGCAAAATTCTGCAGTCCAAGAAGGGTCTGGGTAACATATATTAAATAGGGGCTGGTCCTGCACGCTAGTGAAGTGTAGTAAAAAGAACCCTGAGTAACCAGTCCCTCAGCTGGGACGATGGATCCTGCAAACAGAACTGAACGGCAGATTGCATTGATATTTCCTTGTGTAGCTCTTCCTGTGAGCAATTCAGAGTATCTTACGAATATGTTGAACTCCCAGTTTACTTACATCTCAGTTGTCAAGTCTCCAAGACTGTGTGAAATGCCCTAAAGCTGTAAGGAAGTAATATGACACCTGAGCAGCTGACAATGCAATTTTCATATGCCATCAGTAGAAACTGTATTTTGCTTTTATGTATCTTCGTACCTCTTCCAAAACACAGTGCCCCTTTAGAACACCTGCATGGGTATGAGAACGTAGGGGAAGAGCAGGACAGCCTTTGCAGCCTTACTTCTATGACCTGATGAGGAGCACATACAGTTCTCATGGGCATGAGCAGGGTACAGTCTTCATAGTGCCCCACTAAATCTGTCCCTCCTTCTGGGTGGGTCATCAGCAGGACTGGTCTTAAGATCTACAGCATAGGTCTCCTCCTCTTCAGCAAAGGATGTAGACAGCATTATCAGGCTTACCTGCTAAAAAACCATCTCAGCACCAAAGAACAACAAATTGAAAATATTTGGCTTCATCTTTTCCCAAAATAAAGAATGGTTTCTCATCACCAAAAGCCCCAAAGATTTCATTCAGGTTATCTGAAACATTTGATTGGGCCATAACTCAAGTTTTATCAATGTACAGGTTAGCTGTCTAGTCTGAACTCATTGTCTAGGCTCTTTCTATCACTAAAGAGAGCCCCCTCCATATAGTGTTTCATTCTAGCCTAAGGTGGAGTAGCTTAAGACAGAGGCAGTTACCATCTGCAAATACCTACCTCTATCCTTTGACTATAGAGGGAGCCCTTAGATTAGCTAGCCTATTACCAGCTAAGGGTGGGAAAGAGATTCCTACAGCCTACAACATTCAGTCTGAAGGAGTCTGGAATTAATTACCTACTAACAGACCTTGCAAAGTCCTCCTGTGTTCTCCTCCTTGTGCTCAACCGGAGTTGCCACATGCCCATCCCTGTAAGCTTGAGGATAGTCGGCAAAATGTCTGCTGAGGGCTACTGTGGATGAGGACGCTCAAGAGGAATGTAACTGCACAGGACTCAGTAATACATTTATTGAACTCCTTTTTCAACACAAAACATCTACTTCATCCGATTTCACCATAAAAAGGCAGGCTGAAGCACACCAGAGGAATGGTAGAGCAACTCCATCGGTATGCACCTTCCCTCCTTGTGCTGTCCTGCTTTGCCTGAAAATCTTAAACATGCTCTGACACAGGGACTGAAGTCAGCATTTCTCCTTCCACATGGGAGGCCTAGAATATGAGATGAAATGCAAGGCCATTGCTTATCTTTGCTATGGTCTTAGTGGCATACAGCTGAGGCCCAGTCCTACCTATTTAGGTATTTATTTACCAGTCCTACCTATTTAGGTAATCTGCTTGGTAATTTTACCAATATTTTTGCCAACAGTGAACTGTCTCCAGCTCTCTCTTTCTGTCCACAGGAAGAAAAAAGAGACTTCTTCAAGAAATTAGGAAAATTGTATCAGTGCCCTGAGTGTATCCTCACATCTTGACTTCAGTATCCATATAACATTCAAAATTTAAGGCAACAGTATTATTGTCAGAAAAAGCTAGTTCTCTCTTACATTCAGCGGTCGATGGAGTAGTAGAAGCACATCATGGTTTGGTTCCCTTGCTTCAATTCTGTCAGTGATAGTGTTGTGACAGCCTGTAGAAAGCCGCAGCTGAAGTAAGACAATTTTGTTGCAGAAATTTTTCATTCTTTTTTGATTCTTCTCTTTGGTACAACCAAGCAGTACTTCCCTGTTCATGGAATTTCAATTGATTAGCATGGTGAAGTTTATGTACTCTTTTCTTCCCTTCTTGCTCTTTCTAATTTTATAGATGGAGAACCTAAGCAACTCTCTAATTTTATAAGGCAAGCAATCTTCACCTGGCAATGTCTCTGACTTGGGAGGCTTTTCTCCCACTGCTTCCTCTGCTTCCACCTCTTAGATAGTTCTTTGAATTAGTTACTGCTTATAAAGCTCACTAAACCCTTTCAGAAAAGATGCTAAGAGTAAAATCATAGAAAGTAAGTCTGAGAAGGCTCTCCAGAGATCATCTAGTCCTTTCCCAATCATTTCTCCCAGGCCATGCTTTCTAGACAAATGAACACTTCATTCCTTTCCCTGGATTTCTTCAGAGTCCCAACATCCCTAAAAAAGGGATTTTCAGGTGGCTCTGTCCTTTCTAACAGGTCCTATCCTCTATAATATAATAATAATTTAGCTACAATTCAAAATGTAGTCCCAGGTGCCTACAATTAAGTGTCCAATATAAGATATTTCTTCTCTTTTGAATCTTTCTTTTTTCCTCTATTTTAATCTCAATCAAACTTTCTGAAGTAGCTTCCAATTATTTGCATTACCATTTTGGAAGGAAACTGTCCCTAATTTTCAAAGGTCAGAGCAATTGGAGCTCAGGCAGCCCAAAAACAAGTATCTTCAATCTAAGCACCCAGACTGGAGGCACAAAGAATAAAAACTCTTTCAAAACAATGTGTGCAAAACTGTGCTTTTCTTCTCAAATTCGAAGTGAGTCATGAGTCATGAGTCACTCATTCCCCATCACAAGGATCCATCAAACCCATTACGCCAAACTCAAGACCGCTGCTTACCTCACAGATTATGAAACTAGCAGGTAGGTCTTCCAAGGATGATGACTTCTGTGATCTTTCCTAGGACTGGTCTGTGTAAGAGAGGAAATGAAAATAAGAATTTATCCGTTCCTGAGAGACTTCAAATTTTAGCAGTTCTATCAATATATGGATGCTTGCAGGTTTGTATATGTTTTTTTCTCTCACATTTGTTTAGAAAGTACTGTCTGCATAGGCTGCTTGCTATACAGCTAGGTCTTCTTCCTCTCCCGCGTGGGAGAGATTCAATCCCAAAGTGCCGCATTTGCTAAGTTTCCAAAACTTTTGCCATCATTTACAGGTTGGCTCTGCTAGTTTCAGCCATAACTGCTTTTTGCTTGGGCAAACTGATAGAGCAAGCAAAAAGAAGGAGCTTGGTGACTCCAGGAAGTCCCTGAAAAAGGCAAAAGTAAGTCCCAGTGTCACAAGACAGGGAGAGAAGAGGGCAAGGATTCCTTCTGGTACCCCCAGACAATTACACCCACCTGTAGACCCTGGGCAATGGACTCCAAAGGAGTCCCAATCTTGAGAGCCCAGACAAGCCCCTTCTCCAGGCAACCATCTCTCTTTCTCAAGGGGCAGCGAAAACAATGTGCCTTAGGCAGGATTTTTGATCTTGCAAGCCAAGTACTTCTTTACCAGGCATAGTAGTTCACAAAAGATTAAACTTGCAAACAAAACTGCCAAACTAGCAGCCTGTAAATTGAGTAGGAAGACATGTCCCGAGTGGTAAAAAACATAACTTTTCAAATTCAGACAGCAACTCAGAGGGAGATACTATAGAAAGGAAATATTGGTTGTCTCTCCCTGTTATCCACTGTGTCCCAGTAGGGAAGGCCCTTTCTGCTCAGGCTTGAAGGTTTTCAGTGGTTTGCAGTCTATATTTACAGCAAAACTACACAGCCCCTTCCAGATTAACAGGAAATGTTTATGTTCTTTCATCCATCACAGAGACCCTGCTTCCTAATGCCTTGCTTGGGTGCTCCTTCTAAAACAGCTCTGTGAGTCTCTTTTATACTCTCTGGAATACATGTGGTCAGGTCATGTATTGCTACTTTTATTGAGACTCCACATAGATTTTCTAGGAAATTACAAAATCCAGCTATAATTGTAGCACAAGCCAGTCTTACAGCTTTTCAGGAATACTGCAGGAAACCACCCAGCAGTCTTAGAGAAAATGGTCAACAGCTGCTGCCAAAAAACTGCAAAATTGAAAAATTTAGCCTTGCTATAACTTGCTCTAAAAATGTAAAAAGACTCCTCTGGGAGCAGATAAGTGGCCATATTATTCATTTATAATGGTCACTGACATAGGCATCAATTATCATTCCAACAGCTGGAGGCTGGTGCAGCTGCACTGACAATGGCATTGGTGAAGTGAATGTTTTAAAAAAATAACTGCATGACACCAGCCTGTACACTCAACTACACTTCCTGCCTTTGAAGCAAAAATATATTTTAACCACTTTGTTATTTTAATCTCTTTCTTTCTATTGCTTTCAATCCTGCAATGTCACCACAACAAAAAGAGAATAAGCTGCACGTTCCAGCTTGCCTCATACTACAGCCTCTTAGAAGTTCAAGATCATTACAAATGGCTTTGCAAAAATTACAATAAGTGTTTAAGGAGGGGGACTAGACCACACAGTGCATTGGGGTGTAGACCACATGAGCTAGTCACATAACTGGAAGGAAGGTAGTTCTACCAGCACAGTGCTCTGCCTGACCTAATTAGTGGTGAAACATCTGGACCTTGACTTGACCTGACCTTCACAATGCTCACCTATGGCAAGTGTGATGCTGCCTAACATGATGTTGCTTTGCATAGTATAAACATATCCTAATTTTGCTTACAGATTCTTTTTCGTTAGTGATGATAAAAGGGAGAACCATGTAGAAATTATGTAGAAGTCAGTCCATGACAATGAACATGAAGAATACCTTGGTGGCGTTGTTTCAACAGTCATTTTGGAGACCTGAATTTAACTTTAAAAGCACACATTCTGTATGCCAGGTATTTCACACCACTTTCTGTTGAGCTGCAGAAGTGTCCAGAGCAGCTAGAAATAGTTATTGTCCTGAGAACAGGATTTTATTGAATTTAACTACCCAGTCTTAACCTGTAGAGCTCAGATACTGACTGCTCCAGTTCCATCTGGAGCAGAACAAGTAGATACCCATAAAGTCTTCACCCCTCAGCCTGGAAACTGTGCATTTTCAAAAAAAGAAGAACCATGCCCTTGATTCTTGTAATAATGTTTTGCAATAGATGACACAGGAAGTGCTGTTTCCTATTTTCAGATACAGGGTTTAACTATGTGTTTGTTCACAAAGAAGAAGAAGACGTGATCAGACAAAACAAGCTTGATAAATCAGTGAGTAGCTAATTTTTTTCCTTTTTCACATGTAAATGTATATATATAGATATAGATTTATTCAGTGGGGAAGCATATGTGCCTAATGACAGTGACAGTAGAGCTTCCATTCAAGCAGAGACACTATCTTTAAGAAGAACTGGATCTTGTAACTAGCTTACAACTCAGGATAAGACTAAATGTGAGAGTAGAGAATTGAACTGGACAAATGGTGTAGAAAATGGTAACCTTTTTTGTACTAGGAACTTACTGGGTCTTGGTTTCAAAGCTGTTCCAGGAGGTCAGTAGCTTCAAAATGTATTCTGCTAAGGATATAAACTGATCAGACATGAAATCCTTCACACTTTACTCTCCAAATCTAAGCCACATTTTGCTCTATCAGATGCAGGTGGCAGATGTTCTTCGTCACTATCCCATCACATGGTTTCTTTGTATTATTCAAATATTTAATCTGTTAAAGGTGTTATTTCATTATCATGTAAAGAAGGGATATGTTCTTTGGGATTGGTTCTTCTTTTTAATGTGATATTTCTGAGCCACCAACTCCATGTCTCATATATATCAGTCATGATCTGCCCTGCAATTTTTGTTAATGAGGTTTTACATGAATAAAATTAATTACTGCTACACTGGAATTGTACCATTCTCACACACAAGGAGAGGTGAGCTACTCTGCATGGATAAATGGACTTGCCACTTGGGTATTAGCAAAAAAGCTACAATAGCCTAAGAATACTTTTTTGTAGTATATCAAATATGCAGCTATAGCAACCTTTGCTTTCATGGGAGAATTGCACTGTTGTTTGCCAGGAACAGTTGACAGTGCCAGAGCAGTGGGCTTGAACTTTGCTGTGTGGAGACCCTTACAGCAATAACATGACAGGGATGACAGGGGCATGATCCTATGACATATGTTGGCAATCTCCACTCCAGACTATTATCCTTCTTTTTTATACTCAAGTTCATCCTCAGAATGGTTGTGACTACAACTGTTGTTTGAATTACTCTGAATTCAATGTTTTATCTGAAGCAGTTTAAGCAGACACTAAAAAAAAAAAATCCTGAACAGATATACTAGCACAGGACTTAGCCTACACAAGAGAATAGCCCTCTTACACATATCATCATGATTTAGAGGAAGACATTTAATAGCTGTCTCAAGTTTCTCTTTCTCAGAGTGCTTATTTCAGTGCTTATGCTACTCTTTTACTATACATTTGTTTAGGTAAGAACACCTCGTACTTCTTTTGTCTTGCAATCACATAGGCTGACTCTAACTGCAGGAAAGCTCAGAATTTTTGCAAGCCTATCTTTCTCGTTTTGGTGGGGAATGGAAACAATTGGATCTTGAGGGTTCACAGAGAATTAAGCCTGTTTTTCCAGCCCAGAACATATTTTTCCTTGAAAGTTCTGCAGGAATGAAAAACACTCATCAGTTAGGAGGCAAGCCATTCTGAAGAGATGTTTCTAATGCTCGCTAGTTACAAAAGAGGAAGAGGTTTCCAAAGCAAGGTTTAATTTTGGAAGGGACTGTCTTTCCCCAGTCATATCCTGGAAAGAAATCCTGTGGTCACTACCACATGAAAAGATGTGTTTGAGGGAAACTATCATCTCCGAGTCTTACATACAGCATTTAGATTACACTTCCATCTTTTCCTTCAGCTTTCTTGGTAACTTAAGAAAAGAACATACTTTTATGCTTGCTCCCCAAGACGTCTTTGGTGTTTGTGCACAGTCTTCTCTGTAGTTTTGCCTGTCCACAGATTCCTCCTGGAAAGTCAAAGGCAAAGTTAAAGAGATAGAGCTGTTAGCAGGAAACATTGGGCACCTCTCTTGCAACACCTGCTGTCTGGATGTGGGATACTATTTTTCTTAAGTTTCAGTTTACTCTATGCCACATTGTACTTCTCTCTCTTCATAAAGTGCCCTAGATGCTGCTGACATGTACTTTTAAGCTGACTACAAGTCATTAAGCAATTTCTTTTTCTGTATGACAAACACTGCCATTTGTGAAAAGGAGGAGAGTGAGGGCAGGGGATGTAGCGCTGTGTTACCCGTTCATACATTTCAAAAGAGAAACCTTGTCTTAGACCATAAAAAGGGAAAGGGAACTTTGGGAGTCATTCAGTTTTGAGATAAGTGGCTCCATTAATACACAGATGCTCTTCTAAATTGCAGTTATCAAATGTTCTGATTTCTGTGAGGAAATTTTGTTCAAATCCTCTTTAGGGCAGCGCAGACTCACTGAGCTGTGACAACTGCCATCTCTGAATAAGTCAGTGTAGCAACTCAGGAGCTTCTTTGCTTGAATTACTCTAACATGGAAATGTCTCATAGCCATAACAGCACCTAGGCACTTCTATAGCTAACGGTGACACACTAGATAACAGCTAATACTCAAGAGCTAGCAAGGCTTCTCTCAAAGCAGCTGAAATACAGAAATCTGAGAAGACATGATTCAGAGCTACACCCTCATTACAAGAATCTCTGATGTTGCACTAAGTGCAGCTTTGTTAAAACTTAAAGAAATGATATTATATTTATTTTGGCTCACAACATTACAATTATTAAGAAAATAAAATTTTCTCCCATCCAAGCTGTAACACCATTTTCTCTGCAAGAACTCTTTCCCAGGGTGTGTGCAGGTATTTGGCCCAGGGCTTGGTCACACTTTACTGCACCCAACTTCTTGGAGACTCAGAACATAACCAGTCCTCCAATGGGAAATGAGAGTAGCCTCTTATTGGACTGCTCATATATTTAGACACTTTTGCCTGATAAGCACACAGGATAAATTAGAAGGGAAGGAGGGCACCAAAGAGAAAATTCTCCTTCTATTTCTACCTTAGGTTTGACTCAGTTGCCTGCTTTTGCAGAAATCTTCCAGAATTTCTGTTAGCAACCAAAACTACCCTGTGCATGCAGAAACTGTGGGTGTGTGGGCAGGACAGTGGGAACTGATAGCCACATGCAATCCATAAAGTAAATGAGAAAGCCCTGCAAATGAAAATCATTAAGATTTCCTGAATATTCATTTGTAATTTTGGAAGGAAAATAAGAGGGAAATAAGCCAAATATCACAAATTCCCAAATCAGAACCTCTCAGAAGAGCCCGCTTATACTTACAGCACAAGAGCAGAGATAAAGCTGGAGATTCCTTTGCTAACACACCCATTCTGAAGGTTCATGCCTAGATCATTTTAGAGCCAAAACCAGACTTCTTGTCAAGGGCTACAGCTTCTGCAGATGTTCCTTTCTGCATGAAAATGAAAAAATGGTTAAAGATAAATAAAAAAAAATCAAATGCAAACAGTAGTTTCCAATAGAATTTGTTAACCAGCTCAGTTTTCTAGAGCTCTTTGTGATTAACACTGCTTGTCTGCAAAGGATAAGGAATTCTTTAGAAAGCACTTCAGAAAATATTTTTAATATTTTGTGCTTGTTGTGAAGAGGAGGATCTGACTTCTATCCCATGCAAATGCTCAGAGATTTCCCATCAGGTCATAGACGGTAAACAAAATAACCACAGTACGTGCTGTCTTTCTAGGCAGCATCAGTGTGAATTGTACAGCAGGAACTCAGTTTTGGTAGTGGGAAGGCGTACTGTGTCTGGCTGGGATAGACTTAATTTTCTTCACAGCAGCCCTTATGGTGCTGTCTTTTAGATTTGTGACTGCAGCTGGGACAGATGACCCAAACTGACCAAAAGGATATTCTGTGCCATATAAAGTCATGCTCAGCAATAAAAGTGGGGCGGAGGTGGGGGGAGTTTTTCCAACGCAGGTGCTGCTTAGAGACTGGCTGGCCATCCACCTGCTTGGTGGGAGCTGGCAAGCATTTGTCCTTGTATCATCTCTCGTGTTTTTTCCTGTTCCCTTCGCTTATTCAACTGTCTTTATCTCAACCCACAAGTTTTTTCTTGCTTTTGCCCTTCTGATTCTCTCCCACATCCCGCTGTGGAGGGAAGGAGTGAGTGACTAGATTGGGGCTTAGCTGCTAGCTGGGGTCAGCCCATCACAGGAGATAAGACTTGGGCAACAAAGGAGACAAATCTGTAGGGAATCAATTACCTTTAGTTCTGTTACTCACACAAGTATTTTCTGTTGGTTTTAAACCTCAAAATAAGTTCCAAACTAGATAAAAAACCCTATTACTTTTTTTGTATATACACAGAGATTCAACAAGGCTAGGTGTGCCAGGGGAGCTTTAGATTGGATATTAGGAAAAATTTCTTCACCAAAAGGGTTGTCAAGCATTGGACCAGGCTGCCCAGGGAAGTGGTTGGGTCACCATCACCAGTATTTAAAAGATGTGTAGATGTGGCAGTTAGGTACATGGTTTAGTGATGGACTTGGTAGTGTCAGGATTACGGTTGGACTCGATGATCTTAAGGGTCTTTTCCAACCTAAATGATTGTATGATTTTATGATTCTACGATTCTGTATGAGTGTGTACATACACATATACATATGTATGTATACTTGTGCATATACACACACAGAAAATTGTTTTAACACAGTGTAATCAATAAAATTTCTTCACAAAGTTGATTTGTATTACATATATATCCACTGAGATAAAGACCCAGATTAAATCTAGGTTCTCTGGATCCTGAATAGTCTGTAATTAGGTATCAGGAAATAAATTGTTCCTCAAACAGCTGCGTATGCTGACACGAGCTTAAGACACTGGAAATTTCACATGCTACAGCTCAGAATGGTCCACTATGTAATTAAATTGAGCTTCTACCAAAAAGCAGACCGGGGCCTGCCCCTGTGTCACTCCACCCACAGGCTCAGTTTCTTCAGTTACCTTTAGTCTTGCAGAACTCAAGTGCACAGAGAATGAAGAGGTGGTTTTGAGAATGTGGTCTCTGCAAAAGATGTCTGCAATCACACAGGGTAGACCTCACCATTGAAAAAGGTGCATGGCAGGGCTGCAAGCAGGAAAGCAGCAAACACTGCTGCGCTACATGAGTGGTCAGAGATCACAGAGCAAGTTAGGGCAGACGTGATATCTGAAGTCTTCCGTGTGGGGAGCAGTCTGTTGCCTTTGTCAAGAGAACAGGCATCAAACTGCCAGAAAATGCAGGTTTCAAATCCATCAACCTGCTATGAACAGCCACCAATCTGCCATGAAGTGCCTGATAAAAGCAGTCTTGACGACTCAGGAAGAGCGAGCAGCCCTTTTACCAGACAGCAAATAGCTCTGTTTGAGTGGCTACCAAACGCAACGATTTCACTTCCCCACTAAGTGACCACGAAGGACACTTGGTCCCTCTGATACCAATCTGCACAAAATCCTCTTCCCGGCTGCTCATGGGACATGCAGGAATCCTTCCATTTTTTCCAGGGGTCTGTGAGAAGACAGATCTCCTCAACGTCTCAGAGACCAAATTTCATAAAGCTGTGCTTCTGCACCTGGCTCACAGCCCTACCAGGGACTTGGGAAAGGGAGGGTTTGGCAACAGGAAAGGCTGACATCAAAGTCGCAAGCCTCTACCTGCTCCCACTATAACAGAACTTGCCTGAGGGCTTTCACAGCTCTGCTGCACACTTACCTCCCAGGCTCAGACTCCTTCTTCCAAAGGAAGCCCAGTCCCTCCAACAGTCCCCAAACCAAAGCTGGAGGGACAGAGAGTTTGGGCAACCCTTGCACTTCCTCAATTACTATGTCACCTCACTGGAACCACTGACTAACAAAGGATGAAGGATGATATCAAAAAACTGTTACACATGGAGAACTGTGAGGGCATGCTCATAGCGATTGCCATACATGCCTTTTGCCAATGTGCCCCCTCCAAGACACATAGCCAGTCACAACTTTGGAGCTCCTGAATCACGGCTGCTAAACAGCAATTGAAACAAGGAATCAAAATTTCTTTCATCCCCAAGCGCTGGGGAGATCTTTCAATTGACAGGAAGACGCCACAACAGATACAGGTGTTAGGGGCCACGCTGAGAGCAACTGTCACCTTTTACGCCATTTGCCAAGGTGTTTGCCCATCTGTTCTTCCTACAGGACTGCGCACCGTTTTCATTCCAGAGCTACCTAAAACCAGCACGCTTCCATGGCCCACGCCTGACCCAGACTCTGTAAAGGACACAACGTTTGCCGTTTTAACCCAGACAAACGCTGCTGACTTGCTGCTCTGCAACCCCCAGGACAGCGGGTCCACCAGGTGGGTATGGTCAGTACTCTGCAAATGACATTTCCACACCTCCAGTGACCTCATTCCCACAGGCGTTAAGGCTCCCGGGAAGTCATGAACAACCTGAACGAGCGGCAGTCAGTTTCTTTTACCCATGGCACAGCACCTTTGCAGGCACTGGTTTACGCCTTACCAGTGCCCGCTCCTCCTTGGGTGAGGGCCTCAGTACGGGCTGGCACGACAAGAAGGTGGCCAGGTGCCAAGGAGACGCACGGCTCTGCTCTGCATGCCAGCCGCTGTGCTTTCCTGTTGCTGCCTTGCCGGCTCGCTCTACCCCTTTGGAAAGCCTCTGCTGAGCACAACAGCCCTCAGCTACCCACTGCTCAGATTAAATTCATCATTCCCCAGCTGCCGGTTGGGTCAGGCAGCTGACAGGCTATACTGAGGAGGAAAAACGCTCCAGAGAGCGTACATGTAGGAAATGACAGGCAGCACACTTCCAACATGCAGCAACGTGACTTCACAGGTATAGAGATGGGTTTCCTGGGAGCTCTGCAATTTCATTCTCTTCCACACTTTGACACAGTAATGCTTATGTGCTCAACAGCAAAAAGCATTCCAGATGCAGACAACAGCGTGTTTCATTCCCCCCGCTGCCAAGCTTGGGGTTTCCTCTATTTTAACATCTTTTTCTTCCTTTCCAGACCAACACACCATGGAAAACCATACCATGGACTTAGCTGACTTGCCACTGACAACAGAGTTCGACTACAGTGATGCAGCGCCATGCATGGGAACTGAGGAAAAGCACTTCGCAGCAACACTTTTGCCACCGCTGTATTCTTTGGTGGTGATATTTGGCCTCACAGGCAACATGCTTGTTGTCCTCATCCTGGTAAAATACAAGAGATTGAAGAGTATGACTGACATCTACCTGCTCAATTTGGCAATTTCTGATCTGACATTTGTATTTTCTCTCCCTTTTTGGGCTTATTACGCTGTTCATGACTGGATTTTTGGGGAGGTGCTGTGTAGAATGCTCTCATGTGTTTATCTCCTTGGCTTCTACAGCGGTATCTTCTTCATAATCCTGTTGACCCTAGACAGGTATCTGGCCATAGTGCATGCAGTGTTTGCTTTAAAAGCTAGGACAGTTACCAACGGCATCCTCGCCAGCGTTGTCACTTGGGCTGTTGCTCTTTGTGCTTCTGTTCCTGGGGCAGTATTTCACAAAACTCAAAAGGAAAATTCACGTTATACTTGCAGTGCTCATTATCCAAGTGATGCCATAATAAATTGGAAGTACTCCTATACTTTAAAGATGAACATTCTGGGACTTATTGTTCCAATGCTCATTATGATTTTCAGTTACTCACAAATTCTAAAAACATTACTGAGATGCAGGAATGAGAAAAAACAGAAGGCAGTCAGACTTATTTTTGTGATCATGATTTTTTACTTCATCTTTTGGACACCGTTCCATATTTCTTCTTTTTTGCATACCTTTCAAAGTTCACTTTTCAACCCAAATTGTGAAAGCAAAGCTCAACTGGAGAAGGCAATCCAAGTGACAGAAACAATATCAATGATCCACTGTTGTATCAATCCTGTGATCTATGCATTTGTTGGAGAAAAATTTAGGAAATATCTTTATGCCTTTTTCCGAAAGCATGTTGCAGCACACCTCTGCAAAAAATGTCCAAATCTTTATCGTGAAAAATTAGAAAGAGTTAGTTCCACATTCACACCATCCACTGCAGAGCATGACATCTCTACTGGACTGTAAAAATACATCAAAACATTAGTTAGTAAATGTTGCATTACTTGCTTTACCTTAAGGACTGCCTGACATTATTTAAGATCTTTATGTCACCACTACTGAAAACTGTATATCCCTCAATCCTTGTGGTTAACTGTTCCCTGGGGTTACAGCATTTTCCATTCTTAAACTAAGAGAATCAGTGAGTTCTCCAGGAAACATTAAACACCATGCCTGGATCATATAAGGATTTGAATTGTGCCCAGAACAGTATAATTTTGTTTCTTGACCCAAATTCTATCCAGTGAACACATGCTAGTGAGATTTACCTGGCGGGAATGCAATATTGAAGAGACTAAGGAGTTACATGTTATCTCACAAGAGCCATTTACTGTTATGTGAACATTTTAAGATAAACACTGGGAGGAAGCATTGAGGATTGATGTACTGTTTAGTATTCAACATTAATGGAACACCTTTTGGAAGTGACTGTATTCTTTCTGCAGCATGGTCAGGTATTTGGTAGGGGGAGGCTTTTAGTTTTCTTCATTTTCCCCCCTACCCCTTATTTTCCCTACATGAATAAAAGATGTTTCCATAAAAAAGAATTTGAGGATGAATATGAGATATATCAAGATAATATCTCTCCTCTGATGGGAGAGTTGAGTGACCTTTATCCTACTGGGGCCATTTAACCCAAGGATTTATCAGTTAGCTAATAGTGGAGTCATATTTAAAGATAAACCTTTTGACTGTAGACTAAGTTATAGTATTTTGACTTTAGTACTTTAATTTTATGCCTGCCGTATCACGGTTCGGTTGCTAACATTTTCCAAAGTGAGATTTTAATGGGCAACATCATGATTTTTATGGGTGCAATTATGCAAGTAACTGCACACACCAAGTCTACTGACTGCACCATAAGACAACGTTGCACCCCCAAAAACCAAGAGATTCTGGACAGGTAAATCATGTGTGTACAGGAAGACTTTACATGGCAGACACCGTAAGTGTGTCAGGCGAGGTTCCTGCATGAGAAAAACATGCTCTTCACACACAAAGGAAGTCTGATGTCTGGGATACACTTCTAGTTGGACAGTAGTCTTGGAACTCCAAAAGCAGCCGACTGCAGAGGAGACATACCCACTTTGCCCTCCCAGGAGAAGAGTGCCCATAGCCAACTGGTGCCTCAGTTAGAACTGCATGCTAATTGTAGACTCGAGACCATTAGTCTACTGGTGTCCTATGGCCATACATTTATGTCATAATTAGGAGTTTCCCTGTAAAAGAAAGTGGTATTCTAGGGACATGATGTTAGCAAAGAAGAGGAGGCAGGGGCATAGTGGAGAACTTCTTGCTTCAAACTGTAAGGAAGTGCAGGTGAGCGCTCCTTATGCAAGTGAACTGTCCTGCTTTTTTTCCCCATTTACTTCAAAGGGCACTGCCCATGCATGTAAAGACTTGCTCATGGAAATCTGGAGGCGAGGCACAGGTTCAACTAGCCTCCAAGCAACGTAAGGACACAAGAGAGGATTCCACACTACTTAACATTAGGCACGTGACTCAGATGCCTAAATTGACAGCCAATCTCTTCAAGGTCCCTCAATGGTCAGTAGAGAAAAAGAGATGCCCCGAGTCAGAAGCAGACATACGATTTAAACGGCCTCTGGGGAAGATTACCTGTCCCCCTTAGTTTAGGTATCAGATGCCTTAATCTAGGTGGTGCAAATACTCTTCCCCCTCTAGCCTTACCACATCAAGGCACTGCTTCTATTAGTTGTTAGCTTTTACCCTATCAGCTATTATAATCTAGCCACTACCTTGTGAGGTTAATAGCCACAGACAGACTAAAGAAAAGACAAAAAACTATCCTCACAGTAAATTTTCTTGCTTGGAAATAATATTTTTCCTTTCTTTTGTACTTTTTTACTGCACTAATGTGAAAGCACCTTTTTAATATTAAAGCATAAATTAGTTCAGTGTGATACAAAACCTGCTGTAACTGTGATATTTCTACTGCTGTGTTTTAAATTCTTTTCTTGTTGTAATTATTTTTTCTTCTTGTTTTCATGTTAATGCAGTGAAATTAATAAAATCTGGGTCTGAAAAACAATGTATACCCTGTAGTCCATGTTCTCCTCCTAAGCAAAAGGACATCAGCTCTGCTGCCAGAATGGAGGTTGCAAAAAGATGCAACTATGGACTTAAACACTCGCAATACCACACTCCAGCAAAGCAAACCAAACCGAACAAGCAGGGAACAGTTTGCCCATTCCAGAAGCTACTGTAGCTGGCATGGCTTTAGTTCACCTGCAAGTTTGAGAAGAGTGTATTATAATAGCTTCAGGAAAAGTCTGGGGCCACAGATTTTAGATGGGTGAAATTTGATAGGTAGGAGAAACAGGGATGTGTGTAGGGGAAGAGGAAAAATAAAGGAGAACAATAAAAGATGGCACCCTATTAATATTGGGATAAAGACAGGATTCTCCATAGACTTTCTGCAACTAATTTCAGATCTCCTTGCACTGCACAGAGTGACCCCAGCGAAGTGGTGTGCCTGGTCTCCCAAGCTTTACATGTTAAGGAGCTTTAAGCATTGGAAGTTCAATATGGAAATATGCTTCTGCTTCACCACGTCATTCTCCCTGTTCCACTGTCGCAGTTCCTTTTTTCAGCCTATGATCCACAACTCCTCCTCTCCCCTGCACACTCTTCATCTGTCCACCACAGGATAAGTGAAATTCTATACCCACTGCCTTTGTTTTCTGATTTGCATTTACTATTTTGTGCTGGCAGGTAAACAAACAAATTAAACCTAAAGATTAGCTGATTGATATGTTACGTGCCCAGGCAGGATAATCCTTGATCCTTCATTGTAGCTTTGCACTGAGACAAACAAGGCTTTAGATAGTTTTGTGGCAGATTTTGAGTCTTAATCAGTCAGATGTGGCTGCAGCATGGTGTAGGTACAGGCCAGGTAGCTCCAAATTAGGCTAGCAGGACTTCAAGCAGTCTGGTCACAGTGGGATGGAACTACTCATGGGGAAGGTTTAACAAGATTCCCAGTCCCTATGAAGGAGAACACAAGTCACCTCAGCAGAGAGGTGGGGAAATTTTACATACAGGAAACAAATATTCCATAACTCAAGCTCTGCAGGTAAAAGCATTGAGATGAAGATACAGCGTGTATGTAAGAGCTAGAGAAGCAGGCAGATACACAGAAACTGTGTGATGAACTAAAGCTATGTTAATAAAATGGCAAGGCACACCAGAATTGTAATTACAGCAGAGAAGAAGCTAACACAAGGAAGAACCACTGCAGTGCTGGGGAGGCATCTGAGCTGCTCTGGTGAGATATTGAGGAAATGAAAGCAAGCATTTAAGAGGGTGTACAAGTAGCACCAGAACACCAAAATGATTCAAGATAGGAGCTCTTTGAACACTACAAGTAAATTGTTGCTTTAAAACAAATATTGAACAGCTAAGTGAAAATCATTACAAGTTCAAAATTTTGGGCACTGAACTTCTGAAGAGATAATGCATTGACTGGGCTTTCAGCATGCTTATGAAAAGAATGCCCAGATGCCATGCACAAATATCTATGCACAGCCCTGAAACCAATCAAACAGTTTAGTTTACGCACAGGAGAGGACGGAGTCAGACCTCTCTGTTAGGAGATGCTACTGCCACATGTTCAGAAGCATGTGGGGAGGAATGCCCCACGCAGCAAAAGATAACTCTGCCAACTGTCAGGCGGACTTCCTAACGGGCAAGGAAATGCAGCAAAAGTGCATATATGGTATTGGTGAAAGCTGAGCAATACTCGCACTCAACCACCAGATTTATAATCACTGCCATCTGTTTGTCTGTAGTACGTATATAATGGGCAAACATAAAAATAGTGAAATTTCTGGTAACCAGTGCATAGGCATGTTCCTGTCATAAGACTTTCTTGTTTGATAACCCACTGTGACCTTATGTGTACATATTTTAGATAATATAAAGCTACATAAAGGAAGACGAGTACTGAAAATGCATAAATAGGAAAAAGTAGTGACAAAAAATGAGAGAATTACTTTATTAGCTTTAATAGAGGCTAATAAAGTAATAGCCAGAGTAATGGGAAGATCAGAGATAGATACCTTAAGCAACATGTTAAAAGATTTAGGCAAGAAAGAGAGACTTTCAGTTACGAAGCTCTAAAATAAATATCACTCCCTTCAGTGAAAATTACGAAAGGGATAAATACAAAGAACAAAAGGACAAATTTACATGGTATCTTGTTTCAGTTAACAAAAAACAAAGGAATGAAGTGCCAGGAGAATGACATGATGCTGACCACATTAAATGGCACAACAGGCAGATACTGCTCGCTTTGAAGTTTAATTTTGCAGCTGTTTTCAACTGCTGATGCCTACTGGGCTTCTCCTAGTGGCTACTGTGGTTACTGTGGCCTTAGAAGCATTACTCCTTAGTACAGTAATAAAAAAAATTAAGCTAGCAGAGGAAACAAAACCAAACCAGTAATTTCCAATGCATTTAGAATATCAACAGCGATCAGGCCAAAACAAAGAAGGAGGTTTGTCTAGAAATAAGGAGTGAAGGCATTGCTTTGTACCGATATTCTGGTGACAGTTGCCTATTAGGAGCTGTACTTCATTCAGAAAATGGAATGGTAGGGAAAAGAAATGTTGTATAAGTTTGTATAAGTGCCAAGTAGTTTTGCAATTCCTGTGACAGTGAGAGCAATCTTGGTTTGAGTGGTTTAAGTCTGAAATGACTGATTCCGGGAAGGTGGGGCCACAATGCTGAACTGGAGGAGGGCAGCATGATCAGATACCCAAGCCAATATGCAAAACTGCACAAACCGTCAAGTGACAATCAGCTTTGCAGAACTGTCTACAAGGTTGTGTCAGTAGGATGGTAACCATACGACACTAATGACCCAACCTGTCCTGATACTACACTTTTTGAATGGAATGGAAACCAAGTGAATGGAAGCGAAGGAGCCATTTGGACATTACTTGCAGGGAGACTAGCAGCAGGTATGGACAATTACAGACTACACCTAATCTTTGGCACCCAAAAGTACTTTTTGGTTCCTGGGTCCTGGCACATACTTTGTCATTGTACAGACTCTGCCTATCCTTTCCGTGACTTAGTTTTCACTGGGAAGAAATTTGATGTGTGATTTTCCTAGCCTGCCTGACCAAAGGTCCAGAATTTACATGTACACTAAGGAGTATTTCTGATTCACAGTTGAGATAGTCCCAAACAGCACCTCTAGACCTAGAATTTATGTACTATAAACGTACCTGAAAACAGCAAAGTGTGAGAATTAAAGGCCTATGTAAAAAGGAGATTCTGAGAGCTGAAAACTTGTGAAATGCATAGCTATGGCCCAAAAGTAAAATATATTGTACTATGATAACACCTTATATATAAAACAGGGCAGCATACATCAGAAACCTGGATAAAAATGGTAGAAGGAAGCAACACTCTCTTCCTCCTCGCTGCATGAGGAAACACAACTAGTTCAGTAAGAGCAGCTTGGGGAAAGCCAAAACAAAAATAGTACCATGACAATGGAATTAATATGTGTTGCAATGGATAACTATTTACATGCAAGATTTACAAGAGAGAAACAAACAGAAAACAGAATAATAATAGCGGAAAAAAAACCCTTGATCTTACTGCCAGTAAACAACCATGTGAAGAAGTAGTGTTAATCCAGATTAGAAATGCTTGTGTCTTCCAGAGTTTGGTTTTTGTAACCCAGCTTCCTCAAACCTGTGAAATGTGTAAAATGTTTGTGTTTTTTTCGCTTGTCTGTGTGACAGAAATCTTAGGGTATGGTACATAAAGTTTTTTCCCCCATTTGCCTCAAAATAATACACCTCACAGATGTAAGATTGGGGGTGATCGTATGGGGGCAGCAAAAGATTAGTCACAAGAACTTGAGAGCCTGAAAAAAAAGGCTGATAAGAAAAAAAACCTTAAGCAAGAAAGTAGTTTTAGCTGGATGTCTTTATTCAGCCTCTTGAAAACAAAGACATTTAACTGCTACTGATGAAATAAAGTACGTGCTAATACTAACCTAATTTGGACATGGATTTTGTGAATATAACAAGTAACAAAATCAGATATAATTGGGTGAACCAATGGAAAAAGGAATGCATCCAGTCTGTTTTCATGTCTTCATTATACCTCCTCTCCAGATGAAAAGGATGATCTGCTTTGCTGTAGTTATGATAAGAGTGTTGTGCACTACCATATTGTGTATCTCTAAGAAAGGTATCTGCCATTCTCTCCTAGGCCTTTTTTTTCCCCCAGTCTTTCTTCTTCAGGTGATGCAAGTTTGTAATAAATTGAATGGAAACTGTTAGTTGCATTTTCAAATTTCTGTACCCATAATTCTGCTTGACGTCATTTGTATGTCACACTGGTATGTGAGCATCTGGTATGTGTCCTAGCAGACATTTCAGTTCTGGTGTAGACTTCACATAAAAGATGACATGTCCTTGCAGAAGTGCCATATCACTTAGATACTGCATACTTCAGTGAGATGGCCTGATTACTATGAACGTGAATCATATAATCAGTCACTGGATAGGGGAGATAGATGAATGCAGTTTGACTTGATGGTGTATGTGGCTGCATACTTGCTGAGTACATCAACTTGAGCCCCACAGGTAAGGAACGAAACCCACTACCATTCCAGGAATGTCTTTATGGAGGGAATGAGTGTCACACCACTCAACATAACTCCTACTCATCTCTGAAAGTAAAACCATAATAGGTAAAATACCAAGCTGTATCAACCCACGGTATTATTCCTTTTATTATTGAACAATAACTTCAATTTCTTGGTAAAATTATGAGGTTCACCTGTAGGTAAAGATTCTTAAAATCTGCTGTAGCTCACGGCAAGCAGCAGTGCACTTCTTCAAAGAGATGCTGGGCAAGGGATTTAGAAAAGCTGAAAAAATCTGACTTGTAACAATGGATGTGCTACTTGCATTGTCCATACCTCAGTGTTGACACATGCCCTAGATGGAGGCAATGTGATGACAGCAGGGAGGAGGAAGTGACGCAGCAGCAAGACGGCCAGTCCCAGGCTGGGGTGATGGAGCTTCAGACTGGATGGGAGGTCGAGTCCTGCAGGGGCCTATCGAGAGTGACTGAGGGGAGCAGGGGAGTGGAGATGAAGAAAAAAGAAAGATCTTGTCCTAACAGCACTGATGAACAACACACCACCAGCACCCCAGTGCTCAGTAAACAGCACAGGGGGCCTGGACTCACCTACAGCCACATGCAAGACCTGATCAAATCTCACTTCCCAGCAGCTCTGCTTATCTGCAGCTAGTGTAGAGCTAACTGAACATACCGTGTAGGTGCTGACAATAAAGCCACAGTCCAGGTGCCTGCTACCCATGTGTCCCTATATTTGGGCTGTCAAGTGTCATAGCTATTCACACTCTCTGTGGGAGTCTCTCATCCAGCTGTAAGACCCAGCTGGTGAGCAGACCAAAACCATTCCCCTTAGTCAGCTGCTATAACTGTGAGTGGCAGAGGCCCTCTGTTGGCATGCAACATCTTCTGCAATCTTAGGGTGCTAATCAGTAAATGAAATACCCAGCTATGCTTGCTGATCAGACTGAGCTATGAGAATGAAGAGCTATAAGCAACAAAATCAAACAGATTAATAAAGCCAATGAATCTGTGGGAACGTGGACTATTTCTGAAGACCAGCCTACCACGGGTCTTACTTCTAAGTTGTTGTTGTTAGTTCAAACGTTTGAGACCAGTTTTGTGAGAGCATATTTCAGAATTAAAAGCTCGATGAAAAACGGGCAAGTCCAACAACAGGTTTGAGACTGTTTCCCCTGTTCATATAGCGTGAGATTATGAAAAGTTTTAAAGTCTCCAGTAGGTTAAGTAACATGTAACAAAGAGTGAACAATGAAGCAGGCTTCAGAAAGAAATCCTTAAAATGTCTGTTAATTTCAATATGTAGACTGTTTAGGAATTATACACTGAAAAATTAATTTGATACAATACCTTGTTTGAGAATTATAAGAATTCACGATAAAAATGCATTTTTTTGTCAGCAAAGTTTGGCAGCAATTAGGAGCTTGATTCAGGTGTAGTGGAAACATTTTTAGAAACAGCTCTTTCCCCTGACTGTATAGGGGGTCTAATACAGTCCATCAAGTAAGGTAATGTGAACCTTAGAGTATGCTACAGTGGCCACTAATTTTTACGCTGAGGCTCCAGCCCTTAGAGAGCTCATTGAAACAGCTGATTAGGAAAGGAAGAGAAAAATCTATTGATCCTATGGAATAAAGACCTTGATTAGTCCCTCATGCAAGGACTGACAAGGAAAAAAGGCTGAGCTTTTCGCTTTTTACTGTCTCACCCTAGATCTGAGATGTAACTCAGAAGCTGTGACTCCTTTGGCTTCCATTAAGGAATGGCAGCATCCAAAACAAGACATCTCCATTGGGCTTTTGGCATTTTAAAATCTTTTAAGGATACTAAGGGCTGAGTGCACTAAAAGACTTCCCTTTAGTGCCTTCACTAGGTTGATAGGATGAGATACTCCAGAACCCTCCAAACTGATGTCAAGGGGAGGCAGGGGGTTGCACTTTATTAGGGACCTTCTCAAGGTTTCTCTCTCAGGGGTTCTCAGGCATCTGATAAGGCACTGTCTCTTTCTTGCTTCCTCCGTACCTTTTGTATCTCCTGTGTGGTTATTTTGATGTCTAAAATGGATCTAAAAAGCTGTTCACGGTGCAGCTTCAGTTTAACTCTAAAAGTCAGAGGAATCAACCACAAAGAAATAAGCTGATAAGAAATCAGATTCTATCAAGCTTTTCAGAAGCTTAATTCCAAAAAGTAAGTAACAGTGGTGTTTTAAAAGAAGGTCAGACTCACTATATAGACTAAGTCGTAGTCTTAAGAGAGGGATTAAAACAAAAAACACAGTCCAAAAGACCAGGTTAGAGAAAAATAGAATCAATTAAATCTCCTAAAATACAAGGACTGCAACTCAGAGCAAGCCAACAGAAAGTGCAGGTAATTCTAAATAAAAGTGCAAGCTTTATTTAAAAGCTCCACTTTTTGTTCAGGGACAAAAACTATAAAAGAAATTTAATGACTGAGAATTGTAAAGAGATGAACCTCATGTAAACTGTTCTTGCTTCAAACAGGTTAGCTAAATGAAAAAGAGAAAACAATCTTTTTCTAAAACTACAGCTGTAGGTTGTGAAACCTTTAGTTCAGCTCCTAGGAGGATCCTCCACAATTTCAACATCTCTGCACATCTCACAGAGTTAGAAAAGTAACATCTGACAATCCATTTTTAGAAAATAGAGAACTGCTCCTTGATTGCTTTTAAATGAAAACAGATTTGTTTGCTAGAAGTTTTCAAACTGATACATCCTTCTTTGCACAGGAGGAGGTGGTTTTGACCACCTTCCCGTGACTGACAAATCAGTTTAGCATTATTCTTGATGTAATGATCCAAGCCATCACTTGCACCATAAGATACATGGTAAGTCATCTTTGCTTTTTTTTTTTTTTCTTCTTTTTTTTAATTAACATTTAGTAGTTGCTTAGGTAGCCTAATGCCTGAAGTGAAAAATACTTGTGGAAACTTGCCAGTGTACTCATCTTTAAAAATTACCCTGGGGAAATGCACAGGATATGTTAAACGGAATATACTATTTTTAAAGGACAGAACCACTAGAAGACTTGAGCAGAGGATCCAAGTAAGCAAAGAAATAAATCTCTAGAGATTGATCTGAGTAAGAAATATAATGGGGTACGCCTCTCTGATTTTTTCTCTGAAAGTGATATATAATGATGGAAATCTGGATTTTAAAACTGTTACTGCAAAGACAAAACAGCTTATTTGAGTGAAAAGCACTTACTCTTCTCACAGGATGACTACAGAAAATCTGATGTTGCATTCTAAACACTCTGTCTCATGGAACCTGTTTACATGCAGCATAGCTTAGCATTTTACCTCTGTTTACTACACCTTTTCAATTGTTACCGTTTTATAGCACTGTGCAAATAAGCTGAAACTCACTTTTAAAAAATTTTTGCCTCTTTAAAAGCAGAGAGCTCTGACCTGAAACTGAGCATGAAACAGTGACATGAGTTTGCTCAGCTCTTCTACGGCAAGCTTTTGTCCTGAAAACTGTATGACTGCTAGTTTTGACGACAGCAACAGAATTTGTATAGCAGATTTCTAGAAATATTGCATTTATCTAGACTGTATTCAAAATAATATATACCTCTTTTTGAAATACTCTTCCTTCAGAGATCTTCCAGGATTATCTTTGGGTTTTTTTCCTAATGATCCGGAAACATAAACCTAGGCACCTCTGATTAGCTAAACAACCCAGGTCAATTAACCCAGTGAAGCATTCTAGCCAGTGGCCAACACTGTTTCCTAAAGCAGTGAGATTATAAGATAAAGCACACCACCACTTACAATTCCTTTTTCTGGTTTCCAAATTAGTATCTGTAGTTTCCATTGTCAGCATGTAGTGGATACTCTACAAAATTCAGGGTAGTAAGTACTTTTGCAGAGAGAGGCTTCTGAACCAAAGTCTAGGCTAGAGGAAAGGGGCTCAGTTAGCAGAAGGAACCGCTCAGAGGGGAGACGACAATTTAAGCATGCAAAAAGGGTTGAACGGAGAAAGATAAGATGCAGGGGGCATGTGGTTGTCATTCCAAGAAGGCAGAGAAAAACGACAGAAGGCACTGAGATAGCAGTTATCATGAAGAAGAGGCTGTCGTGAAAAGAATTACCGCAGTAATAGTGAGGCAGCATTTTGCAATAATATTTGCATGAATCCTGTCAGTCACATACTCATAAAATCCCACTCTCGGTTTATGACCCAGGTGTTTTTCATACCTGTTCATGCATGAGCATCACACAGGTGCAAAATGATCAAGACAGAATGTGCTGGGTCTGGCATTGTGTTGAAGCCAGTCCCTCATCCCATAAACCCACTATACAGCATGACTGACTGACATGTCGGAAATGGGGGTATTTAGCTACCTGCAGTACCAGGGACTTGTACTGTCAGGGCATGCAACACAGATATAGCAGATCTAGCTGAAGGGAATATGAAATATTTGTGCAGTGCCCAAGTCTTGTCATGTTTTGAAATAAAGAAGTTAATGTTCTGGACCAAAGAGTGGTTTATAAAGGCGATTTTTTTCTAAAAGAATTGCTAGGAGTACTTAAGAAATATAAACCCTTAGATACTTTAAAATCAACTTATTTGCTGTCAATACACCTGAGCCACAGCCACTTCCTTTACCAATGAAACTGTTATCTCAGCACTGTAGTAACTATGTAGTTAGTATGGCTGTGGAAAAAACCTGTTTCAAGAGAGAGTGCCAGACCTTCCTGAAAGCCAGTCTTTGAGGAGTTTGACAGCCCTTATTTTCTCCCCAGGAAACTGTATCTAGGCAAAGCTGAGACCCAAACTGTTACAACTTGCCAGTTTTCTCTCATTCCTTGTTCTCCAGAAGAAAACTTCATGCCATACTCAACACACCAAAGTAATGTCTGAACATGGACGGCCTCATTCTTGATATTCCTAGGGGCAGATAGCCAGACTCAGGAAGAACTTGAGGAAGGGGCAGGAAAAAGGTTTGCAAAGGCAGCACCTCTTTTTCTTTACAAGGTGCAGATCTTGCTCCAATAAAGCTTCCTCCTTTTTGGGCAGATTCATATCTGCACTGTGCAGCATAAGAACCTACATCAGAAGCTGGCAGCTCAGGAGAGACGCAGATCCTCATTTTTAAGGTCACAGGAAAGTGCTCAAAGACCTAGCAACCAGTCCCTTCCCCAAGACCACACCTTATGTTTAGCTAACCATTAGTTAACCATTTTGACAAAAATTAAAATAAGGACATTAGCATTTTCAGTGATCTGTGCCTACAGCAGAAAACAATCTTTTCACATGAAAAGTTTTGTCTAGAGAGACACAAAGAGACACTTCTGGGATTTCACAGGCTGTAAACCAGAATGGACCAATATGAGCTTCTACCAAAAAGCAGACTGGGGCCTGCCCCTGTGTCACTCCACCCACAGGCTCAGTTTCTTCACTTACCTTTAGTCATGCAGAACTCAAGTGCACAGAGAATGAAGAGGTGGTTTTGAGAACGTGGTCTCTGCAAAAGATGTCTGCAATCACACAGGGTAGACCTCACCATTGAAAAAGGTGCATGGCAGGGCTGCAAGCAGGAAAGCAGCAAACACTGCTGCGCTACATGAGTGGTCAGAGATCACAGAGCAAGTTAGGGCAGACGTGATATCTGAAGTCTTCCGTGTGGGGAGCAGTCTGTTGCCTTTGTCAAGAGAACAGGCATCAAACTGCCAGAAAATGCAAGTTTCAAATCCATCAACCTGCTATGAACAGCCACCAATCTGCCATGAAGTGCCTGATAAAAGCAGTCTTGACGACTCAGGAAGAGTGAGCAGCCCTTTTACCAGACAGCAAATAACTCTGGAGATCTTTCAATTGACAGGAAGACGCCACAACAGATACAGGTGTTAGGGGCCACGCTGAGAGCAACTGTCACCTTTTACGCCATTTGCCAAGGTGTTTGCCCATCTGTTCTTCCTACAGGACTGCGCACCGTTTTCATTCCAGAGCTACCTAAAACCAGCACGCTTCCATGGCCCACGCCTGACCCAGACTCTGTAAAGGACACAACGTTTGCCGTTTTAACCCAGACAAACGCTGCTGACTTGCTGCTCTGCAACCCCCAGGACAGCGGGTCCACCAGGTGGGTATGGTCAGTACTCTGCAAATGACATTTCCACACCTCCAGTGACCTCATTCCCACAGGCGTTAAGGCTCCCGGGAAGTCATGAACAACCTGAACGAGCGGCAGTCAGTTTCTTTTACCCATGGCACAGCACCTTTGCAGGCACTGGTTTACGCCTTACCAGTGCCCGCTCCTCCTTGGGTGAGGGCCTCAGTACGGGCTGGCACGACAAGAAGGTGGCCAGGTGCCAAGGAGACGCACGGCTCTGCTCTGCATGCCAGCCGCTGTGCTTTCCTGTTGCTGCCTTGCCGGCTCGCTCTACCCCTTTGGAAAGCCTCTGCTGAGCACAACAGCCCTCAGCTACCCACTGCTCAGATTAAATTCATCATTCCCCAGCTGCCGGTTGGGTCAGGCAGCTGACAGGCTATACTGAGGAGGAAAAACGCTCCAGAGAGCGTACATGTAGGAAATGACAGGCAGCACACTTCCAACATGCAGCAACGTGACTTCACAGGTATAGAGATGGGTTTCCTGGGAGCTCTGCAATTTCATTCTCTTCCACACTTTGACACAGTAATGCTTATGTGCTCAACAGCAAAAAGCATTCCAGATGCGGACAACAGCGTGTTTCATTCCCCCCGCTGCCAAGCTTGGGGTTTCCTCTATTTTAACATCTTTTTCTTCCTTTCCAGACCAACACACCATGGAAAACCATACCATGGACTTAGCTGACTTGCCACTGACAACAGAGTTCGACTACAGTGATGCAGCGCCATGCATGGGAACTGAGGAAAAGCACTTCGCAGCAACACTTTTGCCACCGCTGTATTCGTTGGTGGTGATACTTGGCCTCACAGGCAACATGCTTGTTGTCCTCATCCTGGTAAAATACAAGAGATTGAAGAGTATGACTGACATCTACCTGCTCAATTTGGCAATTTCTGATCTGACATTTATATTTTCTCTCCCTTTTTGGGCTTATTATGCTGTTCATGACTGGATTTTTGGGGAGGTGCTGTGTAGAATGCTCTCATGTGTTTATCTCCTTGGCTTCTACAGCGGTATCTTCTTCATAATCCTGTTGACCCTAGACAGGTATCTGGCCATAGTGCATGCAGTGTTTGCTTTAAAAGCTAGGACAGTTACCAACGGCATCCTCGCCAGCGTTGTCACTTGGGCTGTTGCTCTTTGTGCTTCTGTTCCTGGGGCAGTATTTCACAAAACTCAAAAGGAAAATTCACGTTATACTTGCAGTGCTCATTATCCATCAGAGCAGAGAAATGCATGGAAGCAATTCCTGACCTTAAAAATGAACATCCTGGGACTTGTTATTCCAATGTTAATTATGATCTGCAGCTACGCACAAATTATAAAGACATTACTGCAATGTAAGAATGAGAAGAAACATAAAGCAGTCAGGCTTATTTTTATCATCATGATTGTCTACTTTTTTTTCTGGGCACCATACAACATTTGCATTCTCTTGCGTGATTTTCAAGGTACGTTTTCCGTCACTACTTGTGAAGGCAGTGGTCAACTGCACAAAGCAACCCAAGTGACAGAAACAATATCAATGATCCACTGTTGTATCAATCCTGTGATCTATGCATTTGTTGGAGAAAAATTTAGGAAGTATCTTCGTAGCTTTTTCCGAAAGCAAATTGCATTCCACTTCTCTAAATATTGTCCCGTTTTCTATGTTGACACAGCTGAACGGGCTAGTTCCACCTACACACAATCTACTGGAGAACAAGAAGTTTCTGCTGCATTGTAAGTTTTGTCTGGTGAAAAAGTGGAACTGACTTTTGTGAAATCAAGTCTGTGATTAAACCCTGCAGAATCTGTCCTGGGTATTGGCTCTAAGGCAGCTGCAAAAGATCACAAAATACCTGTCTACCAAAGCTTGTATTTGGTCTTGTATAGAAATGAAAAGGATGTATCAAATTAGCTACCTAGATATGCTAATGTGGGATTCTGTAGGGAAAAAAAAGCGTTCTCTTTTTTTGTGAATGTGGAAGCGTAGTTTTGTACTATAAGGCCCAAAACCACACAGAGCCTAAGTACCTAAGCTAGCAGGCTTATAAACTGATTTTTTGAAGTGAACTAGAGTTTAGAAATTGTCACTGGTTCTTTGGAAACATCTCCTGACTGTACCTTACACAAGCTATCTCACTCATTTGAACTCGGTCTCAGTTACATCTTTTACTAGCCTGGTTATGTATCTCTGTAAATAATGCTAAATTACTGAGGCCTGTGATACAGAATCTTTACAACTGGTACAGGAAAATTTTATACATTTAGAAGAGACTCTGATATTTCAGGGTATATTTTCCTTTGTGTGTGGTTGAGTACCAGTGTCTTCGATCTTTCTCATAACAGTTTTAATTACTAGGTGTCTTAGTTTGATATTTCAGAAGGCTGTCAATCAACTGCTGTTGTATATGCTGTTTGTACTAAATGCTAATATAATGACCTATCATTATAGGAAAATCAATGTGTTTACAACACTTTAAAAATAAAGTATTGCACATGGAGCTTTAACCAGGTTAGATCAAATGTGGACAATGAGTCAACAGGGTTTTAGCTTTTTAGTGCAGTGATTTTGCTCGCCATTTTTCTAGCCTACATAAGAAAAAAACTTTAAAATATGAAATGAATGCGGTTGTAATTGCTGCAAAACAACAACAGCAGCATTTGAAGTGTGAAAATGATTTCTGAACAGGCTTGACCCAGATGTTTTAGAGATAAGCATATGCTATACACATTTAAGTTATCAAAACATATGAATAAGTAAAAATATTAACTGTTCTACAGAGTCAAGGGCATGGAGCACCTCTTTTTTCTTTTAGAAGCAGGTATCATTTGGGGGCTATGACAATGTTTTCTTCTGCCATTTAGGAGTTTTACAGAGAGAAAAAGCTTCCATAATTAGTAAGACTGGTGCTCAAATATTACTGGACTTCCCCTTAAAGCTCAGATTCTGCAAAGTGCTTGAACACATAGAAAAGATGAAATAAAGATGGAGATACTAACGTGCTTAAGATCATACCATAATCATACTATTAATTGATTTAGGCCAAGTTGTCCTTTCTAGCATTTCTTATATTTCCCCTAAGACATATGGTTTTGAACAACTCTGTGGACAGGAAACTAAAAGTGAATATTTTGATTGCTGGTCTTATTGAGCAGAACAATTCCTGTTGCCCATCTCCTCTAGATTGCCTTTTAAATAATATTTTCAAAGAAGCAAATGTTTCAAACAGCCCCAAAGATATTTTACATTGCCAAGTGGTTGTGAAAGCAGGAAGTGAAATAAGGAAATTTTTGCTTATCAAACCACTTGTTTTAAGCTATTCAGTTTTGTCATATTAAGCACCACTTTTGGACTACATCCACATGGGAAGTATAACAAAAGCTTACTATACCTTCTAATTTACCAGATTTCCAGCTGCATACTTTTTTTTAAGACCTTGTGTATCAGTTACTTTCTGGACTTTGTATATGCTTTTAAGATGGGTAACTATATCACTGTAAGCAGAAATTGGGTAATTTCAGCATAAAATGACAAATATATGCATTTGCTTTTTAAAGAGGTAGGAAGCTATATGCAGTAACTTCTAGATAGGCTGGCTTTTTTTTTTTCCTTTTAGAATACCTCTATGAAAATACTTTTGTATTTTATTCTGCTCTTGACAAGAACTTTCATTTGGTCCTTAAGACACCTTGCCTTTAAGAAGTTACTTTCTCTGGACGGCTTTGATGCCAGGCAGGGTATGTATCTTGACCAGCCCTACGGGAGCAAAGTACAACAACCAAACGTGCATGAGCACACCGACAAGCTTTCTGAGACGCATGTCAAAACGCAGCCCCATTCCTTTGCAGTGTTCTCTTCTATAGCATGGATCTTTCCAAGCAACATGCAGCTTCCGAAGGGAAGCATTGGAACTTAAGAGATTGATGGCCCAGTGGATCAGCAACTTATCAAGAGTTTCTGTCAATTCACTGAGAAGGGACCACACTTCAGCGAATGAGACAAGCCAGATTTCAGCTACTTCAGTGAACTGTGATCCACATTCAAGGAGAAAATAGAAAAAACAGTATTTGGTAGCACTGCTGGTGCATTCAGTTAAGGACTCTGCCAACAGATTGTAATAATATTTTGTATTATACAATCCACTAAAGTTGGTTAACTCTTGTATGTTAGACTTCCTGATCCTTTCCCCCTCCCCCGCCTTTTTCATAGAAATGCCCAGAAGTATGAAAAAGGGAAATTCCTCTTCATAACAGGTTGCTATGATGCTAAAAGAGCAGGCACGACAAATTCAGGGTTTTACAAGTGGACTAAGAACCAGCATCATCAAATAACATAGGACCATCAAGTGTTCCTAACTGCTTGTCACTACTAATAATCTAATAATAAATGTGATGTTTCGGTTGTCTTTACATTTGGTCTTGTTTATTTTTACAGGTGGGAAAAGCACTCTCTCACACAATTCACTATGATCCTAGAAGATTAAGTGTTTTTAAAATAAATAAGCATACAAAAGAATTTTTAGTGTGTTTAGGATCTGCCCTAGTGACCGAAGAGCCAACATCTAACAACTAGACTTGTGCACACAATTCTTAAGATTATGGTGCCATCATGTGGCCACACCGTAAGGTTTCATGCTACCAAACATTCACTACACCGGCAACGCCTTCGGTGCTTTCCTCTTTCGAAAATTTTCCTAAGAGGATCTTCTGTCAAAATGACTACCCCCACTACGGGCAGCATCAATATTATGCAAACAGCAGCAAACCTTAAAAAAAAACACATGGCCACTAAGAATGGAGGTCCATTGGATGAGCGGGCACGGTCACCTTTTAATGATTCAGGCAGATGCAACAGTGTGATATGGGAGAAGCGAGGCTTGTTTCAGTTCCTGCCCAAGTTTTGCATGCACTCATGTTGCCTGGATTCCAGCCATCTGCTCTGGAAGGAGATCATTTGACATGTTTGTCCATAGCTTGGAAGTTACAAGAATAAGAATACATTCCCTACTGTATTCCCTTTGGAAACACAATAGGATTGAAACTTGGATGGAAATGGGACGCTCATGCTTCCAACCTCTCTCAGACCCTGGCAGCTGTGATACTCTTCCTATCGCCCTCCAGCAGAGGTCGGCAGCACCAATACCCCAAACCTGTTCCAAGTGAGCCCCCCTGGAGGGACTTAGCGGTTTTTTGGAGAATAGGTGCCAGGCGGGGGGATGCCGGGACTAGGGAAGCACCCTTTCTTGCCGCCTCCTGTGGCGGCAACAATTCCCAGACCGGAGAGGAATCTCCTCCAGCTTACCGCTCGCTGAGGCCCGCCTGGGCACCCTGCTGTCCTCAGCTGCGCGCTGGCCCACCGCTGCCCCACGGCGGGCGCAAACCTGAGGGGACCGCACTGACAAGTAACCGGGTGCGACACGCCGCAGGGGTACATGAGCGGGAGGAGAAGGAGGAGGATGAGGAGGAGGAGCGGGGGGAGGAGGAGGAGGAGGAGGAGGAGGAGGAGGAGGCGGCGGCGGCGGCGGCGGCGGCAGCCGGACTCACCAGAGATCACCTCAAGCCACCGCGCGCCCTCCCCGCCCTCCGACAACACGAGCGGCTGCGCGAGCACAGCGAGGGGCGGAGCAACAGGCCCCGCGCGCCCCCAGCGGACCCCTCCTCCCGCCCTGCAGCGCCTCCAACCGGCAGACCGCGAGAGCGCAGGCGCAGGCGCGTAAAGACGTGGACCCGCCCATTCCCCGCCCACATCTATCCCACGCCCCGCCCCGCCCCTGGAGGCCCTGCCCCCGCCGCCTCGGCCCCTCCCCGCGCCTGCGCAGTGCGAAGGCTGCCGCTTTCCCGCCCTTCGCGGCGGCGCCGGGTGGTGGGTGAGGAGCTGGGGTCGGGTCCGGGCCCCCGCCCCGCCCTGGGGACGGGGTCGCGGCGGGGCACGTGGTTAAGCCGGCAGCGCCGAGCAGCAGCCGCCGCGGAGCAGGGGTCGGTGGGTGCGCGGGAGCCCTGAGGTGGCCGCGCCGGGCGGCAGAGCAGGGCCCCGACGTGAGGGGGGGGGGGCCCTGGGGAAGGGGCCTCCCGGTGGGCCCGGCCTCCCCCGCCCCGCTCCGGCAGAAGTCGGCGGCGTGCGGCGGGCCCGTGGGGCAGGACCCGAGGGACGAGAGGGGTTCCGCAGCTCCTGGGGGTGGTGGGCGGTGCGGCCTGTCCCTGCGCGGTTCCGGGCTGCGCCGAAAATGTCAGGGCGCTTACTGGGCTTTGCTTCTCAGTTAAAGGATGAAAGGTAGTAAGGAGCCGTTTTTTGTGAAATTCATAAAGTCTTCTGGGAGCTCGGAGTATTTTTTTAAAGCTCTTGAGGTAAGTAGGTTTGATCACCTTTCCCGGTGAGCTTGGTGAATTATCTAATTAAATGATTCCTGTGGTTGACTTAGATGTAGCTTATACGTATACATCTGGAAATAAAGCTATTTCTGTAATAGAGGTGTTCAGTGTTTAATAAAGTTTGTTGAACAGGAGCAATTTTGTTGAAATTGCTTCTTGAACAAGAAACGGCTATAACTTCAAAGCCTATTGACATTTAGCGAAGTGACATGTCGCTCAGAAGGTCTGGATGGTGGTCGCTCATCTAAGCGCTAAGCAAGCTTAGGAAGGAGACAGTGGATTGTTTTCCACCTTGAGAGGTTAGTGGGAGCTAGAGGCACTCTGTGGCAGGATCAGGTCCTGAAAGTCTGTATGATGAACGTTTAAGTCTGAGTATTGTGAAGACTTGGGAGAATGAGGGGAACACCTGTGAGGTATTTTAGCCCTTTCTTCTGTCAGTATACTCTTGCATGGTAGCTTTGTCATGAGCTGTTTCAAGTAGATGTACTTGTGTAGCTTCCACAGGATTGGCTATTTGTGATTTGTTAATTAAATAAATGTTGTTGTATGCACTGTTTACCTGCAGTCTATAAAAGAATTTCAGTCAGAAGAACATCTCCAAATCCTTGAAGAAGAAACAGCACTCAATATAAAAGAAAATGATAAATCGCTTTACATTTGTGATCCTTTTAGAGGCGTTGTTTTCAGTCATCTCAAAAAGGTATGCTACACATCAACTTCTAGCTATATTCCTTCTCTTCTAGAAGCCCTCGTGTCCATACTTAACACTCTACATGTTCTCTTTGCAGTGAATATAGCAGTATGAAGTATTCACAATAAAATATTTAAAACTTCACTGCATCCTGTATTTACGGAAGAAAATGACTAGCAAAGCATAAGGATTATTTTGAAGCGTGTGGAAAAATAAATATTATGATCAGTTCCAATTCTGCTGGAGTCACTAAGCTGGCGCTCGCACTTTTTTGTCTCCTGAGTAACATGATTTTGTTTGACCTGCAAGGAATCGTCCAGCAGACAAAGACAGGCTAGCTGGCATTTTCTGTCATGTTAGCTGTAGCATCTGCTGCTTTTAATGAGGCCAGAAAACCTGCAGCTGAAAATCTGAACCTGAAAGTAAAATCAAAACTGTCAACTACCTGGAGATGCTAGAGGAGGAGGAGGAGGGCAGACCAAGGGCCCTGCCTTCCTCAGGATTCAGGGACAAGGAAAGCCTTGCTTATACCAGTGTACCTTCTGCTAATTTTCTTTGTTGTTTTTTTTTTCCTGTTATTTTATTGCAGCTTGGTTGTAGAATTGTTGGACCACAGGTAGTCCTGTACTGTATGCAGTCCCAGCGATGCGTCCCAAGAGCCGAGTATCCTGTGTACAATATGACCATGGCCGATGTAATAGTATCCTGTACCAGCCTCGAAAAAGATGTTAGGGTAATGCATTGTATGAAATGGATTGTTTAGCTGGTTATCGTTGACACTTGCTTCAGATGACTCATTACTAAGGCAGCAGTCATACTGTATACAAGTCTAACTGTGCCTGTGTCTAGATATATCTAGTATTTCTATAGTTTGTAGACTATGTGTAGTTTATGTAGAGAGCTGTATGGAGAAAGAGAGCCTTGTAAGTATATGTAGTATGTAAATGTGTATGTAGTGGTGTTATCTATGCATGCATATGTATATATTACATAAACATATACATATATAATCATACAAAATTTCAGCTATATTAATATGGGAGTAAATATATATTTTAGGGATTTTTATTAACTGATTAGACGGATCACTTATCTTGCTAGTTTGCCTGCAGCTATAATGCTACAGACAACATGGTCTGTTTCTGGTTACTCTAAACTACATGGTAAAGTTTTAGCGCCCAGTCAGCTATGGTTTAATTAGTTTATCTTAGAAGGTTACTTTTTATTTATTTCAATATCTCTTTCTAATTTATACTACCTAAAATGTCAACCATCCATAAAATTCTACTCATACAGTATGATTACAATATTTTTATTAAGGGGAGGTATTATGTTCAGTTTATCATAAATGCAAATAAAATGGAAATTATATTTGATGGTTTTTATGGCTTCCATATATATCCATTTTGTATTTTTGAACAGTTTCTTAGGAGAAACCATGGATAATTGAAATCCATTATTTTGTTTTTTAAGGTGAACAAGAGTGTGATATAGGTTCTTTTTTCTTGATAATATTCTATATTTTTTTACCCACCAGGAAGAAGTTCATAAATATGTGCAAATGATGGGTGGACGTGTGTACAGAGACCTCAATGTGTCAGTAACTCATCTTATAGCTGGAGAAGTTGGCAGCAAGAAATACTTAGTAGCTGCTTCTCTGAAAAAACCTATTTTGCTTCCCTCTTGGGTTAAGACACTGTGGGATAAGTCTCAGCAAAGGTATAAAAAACCAAAACAAAACTGTTTTTGTTTTGGGAACTGGTAATTCTTATGATGATACAGACTACTTTCTTTTTCTGGTTGATTTTACTTGGAAGAAAAAAATATTTTATGTCTTCTTTCTTTCTTTCTTTCATTCCTTTAGCATAATGAGATACACTGATGTTAACATGGAAGACTACGCTTGCCCTGTGTTCCTTGGCTGTACAATTTGTGTAACTGGCTTAAGTAGTTCAGACAGGAAAGAAGTCCAGCGCCTCACTGCTGAACACGGTGGGCAATATACAGGGCAGCTCAAGATGAATGAGTGTACTCACCTCATAGTTCAGGAGCCAAAAGGTAAAACTTACAGAGTAAATATTATTTTCACTTCTTGAGTTGAAGTAGGGTAAATATGCGTAAGCATAAGAGTTTGAACTGTATCTGTGTCTGCTTCAGTTTTGCTCTTACTGCTTCTGTTTAGGGAATCACTGTTGATGGGAAGAGTAACACAGGGCACCCTTACTTTGCTCTGAAGGCATGAGAGAGAGAACAAAAGAGGGAAGAAATAGAGACCCAGATGATATTTAAGGGAAGAAAATGAGGGAATCCTAGAGGGGATGGAAGAATAAAGAAAAACTAAGTTGGTTTATTTTTGGGAGAGCTGGATAGAACTTAATTTATATGCTGATTGAAATTGGATTGTGGACTAATGCCTTCTGAACTCCCTGTTAAGATAAAATGAAAGCTTCCTTTCTTTCCTCTTGGGAAGATGAAAGGATGTAGTTTTATTGTGAGAAGAATGGGAAGGATTTTCTTTTTTCCCCAATTTCCCTCCCTTTCCCTGTGGGGAAATATCCTGGGACTTTTTAAACGTCTTTTTTTTTTTTCTGTGTTAAAGTCGTTATTTTTTTTTCTTTAGTGCCCTGTCCATACTGTACCCATGAGCTAGCCGCAAATGAGATCTTTTTCTCTAGTTTTATTTAGAGAATAAACAAGCAGCTTATCAGAAGAGACCAGAATAACACAACTTGCACATTGAAACCAGTTGTTATATTTCTTAATGTCCAGCCATCTTTCAGTGATCACTGTTTGAAGCATTAGCCTTTTAGTAACTTGTGATTTTTATTTTGTTTACGTTTGAAAGGTCCGAAGTACGAATGTGCCAAAAAATGGAATGTGCACTGTGTGTCTGTGCAGTGGTTTTCTGACAGCATTCAGAAAGGTTTCTGTCAGGATGAGACAATATATAAAATAGAGGCTGGATCAAAACTGAGTAGTACACCCAGTACGTCAACACCTACGAATTGTGCCAGCAAGCCCGATAGTAAGTAAGACCTTTTAAAATATATTAAAGTAAGGTAGGATACATTTGTAGTAAGGAGGAAGAACTCTTTCAAATAATTAGGGTGCTGCTTGCTTTTGCAACGCTGGTTTGACAGTTTGGGTTCTGATTCTGCTTATGCTTAAAACACAACAGATTACTTTTATGCACATTGAATATTCCAACATGTGTAGACTTGAAACGTGAATAATTCTTTAAAAAGTAAACTTGAATTAGGTGTATGATTGTCTGCTTAAGAATCAATGGTATATATCTCTTAAGTCCTAAAAAAGCACAACTGTTCATATATTTGTAGTTAAAAAAAGTGTCTGTTATGCATTTACTCTTACTGCAGTCTTAAGGGGAAAACAAATGCTGATTTTTTTTTAATTGTTATTTTTTCAATTTTTTTCTTCATGTATTTGTTTTTGATTACTCTATGCTATTAACAGAAGAAAAGTTAAAAGCATTTTGTAAACAAACATGGTAGCATGGAAAACACAGCCAGCTTTAAATGTGTCTTTCCAAACACCGGTTACTGACTGCTACTTCAGGAAATGACTGAACAGGGGCACTGGGTTTAGCACTACCAACAGAGCACTGGGAATTCGAGTTAGGTATTATGGAAACTGCATGTAACTCTCTTAAATCACTGAGCTTCATGTTGATTTCTCTTTACCACAGAGAGGCCTTTCTGTTTTTAAGAGTATTTCTAATAGGTGGCCACAAAACTAGAATAAAAGCTTTGAAAACAGATCTCATTGGCTGCTATCTCATAGATGATATCCATTTGGGAATAAACAGAAGGTGTATAAGCGCTCCTGCTAGTAAGACCATACTCAGTCTGTGTATAAATAAAATCCTCGGTTTAGCCAAGGTTGTACTTGCCTAGTATTTTTTTTATTCTTCAAACTTTACATTGCCTTCTAGCACAACAAAATCGTATGCGGCAGTCTTGTATTTTGTTTAGCAAAGCAGCAGAAAGAGATGAGCCAAAACTAATGCATCTTTTTTTAATTTTAATTTTATTTAAAGATCATGCCCTTCCGGACGTCAGCCACATTTCCATTATCAATTTGAGTGGTGTTAATGAAACCGCATGTAGTTCTGCTACGAGCAGCAGACTTGATCCTCTTCCTGATGAGCTGGAAAACTTGGATATAAGTTCTTTTCAAGCCCCTGAAGATTTGTTAGATGGATGTCGAGTATGTTTAACAATGTAGACTTTGAAATGTTCAGTCTTAACCCTGTGGAAGCAACTAGGTTGAAGCACTGGCTTCTTGAGTAAATTGTTGTTTCCATGGTCAGTAGCAAATGCCAGATTTATTTTGTGTCCACATGCTGTAGCTTGCGTGTGTTGTCTGCATATGTGTGGGTATAATAGTATTAAATATGTAGTATAAACATAAAATTGTATATTTATAGACATATATATTTAAACACTAGTGAATGGGTTCTAGCATCAGTGTGTGGTTTTGGGTGGGGTTTTTTTTTGTTTTGGTTGTACGACTTTGGCTGGGAGTTCATTCCGTTAGTAAATACTGAAGTTTTGCTAGATTCATTTGCAAAGAAAAATTACTCCAATTCTAAATGCTTAACTTTTTGCTGCTTCTCAGAAGCAGCACCGCTAGTTTCTGTGTTCTACGGCAGTCAAAACAAATTATACCAAAATATCCTACTTTATTTTTTTCTTCTTTTTTACCTTTTTTGTTTTTTTAAAAAGCCTTTATTTGTCTGTTCTCTTTGTAGATCTATCTGTGTGGCTTCAGTGGCCGGAAGTTGGACAAAATGAGAAGGCTTATCAATTGCGGTGGTGGTGTTCGATTTAATCAACTTAATGAAGATGTTACCCATGTCATTTTGGGGGAGAATAATGATGAGTTGAAACGCTTCTTGGACAAAGCAGCTCACAGGTTATGATAACTATATTGCTTAAGGTCTACTTCCGCCTTGTTTTCTTTCTCCTACCACCTTGTAAACAGGAAAACTGTATTCATTTGAAAATCCTAAATAGTTCTTGACTTAAATGAGAGGACGTACAGCTAGTATTCATAAGTACATCCTTGTGTGCTCTTGAATACTGTAGTTCTTTGGGTAGATATGAGTCACCTCAGTGAATAGAAAAAGAAGTGTTCTTATCAGTGAAAAGAGGTGTTAACATGTATTTGTTAATATATTAAGGAGGAAGGATTTGGCAACCCAGCAGTGGCAGATGCAATTTACATTATAGAAAATAAGTATGAAATTCTTTGTTCTCAGACTGAAAGAATTAAAAAACACTGTGGAGGTTTGTAAAGTGCCAAAAGCTTGCTTAGTATTGGAGTTACAAACTTCAGGTGTGTGTATATACTAGTATTTGTGGAGTGGGAAAGAAGAATCACAGTTCTGAAACCTGCTGTAACTTGTTTGTATAACACTTTATTTTACAGACCTCATGTAGTGACAGCAAAATGGTTGCTAGAGTCATTTAGTAAAGGATATCTACATCCAGTGGAGCAATATATCCCTCTAAACTACCAGCTGTTAGAGAACCCAATTTTGGAGCAACCTGGAATGAAGTCAATTCTTCCCAAAAAGAATAGTCTCTTGAAGAAAGAAGCTGTGAATGTTATAAAGCACCAGGAAGCTGCTGAAGACTTCCTCTCTCTCTATGTAAATAATGATTCTACATTAGGTACGTTCTAGGCTCAGCATACCACAGAAGGTTTAACTCCTCATAATTAGCATTTGAGTGTTGCAGCATTTGCTTATTAAAAAGCTATCCACATCTAGTATGTTAACTTCTGTATTGTGTTTCAGAAATCAAATTTAAACAGGCCTATATGGAGCAGTTTTCAACTAAAACCTGGCTGAAAACATTAGAATACTGTCATTTCTTCATGAAACTATTTTGAGTTGTCTTTGATGTTCTTGTCAAGCATTTACTATGGTTGGTTGGGTTTTGGTTTGTTTTTTTTTTTCCTTTCAGATGAAGTTGGAAAACTAACATCCAGAACCTTCAATGATGTTACTCACTTGGCTGTTCAAGGAGAGAATCCATCTTCTGTCTGTAATGGTTCTTTGGGAGAGTCTTCTGCACTGGTTGAAGGAGGCTTATTTGTCAGAAAGAGATTTCTTCTTTTGGGTTTTGGTGAAGAGGACGAGTCCTGCATTGCAGATATTATAAAGGAGAATGCTGGGAAAATTCTGCCACTACAAAGCAGAACCATTGCAGACTATGCTGTGGTGCCTTTATTGGGGTGCACGGTGAAGCCAACTGTTGGTGATGTTGTCACAAATACGTGGCTGGTAAGGGAGTTAGACTTTCAGTTCCACGAGTAAACAGTTATCTATATTAAAAAAATGTCCTGTCAGAATGCAGAGTTATTGGTGGCTTAAATATAAGTAAGATACTGAGAGATCAGCCCCGTTTCATTTGAAATGTACTAAATGAAAGCATGCTTTAAAGCCTCTGCAAATGTAAGGTATCTTTTATCTGTTGCACTTCATTTTCTACAGGCTTGTTAAATAGGACTTCGTTGTCATGACTCAAAGGCTTCTTATATGAAAGTCTGACAGCATTCTCTCTAAATAATGAATTGTAGAAGCAGCTAGTTGACTAATAATGATTTCATTTCATATTTTTATGCTTATATTTTCTTGTTTCATGCTTTTTACAGCTTTTTAACTTGTGGCAGAAGAGCAAGTCAGCTTTATAGCTCAAAGTCAAAAAAATATTAACCATATTTGCCAAGAGAGGGCACATGATGTAGACTGACTGCTGTTAGTATTTTTCAGTACTCGGTAACTTTCTGTGAAGTAAATCTATATAGATCTCAGATCACGCCTTGAGCTACTTTAAGGGAGCCTCCAGGGCTGGAAGATGAGTAACTGAAAAGTTCTGAATAGTGCCTCGGTATGTCAAACCTGACAAAATTAAAATGATCTAGAAAAGAATTTGTCTGATTCAATGGGAAATAATTTGTCTCAGATGTAATGATGGAAGCAGGATTGCTTGTTGAGTCCATAAATGCTATCGTACGGTTGCTGAAGTATTGTTGGGTTTGTTGCTATTGGGCTTTACTTGCATTGTTCTCTCTTTCACCTTCTTTAAGATAACATGCGTGGAACAGCAGCTCCTTTTAGATCCCCAGTCCAATCCGCTTTTCACACCAGTCCCAGTAATGGAAGGAGTTACCCCTCTGGAAGATTGTGTTCTTTCTTTTAGCCAGTTCACTGGCACAGAAAGGGACTCCCTGGTTTATCTGGCAGGACTGCTAGGAGCAAGGTATGTCTTCTGTCACCGTTTCTTCTTGTTCTTAGACAGCCAGCGTGATGAAATCCATTATGCGTTTCATTTCTTCTTCTACAGGAGTAACAAATATTAGAGTTAAAGCTCTTTTGGATTCTGTTCATTTACAAAACCTAGTGCTGAAGCAATGAGACATTATTCTATGGTTCTTTTATGTTCCTCTCCTTTAGGGAAATTTAGTCAGTATTCACACAGCCTAATTTCTACCAGAATATGCTCAGTCTCGTGTCTCCTAATGACTGAGTCTCAATAACTTTTTGCTCTGCTCTAGAACAGAGAGTAAAAAAAAAAAAAAAAAAAAAAAGTCAGTTTTTCAGATGTCAGGCCTTCTGAGTTGCTCGTCCAGGAGTGGACCATTGTTGCTCTTCTTCAGTACTATCTGGTTCAGCCTCATAACCAGTTCTTAGGAGCTGGGATGGTGAATTATTTGCTCCCAATTAATCAGGACCTTTGAAAAACATTAAGGAAAACATGTTTAGTCATGAAGAGGCAAAACTGTATAGCTTAGAGTATCATTTGATCATTTGATCTGATTTGTAAGCTGTTTGAACTAAGTTCTTTGTCAGTGAGTTCTCAATCCTGCTGTCTTCTTGGAAGATTGGGTCCTTGATGATAAGAGAAAATCTGTAATATTAAAGAAAACTGTTGTTCGTTTGGAAATGATGCTTGTTTGCTCCAGAGAGGAATCCAGCCTGTCCCATTAATCTTGCAGAAGAATGTTAGGCCCAGTGTATGATTTGGAAATGGGATATGTGAGAACTTCTGGAGTATGAGAAATGTCATGTTTTCGGTACAGATAGAAGCATAACATTACTGTTTAACTTTTTTTGCTTGTAGGTGTAGGTTTGGCTCTAAAGTGCAAAGTGGATGGCCTTAGATAATTCTAGTGGTTCTTTTTATGTTGCTTGAGTGCCTTTTAATAATAGTGTAAACATTTTTATTATATATATATCATAAAATATATATAATTATAATAGTGTAAACATAGAATCATGGAATGTCCTGAGTGATTTGGAAGGGACCCACAAGGATCATCGGGTCCAACTCCTGTCCCTGCACAGGACAACCCCAAATTCACACCATGTCTCTGAGGGCATTGTCCAAGTGCTTCTTGAACGTCATCAGGCTTGACGCCGTGCCTACCTCCGTGGGGAGCCTGTTCCAGTGCTCCACCACCCTCTGAGTGAACAGCCTCCTCCTAATATCTAACCTAAACTTCCCCTGGCGCATCTTCCTGCCATTCCCTCAAGTCCTATCATTGGTCACCAGAGAGAAGACATGAGCACCTGCCCCTCCTCCTCCCCTTGTGAGGAAGTTGTAGACCACGATAAGGTCACCCTTTAGTCTTCTATTCTCTAGGCTGAACAAACCAAGTGATTTTAGCCGCTTCTCCTGCGGTTTCTCCTCTAAACCCTTCACCAGCTTCATGGCCCTCCTCTGGACACTCTCTAGTAGCTTTATATCCTTGATGTACTGTGGCACCCAAAACTGCACAGAGTACTTAAGGTGATGCCCTAAATTAATTTTATTTAGGACTAAATGAATGTTTTGTTAATCTAATTTTAGAGTCCAAGAATTCTTTGTACGGAAAGCCAATGCAAAAAAGGGAATGTTTGCCAGCACCCATCTTGTGGCGAGAGAACCGGATGGTTCCAAGTATGAAGCTGCGAAGAAGTGGAATTTGCCGGCAGTCACTGTAGCTTGGCTTTTGCAGTCTGCAAGGACAGGAAAGAGAGCAGATGAAAGCAAGTTCTTGGTTGAAAATGCAAAGGCTGAAGGTTGGTTATTAGCAAGTTAGGGAATATGATTGTGTCATTGTACTGTTCGTTCACGATAAAGAAGGCAGGTATGATGAATTTTTTTTTTTCCTAACACCTTCGAAGTATTAGAGCTAATGGGTATTTTTCCATATTTTTTTTCCAGCTGTTGAGTCATGATTATAGAAATGGTACTGTGTGTTTGCTGCAGGTCTCTTGGAGCTAGTGGAGTCTTGTGGTTATCAGTCAGTTGGGAATCAAGCTCAGTGTCTCAGCTTTGTCCGTTAGGACAAATATGCCGCTTTGTAGATTGTGTGGGAATTGATGATGGATCCAGCTTAGAACTTCATACTCGTTGATCGGCAATGACGTGATGCCCCTCTGTTCAGTCCTTCATGCCTACTTCATCTTCTGATGCTTCTGCTCCTTTTCCAGTTATTTCACACCTTTTATTTGGCAATATTTCTTCCATATTAAGATGCAGACTACAGTGATTTAATACTGAATGTTAGCAGACCTGTTTTACCAGTGCCCTTGTGAATTAATTATATGGGTTACTATGAGGATGAAAGGTATGTTGTTGGCATAGGCACGTCTTATCTGTATATTACAATCTTAAGGAAAAGAAGTGGTGGGGGAGCAAGGGGAATGAGCAGCAAAATGTAAAAGCAATTCTCATACTAATAATTTTGGAGCTATAAAGATGATGAGTTATGCTTATCTTGAAGTGTTTATGATGGATAAGCTTTAAGGGCTTACTCCTGCCTAAATCTTGGTCCTATTAATCCAAAGGCATAAGGGACTGGAAGCGTACATAGTGACCTAAAGAGGTATGATTCAGAGTCATGAATATGAAAGAAATCTTACGTTGCATGGAAAGTAAGGAGCCAGGGAGGAGAAGTTACCTTTAACGTTGAAAGGGAAGGATTTGTTGCGTATTACATCTTTTTCTTGGATTTGTGTTCTGACAGTTGTTGTACGATATACGTGAGCTATGCAGGTATGTGTGGAACTGCAAACAGTGTGAGCGGGCGAGGGATTGCTCGCTCTCTTTCAGACGCTTAGGGTCAAGCTCAGTACCAGTGTAATTCAAACTAAGTAGTTAACTGGAAGAGATGCTTGAGATACTGGCTTTTAAAATATAACTGTCAGTTTAGAGCATTTATTGAGGGAGGTATGAATTATTTTTTAGGGAAAGGAAAGTCAGACAAACTTTTGGTTGTTGTTTAAATAAAATTATATGCGAGATCTGTGTTCAAAAGAAAAATCAGATTGCTTGCTTATGTTTTCTTTTGTTCCTCTTAAAGATAAGGAGAGTTCCATTACTCAGCTTAGCAAGACACCAGCAGCTGTTAAATCTCCTGATTCGGAACAACCTACTTACCTCCTTGAAGCTGGAAAAAAACCAGCTGTGACCCCTCTTGATATCAACAGGTTCCAGAGTAAAGCTTTCCAAGCTGTAATCTCTCATCATATTGGGAAGACAACCCCTCTTGCACAAGGGGGGCTGCCACAGAAAGAACCATCTCTACATCTTGATACACCGTCAAAATTTCTTTCCAAAGACAAGTTATTCAAGCCTTCTTTTGATGTAAAGGTGATCATCTTTGCAAATTTTTTAGTCTGTAGAGCCAGTAGGGTTAAAGATGCACGTAAATTTAAATACAGCACAGAAACCTGTGCTTACCCTTTTTTATGCTGTTAACATACAGACTTTCCATTTTGAATAAAGCCAGGAAAACTGGCTCTGTTTGTTTATATATATTTCTAGTTAATGACCTGTGGACTAAATTTATTGAATAGTAGACGCTATAACGCCCTTAATGAAGCTCTTTTATGCTTATTGCATCATATGCTCATGTGTTCTACGCACAGTACACAGTCTGTGTTCTTTAAATCTAAAGACTGAGAAATGTAACAAGAAGTTTTATAATTGCTCCAGATATTTGGAAACAAGAGTTTGCTTGTTTTTTGATGAAATGCTACTTTAATGAGATGTTTTACTGTAATAGCTTTATAGTAATTAACAACTGTTACTGCAAATTGAAAAATGCTTTGGGGTTTTGGGTTCACTGTCTCATTCTGAAGGCCACAAGAGGCTAGAAAGACTACTAGTCTTAGAACAAAGAAACCCCTGACACTTAGGGAGTGTCTGTGCTGGAACAGCTCTTGAAAGATCCAGGTGTGCTTTGGAAGGCTTCAGGTTTGTTTTTCATTTTTGAGGCCTTAACTGTGAAAGATGAATGCACTGAATTCCTGCAAAGTTGTTGGGGTTTTGGGGGGTTCTTTGTGGGTTGGTTGTCTTGTTGTGGTTTTTTAACCCCTCTGCCTGCAATAGAACAAAACATATATTACAAAACCAGAAGAATCTAGTGTTCTCTTTAGTTAGTTCTGCTTCATGAAGAGAAGACTCTGGGGAGATCTTATAGGAGGCTTCCAGTACTTAAAGGGGGCCTACAGGAAAGATGAGGAGGGACTCTTTATCAGGGAGTGTAGTGATAGGACAAGGGTTAACAGTTTTAAACTGAAAGAGGGTAGATTTAGATCAGATATTAGTAAATTCTTCACTGTGAGGGTTGTGAGGCACTGGAGCAGGTTGCCCAGAGAAGTTGTGGATGCCCCATCCCTGGAAGTGTTGAAGGCCAGGTTGGATGGGGCTTTGAGCAACCTGGTCTAGTGGAAGGTGTCCCTGACCATGGCAGGGGGGTTGGAACTAGATGATCTTTAAGGTCCCTTCCAACCCATACCATTATGTGATTCTGTGATTCAATTGCTACTCTGCTTTTTGAAATCTAATAGTTCACCACTTTGATAATTTTCAAAAGTAAGATGTTCTAGACCAAAATTCCTCTTTTTTAAAAAAAGGGCAGTAGGAAACTTGGTGTTCTAAAAGTGCAGATAGAATCACATACTCATATGTGGGGAGAGGTATTAGTAAATTAAAGTAATTGGTTTGGATTAGGAATATCTGGGTTTGGCCACTGCCTTTTTCAGTGAGGGCAGTTTTCATTGATGGCAGTGAAAAGAGAGATTAATAATCTATCTTCTTCCTGTTTTGCTTATGCAGACTCTAAGATTGGGATTGTCTTGTACTGCTTTTGTGCAATGGTACTACAGTTGCAGTTGCTAGCTGCTACTGTAGTACACCGTCCTGGTTTAGGAGTGTGAAGACTTACTTCAGACTATATTTGTGAAACTTGCACTTGAATGAGAATTTTGTAACGCGTTCGTGCAAGTCAGTCAGTTGCTTCTTTTTCGGTAGGATGCTCTGGCAGCTTTGGAAACTCCAAGAGGTCCTGATCAAAAAACCAGGAAGCTGAGCACACCTCTCTCTGAAGTCATCGGCAGAAACTTGAAATTGGCACTGGCAAACAGCACGAGGCATACAGTAGCTCTTAGTGCCAGTCCCCAGTTGACCACTGCACAGCCCGAAGTGGTAGGAAATTTTGGTTTTGAGTTTCTGGAGCATAGGCTTAATTAAGAAAATGCAATATCTTTTGTGATTTAAGTTACAAAGGAGTTTGAATTGTGCCTTGTGATCTATTTGAGTAGAAATCCATGTGACTATGCATTCTTCAGTGACAGTTAAAGGAAGGTAAGGTAGAAGAGTTTCCACCTGGAAGGCAGAGGATTCTTAAACCTTTTTCTATTGTCTGTACTATTGTCTTGAATATTAAGCAGTTGCTAAGTAACGTGGCAGATAAATATGTACCAATTTAGACTTTATAGTATGGGAATGAGAGGATTTCATCACACTTAAGAAATTCCCAGGCTCCAGATGAGCAGGACTAAATATTTTGTATTGGACTAGAGTTAGGAGCTCTTTTTTAATGCATGTGTCTTTTCCTATCTTCCTTTGTAAGGTGCAGCTCTTCTGCTTCCTAGGAGGCACAAGATGTGATCAGTTGCTTACCCCCTTATAAAAACACATTATGTTCTCCTTTCTTGTAGTCGTCTTGCCTCTTCAGTCTATTCTACCCTAGTGAGAGAAAACAGAAAAAGATTTAGGAGGAAAGGAGCATTTATGTATTGCTTGCCATGTTGGTACGCTGTTTCCTGCGAGGAGGGGCAAGAAAGCTAATGGCCTTCAGCAAGGGAAGGCTGTCACTTCTTATTTTGTAACTCCTTATTCTTTTTTTTTTTTTTTTTCACTCCAGTACAGGTGAAATACTTCTGTGGCATCAGGTTTGATAATTCCCTAATTTCAGCATTCAGGAAGTGCTCAGTCTGCAATGAAAGGAGCAGAATATGTTCCAGGAAGACTGGCTGCCAGAGAATTTTTTGTCTTTGGATTCCTAGTGCATAGAATGATAATAGGGCTGGTTTTTGCCAATGGAGTTTGGGAGTAGCTAAAATAGATAAAACATGTTTATCTTAGTTTTGTTGTTATTGCATATTTTACTACATACTACACTAAATAGTAAAATACTTTTTGTTATTGGTACAGAAACCTTTCCAACATGACTCTCCTATTTTTTTCCCTGCTGCTTGAACAGGAAGAAGAGCCCAAGCCTCTAGCTGATGTTGTTATATGTGTTAGTAAAAAACTTAGTAAGAAGCAAAGTGAACTGAATGCAGTAGCAGCTTCTCTTGGGGCAGAGTACAGGTATCAACTGATACAAACAGCTTCTAAGCTTCTGCATTATATGATGTCTAATAAATATGAGTCTTAGCATTTTAACATACTTATCTGTATGACCTTTTGCTATAGCTAAACATTAGATTTCACCACCTTAAACAATCTCTGTTGCAAAATAAGGCCATTCACTTCTAATGCAAAGTAAGGCAATCTTGCCCTCACCGCCTCCTCGGTCTCTATTTATTACTTAAATAAAAACAAAACAGAAACTAAAGTAAAACCCCTCCTCTTCCATATGTTTATCAGATTTAGTTTTGTTTACTTCAGGAATGCTTTCAAAAGACACTGAAATTGTTCTATCGTGAAACTGAATGCTGTCATCTTTTTCTGATGAAGGAATTATTTGTTTAGGCATAACAAAATGGGAAAAACAACATTTTACCATGAATAAGGGATAGAACAATTTCTGGGATGGATTTCTAATACTTTTTGATAGGAAATGTTATCTTCAAGTTGTATTTTGTTTTCTTATCTAGATGGTGCTTTGATGAAACAGTAACACACTTCATCTACAAGGGAGGACAAAATGACAACAATAAGGAGTACAAATCTGTTAAAGAACGGGGTGTACATATTGTTTCAGAACACTGGCTTTTAGAGGTATGGAGCTTGCTTTGTTCCCTTTTTAAAGGTGACAGGAAATGGAGGTTTAAAACCAGTTATATGGCAGTTGATTTTCTGTTCGAATTTATATTGAACATATATAGTAACTGGTGTTTTGCATCCTGCTTTCCATTTATAAATTGAGCAATCAGTTTTCACTGATTTACTTTAACCTTGTTCTCCAGGAGGAGAAAAGAAATTCTCCTCCATTGAACATTTCCAATACGTTTCCCAGAATGAGAACCACATTTTTCTCTTGTATAAAGTACTTCTTTCAGTGGTGTTCTTACTATACTTTTCCTATATTTAGATGTGGAATTTCTCTTTTATCTCAATCAGTTTTCTGTCTTTCTTATGTTAACTTATGTTATTACAGAGTGCCCGAGAATATAAACGGCTTCCTGAATCTCTCTTTCCTCACACTTACAATCCCAAAATGAGCCTGGACATCAGCGCCGTGCAGGATGTTAGGCTCTCCTCCTCCAGTAAACTTTCATCATCTGGAAAACCAGCAGAGGAAAATGAGGTATAATGTGTGATATGAATTCATGTTCTATGAAGCAGTTTGGATTCAGTTAACTTAATTGTTATATTAACATATTAATAAAAAAACGTTCATGCTTATTCAGCGGTGCCCTGAATCAGGTTTAGCTAGTAATTAATAGCCCTTAAGGTTCCTTAAGGTTTTTCTGCATTCGTAATATTCTTCTAGGGTGATGGAGGGAAACACAGGCATTTCAGGATTAGAAGTGCTTTCCAAATTTGAAATTATGTAGGTCCAGTCTTTGCCTTCTTTTGTAGGTAATGAGATCCAAGGTGTGAACTTGCCTTAGTAGACAGACTGCAGAATAGGTGTTGTAACTGATGCTGCTGTTCACTGTTTTACTGTCATTGCGGTAGCAGAAAGGTTAGATTTACTCTAAGGCAAGATTAATAATCTTCAGAATTTGTAAAAGTGTTGAACATGGGTATAAAGCAAAACAATTTTGGTGTCTGAGAATTCTACATGTCTTAATTATTTTTAGATTATTCCAGTGGATGAAGATGATGCTGAAGATGATGTAACTACTGACCAAATAAAGGAAACAGTCACTGCAGGGGAAGAACAAATTGTAACGAGTGAATCCAAAGGAGGTGAATGTGAATCACTGTTTTCAGAATAGTTGTGGAACATCGAACTATCAATATAAGCCTTTTACAGTTTCAGGTGCTGAATCTGAATGCAGATTAAGATCTGGAAGCTTTAGGTACTAATTTATATACTGGTCAAGTACAGCTAGCCCTTACTGTTGCTGGATGTGAGGGAAGGGTTTTGCTTTCTATTGTAAAGACTGAGAGCCCATAAGAAAATCATGATCATCCGTTGTAAATTACTTAATTGCTGTTTCTTTGTTTTTAAAACACTGAAGTTTGTCTTTAACATGACAAATCACTGGTTTAAAGTATACCTTTTTTGTTATGTAAATAAATATGGGAGAATTGTGGATAAAAGTTAGATCATGTGAGCAAATTCAGAAGTGAGCCAAATGGAGATTTCTACTTGTGTGTAGGAATAGGTGACTCAGGGCATACGTAGTTTTCCTAGATGTTTTTTTCCCAGGTATCTTTTCACCCTTCTTAATGTCTTGGTTTTGTCCTGATGCAGGGTAGGGGAAGCTGATTGGAATTTTAGTTACTTTTCTCTTGTTACAATATAACAGTCTTGATCTTGTGAGTTTTCTTTCTTCTCTTAAGTTTTAACCCAAGCACTAGAAATGAGGGAGAATTTCCAAAGGCAGCTGCAGGAGATCATGTCTGCTACATCACTAGTGAAACCACAAGGGCAAAGAGGTTCCCTTTCAAGAAACAGTTTTGATGGTTCACCAACCACTCCTGATAGCACACGGTCTGTGCGAAATGGCCGCAGTAGGGTCTTGGAAGCCCTAAGGTATTGATTTGTTTTTCAGAGTATCTTATTTTGTCCTCCTTGTGCATACTTAGACAGTCATTGAAAGACGAATAGGTTTCCAGGGTTTTCAGATGTATTGTCTTTCTCTGCTGATGTACTTAAATTGCTTCTCTTGCAATTCACAGTCTTTAACTGGACATGCTAGATAAAGTCAGAGTGAATATTATCTTAACTCATAGTGGTGGGTTATCCTTTTGTTTTTCAAAAAATCATAGAATAGTATGATTGCTTCTCAGGTTTGAATTGAATTATGGCAACTGATTTCATTTCTTTCTCTTTGGGTTAGTTAGTGTTCTTATAGATTTTGAAGAAACCATTTCTGCAGTATTTCAGTACATAGGTCATATACAAGTAGTAGGTATTCCTGCAAAGCACCTCTGTGCTCTTTTCTTTCCAAACAGAATACGATTTGAGCTCTAACAATGCTGAGCTACAGTGAGAAAGTAATGGAAACCTTGCAAAATTATTCCTTTAGCTTGGTGTTAATTTGCAAATTAATAGGTTCAGTAAAGAGTAGGGTACACTGACTTTTTTGGAATAATTTATCAATATGACACAAAATAAAAACATCTCCTACTGATATTTTGATTGCCTTTTTTTCAGTCATGCTGACACTTAGGCCCACAAAGCCAGGCAGCTGGAGTTGCATTTACACTGACATTTTCCCCTTTCCTAGCCATGCTTTCTAATAATGAGGTCGCTTGGATGCCACAGCTGATGTGGTCATTAACACATTGCCTTCTAGTTTGGTAGTCTTCTGTAAAACAAATGAATATTTAAGGTGTTTGTGCTTTTTTCCTTAGGCAATCCCGTCAGGCACTCACAGATATAAACACAGAGCCATCTCAGAGTGAGCAGATCATCTGGGATGATCCTACTGCGAGGGAGGAGAGAGCAAGACTTGTCAGCAACTTCCAGTGGCCTAATAGTCCTTCCCAGTACACTGAGCAAGGTCAGAGTAACGTCAATAAGAACATGGATGAGTCTGCCTTCAAAGGACCTTTAGCTGATGCAGAGATTACTGGTATAGGTAAAATCAGAAATACAATATCCCTGTTCTTTGCTACAGCATCCATTTGATCTTTGGGACTTTTAAAATACAGTAGTGTTTGAATTCTCCTTTTAAAAAAAAAAAGTTAGCATTGTTGGCATTTCTTGAATGCCAAAAATACAATTTTACATCTTTGAGCTCCATTATGTGTTGCTGTTTCTTAAAGAGAAGCTTTCCTATCCATTTGCCATTTGTAGTCAAACACCAAGGCAGCACCTGTCTTAAAAATAGTCTGCATCAACTTTAGGAAGTCTTCCAAATTTTTATTTAGAACCACAGCTGGTTTCCAGGTAACAATTCAGGTAGGTATAGTGGAATTCAAATGGGAATACCAGGAGCAGAATCTTTTTAATTATAGTGGAAATATTCATAGGTGAAGAATGGAGATAAAGGAAGAAGATGCCCATGAGCCTGAGAAACACATGTGTCAGAGCTGCCAATGGACATGCTTAGGTCAGGATTCAGTGAAGATACTGTACTTATCTTCCCTGTTCTTTTTGAAGTCTTTAGTCTACTGTTAGGACTAAGGAAGCAACATACTTACGGGGTTTTTTGTCTGTTTTTGCTTTCTTCCCATTCCTGCCTCCTGAGAGATGGCGGAGTCCTTTATTTCACTCTCCCCATTACCTTCCTTCTGCCTTCAACTCCTTCCTTCAGTCTGCTTACAGAGTTTCTGCTTGTGGCAATAGACTTCCTGAAGTCTTCCTGACTCTTTTGTAGGGAAGGCTGAAGAAAAATGGCTAAATGCATTTAGCTGGTTTTTAGTTCAGCTGAATCAGTGCGGTTTAGCCAAAGAAATTGGGCCATTTGAGTTTTTTTTTTGTTGTTTTTTTTTTTTTTTATTTTCCAAAGCAAGGCATCCAGGCACATGAGTCTGCAGTATTGCAGTTGGTGGTTTGCAGTTGGAGAAGACTATCTTTAAGACAGGCAATGGTGAAATGTAACTGTGCATGTGGTAGCAGCAGTTGTTTTGTCCTTTTAGGATAGCTGCTTTTTTTTTATTATTATTATTTAAACTTTATCTATAATTATATTCAGCCGAAGACAAGTCATGCAAAAATGTTTTACTTTCACAGCTGTTCCTGAGGCTGGGGGTGGAGATTTGATGGAGGGTCTAAAAAATATTGCCTGTAGAGATCCTGAAACACCGATTAAAGAGCACTTGATCCCCACTCCGCAGGCCCCCAGCATTGCTTTCCCACTGGCTAACCCTCCTGTGGCACCACAGCCCAAAGAAAAGGTTTGTCATATGAAGAAATGTTTGTGATGATTTGTATTCTGAGAAATGTAGTGACACTTCAAGAACTTTTGAACTTGACAGTAAATATAAAATAGGTGGAATATCTGTATTTAAAATCCGGAATTAGATTAGTTTTGTGCAGTTCTTTTTCCTCCTTTCCTTGAGAATTTGAACAAGTCATGTTTGTTCAAGTAAATAAAGCTTGTTTGTTCAGACAAATAAAGCTTTTTGTCCTGTTAGTTCCTGCTGGAATGCTGAGGTGAGCTTTGGAGTGGAGAGTTACGTGTATTACTCAGAACTCCTCCAGCCATGTTGGGATGATGGAAAAAAGTTTAGACTTCCATTTCCTTGGTGATATCTGGAATTTACATTTAGGTACAAACTTAAAATGATTTTTCTGCCAAACCTCATTTACAGTTCTGCTTTGTTATAGTGAACTTGGAAGGGGCTAGGAAAATGAGCTTATCCTTTTGTCCACGGTGTATCACTTGATGCTCGGACTTTCAGCAGCTATGTGTCTTCAGAGGCATAACGTGTCATGTTAGTAAATGAGCTGTGGTGGAAATGTGTAGAGGCCCTTGAAGTTACAGAAAGTCTGAATGAATGAGGCAGTGTGATAGAAGGATGATGATTTCTTCGTGTGTTCCACTTCGCATTCAGTAGATATGAATGAAGGATTAGTTTTTATGACAGAGTGGTTCAGTTGTGCCCTGAAGAAAGGGGGAACCAAGAGGATGTTAAGCAAGAGCCTAACGTTGCTTTGAGAAGATCCAGGCTTTTGTCAAGTGACTGACAGGTTTGGTTCTGCTTTTCCTGGCTAAAAGAAAACTTAATATAAAAATAACCCAGAATGTTAGGCAGAGAAATAGTCAGCTGTCAACCTAATCTTTCTGTCATATTTTCAAAATCTGTTACTGTATTTCCAGGCTGTTACAGAAGATGAGAAGGCTGATGAAGAACCAGAGAAACACCGTAAATTTCAGCTGTCTTCTCTTAATCCTCAGGAAAGATTTGATTACTGCCATCTGATTGAGGAATTAGGTACCAGATATTTGTAAAATGCAAAGAATAGTTATGTGTCTGTAAGCTGGTCAGCTGTGGCTCGTTGAGGAAAAGAAAGGGCTTCTGTTAATGACTCATCAGATTTGAGGTCTCAGATTTATGGCTTTCTGTGCTTGTGAGCAATTCTTGAATATATTATTATTATGTGAGCGATCAGCTTCACCATAAAACAGCAATGGTTTTGTCTTCTGGCAGTTTCTTTTAGCTGTCTCCACAACGGCCTCATTCTTTACTGTTGGGAGTGCCCAGGACTGCTGTCCTTTGGCGTCTCTCACTCCTGTCCGTGTTACAGTGGCACTTTTTTATCAGAGCCACTCTTTCCTGAGTGCTCCTCCTTTCTTGCCTGCTTCTGCCCATGTCACTTCAATGATAATATTTTCAATATAAATTTGAGTTAAGTATATTTTTATCTGAATTCAAATAATTCTCACTCTGAGTTGATTCTTTCTGTGGTACAGCATGACCCTTAAATATTTTGAATCAAATTCATTCCTCACTTCCAAGGTGGAATAGTACTTGAGAAACAGTGCTTTGATCCAAGTTGCACACACATTGTTGTGGGACACCCTCTTCGAAATGAAAAGTTCTTGGCTTCGATGGCAGCTGGAAAGTGGGTGCTTCATCGTTCCTACCTGGAGGCATGTAGAGGAGCTGGCTGCTTTGTTCAGGCATGTGACCTTATTACTGAGAAATAAGTATGTTGCGCTTTTTCTCATTTCTTTTTATTTTGCACTACTGGAAAGGACTTAACCTCTTTAAAAGCAGTTAGCAGTGTGGGGTGCCTGAGCCTTGGGAGTTTTAGGGGATCCAAAGTCTAAGAAATTTTTGGGAAAATTTTTTTTTCTCTGGACCAAACTCCCGGTATAGGACAAATAAAATACCTGTATTTTTATAGTTCTGAAAAATTGAAGCTTCAGTACCTTTTGGTGAATTCTCATTGGTATCAGCTAAAGTTAGGTGGATCTTGTTACACCAGGAAGCAAATCCTGATCCTTTCAGTAAATGAACGTAATACTCTTAAGTGATCCAACTCTGTAACCACATACATAAACATTTTTGAACTCTTTTCCAACTCCTCACCTCCCTAACCATTATTTCACACTTCTCCTGGGTCTAGCAGTTCTTCTACATTGACTAGGCTAACTTTATAATAGTGCCTGTAGACTGGTTCATATCTTTATGTATCAAAACCAGCTTTCGTTGTTTTGGAAGACATTGCAGAAATGTAGAGTCGATGGTGTCCAGAGTAGTGAGTTGCTTTGCCCTGCTGTTGAATTCCATTGCAAGAGGAATCTGTTTGTCTACAGTGTGACTTGATGTCACAGAAAACATGATTTAGATATTTATGTGCAATTAAGAGCCGTATCTCTAATTTTAGCTAGAGCTGTTTTGGCCAGATAAAATCTATATATAAAGCTAGAGTGAGTTGGGATTTGTTCTGGGTTGTTTTTGTTTTGTTTTGTTTTGTTTTTCATTTTGGTGTGGTTTTTTTTTATATTTAATTTTCTGCTGGTAAAGTTGGCAGGACTGCTTTGTAATTCAAGCTTATGGTTGTTCTAGGAAGAAGATTATGAGTGGGGAAGTAATTCCATACTTAATGTTTTGCCTGGAATCAATGTAAACCAGAAGAAACTAGCCCTCGCAGCCATGAGGTGGAGGAAGAAAATTCATAAAGGGAGGCAAGAAACTGGTATTGCTGAGGTATGGTATTGCTGAGGTATTTAGATACTCATATAAGCTGTACAGTGTGTGTGGACAGGACAGGGATTGTCACCAGGAAACTCAGAAACTTAACTGGCGGGGAAAGGTAATCTGCCATGTTATTAAGAACAAAATGGCTTAGCTGGATATATTCTAGTTAAGTATCTGCTTTTAAAAAAACTTTTAATGCTGGCATATTAAGTCTTAATCTCCTCTTGAACTGTTGTTCATTCTTTTTGCAAAGCTGGAATGTGGCTGCTTATGTATGTAAATGTCCCTTAGCCACGAAGATGATGTTTACACTTCAGATCTCTAACTGGGGAGCTAACCTAACTCGGCTTTACTAGTGTTGTGGCTTAACCCCAGCCGGCAACTCAGCACCACACAGCCGCTCACTCCCTCCCCTCACAGTGGGATGGGGGAGAGAATCGGAAGGGTAGAAGTGAGAAAACTCGTGCGTTGAGATAAAAACAGTTTAAGAGGTCAAGCAAAAGCCGTGAATGCAAGCAAGGAATTCATTCCCTACTTCCCATGGGCAGGCAGGTGTTCAGCCATATCCACGAAAGCAGGGCTCCATCATGCCTAATGGTTACTTGGGAAGACAAACACCATCACTGTGAACATGTCCCCCCCCCGCTTCCTTCTTCTTCCCCCCGCTTTATATGCTGAGCGTGACATCATATGGTGTGGAATATCCCTTTGGTCAGTTGGGGTCAGCTGTCCCGGCTGTGTCCCCTCCCAACTTCTTGTGCACCCCCCGCCTGCTCGCTGGCAGGGTGGGGTGAGAGGCAGAAAAGGCCTTGGCTCTCTGTAAGCACTGCTCAGTGGTAACGAAAACATCCCTGTGTTATCAACTGGGTTTCCAGCACAAATCCAAAACATAGCCCCATACTAGCTACTGTGGAGAAAATTAGCTCTATCCCAGCCAAAACCAGCAGCACAACTAGGAAACCACAACTGGTACTGGCAGTAACAGTTACAAATCCCGTGCTGTGCTGTATAGGTGAATACAGCTCTCTGGACAGCACTTCTATAGCTCTAGCAGTGAGCATACTGTTGTGCTTCAAACATGGCACAAGTTTGCACCTTTCCTGAAGCACCTTCCATGATTTTTACAGTGCAAGTCCCATAGTCTTTCAGTGAGATGTTTGAAAGTGGGAACTGGGCTCCCCAAAGCCTTTTAACTCCTCTCTCCAATCAGGCATTGCAGTTGAGTTTTCATTGAAAAGTAGAAATACCCCTGATGTTTCAGTCACATCTGGAGGTATCTTGACTTGCATGTATATTACAATAGCCTTTTTAAATGAATGCTCGTAACAAATCCTCTGTACCCCTTGCCTACTTGGAAACTGGAGTGAGTGCTTGTGGGAGGCAACCAGTTGGCCCTAGGTGCTGTTACTGTCACTGAGTAGACAACTTAGTGCATGGGGTAGGAGGGAAATGTTGTTTCCGAGTAACTGTTTTTCTTAAGATGTGTTTCTGTAGATGAGTGTCTGGTGTCCTAAAAGTACTCATCGTCAAGGGTCTTTTCATCTCGCTATGCAGGCTTGGTGGCAAGCTGCCTGACTATATGGCGTTGGCCCAATAGTTCTGTGTTGTGTGGGGGTTTTTTCTGCCATTTACACTTAAAGACAAAACTAGGTGATCACAAATCTTCATCTGACGGATATTCACAGAAGAAGCAAATTATAGATCCATTAAGTGTTTGTACTTTTTTAGTACTGATGTACTTTTGACTAAATTGAGTCTTTTATCTAGGGAGCTTTCAGTGGCTGGAAAGTGATCCTGAATGTTGACCAATCCAAGGAAGCAGGATTCAGGCGCCTTCTTCAGTCAGGAGGAGCAAAAGTATGCAGTTTTTTGAAAAAATAATTAAATACACCTATGGTTGGTTGGTTTGTTTTTTTTTTCTTTCTGTTAAATTCTTTGCTGGGCATTTTCCATGTGAGTAAAACGCCTTTGCTTACGCAGGATAGCTGAGACATGGTCAAAGGGTGGGAGGAAAAAGCTATGTCACCTTAATTTTGCGTGTGGTCAGGCAGGGCAGCTTGTCTGAGGTCCCACAAGTCAGTAGTGCTGGTGGGACCTGAAGGTAGAATTTCTGTGCCTGGCTCTGGTGAGAAGGGTCACCCTTCCTGAAAGGTAAGTGATGGTACAGAACGCAGCTGCAAATGGTATTTTATTTCCCATTGCTTTGCTAGTTAATTTGATGAGTGAAATTATAGGTCATGAACTGCATTTGTCTTGGGGAAGAAACACAAACTTGGTTTTGTCTGTCGTATTTTTAATCTGTAGGTGTTTTCTGGTCATTCTGTGTCTCTCTTCAAAGAAGCGACTCATCTCTTTGCTGACTTCAGTAAGCTGAAGCCGGACGACACCAGGGTTAACGTAGCAGAGGCGGCAGCCCAAGGAGTGAACTGCCTGAAACCGGAGTACATTGCTGACTACCTCATCCAGGTGTGCGTGCCCGAGGGCGCTCCCCGGGGGTGGGTGCTCTTCACCCGCCCCCCAGGCGGGTGGGGATGGGGCAGGCATCTTGCCTCCAACAACCCCAGCCACCTCAAGCCTCTGAAAAGGGACTGCTGCTCTGACGGGTTGTGCGCCTCCTTTGCCAGGAATTGTGGCCACAAGTGCCTGCGCCGAGTATTTCGATCCATGGCCTCAAATTTTAAATGCTATAACATGACTTGTTCTAGTGCTGGCAGCGGGATCTCTTGCAGGGTAGGGAGCTTGCAAAACATATTCAAAATGTACGTGTGCAGTGTTCATTTTGTTATTTCCAGTTTTAGGAAACTAACGAGCTGTTTCTTTCTTCTCAGAAGCTTCTTGAGCTAAACAAAGACTTGCGCTAACCCACTTTTGTTTTCTTTTTCTCCCTCTGTTGAAGGATCCACCTCCCCCAATGGAGTCTTACTGCCTGCCGGAAGCTGAATCTTACCTTCAGAATAATGCAGAACTTGGAACTGGAGTATCCCAGAAAAGAAAAGCACTGGGAGAATTGAGCAGAGTCAAGCGATCCAGAATACACTGAGCAAATTCTATGTTTTTAATTTGTACATTTTTAAATTCATATTTTTAATTTTTCTGGTGAGAATGAAAAAATATAGACTTCGAGTTTCACTTGTAATTTGTCCTGAGATTAAAATAACTTTACAGTTATACTCATAGGAAAGACTGCTTTGGTTACCAGTAGCATCTAAATATGTGGTGAGAACTCATCCAAAAAATACTTTGTCTCCAAAATGTCCTGAAAATGTAATGTAATTTTGTTTAGGGACACCATTGTATCATAATAGTTAAGAAATACTTTGAGATGCTTATAATGTCTTTTATCTGTCTGTTGTGGGGAAAATACCAGTTGATAAGAATTCCGTTACATTTCCCATGCAGTAATGGACTTAGGTTTTACATGAATTTTTCCTCTTTTGGTATTTTCTACTGGAGAGGAAAAGGGAAACTGGACAAAAAGAACTGGCTTGTAAATTTTTGTACTAATAGAGGGTGTAATAAATTATTTCTATAAAAAAGAGGCGCTGTTGAGGTACTGCTCGTGAATCTGTTCAGCAGCCATAGAACCTACTCTGTTTGCGAAGAGGAGAGGTTTGTCTGACCATGCTCCCTCTTTGAGTCTGCGACAGGAACCAGAGGCAGAACAAAGACCTTAGTTTCCAGCAGCTGGAAATGTTCTGAGTCAGACAACCACAATATTTGACAAACTGTTTGACCTTTTAGTAACTGCGGGGCTTGGGTCTCTCTTTACTGAACTTACCGTACGTGAGTTGCAGCGTGTTAGCCTGGGTAAAAGCATGTGTCCTTATAAAATCTGAAGAGCTGTGTTTTAAGCAGCTAGAATTGCTGCAGCCTGTTTGAACAGAAAAGCACGCCATCCAGTTGCACAGGACCAGCAGAGTTGTCTGGGGAAGTACATGGAATGTCTTTAAAGTCTATTTAATTTACCTCTTCATTGTTCTGAAGGCAGGGTATGGTCTACTTTTTATTTTCCAGCTGCTGAATACTCCGTTTTATAGAAAGTCTTTGTATCAGTTGCAGATACAAGAGAGAAGGAGCCAAGGAGCATCTGAGCCCTAAGCAATCTGGAGAATCTTGCTCTAGGCTGGGGAGAGCTAACCCCTTGCTGCTGCGGGGAGTCTCCGGGTGACAGAGAATAGGAAGGCAGCTTGCCTGTATGTGCAAGGCTGTACTTGGTGCTTCTGCTTCCTACTTTAGTGCAGTGGATGTTCTGTCAGTGAGCTCTGTGAGCTGTCGGGATGACCTGAAGGAATTGTCAGGAAGGACTGAAAAATGCCAATGCACGTGAGGGATTTGATTCTTTTTAAAAAAGTAAAATCTCTGCCCCTCTCGGTAGGGGCTTAGGCTGTGGCAAGATTGCAGCAACTACAGTCTTACCACCTGCTTTGCTTTTCTTGATCTTAACAGCTTGATGCTTTTTGCTCTTTGTGGATGTCAAACATCTTTGACTTGCTCCAAGTCCACACACTGGAAATAATGCTGCTATTAATGCCTTAAATCACATTTTGAATTAACTTTGTATTTCATTGGCAATTCTCTGTTCTACCTCCAAAATGCTGCTTTGCATTGCAGGCATTTTAAGGAGGTGTGGATATTAGTAGGTGTGACCTAAGACCTGTCACTTTATTGTATTTTTTTCTTCCCAGTGCTCAGAAGAAGCTGCTGTGGAAGGGTAGTGCTGCTGTTCACTCTTTACAGATAAGAAACCACTCCCCGACCCACTTAGCTAAGCTTTAAAGTAGTCTTTGAGACACAGTTCCTGCAGCTGCTGTGAATCCTGGCAGCAGGGCAGAGGGGGAGCAGCTAAAATCAGACCCATGCCAACCCAGTGGAACCAGTAGTGTGGGATCTGAGCATTACCTGTTCTCCAGCCATCGGCTCAACTTACGCACGCGTCCGTGCTACAACCAGGCCCCAGCGTGCACTGCCCAGGTGGACATCGGCTGTAAGCTGGGGGGAGGCAGGCACTGAGCAGCTAGTGAAGGAAGGAGGGCAGCGAGGGAGCGCAGGAGGGAACAGAGGCAGAAAGCGGCTGTTACAGCCAGAGCCAGCCTCTCCTGCTCTGAGCCTAGAACACCCCCCCGACAACCAGGACGCTGCTGTCCATCACACTGACTGCTGCCCGCTCCGTCGCTGGGGAGAGGGGTGAACACAACAGAAGTGACAAACTCAGAGGTATAAGTTCAGTTGGTGCTGTTAAGATAAATTTATTTTCTTCAGCTTTCTTCACAGGAAACATCACAAAAGTGCTTTACAGAGTTTGATACCATTACTCTAACATGGGACAAAAGGACAACAGGTGTGTGCACTGCACAGTTAGAAGTTGTCATATGCAGAAGCCATGATAGGTAAACCAGGGTAAAAAAATCTACTGACAAAAAAATATATATATAGTTCAGGTTTTGAACTTAAATTATGACTATAAACATATAATTATATAAATATACAGGCACCGTTAGGTTCCTGTGTTAACTGTGGGGGCCACACAGGGTTCTCAGAAATAGATCAATTGTATTCTCCTTTGCTGAAACAGTTTCTGCTGTGCTCAGTGGGCTCCCAGCCAGCCATTTTCCCAGCCAGACTGCATCATTCTTTCTTTTGCACTACAGTAAGCACTCACATGGCTTTATCTTCATTTCTTCAGGTTAAGTCTGGTGGTGAGACATTCTGGTACACTGCTGAAAGCAAATTCAGTTTCATATTTTTTCACTTACAGAGATGTCCTCTTACTATTCTTCACACAGTCACCTCTTCATTAAAAAAATAAAAATGTTTTGGGCTAGACCCTGCTGTCCAGATAAGACAGTTTTGTTTAAGCTAGCATGTTACCAGTCACGCAACCCTCCTCCTTTTCCTAGCTGAACGGTGTTGTACCATGGCCAGTGCGGCTGCCTTCATTCTGCTGTATTCTGTGGGAATTAGGCTCCTGTGTAGCCTTTGAGGGTCTAGGTTTAAATTCTTCAAGGAGATCACATTTACTTGCTAAGCAATTTTGCAACAGCTGGGGCCATGTCTGCAATGCTAGAGCCCTGACTGAAGAAATACAGCATGATCAAGACTCAGGACCTCTTGCATATAGAGCTGCTTTCTAAATAAGTAGTGAATAATTCAGGCACCTGATTAGAAATCCTTGGCATAGTAATAATGTAGATGAACAAAAGAAGGGAATACTCTAGGGTGAAGAAAGGTCAAATCAAGAGATTTTTGCTGGGCTTTGAGGTGCAGAAAAATCTTAGCAGAGTCAATTATCTACAAAACACTGTCATGCCAGTTTACAAAGCCAGTTTGCCTTTTACCTAATTCCCAGCTTAAAGACACAGTGCACAGTCAGAGAACTAGTTAGTCCTGAAGGTTACTGGGTGGTTAGTAAATAACACAGTAAGGATTTACAGTGGCAAGACAGGGCTTTGGTGAGTGTAGCAGCAGAGATGAGTCTTCTGGATGTGTGGGAGAGGGTATGAAGTATTACTTGCTACCAGCTATCAGACATTGCTGCATCTGCTCTATTGCCTGCCCCCTCAAAATTAACAAAAAAACCTCAGCTCCAATTTGCCAACTTTAGAACCCCCCCAGTAGCCACAATTGTTTTTGACAGATTACGAGTAATGGCTGTAACAGAACACCTAACAGGTAAGATTTATTGGGATGCAAAATCCAAGGTACATTCTCAACCACACATCATTGTTAGTACTGGAAAGCAGCTGTTCTATGTGATACAGCATTCTGATATTGAGACAATGCGGCTCTTAAGTGGTAGGCTATACATCCTAACAGGCTTGAATCTTCCCTTGTGACACCTCCTTTGTATTTATAAAGGTAGCAATACTTGTAAATGCAGTCAACGCTTAAAGACTTAACCTTATTTACAGATGTATGATCTTTAAAGTACAAGATGAGAATGCGAAGAGATGAAACAAACCACAAAGACTAAGCCTGCCCCCCAGTGTTGCTGCACTCATCTTCATCTCAAATAATGTAATCTGATGTCAACATCCAGTTAAATACTACAATAGGTATGTTAGACTAAGCGTGGCTGAGCCTATTTGGTTGCTGGTCAGACACCAAGTAATACACCTGCTCCATCTCTGCCACAGAGAAAGAGCAGAGTAACCCAGAAATTTAAAACAAGTTTGGTATGGGGCTTGTTCACTTGCGCTTGATTCTGGCTGTTGTATCTAGACTTCAAGTGAAAACATCTCAAATCAAGTTTTAATAAAACTGATCTCAAGTGACAGAAATAACTCCACTGAAACCAATGAAGTTAAGCTCTGGGAGATCAGATTCACGTCTGTTTTACCGATTTCTCAATGCATTTGTTCTCTTGTATCAGCCTGTTTTTATGGTTTGAATCATTTTGTTATGGTTGTACATACTCTGAAAGACATACAGAATAGGTGATTTAATTAAAAAAGGAAGCTTGTGGTAACATTTTAACTAACAGTTTTCTGTAGGCAAATTATTTGAAATAAAGCAGACAGTTATAACTTGATGACTTCAATGCTATCTATGAGCTAGAAAGAAAATTCAATACAGAATATTGAATATTCTTTAGGAGAGAAGAGGACAATAGGAGACAAGAAACAGAATAGAAAAGGTCAGATTGAGTAAAAGTTAGTGAGAGCGTGCCATGCTAATCACTGGTAAGAAGAGTGAATTATATACATGAAACTGAAGACTTCTGTGTATCAGATGGCAAAAGCCAATGCCCATAGAAAGTTATTTGGTTTATCAGCACTGGGGAAGATGGTGGTTGCCAGGGTCAGGTAACTCACTCTGTAAACTTGGTAATTCAGTGGCAAGTGAATGTCAACAGAAAATAAACCCAAGGCAATGAATACTGGAAAGGCTTTAAACCACTCATACATGCTCTGGTGGATTCTGAATTAGTTGTGATCTTTCAAGGGGACGATCTAGGCATCACCATGGACAGCTTGATGAAGACATCTGCTCAATGTGTAGTTGCAGTCAAGAAAGCGAATAAGATGTTAGGCTGTATTAAAGACAGAACAATATGGAAAAATATTACAGCATGTATTTCTCTTAGAGGTCCTCAATGAATATTTGCTCTTTCATCAGCACCTTAAAAAAGTGACATATTAGAAAAATACAGGGAGGAAAGCGGTAAGAGAATCGTAGAAGCAGCTCTTCTTAGCTGGAAAGACAGTAAGACCAAGGTAGTTTATTTGTTAAGAGGGGAAAAGACTAGATGATACATATCTTAAAAGTAATTCTCCTCCCCACCACGTAACAGCATATATACCTCAAAGTCATTTTAAGTCACCTGCCAATCTGTTGACCTCAATACCACTCCTCATCATCATCACCGTAAGTGTTCCAAAAAGCCCCGTGTTATTCCTTAATGCTAGTTAAACATTCCCTCTGAAGCAACTGCGATAGTTTGTTGAAATTTAAAAGTAATCACTTCTGACGGAGAATTATCACAGCTGATGCACACTAACAACTGTCTTAGAGGTGCTGCAATGATAAAAATATCAGTAAGAGAAGATAGCTGCTGGGCCTCATCTCTGTCCAGTACCCAGCAGAGGTCTAATTTGTCTGCACGCATGCCACAATCGTTCTCTGCTTCTGTTTAAAGGCCCACTGTAAGAGCTGAGCGATCAACCTTGAAATCACCAGCAACAGCAGACAAGGGCATATTCATAAAAATCATTTCTTCATGTTCCTTCAGCTTCAGTTAACTGATAAGACAGGAGATAACAGTAAACAGGGTAATTGCCACTTCTGTTATCTGTATTCCTTCCTCTCCTGCCTACCCCTCCGCTTACTCCTCTCAGCTCTATCTTCTGATCATTTCTTTCTTTTATCTGTTTCACAGAAACCTCTCCATGGGCAACTATTTCCCTTTGTTTTATTCCCCTCATCTTTTTCCTCCACAGCCTGCCTTAACACCAGATTTTAAAAGTTTTGAAGTTAGGATTACTCTCTCCCCCATATTTCCACTGTATCTGCATGCTACTTCAACTGAAATACAGGAAAGGATAAAGAGTAGGACAAATGTGTGTTTACATGTGGAGAGGGGAAGAAAACTACATTCCTATTACAAAATACCACTTAGTATCCTGACACAAATACATGCTTTCAGGAGTGAACATTTCTCGTTCACATAATCTGAACAAACTTTAGAACAGCCACATTATAAGAGATGGCTATCAGCTGTGAGCAGGATTTTATTTCAGTCATGGGGTTTACAAAATATAGCAATATTGACTTTAATGTATTCCACGTAAAAACAAAAAGCCTCATATTAATATACCATTTGGGTTGCACAGATAATTAAAGAGAGGAAATACCAGTTAAGAGTGCTCAGCCTGAACTTTTTCTTTACCCATACATACTAGAATAAGCCTAATTACATAACACTTAATTAGAACGTATATTACATTCCGTAGAAATAAGCCTTTCCGAAAGTAGTATTAAGATACTGTAATGAAAGCTAATATAAAGATCTTTTCATAAAGATGTTTAGTCCTCTGTAGAACCTTGCATCAGCCCCAGCCCTTGACAAAGAACAGCTTTGGCCTCACAACACCCCCGTGAAGTAGGTTGTTGGGATTTTTGGCTGGGGAAACTGAGGCAAAGTGAAACTGAATTACTTGAAGTTAGCACAGCAGCTCGGTGGAAAGCCAAAGCCAAATGCCACGCTCTTGGTCCTATGCTCTTGCTACAAAATGGGCGTGCTTCTTTTCAGTGCACGCAGTTGTTTTTAGATGATGCTTTCCATTCCAGTATTCCAGATGCACTACTTTTTCTGGCAATTCATTAATACCATGATACATTTTTAATATTTGTATTCTGGCTAAGCAGCCCACTGAACTTGATTAACCTTGCTGTATCAACAGATATTCTAAGCAACTGAACATAAAACCACGCTATACGTACCATTAGAAGATGCTTCACAAAAAAAGGAAATGTCTTCATAGCAATTTGAGTCAGTGCCTCAGCTTTTTATCATGCAGAGTGAGAGTTTTCTTAAATATGAAACAAGTTATTTCCTAATAAGATTGCTGAACTATCTCGGAATTCGTCCCTTCTCGGTTCTCTCTCTAGGCAACTGGTTAGACAGCTTTGTACCAATGCAAAAGTCTACCTTCTCTCTGGACAGGTTTTCCTGATTCTTTTCTTTAAAGGTAAAAAAATAAGATGGGATGCCTTCCCCAAGTACTGAACTTCAAACACTTTTGCTGACTTAAAGTCAGACGGCTCTGTCAGTTGTGAAAGCAGTGCTTACCCACACAGCACCTCTCCTCCTGTCCAACCACCTACACTCCCCTCCCTGCCTCAGGCTATGCTTTTAATACTATCATTTAGAAAATGGCCTTCCTAATCCCGCTTTTCTTGTACCTCCTGTGTTGTATTTGCATAATTTCTCTCCCGATTTTTTTAAAAAATAAAATCTCCCTTCCTGTTCTATTTCACTTCAGACCGAACATGGTGGAACTACTCTTGGTGCCTCAGACACCAAACTCTAGATACATGACAGTTATGACTTATCCAAATCGGTATTAGATGACTCAGTTCTGTTTTCTGCTGTCATTTCTTCTTCCATCTGCTAGAGCTTGCAGGTTTTCATATTAACCTTGATGCGGACAAGCTGACTTTTTAACTTTTTCTGAAGAATTTATCAGCAAATATATGTCAGGCTTCCTACCCCCCTGTATGCACCCAATTCATATATCTGAAATTTAAATATGCACGTTATTATTTTCTTATATTCCCAGATAAAGCCCCTATTGACCATTAAAACCAATTTGTGAAATTAAAAGCTGAAAACACGGAAGGACAATTTAGGAACTAAATTACAGTCCAGCGACAAAACCTAATTTAAGTACTCATGTGTTCAGTAAAATTTAGTTTCTTGGGCCTCCGACACAAATTGGTCTTCTAAAATATGAGGTATTCATTTCTCTGACCATGTCAATATTGGAAAGAGTAATATTACTACCTTGCAAACAAGGGCCTTTTAAGCACATGAAGCCCTATTAGCCTAAAAAAAGAATCATCTGCTCCATTTTAGTGATGGTATTTGACATAAAACCACAAGCAAGTTTAAAATGGCTCAACCAGGCTGAAACTAGAAAGACAAAAAAAATATAAATTTTGCAAAAGCTCAGACAAGCAAACTCCAAGATGTGCAGCCATATCAAGTTTATATTGTGTTTACGTGACCTAAACAGCACAGGTGTCTCAGCCGTGTTGTGGTGAAAGAGAACAGATGCAGCCAAATACCAAAAACCCGAGTCCCTGGGGTGTCGGGTCTCTAACACAATTTGCACCATTAAAAATTCATCTATTTGTAAGTTTTGTAAGAGAGTTACTTCAGACATGACTGGTAAGGCTAGCTACAAAGACAAAACTGAAGTAGCAGGAGACAGCCACTTTTAGTTGTCAATTCCTCTTCATTTGTGAAGAAAATTAAACACAGCACAGCTGAACTGGGGGGAGGCAGGGGGCACAAAACTCCTCCTCTCCTACATTTATCATCAGCTCAAGTAAATACAGATGCCAGATTCCTACAGCAGGCATTTGGGAAGTCCAACTTTATTAAAGTTATCTAGTTCTTGGCATTTTAACATTCCTTAAATACAGACTATATCACCGAGAACCACAAATCCAAATTGTTCCCTTCCCAATAAGTACTGGACATTTAAATGTTCTACTAGCAAGTCGGTAACTTTATGGCTGTGTTTTTATTTTAAGCCAGAGAAAGTAAAATGGAACCTCTGAATTGGAAGTTAATAACTAACCCACCATAAAAGCATGTTACATGTTAGGAAGTTCCTGAAGCGGCACACGACTGTATTTTACTGACTGATATAAAGAATCTCATTTCTACAACTGACAATCCTTCATTTATGGAATGAGCCTTCAACAAGCATTCTGAAGGAATGAAATGGACATTCTCAGCATGCCTCCAGTGAATGCAACAACGGACCAGATAAAGTTGGACTTCAGAGTCTCAAAAGCATACTGAGCTTCCACAGAGGACTGACTTTCAAGATTTCAGGCATGCAGAACAATTAATTGTTACAAGGAAGATACTGACAACTGGCATTTTGAGAGTTGCTGGCAGCAATATTTAACACAAGAAACACTTCAAAATAGTTTAACATTCTGTACTATGGCAATCTGCTGCATTTCTGATTTTTTTTCCTTTATGCCTCCAGAAAGAACCTGGAATGATACGCTTAAGAAAAGCTCCCGAAATAATGCCTCTAATTATCTGATGGATTTCGGTGACAGCAACCATCCAGAGGTTTGGTTTTAGGGTTTTTTTTTTATTATTATTTTTTAGTTTAGCAGAGCTACTTTCAAGTGAAAAGCAAATCAAAGCTTCATTCATACTCAATTCACAATCTCAAACCAGTCCTATATGGTGGGAGTAAGAAGACACTCTGACAGGTAGCAAACTAAACTTCTAGTATAAATAAAAGTCATATTAATATGCACCGCTATAAGCTCTTAAACATAGCCCACCTGACCATAAGGCTGACTACGCACTCCACATCCTGTCCCTTAAGAGATACAAATGCTCAGCACTTCCTCACCGGTTGTACAGTCATAAGCTAGAACTAAAGGTAAAGATTCATTAGACTCCAGAATCCATGTATATTTCCATTTTATTTGATTTGAAACTGTTACAAGGTTTTCTTGAACTGCCAGAATTCATGCCCCAAACCTCAAATAAAGATGGTACAATGGACAGTCTCATCTACCCTTCATACAGTAAACTAGAACTTGCTTCATGTGCATTGGTGATCTCAATTGCTTTAGAGCATCAGGAAAAGTGTTTTAAGATTTTATGTTTCTACCACATCAAGTGACATGTCCATTTACCATGAATTTCACAGAAATCTTTAGCGACAAGTCAACAGTTTTGCTGGCAACACTGTATTTTCAAGGAAGATACATGGCTCAGAGCCCAAGGGATTTGGATCAGTCTCTCAGTGGGGTTTTGTTTCCAAATGAAGTCTCTTGAGCCCTCTCTTTTAATAGCAGCTTCTAGCAGAAGTTTGAGACAGTTACCTCTGCAAGGGCAAGGCCAGTTTTACTCTGTGCACAAAAGAACCAGGTGAAATCCCAGCCCCACTGAAGTCAACAGCAAAACTTCCCATTGGCCTCAGAGAAGCAGATTTAGGAGTCAGCAGTCAGTCAAAGGGAACCCAACTAGGCGATTCCTGCACTAGCCTCATTTTCTGCACATACACAGTACTCCCACACATGTAAGCAAGTTTTGTTTTGTTCCCTTGTTTTTCTTGCCATTGGCAACTCTTATAGATGTTGGGTCTATTTTTTGGCATTTACTCTGAGAAACCTCAACACTGGAGCACACCACTATTGTACTTCATTTTGCTTCTGGTGTAACAATTCAGAGAAGAGAAAAACAGTTACAGCAGGACACTTTTGGTACTTGACAGGTTTTGTTCATTGAATCAGAGTTACAGGCAATATCCTATATTCTTAGTGTATCAGTTCCATTTTGCCTACTTCCACTAAATTAAGTCAGAGATGACAACAACTTAAAGAAGGCACTGCCTTCCATTCTTACTCAACTTCCTGACTTTGAATAAACACCATTTATGAGTTTTACTTAGAGGATTTCTGCCTCAAAAAGCCTGCATGCTTCACAGAAGTAGCCAAACAAGTAAGGCTTACCAGCTTTAGTGATCCCTCTGCATACAAAGTTATTTTGGTTATCAAGTAACCACTACCCTTCAACAAACAACGATTTTTAATAGAGGAGAAATTTTTATCTAGTATTGCTACTGCCACGTATCTGATTTTTAAAAGATAAATTCTGAACACCGTAGTTGGAGTCTGGATCCCTCTGTGTCAAATGAAAACTCTTAAGTCTTAGTGCTTTAGGGTGAGAAAGACAAACCTCATGACGAAAACCAAAATAAACCCTATTTCACGACAACATCTCATCATTATTTAAATATACTGCAATTTGATACCAGAAACAAGGCAGGCATTTTTTTTTGTGGAGAATAGGAAAAAAATGCTTAAACAGACAACTGTGAAAATGACTAATGCAAACAGACCATTCAAACCCATCATTCCTCAAATCTGATACTGAATGAGTTTTAATTTGTTTTGCAGTTACTTCAGTACAGCTATCTAAAAAGGTAAACAAACTACAGCTGTGTTATACTTGGATAGTATGAGTGGTATGGAACGCTCCAGAAGTCTCTAGCAGGCTATGGCTACACATGACAGGATTCCTCAGAAGGGGAACAGAATAGGTTTGTCATTAAGGTCACTTAAATCTTTGTTATAGCAAATTGGAACCAAATGGCTGACTTCTGCAGGATTTCTGACAGGAATCCAGTAGAGCTGGTTTCAAGTTTCAGATGGCCACTAAAACAGCTGTAACCTTCTCTTCCAGAAGTTGTGATCCACATGGTGTCCACAATGAGTGCAGCAAGTCTGAGGTAGTCAACCTTTACGAAGGCTCAGTATCTGAACATAAAAAGATTTTGAAATGACCACTGGCTGTAGATATCTCTCTGAGCAATTAAAGAACACTGATGACTCTCGTTCAACCATTTACATTAATTTGCCCCATATCCAATGGAGAAGTTGTAACATATTATGCTTCCATAGTGCAGGAGAACCAATCACTTACGTCAAAGTAGTCTGCACTTGCTGCAGTAGATCCAGCAGAAATAAGGTGGCATGTTCATCATAGCCGTTAGCTGTAGTTTAGTTACCTTAGTAGAAGGGTTACCAAAAAAGCATTCCTTAATTGTAATGTGTATGCAGCTCTACTGATCCCCAAGCACAGCATACTGGTTGTCTAGCTGAAGTTTAAGTGCCTGGTTTTTTGACACCTCATCCCTACCTCTAGTTTTGTGTTTTACTACTTCAAAGCTCTTCTCCATTTCTTTATCCCTAAGGGAAAAGAAATGTAATCAGTAAATATCTTATCACTAGCTTGTGAATAGTGAATTTCTAGTCGATTTCCACCCCATCCCAACAAAAACATTATGAACACAGAACACTAAGGTCTGGAGTTTTAACAGAACAGCCAAACATTCCCAAGCAAATCTTGTAAAGCCTTATCTTTGGAATCAAGCTCATCACCCAGTACAGTTCAGATTACATTCTAAATTTCAATATTAACATTCTCAGAAGTAAATTTAAGTGCATTTATGAAAAACAGGTTTTAGAAAGCACAAGTCCATTTCTAGAATGCTCACTCAGAATCTCATCTTAGCTCAATTTGCACCATTCAAATCTTAAAGCATCGATGACAGCATGTCTCATTTGCCAAGCAGACAAATCCACACAAAAAAAAAAACCCCAACCAAACAAAAAAAAAACCACCACAGAAAAAGAAACAAAGCTTCTGCTAGGTTGTGTTAGTTAATAACACAGCAAGCAGAAAAAAACCCAAACGAATTAGGTATTGGCCTAGCTATCTCTTCTGTAGGGAATGAGGTTATGGAAAGATCAGGACTCAAAAGCAGGGTGAGACTCAAGTCTTCAGCACCATAAAAATATAAAACGCTTCAGCAAAATCGGGGGGGTTCATCATTGTAAACCACAGCTCAGACAGCAAGTTTATTGATTTATATTTGTATTAAACCCCATTCCTCCATTTAAGTTACCTTCACATCTCTAATGAGAAGGCAGTGTGCTCAAGACATCCTACTCATGAATATTGAGGGTAATAACACACACAGCCTCACCATGGCTAGTATCTCAGGAAACCACATGCTGTCAAGAGCAGAAATATTCTGCTTCAGGGAAATCCTTCAGTAAGTCAAAGATAAGGTGACTGGCAGTCTTGTTTGGCTATCTCACTGAGCTATGTCCCATGAAAGTTATTTCATGGGCAGCCCTTCCTAGAGTTAGAAAATACAGGTAAGACGTCTCCCATATCTCTTTGCCAAACAGATTAATTTCTTAGTTATTTCTTTCCTCTGTGGAAAGATTCAGGCTTAAGCCCTAAAACAAAATAAGAGCTTAGAGAAGGCAGTTAAAATAAGTCTCTTAGGGAATTAATGGAATGTACTTACTTTCGACTGTCTACAAGCTTGGCGGTGGACTGCAGTGATGGAAACTGCGTATCACTATAGATTTCTGGTGGTCCTTGCTGTGCTCTCCGTGGCCTGCCGCCCTCCCTGGCACCAGGCGGCCTGTATACACCACCAGTCTGAACTGGTTCTGGGGTTTCTGTAACTAGTTATAAGAACAAGATTTAGACAAGAGAAAAAAATTGCATTCATACCTGAAAAAACCACCCACAGATTAAAAAAAAGAATCTTACAAGTATGTTTTTGCAGCTTTTAAAGCTCTGAAAGCAAATATTTTAGACAATCGGGTGTCAGCTAATTTAACCTATACTAAGTAGTCAAATTAAAACGTGGCTCCAGTCTGAAGTCAGATCATGGCTAAGCAGTTTATCTCTGCTGATGCTAATAAATTGTATTTAATCAAAACCAGAGTCCTATCCCAGTTGAAGAACTGATTTTGCAATGTCATGTTCTCTGTACCCTAGGACTGATTCAAAAAGCGTACTACTAACCATGGAACCCTACTCAAGAACTGCCATATTAGACATCAGATATTGGCTGAACATCCACTTAATTGTCAGAGCAATATTTTTAGATCAACACAAATGCTTCCAACAGATATTTTGCAGATCACAAAGTAGAGGGAACTCCTGCAAAGACGGAATGCTCCCCCCTTCGAATTCGGAAATAAAACCCCCTCCATTTGTGTTTATTTAAAGTACCTGACAGTACTATCAATTCAGTTCCTCAGATACCTTCACAGGAACCTTTCCTCATTTGCTAGTATGTCAAACAAGCCATTAGGATGTTAGAAAGTGCCTGAGTAGGAACTGCTCCTCGAGCTCTACCCTCTGAGCAGCTTAATTCAACCTGATACACTTCCCATTGGAAAAAGCAACAACTCTTGAGTTAAATTTACCAATTGGTTCAACAACGGGTGCTGGTGCAGGAGCTGACTTGTTCCAAGGACCAGATGATCTGTCTACACCACCACCAGTCTCCTCCCAGTTGTCACCGGGTTCTTCTCTTTTTTCACTTTCATCATCTTCTTTTTCACTATGAAAGAGAAATAAGTAGCATTTTACAAGTGGAGGTTTAAGACTTACCAGAGGTTACACAATCACCACAGACAAGACTTCACAGCTACTGTACTAAAGATACTAGATTTAACCAGACTACATTAGTCCTGTAACCACTGTATTAGTACTTCCGCCTGAACAATTTTTGGCACACTGCTATATAACTTTGCAACTGAGAAGGAAAAAAGTTCATTAAAAAAAGACAAATTCAAACTGTATTAAGTAATCAAATAAATTGATTTCTTATTTTGTGCTTAAAGACTTTTTTCTTACTAAGACAGTCATGCATTTGGAAGTGATGAGAAGATAAAGCAGGAAAGGGCTACAAGTCCAGCTGCCATGAAATGCTTTAGTGAAGAGGAAGAAATTGTGGAAAAGTAGTGACAGAAAGCAAGCCCTGAGCTCCCTTTCCCTATAATCACAGCCACCTGAGAAACACTCTCATATTACCCATACAAATAAAACCTACAAACCAAGCAAGGTTTTTTTTTTAAAGCAGGCAATCAAAAAGCCATGGAGACAAAAATATGCCATTTTTAAAAGATAAATCCTATGCAAAAGCCTGACTATTTTACTTAGACTATTTTATTTTGCATAGAAATAGTCAGAGACTCAAAATAATTTGCTAGACAAAGCTACTACAGAAGGCTGTGTGGTACAATGGGACATAGGTGGAGGGTGAGGCTGTTAAAAAAACCAAGACATTGATCTGAACAGCAGCAGCAAAATGTGAATACAGAAGAAGTTTATAACATGATCAGTAGGATTTGGTGTGATCGGATAAGCTTTTTGTATAAGTAATAATCAGAGAACAGTTAAAAATACCTACCGTTTCTGAAAAATTAAACGGCCTTTCACTGTTCATCCAAATACAGTAACAGTCTTAGTACGCTGGACCAAGGGCCTAAACACATCACTATCCTATTTTAAACTACAGTCCAAGCAGATGCCTACAGACTAGCTAGAACAGAGTAAGTATCCATAACATCCCACCCCCACCAGATACTGTGTCTTATTTTCAGGAAAGAGGTCTCCAGAGCTGGATAATTTATAACCTCCAGTGGGTTTTTCTTCCATTTACTTCTGTACTCTCCCCTTGACAGCACTACCTGAGCGGTTACAAAATCCTGTGGCAGAAACTTCCAAGTGCCTGAAAATCTGCCACAGCATCAAAAGCATTCAGAACATCAGCCTTTGTCTGGAAAACCAAAGCGCTCGCTTTTCAATCAAACAGTACTAGTAGTCAGTGAAGCAGCCCACTTGTTACTTGTCCATTCAGACATGTGAGTATCCGCTGTCACACTTCAATGGTACAGAGAGCTTGGAGACCAAATACATGCAAATGGCCTAAAAGGACTAGTTAAATGAAAGGGAAGGAGTGGGGTCATTGTTAAAAAAGTAAATAAATCAAAGAATACGTAAGACCTGCTCAAACAGTGAAGAAAACATCTATTGCACTGGTTACAGGTAAGATGATTTTAAGATGGCATTATTCTGAACGTCATCAATACCTGGACAACGAGGATTACGTGACGTTCTCAGTTTAAGACTGAAGTCATAAAAATCCTTTTTCTGACCTGATGAAACGTTTTTCTTAACCAGGACAGACTTAAGTAGACTTACTTCGGACCAGACTATAGGAACAATCTAATGAAAAAGCAAACAAAGAATCTTGGATGGACTCATAAATGCAGTCCTGGGGGATCTTGTCATGGGACACTAGATTTACCAACCATCTGTTTGGTTTTTTTTGAAATAAAAATGCAATGGTTCAGGAATTCACTCCCCACGCTGAGATGCTGAACAGACTGAGTCAGATACCCTTACAGCAGTCAAATGATTCAGTGGGAATTACTATCCTGCACTCCTCTCAGAGAAATTCCTACTTTACCATCTTTATGGGGGGGAATGTTAAGCATTTGTAATAAAAATCTGAGTCCCAACCAAAACAGATAGAACTAGAGTATCAACAGAGATTTAGAAAATAAAGAGAACATCTGCACAGAACAGTCAAACCTAAGTTACCCTGCAGCAAACTTCTATACTAGCAGAAACATATCAAACAGAAGTTTAATTGGACTCCACAGAAGCTCTGAAGAAAGAACATACTTTTTAGACACAGGTAATGAATATACTGGAGAGAAAAAGAAAAAAAAAATAGTACCTTATTTGCATGGACTGAACTCTAAGACCACTATAATCAATTTCTTCTTTTTGCTCAAACTCCTTCCAATCATCCTCTTCCTGTAAAAAGAGAAAAAAAATATGAGTTGTTACCTTTTTTTACACTGAAATAATACAAAGAAAACTGAGGTTGAAGGTACAGTTCCATAGAAAACCGATCTGCATGAGCTGCTGCCAAGAGGGGACAGGACTCCGCTCCCTCCTCCCCTAACCTACTATATGTCATCTAGGATGCAGTTGTGAGCTGACTTTAACTCACTAGAACAGCTAAGAAACGCCCCAGCAAACAAGTCATTCAAGTGAAAGAAAACCACGTCATCTCAGTAAAAATCCAGCGGGAAGTCAAGGGACAACACAAAGTAGGGAACAGGACCGTGCAGTCCAGACCAGGGAAATACAAGGGCGAGACCTCTCCCTTTTAGTAACGTAAGCTTTTATGACAGCTTGAATGCACATGAAGCTTTAGATTTACTTTTCCATCACCTATTTCATAAGCCAAACAGTAAAGAACATTTAGGATAGCTTATGGTGGATTTATGGCAAAGAGTGATATTGGTACATTTGACTCTTTCACTTTCACGACTGCATTTACAGCCTTTCTTGTTTTCTTAATAATGTTTTTATAACAGTAAAAAGGTCAGCTTCAAAACCACAGCAATCTTAGTACACAAAAATAGCAGAATACTAGTCTTTGGAAAGCGCCACTTTAAGGTTTTTAAAATGGGAGTTTGATTATGTGTTTGGGGAAAGGGGGACCCACCTAAGTGGAGCCAATTTTGTCCTACTGTGTAATCAGCAGATTCTGGGGTTATTAATGTAGGCCAGAAATGGGCCAGAACAGATAAGCAGTCCTCCCATGTTCCTAGTCACAGCTTTAAGACACACGCAGCCTAATTAGTAGTTTACATAATTCTTACACTCTACATGAAATGCAGTTATATTACTTTAAATATGAAGACCTTGCTTGCAAGGTCTGCCAACAGTATAGCCCCCTTTCTGCTGAACAGCTGGGAATACACCTTCTTTTAAGAGCCCTGCCCCAGGACATTCCTAAATTATCAACCTCTAGCAGGAAAACTTTGACCTGCTTTAAAGTAACAGCAGAAGTAGAAAGTGACCTCATGTTATTGCACCGTCTGCTGAAGATTCAGTCTTTTGAAAGAGTGCGAGTCTACAGCTCTAAAATCTTTCCCCATCTCCATGGAAACATCACAGTTTCCAAACTAATGTACCTTTCACATTTAATGATCTTCATTTCTGATCCAAGTACAAGCTTCAGTCAAAACCAGATATTATTTTACAAGCAAACGAGCAGAGGAGCAGCGGAAAGATTACCACTGACCTTGGTCTACTTAGAAAGCTACTGCGGGTGTCAAGCTCCCCAAGACAAACATTAGTAAATAGCAGACAGTTTCCGAAAATTCGTTTTAAAATGCACAGCACGGCCAACTGTAAAGCATTAACTCAACTACGAGGACTTAAGCTTCTCTCGCATCATCACCGTTTCACTGTAACACGGTACAAAAAAATCGCTGGCAGTAAAACCCCTCCTGGCAGAAAGGCAAAGAGCCGGGCGTACTTTGCAGAGCCAGGGGGATCTTATCGCCGAGGTCCACACGCCGCAAACCCCGGTGGCCCACGGCTGGCACCCAATGCAAACCCCCGGTGCCGGCCAGACCTTGCACCAAGACCCAAAAACCGGGGAGGTTTGGGCAGAACCGAAGCCGCCGACCGGGAACCGGCCCCGTTCCCCGCCCCGGACGCGGATACAAAGCGCGTTTCGAGGCCGGGACCCCGCTGCGGGGCCGGACAGGAGCGGGCCGGGCGCCCCGCCAGGCCCCGCGCCAGCCCGCATGGCCGGGCGGCACCACCCACCCCACCCCACCCCCGCCCCCCCCCCGCTCCGCCGCCGGCCGCGCCCCCTGCCGGCAGGAAGGCGCCGGAGGAAGCCGCGACCCTTCCCCCACCGCCGCCCCGACGGAGCGGCCCCGCTCCAGACCCGCCCCGGCCGCACCTTGGTCGCCGCCTTGGCGGAGCCGGCGTTGGAGGCTGCGGCCCCGGAGCCGCTGCCCTCAGCGGGGCGGGCTCCCCCGGCCGCCGCGGCCGCCCCCCGCGGCGTTAGAGGCGGCGTTGGAGGCGCTGGAGGCGGCGACGGCCCCTCGGCTGCTCTTCTCCTTCCGCTTCTTCTTGTCCCGTTTGGCGAAGAAATCGTCGAGGCTCCTCTCCTCGGTCTCCGCCATGGCAGTGGCGGGGCCGCTCCCAACGGCGGGGCGGGGGAGGGGCTGAGGAGAGGGCAGCGGCGGCCCGGACCGACAGGTGAGCCCCGCGCGGCGGCGGCGCGGCCTCCCCCTGCCCGCCGCCCCTCGCTGAGGGGGCGCGAGCGCGGCCGCCTAACGGCTGCCCGGGCCCGCGCGAGCCCACCCGACGCCCTACGGGAGGCAGCTTCCGCGCTCCACGTTGGTGGCGGCCGCCGCTTGACACGGCCCGAAGGGAGGGGGGCGGAGCCTTCCGGCTGTGCCTCTCCCCTCCCGCGCATGCGCTGCAGCGCCCCGGCCAATCAACGGCCGGGAAGGAAGCGCCCGGCGGCCAGTCAGAAGTCTCTAGGGGCAAAGCCGCTGACGTCGCGACGTGAGAATGCGTGACGGGCGGGGAGGAGGCGGTGGCGCGGCTGGGGATTGGCCGGGGGGGGGGGAAGGACGGCGCACGGGGTTCGGTTGAGCGGGGCGACGCCTGCGCGCTGAGGCCGGGCTCGCGGGGCGGGGCGGGGCGGGGCGGGGCGGTTCCAGCGCGTGCGCCCGGCAGCAGTTGGCTTCCCCAGCTTCCGCCGTTGCCTGAGGGGAGGCGGCGGCCCGGAGCGGGGTCGGGCGGTCACGGCTCGCCTGCCAGCCCCGCCCATCCGCCCGGCCCTCCTCGGGAGACCCTCGGCTGCACCTCCCGTCCCGCCGGGGCGAAGGAGGGAGCGGGACGGGAGCGCGGCGGGGTGCCGTCCCCCTAGAGCCCCGCGAGGGCCGCTCCCCGGGAGGCTGCCAGGGCTGCTGGAGCGGCCCCTGCCCTCGGCCGGCCCCGCCGGCTTAGGGGGCCCCTCAGCCCGCCGAGCGGTGGCTGCCCTCGCGCCCTGCTCCCCGCCCTCGAGCTGAAGCGGCGTTCCCTCGAGGTGACTAAGGCCCGGCCTCCCGCCGCCCTGGGAAGGGCCTCGCGCTTACGCTGTCACTGTAAAGGTTGCAAGGAAGTAATTTAGCTTTCGTCTTGGAATTGCTTAAGTGAGTAAGACTTGAATCACCACTCTGGGATGTCCGGATGCGTTGGCGTGAACTTCCTAGCTGCTTTCCTGACCCGTAGTGAAGCCTAGGGAGTATCTGCTGGAAAACGAACTTAGCAGTGGGCATCTGCAGATTGTCGCCACTGGCTTTGGGTGCTGTAGTGACCTTTAGCGCTGGAAAAAAATACCGTTGTTTAAAAAATTCACTATGGCTTCAAAATGCTCTGTCAAAAGTTTTGATATTTTGAAATTTCACCAGCCTCGGGCTGTCCTGAGTCATAAATAATTACATGAAACGTTGTTTCTGATGACTGACTTTGTTGGTCAGCCATCAAAAAGAGATAGGTGTTCCTACTGCTCAAGTGTGAGCCCAAACGAGAATTACCTGTCAGATGAACATTGGATTGTATTATAATAATATAAAAGTAAGCATGTTTGTATTCTTGATATATTTAGTATCGTTTTATCCTTTGTGATATTTTCTTTTGAAATCATTACATATGTGTATATATATTAACATATAAATGAAAAGTTTTTCTGAACTTTGGAGAGCGTTTGACAGTCTCTTTAATTTGCGTCCGTGAAAATACTGTTACTTACTGTTTTACATCCATAATTCTTGGCTTGTTTGAAAAAACAGGGGAGGTGCCATTGTCGTATTGCAGAAAGAGGTTAAATACTCTGCCTTTGTAAAGCATTTTGTAGCTGTAACTGAATACTGTAGTCGACCTGCGTTAGGGAGATTTGTAACAATCCTCTTTTTATGTCTGTCATGCCGCGTTTTCCCCATCTTTCTCTCTTACCATTGACATTCTGTGCACTTCCAGGATTTGATCCCGCACGGAGCAGGCCCTGACAACTAAAAATTGCAAACGTAACAATTCATCTGGTAACACTGAGAATGCTGCGCGATCAGCGACACTTTCTGTTTTGTGATGGAAATAATTACCGAAGTAGGAAGCACATTTGGTAGCTAAGTCTCCTTTTCTGTGCTTCGTCAGTGCACCTGGGCTCCCCTCCTGCTGTCCCCATCAGTTGATAGAAGGCCGCGTGGCAGGTGTTAGACAGGACAGCCCAGTGTGGAAGAGTGTTTGATGTTCCTTTTGTTGAAGTGCTGCCTTCCCTTGCATTTGTGCTCCATTACTGCCCAGGGAGCCGACGTAACCTCCGCACTGCACCATGCTGTAACTTGCAGGCTCAGCGCTGATAATAATATGCAACTAAGCAGACAGTTTATATCCCTGAGCTTTTGTAGTAGGTAAGCTAATACTGGCTACTAAGTACGGTGCTGTGTCTGATTCTAAGCTGCACTTTTTTTGAATTTCAGCAGCTGGTAAGATACTTTCATTGTGTTATTATGGATAACCCCTAGTATCAGGCTGAAGAATGCAAACCTGATGCCTTTTTGCTGCTTTTAGCATCTGCATCACTTCTCCCATGCAAACATGGTGCTGTAAGGCTGGAATCACCACTTCTGGATTAGAAACTTAATTCCTGTCAGGAGCAGAGTACCAGGAAACATTTCGGCTGTAAATCTGGAACAGACTCAGTGGAAACCATGGAAAATAGCAATGTTTTAGGCCTCGGAAGGCTTAGATCCAGATTGAAAGCCATGTCTCAGCTGGCACTTCACAGGAAGCATTAGTTAGGCAGTTTTGCTTGGGTTTGCCTCCCACCTCTGGTTTTATTTTTATGTGAAAACGTGCTGATGCACAGCATTTGTAGTTCTCTGCGAATGCATTACCTTGGCTTTTATGGTTAAGATTGTTGCCGTGTAAAATGCTCGATGCAGAAGAAAAGGCCAGTATTTCTGTTTTTTCTTTTCCTCTCTCAAATGCAATGATCCTCAATACTTACGCAGAGGACATTTGGCTGAAGAACGGCTCGCAGGCACAGACTGGCAGAAGTAATGTTTGTAATGCAAAGACTATATCCAGAATGCCACACTGCCACAACGGGAGCATGAGCTCAGCAGAGAGCTTTCTCTTGCACTGTATATCACTGACCTGTGTGACCAACCTTTGGCAAGACACGGTTGCTCTGAATGCTTCTGCTCAGGTACAGATTTACCCAGAGGACTCTGAGGACTTTGTCTCTTTCCTCCCCCGTGGTAGCAGCGCACGCTGCAGCGTGTCTGTCCACCAGGTGCTTGTCCACCTGTCCTCTCCGTCCTGTAGCTATGATGAGTCTTGCCATGATGCTGTTCCCTGTGCATCTTGGTGTGTTTTATAAAGATTGAGGAATGAAGCACTACTCCATGTAGGGGAAGTGATGCAGCAGCCACTATTCACATGGAGAAACTGAAGAAAGCCAAAGTAAGTTGCGGGTGATGCAAGAGTTAGGAGTGGACTTCCATTTCCAGTCACCCAGTGTTTGGTCTTACCCTTACCTCTTCGTACCTAATTATCTCCATTCTGTGACATGATGGTGATAGCGCTGCAAACCACTTTGCCATTTGCAGAGCACAAGCGGAAGAACACTTCACTGAAGAACTCTTAGGCAGATGCCTGCTAAGGAAATTGGAGAAGGTGCCCTTAGGTGCAGAACAGCTTGCAGAAGGGTTCTGGTGGAGTCCTTGACCCAGCATGGGCTCCGGTTCTCTTTAGGAGCCGAACCTTCATATCAGCTTTGGGGCGCTAAGAGTTTGCTGATTTCAGAAGGGAGAAGTGTTATCATGCCTGTTTCTCCATCAGTAATTGCCGTCTGAGAGCAGAGAGGGGTGGCAGCAGTGTGTGGTGTTTTGTTGAAATATTAGATTTTACACAATGCCAGCTTGAATTCACCTTAAAAATAATCTTTGAACTGTAAAATCAGTATAATGATGCTTATGCTAAATTGTAAACAGCAGGAGGATAGGCTGGAGTACCAACCAGTTCCTAGCTGGTGTGGTACGCTGCTACTCGGTGTGAAAGCTGAAAGGAAGCATGGGCTAGCATAGGGCTGGCACCCTCTGCTTCCCTCGAGGATGCAGCAGTGTGTGTTTAAGCTGTGGCGCAGAAGAAGCTGTGCCTGGCTGAGGAGGAGGATATGATTTGATGGTACAGCTAATCTGACCTAGTGACTAGCTATTGCCAAGGGGGGCGGCCGTGCCTTACAGCACTGGCTAGTCCGTCTCCCGTTCCCATCCCTGTGCTGCGACTGGTACGTGTCTGAACCTGCAGTGGTCTGATTCAGGGAGCCGAGTGGCAGGAAGGTTTCCCTGCGTTTTGCAGGGCTAACTTTTTGCTGATGTTGCTTCCTGAACTGTCTCCTGAGACATCAGACAGGTGTTGGTGCTAATGCGAGATAGTGTGATGGGAATGTGTAGCAAGTGAGGGGGAGTAGAAATGTCATTTTATGCAGCAGCTGGCTGTTAGATTGTATTATCTGTACTCTCTGACTGCATCCTGAGTCTTCCTAACAGCAAATGCCACAAATCCCTTCATGGGAATATAGGTGTGATAGATACTGCAGTAGGAGATAATAAAACCTGTTTCCTGGTTTTGGTTCTCTTAGGAAAACCAGTTGGAAACATGTTCACGTGTATTTGATACAGCAACTGCTAGACTAGAGGATAAATATAATGATAAATCAGCTTATGAACCTTAGCGTTGACAAATAGTTGTGAAAGCATTTAGTCTCTCGTGTTCTTGGTTTCCCATCTTGCATGGTGAAGACTGTTAATGCTTAGATAGCATTGAGGCTGGCAAGGCATGCTGGAGGGGCTGTGTGGCTAGCTCAATAGCTAGCAGTAATCTGTGTAAAAGTAGAGATTTCTTCACAAGAGCTTTGGCACTTGTTATGAAAGCACTTTGTTTTAGAAGGGCCAGGTGTGCTACATTTGATTTCTGATGAACTACTCACAAAAATAATCTTTTCAGTGGCTTTTGGTCTTTGCTAGGGCTAGAGAGAAAAGCTGCTGGAAATTCATTATTTATGCTTAGATGCTTCCTCCTTTTCCAGCCACTTCCCCATACTGGAATACCTTGATGATTTTGCAAGAAACTCCTTCCATTCCAATGAATAAACATCTCAGTAGGAATCTAATTTAATTTTTACAAAACATCCTGGATCATTTGAACCTACGATCCAAGTTTTGTTGGAACAAGAACTTGGAATGGCATATAAGAAACTTTAAAAAAATCCTTCCTTTCCCATCACAGTATGATTGCAGACTCATCGTTCCACCAGGTTTATCTCTGTCAGTGACATTTATAACGAGCAGTTTCACAGTGGGATAGCCAGCAGTGTCTTTTCCTACCTGAAGCATCACCAGAAAATAGCAAAGATCTGATGCCAGGCTGTATATTTTTATGCTATAGGATTCATTTGATTATTTGTATCAGCTGCTGACTATAATTACAGCACACGTGAGACAGAAAGCAAACCTGAAAACCAATCAGGGGGCTGCTGTGAAGAAATACACAAATAATTTGTAAATTCCCTCTCCTTTCTCAGATCATAGAGAAACTGCTCGCTCTTACATGTCAAGAATGAAGGGGAGGTTATGTTTAATGTCAAAAAGTGACCATTCCTAGACAGCATCTGGTTAACAACAAGCCCAGGGTCTGTGCCATCTCATCTCTTGCACCACCATTTGTGTGTGTTTTCTCTCGTCATCGCTATTCTTGATGGAGTCTCAGGTTGGTAAGTTCTGCACTGCTATGTAAGAAGGTATTATCGCTGCTCTGAGGAGCCTACATTCTGTGAGGGGAAAAAAGGAAATCTGCCATCATCTGCCTTTCTTTTTTGGTTGTTGTTGGGTGATCTCTTTAATCCAGTAATTTTTTGATCAAAATCTTGCAGGTGGTACGTGTCAACTGGCCTTTTGCAGAGATTAAATGAGGAATTGTTTGTCAAGTAACTGTATTGGGAAGGATTTTCCATGTATGGGGGAATGTGCAAGGAAAGGTTCAACAACACTGGTGTGCCAATAACTGTTATTCACTGGTGGATCAAGTATAGTAGATTTGGAGTGTATTTGATTTCATCAGTCATTAAAAAGTCAGTAGCTTTGCTAGCTAATGTTTCAGTTAAAGATCAAAATATCTACAGACTACGTCTCATATATGCTGTGTGCCGTTATGTTCTCTAATATATGCCATTTCTCACTAGTCTTTGAGTCCACTTTATGAACTGTGTTGTCACCCTGTGTAACTGTCGATATTGTGAAGTCCTAATCCAACAAACACTTGCATGGTTAGCTTCATTCCCATACAGGGACTTCTGAAGGAAAGCCAACCATCTACCTAAGAATTTGTGTGATAGGAGCCAAGGTTCATTATGTTTGTCTGAAAACACAGGATCCATCTTGGCACTTTATATGACCATACTGCAAATGCAATACAATGAGGATACCAATATTTAAAATATAAAAGAAAGTCAGAAGTGAAAGATGGCAAATCTTTTTTGTCATGATACCATCAAAATAAGAGAAACTACCTAGGTTCACCCATACGTTGATGCTACGTGGGTGCCTCTTCAAAAGGAGTTTGGCCAACCTGCCTTAAGGGATGTTGAGATCAAGAAAGAGCCAAGCATACAAAAAAAAAAATATCAAAGTATATCAGTACATCAAAAAGTATCGCATTTGCACAAACTGAACGCCCTGGCTAGGACTCTTGGTGTACAGTAAAAGCATGTGACCTGGCCTGCAGGCAGAACTGCTGTTGCTCTCCTGCACCTTCACCTTTTCCAGAAGTTTAGTCCAAAGTTAAAACGTGTTTATTAAGTACTGCTGGGATGCTCACATTATGCTTATGCTGGCTTACGTATTGCAAAATTAATGGCATTGAGTTAATTGCACACTTTAACTGCTTCAGCGTTATTTGAATTAGATTTCACACTAGTGAGCTGACAGTGTTGTGACGCAACAGAGCGCTTGCCATTTCCACGTGGGTGCTGTGCACGCAGTGGAGGGGTGGTTCAGTCTGGATATATTTGTACTATAAAAAGAAGGAGTTTTCTTGCTGGGAAGTGGAGGGTCTATGTTCTTAATCCAGCCCCCTTCAGCTAGCATGAAAAATAGTGGAGGGGGAAAAAAAGTCAGACAAAAAAACCTGATATTCTTTATTTTTATTATAATTTTAACAACATGAGTAAATTGAAATCTGTAAGCAAAGCAGTTACATGAGGAGGGTCTAATAAAGTTGTTCAAGCTACAACCTACTTCGATTGTTGAATCAAACTGAATAAAGCAGGCTGCTTTGATGGGTTTTTAGCTTCCACGAACATAATTGGCAGTGACATCTTCTTTCGCTTTAATGGCAGTGGACTTCTGTGGGCTGGGAGTTTCATAATCAGCTGAAAGTAAAAAACCAAAAATTTGGTCACTACAAATAGGAAAATTGCTGAACCAAGTACTATCCTCAGTTCAGCTGGTGAAATCTCATCAACTTCAGCAGGATCTGATTATAAAAAAAAATTCTCCCTGACCTGAGCAGAAGAGCAAGTCAAAATCTGTGGATCAGATTCTCAGAGGTTCCATGACTAATGGTGATTAAGGTTCTTAAAAAAGCCCAACCAAGCAACCCAGCCACTGTAAAGGCGTTTACAGGTTATTCCCAGAGGACAAACATTAAGAGCCTGAACTATGTTTCTTTGCAAAAGGTACAGTCAGCGGGCCAGATTCTGTCCTCAGACTTTGGGGGGGACTTGTTTGCTTAAAGGGAGCTTCCCCAGGATCGCAGCTTTAATATTTGGATTGCATAGTGGGAGGAGGAGGGGAAGGCATAATGTACCTAAGGCAAGAAACAAGAACACAGCTGCTTTGTAGCCCCCAGATGCTGTCGTAGCTTTTTAATCTCATACCTCAAATCTTCAGGAAAGTGAAACTCATAGACCCACTAGCGTATTCCTAAACCTCGTCCTTCCACGGCAGTACTGGAAACCACCCATCTCCAAAACATCAGGAGTCTCTGCACAACTGCATTTGGGGTGTTCTTCCACTTTGGCAGCTTCTCCAAACCTCACCGTCTACCACCCAGCCTTATGAAACATGACAACCGCCCTAGTCCTCCTGCTTCCAGCAACCTCACAACCCCTTCCCGGGGAGCACATGTTCTCCATCCTCATGGCACACTTGCTTTTAAGGACAAGTACCTGCTTTGTTCTCCGTCCAGAAGGCAGTGATATGCAGCAATGTCTTTCTCCAGCTGTTGCTTGCTGGTCAGCAGATTTTCACGATCCTGCTGCTGCTGCTCAGTTTCTGCTTTGATTTCTTCCATCTCGGCCTCCAGCTTGGAAATGACAGAGCCTAGGTTCTGCAGTTCAGTGTCGTGCCACTGCTTGGCGTCATATAAAGAGTTCTCCAGACCCCTCTTCTGTAAGGGCAGGACAGCAGACATTAAAACAGTCAGTTTTCATATGCTTCATAGTGATTTTTATTCAGGTTTGGCCAATATGTCTATTGAATATGCTTAAGTGGAGATGTAATATTTTGAGAATTCCTTTCTTTAGATACTTTGAAAAATGTGTATTATCTTTACAAAGGTTGAACTACATTGGTTACAAGGCGCAGATATTCTTCACATTGTCAAGTACTACCCATCCAGCAATCTCAGTGAAATTATTATTGAGTATGAAGACACTGAAGATTGAAATTTGGAGCCCAGTTGTCAAATGTGGTACACTTAGTGCACCACGTCAATCAAGAAGGGCCCAGAAATGTCTGGCATCTCTGGAAACAGCACCCGCTGGAAAATGGGAGCTATTCTTAAGTCTGCATTCCAAGACAGGAATGTTTTCCTCAGAAGGCATGTTGAATTTGCACAGAATATACACATTGAAAACACAACATTACTTACCAAGGTTCTCAAAGATTCGGTTTCTGCTTGCAAGCTCTGTATTTTGCAGGCAGTTTCATGGAACTCAGTTCTGAGGCCCTCCACCAGCTCTTCCTCCTGGGTTCGCATGGCAGCCATCGTTTCAGGCGGTTGCTGGTAAAAGATTGTGACTGTTGCTACAGCCTACTCAAATTATGTTTTAGTTTCATTACATACCAAACTGACACTTGATATTTTCACAGTTTGTGGCAATTCTGACTTTAAGTTTGATTCTTGTGTATTAAATCCCTCGGTTGAACAATTCTGGATACTTCTTAGTGTCAAAATTATCATATTTTCTATGCATTTTCTGTAAAAGGGCTTACATATAAGCATATATATTTTATTTATGTCAACAAAAGCTGTTCAGCATTCATATTAGTAGGTTTAAAATGACCTATAAAAAGAAAATGTTGCTCTAATTCTTCATTTTGTAGCTATGCTATAATATTTTTTTAAAAGTTAAGTGTTTTCACTTAGTCTATTGGATTTCAGAAGTATTCATGCCTTGATTTTTCACACAGGATTCTATGAATCAGAGAGCAAGTCATATCACAGAGGTCAGAAAAATAATTTCTGTTAATTAAGATATCCTTATGCAATTTCATGCTCTTGTTGCTCATGGGTTTTTATATGTGTTTAGTTATGTTTTTATGTTTAGTGTTATGTGTTAGAAAATAGGTGAAGGAAAAGGTACCTCAGTAAAAATAAATTTCTATACTTTTTAATGAGGGCTGAGATCAAGGTTTTCAATCCAGAGCTCCAGGCTCTTTAGCAAATACAATTCTTCAGTCAAAACCTGCATGTCTTCTGGCTGACGCTAAAGTTAAACTATGCAAAATGCTTCCATTCCACTCTGAAAATTCATCTTGACCCTGTCCCACTTTTCTGATTATGCACTCTTTTATTTTAAAAGTAAGATCAAATTTAAAAAAAAAAAAATCTGGGACCAGGCACCAGAAACCATTTTTGTGATTATTTTTGGTACCATTATGTGAACCCCACACCTTGGTCACTGTGAATGAAATAATCTCAGTCTTTGTGCCCTCTTCACTAGGCAATTTGTGTTTTCTGGGGGCTTTGCTCTTCCTGTTCCTGAGATGCTCCACAAGGGAAAGGTTATGCCCAGTTGTGGGGCCCACAAACAACTGGATTAACGGAGAGGATGAAATCATCCTCCTAAGTCTTTATCTTTTGGTGCTTGAGTTTCCTGGGAATGTGTGGATTTCAGGCACATCTGTACAGTTCTGAGCCAGGCATTGTGCAAGAGTGCAGAATCTCTCAGTCTGTTTTTCATGGAATCAAGATAATTAAAGGATGATTATGGATAGAACACCAACATCCAGGGTCTGATCAGTGTGCTATCTGCAGAAGGAAAGTGACTTTGATAAGCTCTTAATAGTTCTGGGAACATGTTAGCAAAGTAGCAAAGAAGGGAGAGGCAATTGACATAATTCAGAAGATTTTTCAGAGCCTTTTATGAGATCTAGCATAGGGGACGACAGAGAAAGCTGTGTAATCACGTGCTCAGGGCAGAGCATTGCCATGGATCAACAGCTGCTCAAGAGACAGGATTTGTGTCAATTCCGGGAAAGGTTTTGAGCATTATGGGGAAAAAAGTGCAGAGCTCAAACCAATGGACTGGAGTTTTGAGGTTACTTACTCATCTAAAAAAAAAAATCCCATGTGAAACCCTGTTTGGTATGAATATAAATTGGTATGTTTTTGTGCCTGAATGCCCATGAAAAATCTAGCAAAGATTGCAAGTCTACTCAGAAGACAAAGCAAATGAGTCAAGGGAATTGATCAGAAGATAACAAAAGTACTGCCCTGACATCTAAGTCGGTGCTAGGACACCATTTGAAATACCTTGGTCTCAACTGGTCACAGCTATGCCACAGAGTGGGTGCAGAGAAAGGAAAATAAAGCATTAGGGACCAAGAAAAACTTAAAAAGAGAGATTGAAGAAAACAGTAATGAAGAGCAAAAGAGAGGAGGAAACTGCTCTCTCTCCTCTGATGTTGCAAAAGAGCAGGGACAAATTTTTCACAGAGTAGGTAACCAAATGGTGCAACTTAGCCACATAAGATGACATAAGTCCACAAACTTAGTTGAAAAAAGGGCCGGACATAATTATCAGAACTCTTCTTATCTGTATAAATAGTAATAATCTGAATAGACCTGTATGAGAAACAAAACTACATCATCTGAGTTTAGTGAGAGGTATATTTGGGGACAAAAAGCCCTAGAATGTCATACCAGAACCTGCTCTGAACTGAAATGGATCTCTCCAGAAATCTGTGATATTCTGATTCTTCCTCCCATTAAAAAATCAAACCAAAACAGGAACAACTTAAACTGGTAAAAGCTTAGACTAAGATGGCTAAGTAGGTATGGGTTAGGTTATGTCTGCTTATTGGCATTTCTTTGCAGCATCTGGCGTTGGCCACAGTCAAAGACACGAAAGTGGGATCCAACTGTCAGTCTAGTATGAGCTGGCAGTTTTCTTCCCAAATGATATCTCTCTGCAGTTGAAAGACCAGATATTGAAGGTATGAAAGAAATGGGAAGGAAGAAGTTGTGAGGGTGCGTTTGCACAAGAGGAAGAACAATAGGAACAAGCAGGACCAGAAAGGGGGGACACTGAAGAATTTGGTGCTGTCAGAGTAATGCTTGTTTTGCTGAATCCCGGCAGTTGGCCAGATTTTTCTGGGAAAAGCTCGGGAGGCTACTGAGGATGCTCTGGCTTTAAAGGGCTGCATATGCTTTGTATGGAGGCACTCTCTGGGCTCATGTAGTTTTTTACTCTGTCACTGACTTCCTTTGGGCTGTACAAGATGAAAATCGGGCCCCCGCAGACTAACCCTATGAAAACTTTGCTTAGTAGCAGTCCGACTTGCTCACAAACTTGATGGGATCTCTAGGATAAACTCTTCTGGTTGGCTTCTTGTACATTCCCTAGCACCTTTGGTATCACTGTTCTCACAGGATTTTTCTTCTTTATTTTGAAAATAAACACTTACTCAGAGCTTGCATATATTTTGTGCAAACATATTTCTTGCTTTTCTTCTTGCAGTTTGTCTTCACTACCCTCTACTCCTCTCATAGCAGCTCTGTACCATAGAATGGGGGGGGGCTATGTTTTTGTTAAATATTTCTATAGCACAGCTGTAGTTAGGATTTGGTGTGCCCTGATCTGCTGTAATAGCCAACTCAGAATGAGATGGCTTCTAAAATATAGGATCATGCACTGAACTTAATGCTTCAGCTCTGCAAAAGTACTTATTTCAGCCAGCCACTTTGGAAAATGAGGGATCCTTCATGATAGAGAATAAGCTGCATTAAAAGGCTGTTTCAGAGGCAGCATCAGGGGAAGAGAGAACTTTTAAAGGGAATAGCTATTATCATCACTTTTCATTTCTAAGTTAATATCCAATTTTCCCACCACTGCCAAAGGAAACGATCTCAAGGAGAAACCCACAAGGAGTGTGTAGCTGTATAATTAGTGTACAGCAATGTATTTTGCCCTTTTGATTTATAGACCCGTTAATTGTTCAGTGGAAGAATGGCCCTAATAAGAAGGGTAACAACTGTGGCTTATCCAACACAAAAGGTATCAACTGATTAAGTTTGTTTTTCTCAGCCAGCATTTCAGAGCCCTTAGAAGTCTCCCACAGATACCGGTGATATCAGCAGGGTCACTTCCACTATTGCTTAACTCTGTGCATCCCAAGAAAGTCGCTGATATTTAGGACTGTATTTTCTAATGGGCTTCGACCAAAATCCTTTAGATTTTTACCATCTTTTTTTGTTTCAAGAAAAAAAACCAAACACTCAACCCTCAAAGTTACTGCAGAGTATTAGACAGCTTTTGTGTTTGCTTCGAATCCCTTAATGCTGGAGTGGGTTACAGAGCGCTTACCTTGGTACGGAGCAGGGCACCTGCCTCAGCATGATTCTTTTCAATGTCTCTCTCCCAGTGGATTCTGATTTTTTCCAGTATGTCGTCCAGGCCTGTTCCCAGGGAAACATCAAGTTCTTCCAGCTGAGATCCAGCGAGCTGCTTGTATAACACCTTCACATCCTTGAGCGAAAATAACAGACATAAAAGTAGGTGAATTGGACAACTGAATGGTAGCTTTGGAGGGGCTCGAGGAAGAGCCCTGTTTGGTTCCACAAACAGAGTGATTCAATTTGGTCCTAAAAGGTGTCTCTACGTGAACGATTTAGTGCACTGGAGGGTTTCTTTTTCTGTTGTGGATTTGCCTTGCTTCTGTATGGGGAGTCTTGCTGGAGTTCCCCTTGGTGGAAGGAGACTGAAGCCCGGCACCAGGGCACTACCTGGAGCAACCCTCTTGCAGTGGCAAGTTTCTCCAGCAGTCAGAGCTTGACATACACACACGCTGCACACCCAGGACCACAACTATGCGCTATGCAATAACATCGACGTGCATCTACTGGGAGGTACAACAAGTTGTGCAAAATAGCAGGAGCTCTACAGCCTTGCAGCTTGTGTGCTTTTATGCACGTGCACACTAGATGAAGAGCACTCTCCTTCCCTGTGACAGCATTCTGTTTTTTCTTTACATATAAGCGCTCCAAAAACATATAAGCAGGAGAGAATCAGTGTGTCTAGAATTGCATGCTTAAAGGTAGCACATCAGTTGGACACTGTGTTCAGGAACACAAGAATAAATGAGGTTTGCACATGTATCTGAGCTGTCTGGCACCACAATCCTTTTACATCAATCTGTTTATATGTGCTATTGACATAAGCAAAAAAAAAAAAAAGTGGTGTAAAAACATCTGGGAATTTTATTTGCAGGCAGTGGCCCGTGACAGTGACAGTACTGGAAAAAAAAGGATGGGCACGTATATGTGAATTATGGGCCTGCAAGAATGAAAGCCTCAAAATGTGTGCCCACTCCAAGAGCACAAAAGCTTCAAAAAGTCTTGATGTGGATTTCCTAGTGGGGGCACTGGAGGAAAGAAGGGTTTGAATTAGTTTGGGAAAGTCCTTGGGACTTTATTGTGCCAGAGCTCAGCTGGAGTAATTGCAATAGTTGCTTCCAGCCTTTATTCTGTAACTTCTCTTGAGCAGCTTCCCCTGGTGCCGCTGCCATGGGAAAACCAGGTCTGTGCTAGGGTGGTTCTGTGAATGCTCAGATACTCCCAACGGGTAAAGAAAGGAGCATCCTTCCACCCTGCAAGGGCTCCTCACTGGCTAAATGCAGAGCAAGAGGAACTGTTGGAAAGCTGTTATTCTCATTATGCCATATATATATGGGCAGAGGACAGCATCAGTCCAAATGTTCTGGTTTCACAGCAATCATTGCAACACACGGAGGTTTAAGGGGGATCTTGGGTATTTCTGTCAATTTTCTGTTTTCCCTCTTATCTAAAACAACTTTCATCTCTCTCAAGCCATTCAGTGGTGCTGAAGCCACTGATTATTTTCTGCAAAACGCCGGTCTTGGCATCAGACTCGTGAAAGCAGGGAGGGGATGAAGCAACCTCATCTTAGCAACCCAAGTTTCTGTATGCCTGCCAACGTTGCTGAAATCTTGTGGTTGGAGAAATAACCCATAAGAAATGTAAGGTAGCATAGTGCCTCGCTTCCATGAGCCAACTCAGTTCAAGCTCTCTTTTACTTTTGAGGCATCAGCACAATTGCTTGCGGTCCCTTATGTGGGTCGGATTAGTAGTAGCTCCATATTCAAGCCCCCATCAGTAAAGATGCTGATTTGGGCCCAACCCTGAAATGCCTGCTGAAGGGAATAAACCACCTTCATGCAAATAGTGCTGGTGAATGTAATGAGTAAGTGGGAAAGTATTGCAGAACTGGGTAATAATGGTCTTCCCTTCCAGCTGCCTGTCGCTGTGACTTGATTCAGTGGTGTGTTGCTGAGGAGAGACTTGGTTTTGGGAACCAAACAGCTTGCTAAGCCAAGCATTTTTTTCAGACGAGCCCAGTGTTAGCACAGCAAGACCAGAGCTTGGTCCCTGCTCAGGCATCTTCTCTTTACATCTCTTGCTGAGAATCAGACCTCACTGTTGAGATGTCCACATATGTGACTGCAACCCTGTGACTATTATGTGGTGTCTAGCAAGAAATGATGAGAGCTCTTCCATGTCATATTTATCAGATGAGAAAGAGTTAAAATTTAAATGTAAGTGATTTGATCATGCCTCAGAGGTTAGTGCTTTAAGTTAACAGAGAAGAGAGAAATAGGAGCATGTTTCAGGAGAATCCCCCCACCCAGACATGGCAGACGGAGCTTTTTAGTGCTTGCTTTGTGAGAGATGTGTGATACCAACCAGATGAAACAGGCACACATTGGCTTTGCAGTGTCCCGAGTCTGGACTTACTTCTTCGTGATTCTTTGACAGCAAAGTTAGTTCTTCTTTCATGCTCTCTATCTGACTCTCCAGATCCATTTTAGTTAAATTAGCATCATCAATCACTTTATATAGGGAATTAATTTCATCTTCCACTGCCTTTCTGAATGGTTGCTCATTTTCATACCTGCAGAAAAAAAAAAAAAAAACAACAACCAAACCACAAACCTCAATACAGCACAGCTCAGCAAGAAAAACCTGCTTTTTTTTTTTAATTATATTGTTTGTGCTAATTAGCTTGTGTGTCCCAGACAGAGGCACAGAAACACAGAAGATATGCTTTGCTCTCACCTTGTCTCACTATACCTGAATTTAACTGCCTGAAGTACCCTGTCATTAACTCAGAGTGTAATAAAACAGGCCAAGTTAGTGGTTTATGCTACGGTGGTTATCAGTCTGATTGGATTCCTGAAAAAGCACAGAGAGGTGCGTGGTCTCTTGCTAGATCTGGTATTTATATACAGTATGACTATAGCAGCTTTTTCTCTGTTTGCTTGGCTGTAAAATGAGAATAACTGCTCATTCTCCTACATAAAAACTTTTCAGAGCTATGGTTAAAGAAAACATGCGTGCATCAAGCATTACTTTTACTAATGAACATGCTGATCGAAGTCTGATCTATGTTCCAGGGTCCCAGCCCATCCTTAAGACCAAATCCTAGTAGTATCAAAATAAATAGGAAATTTGAGCAGTTGGTTTGTCAAATAGAATTGCTGTTAAAGCAAACAGCTCATTTCTAAACCATGGCTGCAATGGCAGGGAAAATTGTGGCAAGCAGTTGCTATTCTACAGCGCTGCTTGCTGCACCTCTCTCGTTTGTACCTTTTCATTTTAGGCTTTCCATTGAAAATGTGACTGGGTTGTGTGGCGGATCTCCTTGGGTGGAAGGCTTTTGTGTCAAACCCATACAGCCTGGGGATCTGGTGGCCAGGGAGGTTAGACAGGGGGTTTGGCAAGTTAACAGGAGCCAGCTTCAGAAACAGGACCTGCACTCTGTCCGCTGAGAGCCACCTTTGCTGCTGGGAGCTCAACAGCCTGGGAAAGAGGCAGCTGATCCCAGTGAGAATTAGGAGCTTCTACTCTGCCATGGACTGATTTGACATTGTTTTGTTATGTAGGCTGCTTGTCCAAGTCAGCTGACATTTTTAAAACATATTTTTTTAAAACTACTTAAAATATGAGTGTAGCTTGCTGGATGTAAAGCCACAAAATGAGTAGCTCAGTTGTACCTTTCTGAAAAAGCAAACCTAAGAGCATGATTAACACATGTTTTGATATGACTAAATAAAATAATACCAGGGAGAGACAGAAGTTTAAGGGATGATAAAATTCATAGGAAATAAAAATCAGTTTGAAAACTGTGTGTCAGATCTTGCAAAACTTGCAAAAAGCAGTTTGTAAATGAACAAGTCCATTGTGAATAAAAGCTAGAAGGATCGTCAGGCCTTCTGAGTAAATTTAAAGAGCGTCATGCACTCATGTACAAGAATATCAGGCTTCGCAAACGGAAGGATGTTAAGGAAGTAGTTTGTCAGTATTTAACATCCTTTACTATTCATTTCTGTCTGTAAAGTCGAGGAAAATCAGTGCAGCCCATTTCTGTCTTCTTATCTAGTGTTTTCACACTGACGTTTGTAAGTGGTACAGTTTTTACTTTTCAGCTGCTGCAGTAGAATGATTTTAGCTTCCAAAACCACTTGTGTGGCACTGCAAATTAAAACTAGTAATCAAATGAATGTTTGCCTTTATAAAATGTCAACCCAAATTTTAATGAATACTGACCTCTCAGTAAGAGATCAATGTCTGTATATCAAAGGATACCTTAAGTAATTTTGCTAGTGCACATTTTTGTTGCTATAAATCTTCAGAATCTTCCAAAATAATGTTAGCATCCTAATTATTTTGCTGTTACAAACCCCCTCTCAAGTCAGGTGGTTGAATATTCAGCTTAAAAGAACAAGCCCATTTTATTGGCTAAGCATTTCTCCCCTATAGAGTAAGTGCTTGCCAAGGCAAAGTTTCAAAGGAAGTGGCTAGGTAGATGCCACCACAAGACTACCTGTCTTTAAAATCTTCAGCACAGGCTTGAATGTTCTCAATGTGCAGCATAAGACGGGCATTTTCAAGGACTGCTTCGCCCACCTAGAAGAAAGAGACAACAGAGCTCAAGCAATGAAGAGCTTCAGCACGTTAGCTACATGCACTGTACATGTACCTTAAGCAGATGTATAGCTTTGATTCTGAAAATAATCCTTCACTTAGGGCTGTTCAAGTGACTCATTCCAGATAATTTAATCAAGTAATTTTGTACATATATATTCACAAATTCTCTGCAAATAGGCTGCAATTTGTCATCAAACTGTTCAATGCTCCCAAGCATTCATCTTCTTGTAGAAACACATTTATTCTGATTGTCAGCTGGTCGCAAGGGGTAAAATTCATTACTGTGTGCAAGGTATGTTTATCATTTAAGTCCCACTTACATTTTCTAGATACAGCTTAAGTAGCGCTTATGCAGTTCCTATTCTACTTCCCATATCGACAGTCCTCTTCAGAGTTGTCCTCTTTGGTCAGCCAAGGAATACTTGTTGTTCATGCTGCCTGTGAGCCATCCTCAGCTCCCAGAGCATCGTTTTTCTTCTCTGATGGAATCATGTAAGCTCTTGAGACAGATATGAGACCCGAGGAGCAGGCAGTCTTCAAAGATTATTACATCAAATGTGAAATGCTTTAGAAAGATTGTGCAAATAAGACTGTGGTACCATTGCTATGGCTCTGGGGGGTATCTTTAATACCCAGGAGGTGCTTGAGGGGTAAGCAAACCTGAAAGGGTTGTGACGTAGCAGCCTGTTGTGATTCAAGAGGGTTATATAAAATGCTAAAAAGGTTAAAAAGGCCACTGCCTACCCTGGAGTCACACATGCACTGAGCTATGCAGATGACCGAAGACATGCTGAATTTGGAACCAGGATTAGAACAATCATGTCTGCAAATAACTATCTGGGGGCTCCAGCCTTCCCATGGTCCATGCCATCACTCTGGAGGAGGTAAACTGAACATCTCTTTGGTCTTTTTCAGGAGATACACATGGAGATTTGCAGTTGAAACTAAACAACCTCATGAATAAAAGCAACTTTTTAAGTGGGGCAGGAGAGTTCTTGAAGCAGAAATCTTTCTTTAGATAATTAAGTCTGCAGCTAAATGAGATTGCAAATCCTCCAAAGCATTGTGCTCCCCTGAGGTGAAACAGGCCATGCAATGTGAAGACATCAAGGCTGCGTCCAGACAAGTTATCTCAGGTACCACAAGTGGGATCATTGCCTTAGTATGGTCCTACCTGCTCTTTGGCTTGCTGCTTGGTGACGGGGTGGAGGTGGACATGCAGGGCTGAAGCATTTCTACATGGTAATTAACATTCATCCTCATGAAAAGTGGCTTACTGCTCTAAATGTCTTACAAATGCTTGGACAAACAAATATGAAATATTTGAAGGCATCTAATAAGGAGAGATCTGGGTGAATAACCTATTCCCCACATTGAGAGGTCCATAATGGATCATGAAGTTAAAAGCACCCTACATTTTTTAAATCTGAGGAGGCACAAGAGTTAAAAAATGAGTGGTTTGCTTACTTCTTCTTACCTACTGTCAGGAGCAAAAAAGAGAAGGTAGCTGTGACTGGAAGCCTGGGGCTGGAGCTCCATTCCTGCCAGCTCCAGCTCAGCTTGGCTTCCAAAGGAAACAGAGCTCATGCCATTGCATGGGCAGCCAAGTCTTCTTTAATAACTGTGGGAATTCTTGGACAATTTCCACCAATATGATAGCGGGATAGGCCATCTCAGGGACACGCAGTTCCAACACGTTTCATGAAAATAGCATCTAGAAAGCGGAGAGGAGTCCTGTGAATACTGCCACTGGGCAAAAAGCCCCAGTTTAGGCATGAGAAAATTAGAGAGCACAGTGAATGCGCAGGAGTCAGAGATGTTACGAAAGGCACAGGCGTGGGCAAAGAGATGGGATCTCATGGAACACCAGCCAGCCCCGCCATGCAGCACACAAGTACAGAAGACCTTTATGTGCCCTCTTGCACACAGAACTGGCTCTTCTTCATCATTCAACCCCTTGTTTCCTTCTCCCTGCTTCTTTGCAACCCTGCTTTACCAGCACTGGCCTAACTCTCCACCTCTCAGGTCATCCCTTCTATGGCATTTCAGAGTGGCTGGGCAGAGCCCTGACTTTGGGGCCGTGCCACTGTCCTGTCCTCAGGTCCCCTTGCAGGACCTGAGTTTCTCCCGAAAGATGGAGAAAAGACATTTAGTTTTCACATGTCAGCAGCATAGAGATAGAGGCAGTTCTTTGACCCAAGCTCTGAATTTTTTTTCCTCCTAATATTTAGAACATTTACTGTTGTACTTATTAGAATCTTCTTATTTTTCTTTTTTCTCTTTTTTCTTTTCTTTTCCTTTTTTTCCTTTTTCTTTTTTCTTTTCTTTTCCCTTCTTTTTCTTTATTTTTTCCTACAGAAATTATTGCATTTTGTCTTCCTGCCAACTCGTACATGTATGGATTGTCAGAGAAGCTTTTTTTTTTTCCCCTGACTCAAATCAGGGAACAGAAACGCTGCCCTGTGATTTGCCCTGCCCTGTCAAAACAAGTCCATTTGCCTCAGGCAGTGAGCCCCCGCAGTTACAGTATCTGCCCTAAAGTCTGATGAAAGTGAAGGTCTCTGAGGGAATTGGGAACATCCCACAAGCAAAAGTAACATTAAATCCTGTGAGCTGCACAGTGCCACTCAGAGGTATTCTTAATGGCTAAGTTTAGAGGCTGAATCCAGTGTAAAACGGCTTTTCAGCTGCAACGAAAGCAGAAGCAGGGAATAGCTGGTGATTTGCCACTACCTGGATTTCTGCCTCTATATGGATACAAACTGTTTCTTTAAAAGTGCTTTTCAGTAGTAATCTTGTGGTTTTATTGAGGCATTTGAGGTGACTTCTTACCTGCCTCACAGTGGCACAGAACCCTGGTACCATACTCCTGAGAACTCAGTCAATACCTGACTCCCCTCTTCATGGACCGGCAGCTAATGCCAAATGTTCAGTGAGAAAGTGCAAGGCTTCCCAAAACTGCACACAAACCTGAGCTGTGCTGTGTAAGTAAAAATGGTATAAAAAAGTCTAATATTTGGAAGCCTTCAGGGATGAGCATTGTAGTGGGAACCAGCAGGCATTAGCCTTTCAGCCCTCCTGGAAATCAGCTGCATCTGCTTTAAATCTGAGAGTGAACCTGAAGGATAAATAATTACATGGTAGTTTCTATGTAGAAACCAGGTTTCCTGAAAAATTCTCCCTGATTTGCATGAGCTGTGAAAGCCCTTTTCTGGTCTTGAGAAGATGAGATGTAAGACTTCCATCTAGTGGCTCTTTTGTTTGATTTAATTCTCCTAATAATCAACAGCTGGATGCAAACAGGCAGCATTAGTTGAGACAGATTCGTAGCCCCTTTGCTGACACACGTACTAAAACGCATGATGCAGCAGTTTAGGAAACACCCTTCTTTGTGACCGTTGGAAATGAGACGGCTCGCAACGCTGCAAGCACTTGGACATTGCCTCCTCTGCTTGTAAAGCAGAAGGCAACACTGTTCTGCCTTGCAGGGCTTCTGGGAGACTTAATTCACTGATGCCCGTGTGGCATTTAAACAGCCAAGATGGAAAGTGTTATCAAAATGCAAATATTATTTCTAATAATAGCTCCTTTAAGGCACATATTGTCTTTCAACACTCACATCTGTGATGCACATACACCTTTTGAACATGAATTTTTTTTTTTTTCAGCTCTTGAATTAACGCTGCATATTTGTGGTACAAAACATCTTAACTAGAAAGCAGCAAAAATTTTCTTTGATTTCACTGTGATTTTATGGACATGAAAACACAATTTTAATCTTTAGCAAAAAAAATCTTATAAAAATCTGCATCAACATAATGGCCCGTTTACTGGGTTACGACTGGCAACAAGGAAAACCACCTTCTTCAAGGGAGTTTGCGGACGCCAGCCTTGATAAAGGGTGATGTGGTACAGACGCTTATGGGGAGGACTTATCCCTGGTGTCTGGCAACTTTTGATTTTTAACAGAGATCTGACCAAGTCTAGAATTGTAAGATTTACTATGCCTTTCAAATTCTTAGCTATGCTTTATCGATAGCTTTGTATACTTTTGCTGTTCATACAAATGCCTAATCCCTTTCTGAATGCTGCTGGCTTCGTGGCCTCAGGTGTGGCCTGTGATAATGAATTTCATGGTTTAATTATTCATGTAACAGAAGATTATTTTTTAAGTTCACTTCAGTTAAAGCAAATGATGCCTCTGTGGAGAAAGATCAGCAGATGCTGGTCTAGTCTCTCCTTCCGCACACAGAAAGAAATGGCTGATATCAGCCCATTGCCTCCAACACATTGTAATTCACGGCTAAATCAGGCTAAAATCATGCAACCCAGTGCCTGTTGCTCAGATGCCAAGCAGTAAACTCGTAGCACTTTCGGTCATGCTTTCCGTGTTGAACCCCTTCTCAGAGCCTGAAGGATGAAAACCCAAAGGCAGCAAGAGTGGCATTTGTTGCATCGGAAAGGTAGTACCTGGTGGGAGCTGGGAAGATTGATGAGTCTTTTGCTGATTCCTGCTGCATCCAAGAAAACACCACTTCATTTATACATCGAATATTTTATAAGTAAACAGGACTGCATCAAAAAAGGCCTGGCTCTCAAAGCAGGAGGTATCACCTAAAGAAACGAGCTGTAAGAACTGTAATGTTGCCTAAGCATGAGGAGAAAACCTCACCCCTCTACCTCACAGCTGTATGTGAAGGCAGTCCAAGGTTACACTGTTGGAGGTGGCTGAGAGGACATAATTAAAACTAATTTATTGCCATCCTCTGTATGGTGGTTGACCAAGCTCTGTGCCATTTTGTGGGAGTTTGTTGTGCCCTTAGATCAGTGGCAGAATGCTATTTCACCAATTTACAGACACTAATCGTGCACTGTGTTGCATTAGAGTGTGTTACAGATAATGCTCAGTGGCTCTCCTGGCCCCACAGCAAATAAATTACATGTGTGCAAGTCCAAATGCAGCAATTACTCGGGCTGTCAGTCCTGTATGTTCTCCAGGCTTAATATTAACACCAAATAAATGCCGACAGTAAGGCCAGGTGTAAATAAAAGTATCTCTATAGAAAAGCTCTGGTGATCTTTCAAATGCTTCCAACCATGCACAGGATAAAATTGGTGCAGGACGTTGATTCCTTCTTCTGCTTTTGTGTTTACTCCTGTGATCTGAACTGCACTACGTGCCATCTCATAGACAAAATAAATCTCTATGTCTCCCACTCAGCCATAATTGAATGATCACGGAGGCTGAGCTCCCCTCTCTTCTCCATAAACTCTTTGAGATTATTTCAAGCATCAACTTTTCCCAGGTGCTGCCCTGCTCTGTGGGAAGGAATTGCCATTACAAACAACCTCCTATTCTGCAGAATAAACACATTTGATTAGAGATAGAATTTTCCACAAGAAGACCAGGATAAAGCCTGGAGAAAAAGAGTATGCCTGGGGTAAAATTAGATGAATTTGTATTTCTGTCACATGAATTCCTCTCTGCAAGGATTTCTCATTTCCCTCATTTCCTGCAAAAATCCTCCCATTTTGCACCTGTCCCAATTAGTGTGTGTCCACCTGCTCTGGTAAAAACCAGCTGCTCAGGCGGATAATTAATGCTGTGAGCTGGATAGTGCCTTCCCATCATTCAGCTCCTGTCAGTGATCCCCTGCTGCAGTAATAGCTCTGACAATTGCAATGAAACACGAGTGTTTTTTCCCCTGAGGGACCCTCCACTCATACCCTCCGAGTCATTCATTGCCACGCTTTCTTGCCCTACCTCTGTGTTTGGGAGAAATGCTGGCACCCAGTTGTTATTGCTGGGAGGACAAGTACCCAAAATGTGGGATGCCAGAGCACATCCCAGGAAGGGCAGGAGGGAAATGGGACCTCTGGTCCACTGGGGTCTCTCCTAACCCACAGCGGAGATGGGCCCGTCACATTTCTGGTTTTGGGATCAGGAGAGTCTGCGACTCCTACATGGCCGTATCCTTGTCTTCTCACTAGCAGGGCAGGAGGAAAGGTGTCCTGTCTAGACCTTCCCCTCACCCAATTGCATATTTTCCTTTGCTTCTTCTTGTTCAAAATCTGTTCCTATCATGGGTGTTTGGGTTAAACCAGGTGGCTGCGCAGGCAGCTTTCCACCCCAAAACTTTCACAGCTGCTTCATACAAAGGGGACCGAGGGGTTTATGGCTGCCGGGCATCCCTCCCAGCTGAACGCACAGGGCTGGCCGAGAATCAAAATGAATCCTCAGATTTTGCAGGAGGCCGAAAAACGGATGTGTCACATTAAGGTGGATGTGGACATCTACAGGAAAAACTAAATATATTTACAAAAATTACATCTAGAAATGTATCTGCCAGGTATCTCTTATTTCTGAAACAGCTGAGGCCTGAACACCTTTTACTTTTCCCAATGGGACGTGTCGTGGAAGGAGGATATGTGTGGTTGCAGCTGTTTCTGCAGCAACTGATTTTGATGTTGTTTTAATAAGTGTGACACTTTTGGTGTTGATGCTGGCATACTTTTGCCAATTAGCCCCAGGATTAATGAGTTAATCGGTGTTAGGGCTGGATGAGGTCCTACTTTCATTTTTGGTTAGATGCTTAATATAAAAGAGGCGAAGAAACCTATTAGTCGGAATTGTACATAACAGCTCAGATTATATCTGAGAAAGTCAAAACCCATTAAGTGATGCCTCTTTTATTGATTTAATGGAAGTAATTCGGCAAACTTTTGTATTCTATAATGTGTTTTAATTGTTAAATAGATATGGATGATGCTAATCTTTTTCTCATTTTCTGTGATATTTGCAAATGATATTACTCCATAGCTTTATTTTTCTTGATTTTGTATAGGAAGAACCCAATATTCAAGCTAGATTTCATTATGAGCTGCTCTTATTTACTCATAAGAAAGGGAGGTAGAGGCAAGGTGGCAGGTTGACAATATAAGGAAAGCTTAAAAGGAAAGCAATTTGGATGAAAAATTATTACACGAGTAGGTTCATCTGCACTAAAACATTGGGGTTTTGTATAAAGGAAGATCAAACAGTCCTTCCTAAAGTAGCTATGGTCCTACTTTTTTGGTCTTAACCATAAGCCCCAGTAGGTTTTACAGGTAAGGAGTACAACTGCAAAATGGGACACTCGTCTGGAAAACATGGGATGGCAGCTGCAAGCCATTAACCCCTATCTCACATCAAAGTCCCCATCTACCTCAGCAAGATGATAGGTTTTTGCAAGCACCCCAGATTCAGAGCATCTGTTGCCTTCAGCAGCCAGTCCCTTCAGGAAGCTTTATAGGATTAGCAGCAGCAATGTCATTTATCAGTACAAGAAGATAACAACTTTAAAAGTTGGTGCTTAACTGGGTGTTTCTGCTGACATCATCTTTGTACAACAGTTTATGCTGCTGCATTCAGGGTTCAGATGACATTTGTAGGGTTCTAGGTGAAGACCTTCCCTCAAAATGCAGTGTACTGTAAAAATGCACCCTCTTTCCTACGCCAGAGTAAAACTCTGGCCTGCCCAAGGTAAAACACACAATTGTCCCAGGGAACTTAAAGTTGTCTTTCAGCTTTCCGAAGACCTGCTGATGGCATTTTGTGCACCTGCCGGGAAGAGATGTGCAAGATGCCAGGCTCCAGCTCTTCAGGGTCCTGCCTCCTCCCGCTGGCTGGGAGTCAAGAAGCCGGGACTCGCCAGGCGCACTGAGACCTCGGGAGACAGAGCCCTGTGTTTGCTGCAAGCGCGACACCAGCCTGCAAAGTCTTACTGGTCTTACTGGTCAGCAAAAGGAATTGTTTCTTGTCCGTGAGGTCACAGCAAACAGCATTTCACACCCCCACAGTAAACACTTTCCTGGAGAACCCGCAGCCTGTGCTGTACGGAGAAGATGGGAGTAAGGGAAGGTGGGGTGGCGAGAAAGGGAAGGAAAGGAGTCACTCATTTGTAGCCATGTAATTATTATTTTCAAATAAATAGAGCTTTTGAAAATGTGGTTAAGCAAACAAGAGAATAAACTAAAAATATGAATCGCTAATTAAAAAAAACCCCACGTGCTTGTAACAATATCATGTTGAGGGATAAACTAATTCAGTCCTAGCAGTTTTCTTTTAATAATTTTGATGCTCAGTGTAATCACCACAGCTACGAAAAAAAAAAAATAAGGAAAAAAACCCCACCCATTTTAATCAGCCCAGACTATCGAGCCTTGGGGTGCATTTCAGTCGCCCCCATGCGCAGGATGCCTGAGGCAATTCTCCTGTTTAACAGGCATTTTCCACAGCACACTGTGAAATGATAATGCTAATTTTCATGAAGATAGATTTAAAACCCTCCATCTAGTGCACCACACCTTGAAATCAGGCAGCATTCATCACCAGCATCAACCCTCGCTGCTCAGGGTTGCTAATGACTCATGAAGCTCCCCCCATTCCCCCCGCTGCCGACAGCGCTCCAGCACTCACCTGATGGTAAATCGCCTCCCAGCTCTCCCGCAGCACTCCCCAGCTGCTCACGCTGGCCGCTTTCTTGTCCAGGTAGACTCTGATGTGCTCCTCCAGCTCCTGGTTGACCTGCTCGAGAGCTCGCACCTTCTCAATGTACTCCACCAAGCAGCCATTCAGGCTCTCGTAGGCAAGACCCCTGCCTTTCTCCAGCCCCGGGGCCAGGGGCAGGGCAGTGGAGGAGCTGCGCAGACCCTGGAGGAAGACGCTGCTGATGCCCAGTGCTCTGCGGGACACTCGGGTGCCCAAGCTGCTCACGCCGCCGGTGGGGACGGTGCCTACGTAGACGCCGGCGGGTCTCAACAGGCTCCCTCCACCCCCGATGCTCAGCCGGCGGCCGGGGGCCCCCGAGCCCTCGGCCGCGGAGGAAGAGGGCTGCTGCCCCAAGAAAGATGACCGGCGCCTCGGCAAGGGCATGCTGCTTCTCCAGCCCGCCGAGTGCCGTCGCTCAGCCCAGCTGCCTTGTCCCGCACTGGCAGGAGGGATGTGCCAAGCCCAGCAGGCTGGGGCTCGCGTGGGGTTTCGGCTTTGTGCAATGGCTTTCTGGAAGGGGGGCTTTGTGCTGCCCGGGAGCGCCCGTCACATTGTCTGGGCAGCTGCTGGGTCAGCAATCCCATTTCAGGGGAAATCTCCCTGCTGCTGCTGCTGCAAATGTGGCAGATGAAAAGCACAATGGTGTTTACAGGGACAGCGGGATGGGGATTCAGTACGACGTACGTGTGTTAAAATACCAGCAGTGTTTTCTAGGCTGACACCCAGATGATTTCCTACCCTTATACCCGCAGGTATCTTGACATATATTAAAAATGCATTGGCCACTCACACCCATGCTTGCTCCAGATAGAGTCTCCTGCAGCAAGACATTACCTAAAGTTACCAAAACTCAAAGTTTTGAGGACCTGGCAGGGCCATGGCCAAGCTGAGCCAGCCTTTTGCTGCTGCAGAGCCTCGAATGTTCCCTTGGTCCTGCTGCAGCTTCTGGATTTCTCTGTGCTTTGGCTTCACCACCCGACCAAGGCACATTGCCCCAAACCCAGCGGATTTTAACTAGGGACAAGCACCCTTACGTCTATCCCTGCTCAGTTGGTTTAACATCACATTATCAACTGCACCCGGCCTGTTCAGCAAGGGCCCATTTCACTTTGACTGCATAACTTGGCAACCAAGTGAGGCAACTGTGACCCGAAAGAAAAGGGCAAAACAATCCCTGAGACTTATTGCAAGGAATGGGGAAGTTTTTCCCTACTCTTTATGTCAGTGCTCTTTAGCAACTAGTGATCAGGTGGGTAGTTTATACGTACATAGGCAGGACGTGTGCATGGTACAGTGGGATCCTTCACTACACAGTGTTAGGTATAGCTTTTTCTACCTACACACAGGGATGCTTCACAACCAGGATGCCAGACTTGTTCCAGTGTAGGATTACTGTCTGCACATTTTAGTAGGCATGCCTGTAATGTTGGGCACTGCCCTCATACCTTGTAGGTTTGTACAGGGGCAGTGGTGAGTCTTTGGTGAGATGGAATACAGTCAGAAATCCCTGTCTTCTGCGGGTGCCTAATCCTGGCTCGCAGGTGCCTAATCCGGGCTTGCCGGGTTTGCAGCTGGAGTTAATTTCGCTGGTTTTTAAGTCTGAGAACAGTGAGACTGCCTACAGTCAGGTCACCATCTCCCAGCTGTGTGAAGCCTGGGAATAGCGCAGCATCTCACAGCTTTGCAAATATTTCTGGCTAGTTTCTAGGCATTCTGCATTTAGATTACCAAGCAAACTGTGCTGGCTAAATGAGAGGAATCCTCCAGTATTTCTTACACAACATTTTAGGTGTATTTGCTCTGAGGCAAATTAAAAAAAAAAAAAAAAAATCTGCCTTGCAAAAGCAATACCATGTACAGAAAACAACTGTAAAAATATGAACTTTTTTGCAAAGAACTGAATTTAGTTCTCTGTCACCTTGTTGTCTCTTTCCACCTCCCTGTTGAAACAGAAGATGAAGATCCTCATGGGATTGCTTTCGCTCTTGGCAAAACCCTCAGGAAGTTTTTACTCTCTAATCAACCAGTGATTTCCAGGAGGCCATTTAGTATCTGATCATGAGGACTGCAGATATCATATCGCATAGCATTTCTCCCACAGTGAAAAGATATATTCCCAAAGTGCCCATCCATGTCCATACACAGCCATGTCTTCCTGCCTGCCCCGGTCACCTCATAGGGAAGCCGTGCATTAATCTCTGTTTCTGAGCAGAAAATCAAACCTCTAGGAGAGCCCCTATAACATTACAGTTTTCTAAGTTTAGGAAGCCTGTGGCCCGCATTCAGATTTGTGCCTCAGCACGGTAGAAGTGTGTGGGACAGGGAGAAAGGAGGGATGACAGTGCCTCTGTGGCCCCCTGGTCCCCGGGAGGAGCCACGTCTTGGTCTGATTCCAGCCATCATGTAGTAAAGTTGTCAGGTTGCTCTGACTAACCGCAGCCACTGGGACACTGCTGACAGGAGGGAACAGCTGGACCAGATGTGCTGCTGTTATAATTCCCTTTCCTGGTACCAGCCATGGCTCACCTTGAACAAGGCATGTGGTTAATGATGCTACGCTAACCCTGTCCTGCCCGAGCTTCCCTTTTATGCAACCAAGCGATAAACCTGAGCAGTCAGTGGCACTGAGTAGCCACCTGGAGCAGGGGCCAAACTCCCTGCTGCCTCACAGCCTGCTCCTGATGAAGTCAAGGGTGAAGGTAGAAAATAATCTACAAGGACTGATGACCAGAGCTGGGGAGAGGACGGCCGAAACCTGAAAGGACGAAGGCCATTTCACTTGCTGAACTATAGAAAAAAGGCAATTTCAGAAGCAAAACTGAAAATTGGTCCATTGGTAACAGTTCTGTGGTACTCAAAGAGAGAGCATCGATTTTGGCAAAGTCATTCCATGTTCCATGTTAGCCTCTCCTTGTAACAACCTATTTTTAATCCAACATTTAAGCTTCGTTCACCCCTACGATTCCCCTAACACTATTAGAGCCTGCAGTCTAGTGCTTAACTGGGTAGGACTGAAATGCCATTTTGCTCTGAAACACTGTGTTTTCACTCCTAAGGGGGGAAAGGAAAGTCTCAGAGAGTAGCGGGGGGTATGAGGAAACTTGATTCAATGGCACTAGCAGTCTAAGCACACAGGAAAATAAAACAGTGGGGAAGTGGAAATGTGGTCAAAGCCACAATACTCAATTGGTGGGAGGCCCTACGTCCTGGTTTTGGCTGGGATAGAGTTAATTTTCTTCCTGGTAGCTGGTATGGTGCTGCGTTTTGGATTTAGTATGAGAATAATGTTGATAACACACTGATGTTTTAGTTGTTGCTAAGCAGTGCTTACACTAGTCAAGGACTTTTCAGCTTCCCATGCTCTGTTGGGTGCACAAGAAGCTGGGAGGGGACACAGCCACGACAGCTGACCCAAACTGACCAAAGGGATGTTCTATACCATATGAGGCCTTGCTCAGTATATAAACTGGGGGGAGTTGGCTGGGGGGTGGCGACCACTGCTCAGGGGCAGGCTGGGTGTTGGTCAGCAGGTGGTGAGCTGTTGCATCACTTATTTTTCCGGGGTTTTGTTCCTCTCTCTCTTTGTTGTTGTTGTTGTTGCTGCTGTTGTTATTATTATTATTATTATTATATTTTATTTCAATTATTAAAATGTTCTTATCTCAAACCACGTGTTTTCTCACTTTTGCCTTTCCAATTCTCTCCCCCATCCCACTGTGGGGGAGGGTGAGTGAGCAGCTGTGTGGTGCTTGGTTGCCAGCTGGGGTTAAACCACGACACCCTAGTCAGCAGATTTCAAGATTTCTGATAAGTTCAAGGGATGTTTCTGTTCCTTTGAAGATGATGCTCTACGTGCCTTCTTTTGAGGCTGTTTGCTATGCAGGAAATAATTCAGGACTCATCGGGCCGGAGTGGAGCAGCTGTGAGTCCAACATGTAGTGCTGTTAGGAGACTTACGCAGAAAAAATGGTCATTCTGGTCCTTGCTCCTGTAAAACAGTTTTGGAGCTCAAATTGGAGCTTGGCTCTCCTGTTTAAGTCTGAAGAAGGTAATATAACAAAATCATGGGGCAACATTACTATCCCAACGGGTTTGCCCATGTCTTGTGTGGCCCTGGATCCAAGAGGTGCATCAGGTTTGTTTACCGTCCCGCTGTAGCCCAGCTCCCCTGCTCGCCCCCTGCTGAGTTGGCAGACCCCGGTTGGGTTTAACTGGAAGGGAGACTCTGAAGGGCTCACTGCTCAGGCAATGCTAGAGTCACGCAAAGGATACAAGACTGGCACACGAGCCGTACGGATGGCTTGGGGCAACCAAGCTGGTTCCGTCTGGTTTGTATTCTAGCTTGGCACTCTGAAGGAAAGGAGTGACCGAAGTCATTTTACAGTAAGAGAAGGGACGGTCACTGAGCAGCAACGCTCAGAGCTGGGCTGAGTGATGTCGTGTAGGATGCAGGACGCTATACCCAACACATGCTGCCTGCATCAAAACCAGCCAATATTCTTCCAGTCCAAGTACATCTAGCAGCAGATTGTAAAAGACAGTGAAGAAAACAGTCCATCTGACAGGTGTTTTGCTTAGAAATACCTTTATTTTATAAAGCCACAGTTTGTTCTGTAAAGTTTTACCACACTTATAAAAAAGGGGTCGACAATTCTGAGGGAGAAAAGAAAAGCTGAAAACATTTCTTGTAATTCAGGGTTACACAAAGGTTATATTTATAATATATATATTTATTTATAATTTGGAGACAGTAGAGATGAAACTGCAATACGCGGGCAGCTGTGGGGTCATATTTCAGACACTTGCTCATGTCCTACAAAAAGCGTTTCTTGACAGAAGGGATTCACGAGGACCATCCCGCTGTCGCGGTAGTCGCCGTTGGCGGGGGAGCGCGGCTCGGAGAGGTGGTCCTAGGGGAAAGACAGAGAAGCAGGATGAGCACTTCACGCCCCTCACTCTCCGTGAGCACGCAGGGCACTCCGCTGCCCTGTGCGAATGCAGGTGAGAAATGGACTGTTTTTTTCAATGCTTCTCCCAGTCCTCCAAAAGTGCCTGAATTTTGGGGATCCTGGCTGCCCAAGAGCTAAGTTTGGTAAGCCAGTTTTGCCTTTCTTCAGGCAGTAGGAGCTGTGAGTAAGGAGCTCCTCTGATAGTCAGGCTGATTCTTTCTCAGTCTGGAGACCCAGAAGTCAGATACACCAAACTTCAGGTCCCTTAGCAGAATACGAACTTTCACATTCCTTTATTTTTTCACTTTCATGACACATTGCAACAGTTTCCTGTCTATCAGCTGGGCTTGACTCCTCAAAGATGAATTTTCAGCTTTTTTTTAAGGTCAGAAAACCGCATATATATTTCCAAGCTACCCAAGCACGCCCCAGTTCAGTCATGTTCTGATCAGGTTTAAATGACTCAGATGACAGCTTTTGGAGATCATCCTATATGTGAATAGACCTATCATTCAATTCTTGGTAAGTCTAGAGCAGGTCCTGCCTTAGCTTGAGCAACATGATTGCCAGCAAAGTGGAGTTAATGAAGCAACTGTGAGTGCTTGTCTAGTCACATCTCAGAGGTTAATTTCTAAACATGGATTTGTTTTTTTTTTTATTTAATGAGATGAGTTAGTCAGCTAGCTGATCTGAAAATCACTTCAGCATAAACCCAAACTCTCCAGTGTTTCTAGGTTTTAAATACCTTTGAACTAAGCTAAATTATTCTTCTCTGAAGTCAGAGAATACATTTTTATCAGTAGTATCACCTGCCCTTATAGGAATAATCCCACTGAACCAGTCAGATCCCTTAAGTAAAGGCTGATGAGTATATACTACCTCTACACACTGTCATATATTGATGTTTTGATTGCTTATATACTGGGAACACTCACCCCTGAACTGGTATTTGAGAAGCTACAGGCAGCTCCTGAGGCATAAATGCACAAAATTTCTTTGCATTATGAACTCCCACTACCCCCCTTCTCTGATGCTGTGTGAGACACACACAACAGACAGGTTAGAAGGACCGACCGTCAGTAACAAGCCAGCCCAAAGAGCTCTCCTAAGCAGTCATGGTATGGCTAGACATTGGCCATAGGCTCAAAAGGAAGAGAAACCCAGAAACAAAATCACCTAGAGGTGGTCAACTCCCGTGACCACATAGCAATATGGAACGTATCTGCAATGGCTGGGAATAGGATGGCAATCTGGTTTTGGTGACATACTTATCCCATCTTATACATGTGTAGGGGTAAGTCCTTCCCAAGAAGCTGTTTCCCTGAATATGCATAGGAATTTCAAGGCTTTATTAGTATGTCTTCCTCTCCCCTTCTCCCAGCATGGCTTCAGTTACAGTTTTCAGACACTAGTTCTGCAAGTGAGGTACCTCTGAAGTCTCCAGGGACTGGATCTCTCTCGGTAATTCTACAGCATGCCTATTGAAGTAGTCCATGGTAATAGCATTATTCCAATAGCTCAGATTGTTTTCTGGATTAGAAGTCTTTTTCTTCCTCCTCATGCAGCACACTGTCAGCAGAACTGCTGTCAATAGAAACACGTCAAAAAAATTGGTTATTTCCTTTTAATACGGACTCATCAGTACCATGGATCTGCTTTTTACATTACTTAAGGAGAGGGCTGGCAACCTTCATTCATACCATTCACTCTCAGTCAGATCTCGCTCTCTCCTAACAAACCCCACACAATTAAATCAGAATCTGGGCCAAGCAGATGAGGCTTTGGGCTTGGCAGGATATGCAGTTTTTACTTTCTTTTTGATGTGAGTTTATAATCTTCAAGATGTGGCTGCCTGGCTAATGAAAAGCTTTGGTGCTGTAACTGATGGTATTTTAATACCTAAGCAGGGATTTATAGACCCTCTAGGACAGAGGGCACTCCGCAGGGACAGAGAAGGATGCCTCTGGGCAGATCTTTTCTGCTTCTAGCATGGTCAGTTGCTGCAGCAATGAGCACGTTAGCAAATGGGCAGTAAGAGACACCTGCTCTAGACTCAGATACCAAATCCACAAGCTTCTAGTTGCACGTCTTCAATACCAAAAGCTTCTGCCCTGAACTGCCATTGAGCCCTCTCTCTGTCACCTGCCATTCATAACTTGGATTTTGGGTACTTTGTGACCATGCTCCAAAACATCAGCAACTGGCCAGGAGAACAGATGGGCTCCTGAGTGGGACGAGACAGTGGTGAGTTGGCGTGGAGATCTGCTCTAGCACCTGTCTCGCATAGCTTATGCTTCCAGGGTAGCATTAACCCCAGAGCTGGGGTTTTCCTGCCTGTCTCCATCAGCTGTATCAGGATGTGGGATCTACTGATAAGCGTAATCTGTTCCCCATGCTTGCCTGGGCATCAGTGGTGCCTGAGCCTGGCTTTTCTTCTTATCTGTGGAGCACACTTAAGCTTCTGCAATCTGAAATATTTGAGCTTAAAGTAGAGCAGTCAGGCAAGACAAAGTGATCAGCAAGTGGAACTTGATCCAAATGTCTGGTCTCAAGGCCACAGGCACCCGCTGACCGCAGAGATGCCACGGTAACGCTCCCCCAGCGGGCGGGCTGAAGACAAAGCTGGTTGAGTGTTATTTTCTGGAATTGCTTTTGGTTTAGTCATCTCTGTTGCAATTCAGATGGGTAATCTTGGCAATTTTACGAAAGCCAGGCAAACCCACTGTAACGAACTTACTGCTTCCACTAGTCCTTGCTCAGGCAGAAGCTGAGGCGCGTACAAGGCTTTATTCAGAGGAGTAATGCATAAGCTTTGTGCATTTATCTTATACCTGTGGAATTAATTGACCAGTTGTGCTTGTCATCTACCTGATTTATACAGACAGACAGGTAGCTGGATGTGTACATACTTTGATTTGTACTTGTGAAATAGGGAATGCCCTGCCATAAATTCACTCCATTATTTCTAAAACTCTCATGGTAGAAAAGAAGAGAGAAAATACTCATGAAGCAGAAAAATATATTATTTTCTCAGCTACAGCCAAAATTATTTATTAGAATTACAGCCCAGAGGAAAGAAGAGACTGCAGAGAGGTCAAAGCTGCTTTGTATGTTTTGACAAACATTGCAGCTACCCATATGCCATGGGTCTAATTTCTTATCCCATCTACTCACATAAAATGGCAATACAAAAGTGCAAGGCTAGAGCTCTATTTAAAACAAAAGAATAAGCTACTAAGAAAAAAAAAATTAATGGCTTTGAGTTCAGGCAGTTTATGTCTCGTTCAAAGGGAAAGGTGAGCTTATGCTGTAAATCTTCTTCTGAAACTAATGAAAAAATCTCCCGCACTGATCCTGCATGTTTCAGAAAAGCAGGTCATCATCAAACTCACTATTATCTTTGACTCATATTGCTTCAGTCGTTCTATCACCAATAACTTCATTTGCTGACAGCCCAACAGCACAACTCCTGCTGCTGTGCCCATAGGCAGGCACCCCACGGGGGCCACCAGCACTCCTCTCCCTGCCTGGGGAAATGCCCATCCTCCTGAAGGGCTGCACCTTTGCTCCCTGCTGTGCTGCTACCCTGTCCTTGTCCCAGCCCAGCCTGCAGGCTCGTTAAGATTAGAAAGTGAAGCAGGACCTACATTTAGTCCTCCCCACTGCTGGCGAGAGCCAACAGACCTTGGAGCTTTCCGGTCCTTCAGCGACAAGTGCTCCCTAAGGCACAGAGCATTTTTGAAGGTGCCTGAGGATATGAGAGCCACAGTAAAGCCAACTCTATCGCTGTGGAAATATTTTGAAAGCCTGAGGTTTTATAGCTTATAAAAGGTTGTGGCTGCTGACAGAGAAGTATTGGATTTGGGTTTTAGGGACTGGAAAGCTGGTGACACTGAGTTGAGAGACCTCTCTGCTTCTTCCAGCAGGAAATGGCCTTGCCATGTGCAGATATGGTTGCTATATAGCCATATATAGCTATATAGCAATAATGCACTTAATTACACTTGTGGCCTCCAACCTTAGTGCACACACAAGCAAATGGATTGAAGACCATGGAAAATGGGTTCCTGAGCTTCCTCAAATATAACACATTTTAGCAGAAGGCTGTCTACCAAAGCTGCCCCAGTCCAAAGCAGAGGAGACCTGATTTAAGAGGGAGAGAGAGGACAGCAGGGCTGGAATGGGACTATTTGTTCTTCATCTCATATTAACTACCCTTTTGGGGCATATTTTAGTAAAATTAATGTAGCTAATATAGGACCGCTCACTTCCAGAACAATAGTAGGAACAGGGTACAGCTTCACCAATATTCTTAGATATCTCTTTGCTCCCATGATTAGAATTATGTGTATTACAGAAAAAGCTCTTTCCAGACAGACAGTTGCAATGGCCAGCGAGGACATATTAAGTGGATGAAATACAGAGAGGGCAGAGATGGTTTGGAAGGGAGAAATGGCAATAATAATAACAAAAACAGAAACAGAGAAACAGTAGCTGCAATACCCCGCTTATCTTTCCGGGTATATTATGTGATGTCCTCGTAAGGGCAAGAAAGTGCTGTTGTTCAGCACTGCCATGTATCACCTCTGTTTCTACCCTTTGGGCAGAAAAAGGGATAACTCTTTTCTGGTTTTCAAACACTCACCTGGATGCTTTCTGGGAGTCAGAAAAGCTAAACCGACTTTTCCCTTTGCCTGCTCCATGTTAAAGTCAATAGCAAGTGCCACGAGAAGGACACTTCAGTGTTGTCCCTATGTCAGCCTAAAGCTCCCCATACAGAGATTACAATACATCTTAGGAAATATCAAGGGTCTCAGCAATTTTTTGGACACTGGAGGTTCAGGGAGTTCAGAAGCACTTCTAACCCGTATCCTTTCACCTGCTGCTAGTCTGGAGGGAGAAAAGTCAAAAGGTCTAAGAGCTGCTGACGAGTTCTGGCTCTGATGCTGGCCTCTTTCTGGCCCTAAGGCAAATTATGCCTGCATTATTTGTCTCCCCACCCATGAAACAGGACATAACACAACCCACAAATGGGAGAAACGAGATTTTCACAGATTTACAGGTTTCTAGGCTGGTGGGATGTCCATCATCTACTGTCACCTGCACAACACCAGCACACCAGGAGACTTTCACCTGTTAACTTAACCATAAGCTATACTTAAGGTACAGCACATTTCATAGGAAAATACCCAGCTTCATTTAAGGACATGTAATGACTGGATATCCATCCCATTCCCACAAAGTTTGTTTCAATACTTAATTTCCATTGTGGGGATATGTTTACATTCCTCTTGTTGTCTAGATACCTCCAGCTTTATCTGCCACTTCCACAGCCTCCTATTGTCTTTTTTATTAAAAGCTTCTACTATGCTATCAGAAATGTTCCCCGTATATATAGGCTTCAGTCTCTTCTTGGACTACATGATGACACAAGAGGAGTTATGTTGCATTTCTCAGCTCTTAAGTCATTCTCATAGCTCTTTTCTAACCTTCCAATCTTTTTTTAAAACCATAAACCACCAAGATTTTACACTGTGTTCAATACTGGCCTCATAAATGCAGTGTAATGAGATCATAGCAACTCCCTACAGTTTCCTGATAGTCTTCTGTCTTTTAACTCACTTAAATATTTTATCAATCTTGCATAGCTGCATACCCCGTTCCCCCACTCTCCAGCTCCCACGTAAAACACGATGTTAACAGACCTGAACGTTGCAAGCACATATAAGTCAGGAGATATTCAGACAAAAGGATGTTAATTTACTTCTCCCTATGCCTGCAGATCACAATATAAATGAAGTTCCTACAGAACCCTTGCCTCAATGACTAAAATAGTGTTTTTTTCTGTATTTCTTTCAATTTCCCTCATTTACTGTGGCTGTCTATAGTAGCAAAGCCTTAGCTGTAATACAGGTATCACGATGGGTTTGATTATTGACCACAGCTGCTTACATGTGGAGACAGGAGGCTCTTCTCCAGCTCAGTCTGAACTCACACCTGCGGATTAAACTCAGGGCATGGGATCTCTCTCGCTTCAGACTGGAAAGCAAATGTTCATAGGTTTTGCGATGGAGAAAGTGGGTGAGGTAATTTTGAAACGCGTCCCAGTGCATGAAATGTGAGCTAAGTGGGGTTAGGTCCAAGGCAATTCTTCATATATTCTTTCAGTTCTGCTGATGCCTGCGTTCAGAGGCTCAGCCTTCCTCTCTTGTTTTCCTGTGTCAGCAGAACTGACTGAATGAATTGACTTCTGCACATCTGATTTGCAAGTTTCTGTTCTTCCACATTTTATCGTGTCATTCTGTAATTACAGAGACGTAAGTACTGGGACCCCAAGGACCGGGACGGTGGGTTTTAAAATTAGTTCATATTGTGTCTTGTTCTGCATTGCAGAGACAGGCGCCCACACATGTACAAATGCACATGCACAAAAACGTTCAAGGCTGCTTGAAGGACACTGCAAAAACAACTCAAACTGTGACATGCAGAAAATACTGATATCAGTGTTATGTATGACTTTGCTTTTCTGGGAATGCAATGATACAGACTCCTTCATTTTTGCAGCCCACAAATGGTGTTAGCAACATTACCCCCCTTTATTTATACCACAAAAGCGAGGTACCAAAAGGTGAAATGATTTCCCCAGGTTCACACAGCAGACGTGGCTTGTGCATTCCTATTCAAAGCATTACTTTTCTGGCTAACATTTTAAGGGATTTCAGTGGGACTCAGAAACCTGTGCATCCTTAAAGAAATTATGTGCTGTAAAGAGAGGGAGGCTAAATCCCATCTCTTATTTCAGCAGGCAAGCTCCTGAGGCCCAGGTCTTCAGGCTAGTGCTATAGCTCCTGATCTGTGCCACCAGCACGGCTGGCGAGACCTGCCAGTCCTCAGCGGGGCTCAGATGCCAGGTCACAGCAATGCTGAACAAACCCTCTGCTGCTTCCTGCTCTTAGGTGCAAATCCCCACGGCAGGGATGGGCCAGCAAGGAGCCCTGGCAGGGTCTTCCCTCTGCGAGGAGAAGTGCAGCATCTCAGGCACTTCTTCCAGTGGGGACGAGGAGCCAAGGGCTCCTGTGGTCACTCTCTAGCAGGTCACTTCCCCTGCTATGGAAGTTAAAATGCCCACAGGTTTTCATTTAAGAGGTGCCTGTCAATAAAAGGTGTGACAGCGAGCAGGACGTGGGGCCCTACTGCGCCACATGTCAGAGAGGGACAGACATGTCTCTGCAGCATCGTGGTGCATTTTCCCTTCCGAGCATTTCGGGCAGCACAAGCTGTGCCCAGAAGCCCCCTGAGAAGGAAGGCTTTTCCAGCCTTCTCGCCACCCCTCGCGCAGGGGAGGGATTATGGGAAAAGGCACAAGGGCTCCGGGCAGAGGAGAGATGCACTGGCCGCTGCGCAGCTCTGCAAGGGCTCTGGAAACAGCTCGGAGGTCAGCGAGCTGGCGCAGGGGCAGTCCTCATCAGCAGGAGGAGGGAGCCAAGTTAATTAGATTCCTGCAGCTCTGCAGCCGTGCACAGGCTCCGGTTGCCTCTCTTCACCTCCTTCCACTTCTTTCCAGGTTGCATTGCTAACTTCCCTGCCTCAGGGCTGCCTCTCCCCCTGGTGCAGGGCCTTGTCCTTTCTCACAGGTGTCTCAGCAGCAGCTCAGGGCTTGCTGTCCCCTTCGGTGGGTCTGGCCAGCAGCCTTGAAGGTGCCGGCCTGAGCGCAGAGCCACCAGCTTACAGCTCCGGGGCAGCAATAACCTCCCATGATAGAAGTCCTCAGTGACTTTCTCTGTGGCTTGTTCCCTGCTAAGGCCGTTCAGATATTTAAAAGCATGGGGCTGAGTCTCGGTATCTGAGATACCTCCACCTTTCAGCATCCCAAGGCAGGAGCAGGACAGTGTTTTCTCAGTCCATGCCCACAACAGCTGTAAGAACCTCTCACCGAAAACATTTTCACCCCTTGAAGGTGAAATGAAATCCAAATGGCTGTACTCTTCATCCGTCCCTTAGCATCAGCCCCCTCTAGACCAGAATTGACGAGCAAATGCCAGCGTGGGGCCTTCTGTCCTCAGCTGCAGGCGCCTGTGCCCGGGAGGTGGCGACAGTCCCCTTCGCACACCGCACACCCCATCACACTGCGCACCCATGCCTGAAGATACACAGATGCCTAAGGGTCAGGAAATAAAGTGCCCCTCCAGTGTGTGGCACAGAGAGGAGCCACGACCGATACATGTGCATCCAGGTAGAAGTGCTTTAGGTTGTTATAACTTATTTTTCTTCTCCTATAGGAATAACCTATGCCTGTAAAACAGCACTTATCATGGCATAGTTTAAACAGCATAACTTTTGAATGAAAGCAATTCCCTACACACTTCAGGCAGATCCAAAAAAAAAAATCCCTTTTAAGTGCCTGCCTACCATTCATTTCAACTCTGAAAAATATCTGAGGATCCCCAGATTTTAAAAGGAGGGTCCCACTGACGACCATCCTCAGAAATCTGGTCCTGAAAGCAGCACTTAAATATTTGAATCATTTGTTGTATTTGAGCTGGTATAGATAATTTTCAAAATAACATTTGCCTTTTTAAAAAACCAGAAGAATACAATAAACAGAACAGGCACAGCCATATGAATACATGCTGTTATGGCACATATGATAAGAAGAAAAGTTAAACGCCACTATTTAATGAATGGTGGGTTAGAAGTCCTGCCAACAGACTCTTCATATCATTATTAATAATAATAACTATCATTAGTTATGAGCTCATATATGACACACTGCAGGGAGAGTCATACACCAGTTTACACACTGGTAATGCCTCTTATGCTTGTGTTGTATGGTATTGTGTTTTGTGTTTTGTATTTGGGCACTTTCTATCCAGATCAGCTTGCTTTCTTAATATTGGCCCAAAACATAATACTTGGAAGAATTTATGTGGTACTGTATTTCTACTGATTGGTAGACAAGGCACTGTTTATCAAATCATCAAATATCGCTGCTTCTCATCATGTGCTTGCTATATCCCAGTTTCTCCTCTCCATCTTTCACAGAAGTACGCATGCACACTTCTGCTTTGGTTTCTCTTTATTTTGATTGCCCATCATTTAGGTTTAAACTTTGTTCTCACTTGTGGTTTTAACCACGTTGGCAACAGCAGAACTGATGGTCCCAGAGGTACAAGTCTAACCAATACGCTGAGCCAATCCAATGATTTGCAGCTGCCGAAAGGATTAGTGCGGCTCCCTCTCCAGGTGTGTATTCCTGCAGCCTGATCCGCTCCAGGTCATCTGACCCTGCGGGGAGCTGATTCAGCTCACTGGGTGGACAGAAAGTAACAAAGAGCAAAGTGAACGTTTTTTGACCACTTTAGCAATCTGAAAGTGTCTCAGGGAGGTGTCGGGTCAGGCCCAGGCAGAAGGAGAGGGGCAGGAGCAGGTGGCTGCGCCTCGGAGAGGGCAGGAGAGAGCAGCACTGTCCTTTTTGGCAGGAGTACGCTGCGTGCGAGACTGGCTCCGTCAGCTCATCCAGCCTTGTCCTCAGCACAGCTCATAGCTGTAAATAACAGAATTAATACTCAATGTTGTTGGCTGCTACCCTTTTGTGTTTCCTCAGGCAGCAAAGGCTGGGAAATTTTTGTTTTTGTTGCACTCCAGACAGGTCAGCATAATCATACCCAGCAACAGTGAAACCCCAGAGAATACGATGTCCCAGTTTGCTGATATAACCCAGCTAACCAGGGGACACCTTGGCATCCACTCACAAGCATAATTCCTCATGTGTTTATTGTAACTGAGTCAAATGACGAGACCCTAAGCCAGCTCTGGGAACCCAACCTGCTCTGGTCCCGCAGGTGGCTGACTCCTGGTGTCTGAAGGCCAGGATTTCAAACTCTTCCGGCTCCCTCAGCAGCTGCGAAGTTGGAATTAAAATGGAGGAAACCCACACTTTGGTTATCAGACTTTAAAATCTGATAGTTCATGAACTGCCTGCAATGAAATATTTTATTGCGCTGGAAAAAATGGTGTTTCCTAAGGAATTAGTCATTACAACTATCACTAATCCTTTGGGATAGCAGTGGGCTTTTTAAATCCAATTCCAGGGCAGCATATAGCGGTTCCTAGATTAAAGACTTTCACAGTTTTTGGTCACCAGCTTAAAGGCCTTGAAGTAAAGCTGCTTTGCCTTCTAGAGCTCTTCAGCCTTGTGTTATACCCTCATATGGAGGGCCCAAAAATACTAAGTGATTTCAAATAGCAACAGAGCAAGTATGCTTTGAGTGTAAACATTTTAGCTGTGCATTTTGAAGCTAAGCACTTTGGTCAGTGAATGTGATCTCTGTCTAGTGATTGCTTCTCATCCATCTCAAGCCACCCTACCTCTGTTAGTTTTCCACCTGGTCCTTGAATCATGGGCCAAAATCTGAATTTTAAGGAAAGAGAAAGCAAAATGAAGTGGCAATTAACTTACAACATGAGGATATAGGTACGCTGATAGCCAGAATGATCCAGGCAATGTCCATCTTGCTGAGACAGATGGTTGCTCTGTGCTGGGGTTTGTCCCCCTCGGTGACATGGGAGATGTTTCCTTGCACCCCAGGTTTCCAGGTCCCGGCAGGAACCAGTCTGTTTAGGAAGTTCCCGGTGGCGGTGGAGCCAGCTGTGGAAATGGAGCTGGACAACCTCGTGGCAGGTGCTGCGGAGAGAGCACTGCCCAGCAAGGTCGCGTTAGTCACCGCACCGTGCTGCGTTGGAGCGGGTCCCTTGGGGTCTCCCGCTGCCGGGGAGGAGATGCTGATGTCAAAACTGGTCTGAACCGAGTGACCCGCTGCTGCTGTTGCAGATCCAGGGCCAGCAAACAGAGGGACATTTGTACTGAGATTCAAGGTAACCCAAGAGTTGTTTTTGCTCAGCATATCCCATATGCCGTAGCGGGTGGGTTTAAAAGGCACCGACACTGCTTCAGGATCAGTTGATGGTCCAGCAGTTGTGGTGGCAAAATCTGCTTCCTGCACCACTAGCTCGGCCCCGTCCCCTCGCTCTGCTTCCCTAAGGCTTCCCGAGGTGCTGTGGTGGGGAGCAGGGTCTGAGTGTGTAGTTCTTGCCAGCCCCATGCCATTCGGATCACTGGATGCTGCGGTCTGGGACTGAAACGGGTGGTCTGTGAAAGGGCTCCTCAGGGTAGGGAAGGGAGAATGTAGGGTCGTCTTTAGGTAAGGCTCTGAGGACTCTGTGAAGTTGCCTTTGAAAACCTGGAATATTTTCCCCTTGGGGCGAGTCTGTCCCGAGTACAAAGCACTCTGGTTGTATAAATGATATGTTTCCTTTCCGCTGACGTGAGGGCCGCTCACTTGCTTTTGCCTGGTGGAAGGGGCTTTCTCCGCCAGGCTGATGGGATGGGGAATAGCACGAGCAGACGTAGGAAGGGGCTCTGCCGCGTGGCGGTCTTTGTGGCGAGGTGTTGTTCCCATGGCTGTGATAGTGGTAGTGTCCATTGGGAAGCCCTGAGCGGAGGAGACAGTGGGAGACAGTACCTGAACAGAAAACACCAGCTCTTCTGTCAGTGCCAAGATCAGTAGAACACCTGGAGGAAAAAACACAGAGAGAAGGTGAGACACCAGGGAGGGACCAGTGGACAGGGAACAGCACGGCTTGTGTGTCTGGCAGAAAGGAATACCTTCCATGTTCTGCCAAAGGACAGAAGAGTTAGCATCCAGCTTTGTCAGCTTCTTTGGCAAAGTAGGAAGAGAAAAGAAAATCCTCAGGGGCTGTGGCCCCATGGCCATGGGACCGGCGAGGTGGGAATGGGAAGGTTGCAGGGAATCTCTTTGGCCAAGGGAGAGAGGAGCTTGCAGTATGGACTCAGGAGAGTGCTTTAAAGTGCCATAGGCAGGTGATTTCCCTGCAGAAGCAACAAAGCATCCTACTCTTTACTGGTAGAAACAAAAGACGTTTTCATTTTTGTTTTGGCCAGGAGGCCTCCAGTTGAATGTCCGTATCATTATGCGGAACCCTAGTCTGCTCATTCGTTTGGCTGCAAAATCCTAAATTTGGCTGCCTCCAGTCTTGGATGCCATTAAGCAATCTGTTTTTTGGGAGAGCAGCTGCTTAGCCCTTGCTGAAAATTAGGTCAAGAAGGGATGTCTGATGAGAGGGCTTCCTGGGTTATATACGCTGTCCTTAGAAACTTTGGAAAATCTAGTCACTTATTTTAGAGCATGAGATGCAGAAAATCTCCAAATGTTAAAAATGAACAAGAAAACATAGCTATGACAGCCATTTTAAAAAGCCACATGATTATTAGGGGTCTGACTTAATCTACGACAACTGCCCTTTGCACCCATATACAAATGTTTTGTTGTAACCTGTTCTGTGCTCACATGTGCTGTGGGATTGGATTGTGTGAAATTTGCCTCCCGCCACCCTCTGTAGTGCACATCATTTCATGGGGTGCCAGCTTCACACCGCTGAGAACATGGATTCTTCCATTTATTCCTAGTCCAGAAAATGGACGTGGGCAGCTGCAGTAGCATAAGCCTCCCTGGGATGCAGGGCTAATACACCGTGAGTTAGCGTGACCTGCAGAGATCGCATCAATCACACGTCACCATTTCCATATGTTGAAGCTGTCGAGTGTAATGTGCATCTCTGCCCACTAGGAAGCACGCGGAATAAATCCATTTTGCACAGTCGACTGAGCATCATCAGATGGCACCATTAGCTAGTGTGAATTTCAACCAGTGGTGTCAAGGTGAAAAATGTTGTCACAGCCTTAACCAATCAGGGAGACAAGTTCGTCAAAGCTGCAGGACTCCAAACTGGGCAATGATCACCTTCCAGCCAAGACTGTGGAGTACCTTCCTGTCCCCTTCTCCGCTCTTCCCAGGCTTGCCAGCTTTCTCAGTCAGCGTTGTTATGCCATTTAGTTCTATCCTACTTGGTAATATCTGTTACAGGCACCAGCAGAAAAGGAAGACAGGGACTTGGGAAAATGAAGGAAGATCTCTGCTTAAGTGTCCACTGGGCCCTAGGGCTCTGTTGCCCATTGGGCAGATGCAAATGCCATGAAATGTGTTTATTCTGAATCCTGTGCATCATCCACACCCATTCGCAAGCAGTGCAATACACGTAGCAAAAACTCACCAAAGGAGCAGTACCTATTCCTCTTACCCAGCTAAATGCTCTGCTTTGATCACTAACCATCAGTTCTGAACCAGAACAGAGCAGACCTCTGCAACAACAAGATTCACCTCATCTTGCCCCAGCAGCCTCCTGTTACTTCACAGAGTATCCAGAAGATGAAAACACTGACTGGATAACGTAGTGAGAGCCAATTACAAGCAATGCACTTTTCACTGCCTGATGCTAAAATGAGCTCTTTTTTTTTTATTTCTGAAATAAATATTTCTGCCAAATAAACCAGTGTCTGATACTGCTTCCCAGTTCCTAGCCAGCTGCAGACTTTGTGCTCTTAGCAGAACACCTAGTCAAAGAAAAAAAATATTCTGTACGCTGAGATGCAACCAGGGGAGCAGCTCATGCTATACTCGTGGAGCATCACTCTTGGAAACGAAAGGCAGGAGTTATCTTCACATTTTTGGCAGCACTTATTCTGAGGTCAAGGTCAAAGCAGATATTCTAGTGTCCATATGGCTAATATTTCATGCCAAGACAAGTTGCTGCCACAGAACAAATTCAAAGAGGAAAGGATGACAATTTATTTTGGATTTGGTGTGTGGAGATAATGTTTCAGGAAACTTTAGGCCTGCTGTTCTGAGCACACAAGATAAAGTCCATTGGCAGATCTTATGAGATACTAGATTATAATGATTGTAATGCCTGCTAAAATTTTTTTATGTTCTCTGTGTAACTATTTTCTCTCACACCTCATGCGCAGAAAAACACCTCTTATTGGGTTAATGTTTTTCCCCAGGATATTCCTTAAGGAATAAGAAAGTTGTCAGCTTTTCTGCATATTGTGCCCTGGGGCTAGAAACCCTGGTCCTTGGCTAAAAACCTACCTAATATCCATCTCCACTTCTTGAAATACTGATAAATCAGAAGCTTGCTGCTATAAAGATTTATAATCTCTCTGGGGCAGTCTGTTGTGGTAGGTCACCACACATCAGGCGCGGGAAGCCAGATGCATTTAGCTAGTACCTTTAGGTGGCTTGTAAAGTATGAATGATTATTCAAAGGAAATACTACATCAGAAGTAGTTTATCTGACAATAAACAATAACCCCCATGACATTTGGCTGTCTCAGGCTGTGGCAGTCAGGTTTTGCTCATCTGCTAGACTCCCTTTAACAGCCTCTGCAGAGCCACCATGGCCCCATAAGCTACAGCTTCTTAGGACTTTTTTTTACTGGTTGAATGGACCACAGCAACTCCTTCAGTGACAACCAGAGCTAATCTGTGCCCCTAACTACTGAAAAAAACATTCAGCTTAGTAGATCATTGTAAAAATAGCCAGTGCTGCATATTTAGGGAGAACCAGCTGATAATAAGGACTTCACAGTGGGCTTTGCTGGCCCTTTTAAGTAGAATTAATTGGCTTTATAATTGATCAACAGCCAACTGGAAAGCAAAAGAAAAGATGGAATTGGTATTTTCAGACACTCTGCATCATCACCTAAGCATGCTCTGGCTGGATTTGAGGTGACCTGATTGCCCAGAGCTCCTGCTCTCTTTTCTATCACTTGAGGATATGCAATGTCTTACAAAGCAGGACTCTTATTGAGATCCCTGATATTAGACTGCCCTGTCTGGCAGCTTTGGCTTAAGCCTAGGAAAATGATATTCTGAATTTCTCTACTAAGGCGCAGGGGGCATTTGTCGCAGAAATGGATTCAACCAAGCCCTTCAGATTTCTTCCCTTCCCAAGCTCTGTCTTTGCTTCACAAATGCACCTGCACTGAGAAAAGGGCCATGGTGGGTACGACACCAACTGGCCCCTGGTGCCTCAGCTTACCCTCAGTCAGAGTACCACTGAAAGGAAAACCTTCTGGTTGCTATCAAGTTGTCATGGCCGAAGTTTTGATATCCCTGGTGAGATGGTACATAGCAGATGCTCTTGGTCAGTTCAAAGAGCAGTCCTGCAGCTCTTTGCCAAAATCCTTCAGTTTTGGCTGCCTTAGGACTGAGCTTACTTAAAGTGTGAGCCCTTTGGGGTAAGGACTGGCAGTTCTTACTATCTGCTGGCATCATCGTAATAGACAGTGATGTAAGTACATTATAGCAAATAATAATAATACTGAATTATATTTTCAAAGGCCAGTTCACACCATTAAGTTTCTTCATAAGGGGCCATTTCTAAGGTATAGGAGCTCATGCTCAGAAGGGGTCAAACTGGTTTGACTTTTAAATGCTGTGTGTCAAATTCCCACATTTGGAGTCTAATTTTATGACTACATTAAAACCATTCAGCCCTAATGAGAAAGCTGATTGACCTGACATCTCTGTGGTGTGAACTGTGTCATCTTGTGGTCTTGCATAGTGCACCAAGAAGGGAACATTAAGTACAAAATGAATTAACTCAAGGATGAAGCACAGCAGAGTGACAGCAGAGTGTACACAGAGGGTGCCGATGCGCATTTAGCCATAAAAACTCCTTCCTGACAACATGGTGCAATGGTTCAAATCCCAACAGGATCTCTCTGCAGTGCTTCTTCCCATTGTACACTCACATGAGAAGTCCAGAAATTGTGTGTACAGTTGTGTATGTGAAGAAAATGAAGGAGTTCCTTTACAGCAATGTTTTAAAAGACTGTGGTTGGTGTCCTCAGTGAGTCTCAGAGAAGTTGGGGGTTAGGAATATTTCACTTTCCCAGGCTATCAAATCCGCAGGGTCCTACCATTTGGGAACTTCCTCATGACCCTTTTATTTGCACACAGGAGGCAGAACTGCCTTCTTCCAAACCAGAAAAACAAAGCGATTTGGGCCCCAGCAGCTGACATTCTTTGACTATTTTATCCTGGGACCTCAGGGCCCCCTGCTAGGAGCCAGTGTCTTGGCATAGGACAACATTAAAAGGCTTCATTTAGGAGTTAATGCAGCCTGGTGCTGCACGGGACACTTCATGGGCACTTCGAGAACAGCCTTTTTGCATGACATGGCAGAGCAGGCATGTGGCTGTCGAGTCAGCTCACGCGTTCAGCCACCCCGGGGCACCCCCTTTAAACAACACAAACTTACGTAACTTCTGATCTAAAGCCTGTGGAAAGGTTCCCAATGACTTTAGCGGGCTTTGGACCAAGTCCTAATTGCCGGAGATACAGTGAAAACTTTTGAGCTGCACATTCACATTTTCTACAGCAAATGAACATGCAACAACGAGCTCAGTCTGGCGTTTGACCCTTTCTGGCCTCTGCTACCTCGGACCTTGCAGCAAGACAAACAGAGCCACCCTGAGCAGTACTTGGCAAACATTTTTGCTCTAGGAAGTCAGGAAGAGTTTTTTGTCCACAGACCAAGTGCTGGGCTCATTATTTCAGACTGCCATGGGCAAGGGAAGCAAAGGGAGCCATCCTACAAAGGACCCATTATCTACAGACCCAGGGCTTGGGTGCACATGGGCAGTGTCCGGGATGCTGAAGCCTCTCTGTGTGTCTAACAGTCTTGACTTACTAATAGTGAGAGAACGTTGTGCAGAAGCTGTTCAAAGCAACAGCACTGTTATTGTTGTAACAAAAGCTTTCTTCATGACCCTATTAACTTCTCATGTGTCTCTCAGCAAACCTAAAATGTTACAGGGAGCAAAATGAATCTTTAATGGCTGGAAGCTGTGCAGAAATATTATTACTCTTGTTATGGTCATTTCTTTCTAATCTGTCAAAGCAATATGACTTTCACTCACAATAAAGCAGCCTTTGTACAAACAAAGAGTTAAGCAAATTTCACCTCCATGACTGGTGGCAGAACTGAGGGAAGAAAAAGTAGGTTACTCTGCACAGAAAATTTCTCTTCCCTGCCTGTCTCAGTGGCTGTCATGCCAGAACTCCCAGATATTAACTTACAAGTTATATCCTGTTTTCCCTTTCAAGTATTAGACAGGGTGATCAATCCAAACTTCAATACACAAGGTTATCTGGTAAAACGCAGGGGATGAGACATGCAGATTAACACCTCTATTTGCAGTGACATAAAACAGCATCAGCAGAAGCTCTGGAAATCACATGTGCAAACACAAATTAAGCAGTACTCGCTGACGCTCCCAGTGCAACAGTAACGGTCGCTACAGTTTTCATGTGGCAAGATGTCCTGGTCCTTTAACGATATAAAAACATTGCAGAACACTACTATTGCCTCTAAGATGCACTTCCATCACAGACTTCGAGAGAGTGAGCCTGTAAATCAAAATTCATTTCTGGTCCTCCAGGGAGTTAAACAATGGGTGATACAAATAGGACAGTGTCGTGTAGTCACAGAGCAGGCAGCTCCCAATTCATTCTCACACTGCACTAGACACTCACAGATACTATGGGAATAGGTGCTTTAGAAATGCTTCAGATCCCCTATTCAGCTAAATATATACAGACATCCAAGGTGTTGAACCTTGTTGAAAGGCTTACTGACAATCTAGGACAACAGTAATTACTGAGAGGAGGGTAATAAAAAGAAAGAGCCTGACTCTAGCTGCTTGTTTAAGGTAATCACTTACCTGAAAATATCATTTGGACTTGTCAGCAGACATCCTCACCTGCTCACATCACACAGATTTGGAAGCGTCATCCCTCAGCAGAAAAAGGAAAAATACGTCTTCTCCCTAACGAGGCAGCTGCACACAGGAGTTGCTGTTATTGTTGGAACTGGTTTGGAGGAATGAGGACAGAGACAGCCCAGGCAGGCGTGTCTTGCAGGGCTGTGCAGCGAGAGGGCTCGCTCCTTTATGGAGTACCTTTGCAACTGCAAGGCAGGATTACTTACTGAGCCAGTCCCCCTTTCTGCCAGCAGATCAAAGGGCTGCTTGGTATTCCAGCTTGGTTTCCCATCAAGTCCAGATACAGTTTGTCTGACACGGGTCTATTCAGATGCCAGAGGATTGCTGGCAGTTCTTGTTTTCTGGGAACAAAACAGCAACAAGCACCCCAGCTGCACGTTCTTGTGAGGCTGTTCAGTCCCTATTTCAAGGCAGAGTGCCCTCCCTCCAGCGCAGCGTTTAGCTTTTTGTGTGTGGATGGATTTTACAGATCTACCTCCTGCTTCTGTACCTCCACCAGACTTTCCACTTCATTCAATTATCTCTAATGATATTAATATTCCTGTGAGAGGAAAATATGGGGAATGAAATAGTGATCTTCTCTCCCTCTCCTTCCCTGGCATTGAAATGTATGTTCTGTATTTTATTTCTTTACTCCTCAGTGGTGAATGGGCAATTTCTACTTTGTAACCATAAAGAAATCCACAGATCCTGTGATTCCTAAAGCCACAATCCTGCTTCCCTTCTTCCATTTCTTCTTTCTTCTGTTTTTCTCTCTGGCACAGCTGGTTGTCTGGAAGAACACACTGCCTGAAAAGCACAGAAATGTGCCCTGTGCAGCCAACTACCAATCCCTCAAAAGTCATGGGGAAATGGTAAGAGAGCAACAAGTTGCGGGCTTCTTGAGAGCAGTGTGGAAATCCCCCAGGAGTCAGAGGGCAATCCCCACTACTCAGTCTTTGATTCAGAGTCCCTGTTGTATCCAGGGTTGCTGCAAGAGCCCGAGCAGTTTGTTATATGGGATCCTCACAAAATTAATTCCTAATATTTTGCTAGAGAGAAAAACCAAATCCTTCCTCTCTCTTATCATACCAGGTGAGAAGATCCTCCTTTTTTCAGGCCTTGGATACAAGCATGTTGCAGCCAGACTTCTTTTTTTGACTCTGGCCAAATCAGAAAGGAATGATGCTGTGATGATAGGTTTGAGATTCGGCGGCACTAGCAGCTACGGGGCCTCCGACAGTGACCCCAGTGCTGATTTTCAGGGACTGAAGTCCCTATCAGGAAGGCTGGGCAGGCACATATATTATATCACAAGTATATTTTACCCACAGTTACACAAATGGTTTTCACAGCCATGCTCATTTCATGGAAGACATGAAAAGATAGAGTACAAATAATAACCTTAGATCTGCTTTGCATTTTTGTGCTCTCGTGCTGATACTTCTTTTATCCCTGCCATTTGCAGTTCACTTTTCACCATTACTGTTTCCAGTCTGAAAGTTTTTCTAAATAAAGGTATTTAGTGCATTATAAAAAAAATTCGTCCTTACAAATATCAGCTTGTTTAGCAGTTTCTAGAACTCAGGGCTGATTAAGAGCTTACTGCTGAAACAATGATTTAGAACGAAGCTGCAGCTGGTGTAACAAGAGAACCATGCCACGTATTTTAACCTTTGCTGGAGAATTTGCCACATCTGTAAGTAGTAACTCACCACAGATTTCTTCCCTGTGTGCTGTCATGGATGGAAACATATGGCTTAAAACTGCAGAGACCGTCGTCTGGAATTTCAGATGAAAACTCTTCATAAGGACAGAGGGTCTGTGCATTCCCTTGTCCAAAACAACATGGAACAAACCAAGAATAATTTTAAAAGCACACAAGTGTTCCTTGGTCTGACAGCTCCCCCCTCACACAAAGCTTGTCCAGCCCCAGCTTTGCAAATGCACATCCCTTCCTTTCCAGCCTTTACTTGGCAGCAGTTTTTGTTGGCAGGATGCTGTTGCCAAGGGAGACAGAAAGGATGTGCAGCTGGCTTTTCTTTCACCTGCACTTAGTGCTGCTGATCCTATTTATGTTACTGCAGAACCTTTGGCTTCTAAGAGACCTACCATCAATGTCACCGGACCTTTTGAAGAGTTTTGACAATGACACAAATAGCTGTGGCCTCTGATGGAAAGCTTAAAATAGGATCTTGCCGAAAAGAGGATGTAGTTGGTGTCACAGATGCTGACTCAAGCAAGGGTATCCATTTCACAAGCAGCAATAAGAAGGGGGAAAGGAGCATTCAAAGCCTTTTTAAAAAGGTTTCTGACAACTCCCCAAAACAGTGAGTAACTTCAGATATGTAAAAGTTACATGCTTAGTCTAAGGCACCTGTGGCTCTGGCAGGCCATTCACCCCATCCACAGGTTGACTGGTACCTCAGAGAGGTTCCTCTCTTGCCATTAGCAAAAGAGGTCACATACAGGATGATGATCTTTAACTAGATGTCCAGCTTTCAGGTGATGAAAATTAGGTGAGATGAATCCCACCTCATATCCCTCTATCTATTTAGACGGCATCACCATAAAGCAAACCAAGGATTCATTTAGTACAATAAAGGGATATATAAAAGTGATGTTTGAAAAGGTGAAATGTAGTCTCTGTATTGCGATACTTCCCAGGAGAGGCAATCCCACTGCTTTGGACATTCAGAACCAGTTTCTACCAAACCAAACAACAAGCCTTAGAAAGCAACACTTCATTGGCATGAAGAGTGGACTAGAGCAGGGCCTGGCAGCCTTTCCATGGTAATGCATTAGGAAGCATTTTTCTTTCCCATATTAGAGGGTAAGTGGGCAAGCACCAATTCAGCTGAAGCTAGGATCTGTTGCCTCTCAAAGAAACAGCACGCTACTTGATCAGTTGTGCCTGACCCCTGCAAGGCAAGATGTCTGGTGCCTGTTGAACTGGAAAGTGGCAGGTAGCATGAGGAAGTAGGAGCCACTTCTTCATGCATAAGCCTTTTTCCAAAAAATCACAGCTCCTAGACCTGCTGCACTCCGTTCAAAATCCTCCCACTTGCAGTTGGAGGTAACCAAGTCAGAGGCTTTTGATTCCAGCACCAGACGATATGACTTTTCCAAACCTAATTTCTTCAGGACTAAGCCTCCAGCTCTAAGTAATTTACACTGACTTACCTATCAATCAAGGATGCATATTCTAGACTCAGGATACTCTTTCATTACAGCACAGTCATTTTTAGCTTGTCTTTTCTAAGGAAACTTTTATAGGAACAGGTTGTCTATCCCTCTGTCTGTCTTTCCCAGTAACCTCTGATCCATAGCTGATTTCAAATATTGTAACACACTGTATGACAACTGGCGAGAAGGCAGAGCAGAGAGCCTTACCCACGGATCTGCTTCAATGATGCAGACCTTTTTTTCTCTATTTGCAAAAGCTGTACTTAAATTCTCCAGCTGCAGGTACAGAAATGTTGATACTGCAGCCAGAAGGGACGTTATAGTTATGCATAGGCTGACTAACTTCTACAAACCCTGAAGGTATTTCAGTCATTTCATCTGTTCACTGAAAGTAATTTGGATGATTTATTACTTATGCCCCCTTCAAACACATTATTACCTCCAAGTGTCTGGTTATCCTTGTGCTTGATCTCCTGTGAGAGCTTGTAATGAGGAGGTTGCACTGATTTGTTATGTGAGCAGGTAACACACAATTAGAAAGTAACTATTATATTTACCTACAGAAAAGCTTTACTCTGATTTTTTTGACCATTTCCGAGTTGAAGGAAGAGGGACACTGTGCCTGAGAATGAGTAAATGTGGGGTGGGGGTCAAGGTGGGGGGGAAGGGCCTTGTGCAGTTATTATTCACTGTCTCAGTTTATCATCTGGGCAAGTGAGAACCAAACCAGGTCAGGATCAAGGGAGTCAGCATTTCCAGTATGAGGGACTGGCTGCTGGTTTGGGGGTACAAAAGGTCAGACTTGAATGGGAATAATTCCCAAGGTGGAATTGGGCTATAAAAGGTAGTGAGAGTTTCCACATCCAGATTTTCTCCTGTGAGCACAGCCCAAGGATGTAAGGTTACACATAAATCAGCTAGAAAGGCTGTAACGTGCTGCTCTTATTATCTGCTGGATTATACAAGGCTAGCAAAGCCTCTGGAGTGGATGTAGGGTTGCTAGGGAAAGAAGGGAGCTGTTACTTTTAATTTCTGTTCAACCTTTCTACAGACTAGCGACAGCTTTCTTTTGGCTTCTGGAACAAAAGTTTGTATTGCCTTTTAGCTGTCTTGAGTTGAACCTGGCTTCAGCTAAGGCTGATTTCAGAATAACCTGGATGTTCATCATGGCCCAGCTGCACTGAGCCACGTGGGTGCTCCATGAGCTGCTCTTCAAGGAGGTCTGCTGGTGGCCTGAGGGGGTCCGTGAAGCCCTCCACAGTCTGCAAAAAATAGAGGTGCATGCCTGAAACTCTAGAGTGTCAGGGGTGCATGTTGCATTAAGACATACAAAGATAAAAGGGAAAGATCAAATTCTCTTCTTGAAAATATCAGCTGCTCACTGCAGAGATGAAGAAAGGGATTTTTGCTCCATTAGGTGAATTGCAAGATTGCACAGGTATTGAGATATGGATTTTTTGCCATCCTTTGAAGCTGGGTATTGGTCTGGAAGGAACGATGGTCCAACTTAGTGTAGTAAATCGTATGTTCTTATACATAAGGTCACAGCAGTAGCTGGATATAATTTCTGCTAATGAGAGCAGGACTCTGCTGATTATACTTCACTCAGTGTTATTGCTCCTGAATTAGATTCAAGAGGTGGAGATGTGCAATATCATACACAAAGAACATAAGGGTGAGATGACATGGTGATACAGCATACTTGATTAGTCAGGGGATCAGTAATTAAAGTGGAAATACATATGAAGTTAGGAAGAGGATCTCACTATAAAAATATGCTCTATCAACTCTGCAGTGCATTCACTTCTGCAATTCATATTTCCTATTCAGTATGAACGCAGTTACACAACAAAGTAAAATGTTTCACCTTTTTGTGTGCATGGTCTCTTTTTACGTGCACATTTGCTTTTTTTTTAAAAAAAATTCCGCTACCAATATGTGTGCGCTACTTTGGAATGTTATTTTGAACATGTGTTGGTCTTGCCTTTTCATAGGAACACACTGCACACCTGAAACATCATTTACATTCAGTGGTAGTTTAAGTGTTCATAGTGGACTCAGGTCATTAGAGTTTCATCCTGCCTTAAACATGCCAGGCTGGCAGTGTCATATGCACTTCTTTGCACCATCAACATAGAATCACCATTTGGAATAATAGTAATAATAATGAGCAAAACCCCTATCACAGCATTACTCGCACAGTACTTTACAAATAAGATATTTTATTTGTCTATCCTTTCTGGTTAAACCTGCCTCTATTTATATTCAGGAGAGAATCTACTTCACCCATTCCTGAAATGTCTTCACCTCCACACTTAGTTTTGTTTTGGAAGGAAATTGGACTGACAACCCTAACAACTTCCGATTATTCACAGAACAGCCCTTGTGAAGAGATTAAATGTACCAGCTTTTCCATGTTGCCCTGTCAGCACACAGTCCTTCAGGGATCTTCTCTTGATGTGAAAGTTAGCTCAGCCTCAATGTTCATTCATCCTTGACTTCTGTTTTGTTAATACCACTTATGCTGTTGGTGATATGGTATGGGCATCTTATCCCTCTCCTTCCCTGTCCAACAACTACACTGGGAGCCTCGTTTTATTTCAGTCAGGCTATTACATAGTTCCCAAAGCGCGGTACTTACATCAGCTACTGCTGATGGGGGCTGGAGTCAGCAGGCAAATGAGGGAGCGGCTGTTCTCCTACCTTTCCCTTGCACCATCTCGCCTCCAGAAGCACAGCAGCTGTGCGATGCTGCACAGCAACCCTGGATGGCTGCGGAGGGCACCAATTGCTCAGATACCTCTGCCTTTACAGTTACAGCCTGGGTGTCCTGTGCTGAGAAAACATCACAGGAGCAAAGTCCTGAGGTGCTTGTCCTAATGCTTTGCTGTGTGATATGTCTCTAGCCCTGTGATCCGACTGCTCTGCTCTTGAAGGCTATTGATTTTTTTCTGGTGGAAGTGCAGAAATGCCAGCCATCTAATGGGAACATTCGATTTTTGGTAGTTTCAGTGCCTACCTCAGTGGTAGCACCTGGCTTCGCTGCACTGCCCTTAATACGTGTGACTGCCAGTGTCCCAGGGAGGGCTTGAGATTTCCTGATGCATTGGCAACAAACTTCAATCACAGCTGTGGGTTGTTTCCTCAGAAATGATACAAGTGCAAACGTACCCAGTGGTGCATTTGGAAAGACAAATTCATCTCTGAAATAGCTAATAACATGTTTTCACTGCTTACACTACTCTGATCCAGGCTTTCCTTGGTCTGGACTTAATTTATTAATAAACAAAACATAACCTTGAAACTATGGCGCAGCAGAGCTAATGACAAACGAAGAACTTCCTGTTCAAGCACTTTGAATGAACTACAATTAAACATCACTCTGGGTCCTCATCAGACAGATGCTGGAAGAGCTGTGTGGCAGTCAGTTACATTCCCATGAAATGCAATGATAATACTGACATAAGTGTCTTGTTGTCACACTTTTGCCTTATTACATTTTCCCTTTCCTCTGTCTCTCCTTTTAAGCATTCTTAGCTGTCACCGTACCTGAGCAGTAAAATTATTCCCACAGTAAAGTGCAATATTGGAAAGCAATTCTGTTTGGAGACAGAGCACTAAGTGTGGCACATCAACGTTAAAGCTGCAGGAGAACATTAGTCTTTGCATTAACATTAACTACCATGGCTAAGAGAATATATTAGCAACAGCTTTAGTAAAGGTCAGGACACTGAGAGGAAGGAATATCAAGAAGCATTATACGAAGGACATAATTTTAAGATAAAGTGCTGAGTTTCAGCCCCATTCAATATGATTTGAAAGGACTGGATGGAAATAAATAACGGAAGGCTTGCTTGGGGGACCAATTCCAGGACCATTGACAGCAGTGTCAGGAAAAGTCCACTGGGGCATATGGTGGCTTCTGCTGTACCAGTGCAAATCCAGGACAACTCCTCTGCAATTAGTAAGATTATTCAGCATACAAAGACTCTGAGAGGAGTACCTAGGAAACACTAAAGGAACCAGCAGACGTAAAACATGGTTGGGAGCTGAAGACCAATGACCAAATGAGAAGTAAGAAATAATCTGAAGATTAATGGCATTGAAGAACTGGAAGGAGTAGTCAAAAGAGCGGACAGGCTCATCTTTTGTTCTCTTCAACCTGAGTGCTGGGTGGGGCACCTGAACTCATCATGACAGCTCAGCACAACTGCTGCTTGGGTGTTTAATTTCCCCCTTTACCTGGTTTGTTGGAAATTAGTGTTTCAGTCAAATAGGAGAATTAAATAAAACTCAAGTACTTGCATACCAAAGATATGGAAAACAGCTGTTTGGCCCAAGATTATTCACAAACAGTAATTCCTATATAGTACCTAGAACCAAATTATCTGGCATGAACCAAGGTCAGTGGCTGAAATGCCTAAGATAACAAGAAACCCACCTAAGGTTGTATTTTGATGCCGTCAGAATCCAACTTCTTGTTTTGGGCGCTGCCTCAGCAAGGCGCTGGAGCAAGAGCCGCTGCCATCTGATGTCAGTGGCATCACCCACGTGCCAGAAGTGTCACACATGATCAACACTTTACTGAACTGGGACCAGGGTGGGAGCAGGCAGATAAAGCAGAGGGAGCAGCAAAATAAACATGTACCTCTGCTGTTACAGGCCTAAACCACAGAAGATTTCTGAGGTGATGTACAGCATGCAGCTCTTCAGGCAGATATATTACTCTCCCATTCCACTGTGCTTATTTAGTGTATATTTATTCAGAAGTGTCCCTGCTGGGAGCTGCTCCTGCATGCTCATTCACTGTCAATTACATTGCCAGAAACACAGCAGCACCCACAGCAACATTTCTATTGCATTACAACTATTTCCTTAAGATGACCTTGGGTCCGAGATAGTTATCAGGAAAGAAATAAAACAAAAAGAGGAAAAAATGACCCAGCAACAGTTTGTAACGATTTGTTTGTGAAGGTGGTGTGATTCAAGCTTGCAAATTACGGGCAAACACTTTGTACTTGCTATGGCAATATAAAGCATCTCTTACTCAGAGCTCCGTGTCAACTTCTGCCTCTGTCGAAATTAATGCTTCCAATTAGTCCTGTTTTATTGCACATCCATCACAGGAGATTCACTGTTAGGGCTTTGAACAATACAAATCCATATACTGGTAATTATGAAAAAATACATTTAGCAAGACACAAATGTTTCATATTTATCAGCAGCGCCTTGGGTGCTTTACAGGTTTTTTTCTCACACATTTTTAATTTCTACAGTCAGATTAATCTTTGGGTTTAGTAACTAACTGAAGTCAAAGGCTGTATAACTCTTCACACTGGACTCAGGCTTGGCTACTTAGTGTTCCCAGCACGTCTCTCGAAAAATCATCTAGCTACCATGCATGTGTCCAAGGCACTAACTGATCTTCCAAGCTACGTGGCACACACCATGTAGGGGGAAAAAATATCCAGACTTATTCCTTGAAATTACATCATATTACCTAACTTACCCAGTGCTGTTTCCAAACATTCTCTCTTTTTATATGTAAAATCTTTGGCACATGGTAAAAATGTATGTGAAATAGCTTAGAAAGGACTGAAAAGATGGCAAAAGGGAAGACTGTACTTAAGGCACCGACCAAAATTATGGTTCCCTAATAAGCCTGTGGTTTTAAGAGACACATAACTGTCACAATAATTATTTAACTGGGCTAAAGCTTTTCAGGTTTGGAGTCAGTCCAGATGTGATATTTCCAGAAGATAGGAGCAGAATGAGCAATGTAAGGTGCAGCCCTGAACCGAAACAGAGGAAGTGCTTGACTCTGCTCGCTCACTAGGGTCTCAGGAGCAGCTGGACACAAACACCCTTTCACTACTGGAGCAGCCACTCTTGGCAGAGCATGATTAAAAACTGAATATGATGACAAAAATTCTTACAAGTTATTTTAAAAACAATCCCTGAAAACAAAAGAAATATTTATTTTTTAAAATGAAACATTATGCGGAACTGTTGGAAAGCAAAACAACTGACACCAAGCTTTAATCTCAGCAGGATTCTTTATTGCCCAGTCACCTACAGAGTGGCTCTGGAGGCACAGGGAGAGCACGACCTCCCTCAACAAGACCCTTCTGGTATAAGAGGACTGTCTGTGTAGCACTGAGCTATCTTAACAGCTCTATCTCACTGCCTATCATAGACCTTGATGGAAGTGTGGGACAGGGATGAAGGGGAAAGGGTACAGCTGGAAAGCTCTGCCTCTTAGTTTCTGGAATGGCAGCAAAAGAGACGTGCCCAAGGGCAGGCTGAGTCACTTTGCAAAGAGCTGCCCTGCTTCATTGCTGCTTGAAAGGGAAACATTTTAAATCTTGCTCCCTTTGTGGCTCCAGAACAACAGTCTAGTGATAAAGAGAGGACATCACAAACTCTGGGGCCAGGCATCAGATGCACGTAGCATCAGGGTTTTCCTGCTTGCTGCCATGCAGCCCATATGGGGGCCTGAGAGAAAAATCACAGGGAAATCTTAGCAGGGTTGCAACCAGCAGGTTGCTGTAGAAATTATTCCTTAAAATCTTTTAAGTTTTAGTAAAGATTCAGATCTTTTTCTACAACAGGCTAAAACTTGCCCTGTGGGGTTCCACAGAGGCTTTTTAACTCTAAAGGGCGTTAACTTTTCCACAAAAGATGGAGGTAAAGAGCCAGTGGATCACAGTTCTCCACCCACATGGCTGGCTGGCTGGAAGAGGTTCATTTGGTTTTTCCTGCAGCAAGACTTGTGGGGTGAGCAGGCCCCACCTAGCCCTTTTGTTTTCAATTCCTGGCCCAGGCAACACACATGCTTGACCATCTTGTAGGCACTTTAGAACAATGGACCAGACCCTCAGCTCATGTGAGTCGCCTGGCCCTACTGCAACCCAAAAAGCACTGCCAACTTGGAGCCATCCAGGGGCTGGCTCTGTACCTGGAATGCTGCAAGGCCAAGTGCACTCTTATCGTTTCATGACATTTTTAAAACACCCTGTAGGCCAGCAGTGCAGACCAACCCCTCCAAATCTCCAGCCTCATCACGGTGGCACAGTTCATTGACAGGATCATGTCAATGCTTCTCCCTCCTGCGACAGCGCTGTTGAGCTACTAGCCTTAAACAAACACGCTGATTGCAAGGGGGAGGAGGAAAGCGAGGACAGAAGGGTACGGGAGAAATGGAATAGTATTTTTAGATGGTAGGACAAAATAACCAATTGTAATCTCTGTTTAAAAAAAATGAATCATCCATTCATTCATTCACAGGCATGAATATGCTCAAACTCACCCTCCACAGAATAAGAGTTGCTGATGGCAGTTATGCAAATCCATTCCTAGCAGACGCCTGGTGGTGTACATTTACATGTCTTTCCGTGATGTGTGTATGATTATGCTGAAGAGTCTTCTTGTCCAAAGATGAAATCTCAGGACTGACAAGCCGTCCTTTCTGTGTACCCACAGGCACAGGCATGCTATAGCAGCAGTTGTGGGGGAATAAGGCTGGGCATATCAGTGTTATGTCTAATTCACATATACATATATATTTAATGTTTATTTTTTGTTTGTCTTTTTATCAATAAACAGATTAGGAAAAATGCAATCTTTTATACTTTAGGTCTAGGCTCCTCTTCCAGTAAACACATCAAGGTCTTTCATTTCCTGGAAGTTAGAAAAAACTACTGACATAGGCTGCCCGAGAAAGACAGTACCATGGATCAGATGGCTCATGCTGAGGTGGTCTGAAGTGTCCACACAGTGTGGTCTCCATTGGGACAGGAGATATAAATCCAGACTTGTGAGGCTCCTTGTTAGTCTCTATTACAGACCCTGGGCAAAATCATCTCATATGGAGGCATCATCTTGACATATGGCAAAATCTCCTACCATGTATGCACGGCATACAGCTTATGAAGATAAAATCCATTTAAAATGATGCCTGCTCACGCAAAGTGAAGCCACAATTGCATTTGCTTAACTCTAAATGTATGTCACGACGACTGAAGCTCAGCTCAGGCATAAGGGTTGAGTGCTCTGACTCCAATTCACAAGAGGTAAAAGCATCTTGAACTGAGTGGATGAGAGCCCTGATTGACACATTGACCTCAGCTAGACCTGGAGGGCCTTGCTGAGGCACACGGCTGTCAGACCAAGCAGAGAATTGCATCAACAGATATCAGGGAATGGCTGGGCCATTTGGGGAGGCTTCTTGTGATGGTTTAGGAGCACGAAGACTCGATTTCGTAACTGCTGTTCATTTGCAGTTTGCCTGATAGAGCACGTGACAATCTGATAATGGGGAGAGGCTGGAAAAATCCACTTTCTGTAAATACACTATGGGTTTTAGGAGTTTTAACATGTCTGTTCTCTTTAACCATTTACAGCTTACAATGATTTTTTTTTTTTGGATCAAGCAGCTTATTTGAAGACGAAGGGGCAGATCTGGTGGAATTTTATGTGGAATTTATGCGGAATTTCACACAAGGGCTCAGCTTGACAGAAACAACAAAATTCACCCAACGAAAAACCTGGTTCAAACCCACTCAATGGATTTATGTGACTGACCCCACAACATTTTGATGAGATGTAATCTTTACTTGTGTTCTGAGTTTCTAAAAAATGAATTTTTTTCTCTCTCTACTGTCACCAACATGTCAAGTCAAAGCTCAAAACTAACATGTAAATGGCAGCATTAACTCTTTAACTACCACTCCCTGGAATGGGGAAGATATTAGAGAGACTCCTGCAGATAGCAGGCTTAGAGCATTGCTGTAAGGAAGGAAAGAAAGAAGGAAGGACAAAGGAGATGTCCTAAGACAGAGAGTACAGAGAAAGACAGAGGAAGGAAAAAGGGGAACAGAGAAAAATAGGAATGGAAAATGACAGAGTATTCATATTTTCTTACTGAGCAATACTGGATACAAGAAATATGTCCAGACTAAATAACGTTATCTGCAAAGGTTAATTGCTATACATGGCCAAATCCTATTTCTGATCATTGCACAAACCTCCCATTGACATGGCTGAGATATTTACTCCATGCTGAATGCACATTATTTATACTTCAGCCCATGGATTGGCATCAGAGCTGGAACTGGGCCTTCTGTGCAGAATAAATCTGACATTCCTCCTTTCAACCTCTGTTTAACATTCTAGGAAAAACAAATTTCTTCATGAATATGTGCAAAATGTGCCAAGATGAATTCTGCCCTCGGACTGGCATTTCAGTGGGGCTATGCTGCTGTATTTCAAAGCAAAATTTGGCCTTCGACTCTAATTGCTCCCAATTCTAGAAATATTGAATTGATTTTCTTCAGACATGAACTGTTTTCTCCTTCATCACCGAGGTCTATAAAACAAGCTGAGTTCAAATTTCCTAGCGTCAGCTGTACTTGAGTTATGAGGGCAGAGAAGCTGCAACTGGAACAAATAGGAATAGCTGGTTTCTCTTCACGTCCACATATCATAAAAACCGCCAGGCTGATTTTGCTGAGAGTTCTTGAAATATTCACCTTTAGGCTGAGGCCAAGCCTGAAAAGTACACTGCCACCCCCTGAAGAACTTTCTTGAGAAAATTAGGAAAAAAGTGGAAAATGGGGATAAGCCTGGAAACAGAAATTGATCTGAAGCCGTAACAGTGGTTTGTTTCCACAAGAGTAATTAGCAATTCCCATGCCTCCATCATAAATTAGCTTATTAAGAGCCTACATGCTCCTGAGTGGGACTGTGGCTTTCTTATTTCCTAGAAGAGACGTTTTTGCTCTTAGCATCAGATAATCATAGGCTGTTTAGGGTAATTTTAATCTGTTTCTTATGTCTGGCAGACAGGAACCCTGCCATGATGACTACTAGGAACGTCTGCAAGACTTCACCCAGATCCTTGCTCACCGCCTGCTTTGGCAGCCCCATCTTTCAAGTTCAGCCTTGCAGTCCAGACCGCAGCCAGAACCATGCAAGCAGAGCTCCCGCTGCTGCTCACAAAGCCTGCCCAGGGGTTTTATCATCACCTGATATATTTAAGGCTTTCACATGGAGACACGTCGATCAGATGAGGGAGGGGCCCTCACTGCATTAGGCATTGCAGGGACATTGTAGTCATCCATCTGTTCTCCAGCAAACACTTGCACCCATGCTTGTCTTCTGCAGCTTTGATAACAGCAAGTAGATTTTTAAAAATTTGAGCCACTGGAAGCAAAAGTCCCAACTCCAAATGCTCACAATGGCTGGTTCACAGAGGAATTTGAATTTGGTGCTTAAAAAACAACTTACCTTGTTGCATATAAGATATACAGACTGACAAGAAAAGCTGTTTTAGTCCTAGTTGTCCCTTTTTTGCTAAAAATTATTTGCACTTGAAAACCTTCTGACCAGCCCAACTGTATGCACATCCTTAGCCAAAGGCAGTGGTTATGAAACACCACATAACTACCCCATTTCAAATGTCATTCCCTGGGACAGGGAATCTCTAGTACAGCATGCAGCCACCGAGGACATCACGTGGGGCCACCATGTGAAAACATGTTATTACTCAGTTGTCACGCTGTCAAAAGCTGCAACCACTCACTGCTCTAGTGAGCCATGAATGACTTGTTTTGCTCCTGATCAAGCTCTTCTGGCAAATATAGAAATACTGAAACAGAAATGCCCATATCTAGATCACCAGAAAGAGGGGATGCCAAGATGCTGAAACACGGGTTTGGTGGTTGGTTGTTTTTTTTTTTTTTTTTTGTGATCAAGGGCAAGCACTGTGGGCAGAAGACAGCAGTTTCTCAAGGACCCAGTTGTCTGCTCTGCCATTTTTGCTTCATGCTTCTATGACAAAAAGCTTGCGTAGTCCTCCTGTGCCATCAGGATTCCCCGTCAGGTTCAGTCTTGTCCTGATGCTCTGATGATGATCAGGACATAATGAGACACAAGGAGGAGCGCGATCTGCCTTTCCATGAGGCACCTACAATGCACTGAAGTCACAGGGGTTACAGAAGCAGAGCCAAGAGCAAATTTGGACCCATTATCTTTTGGCTGTTTTGAGAAATTAACTGTAATAGTGAAGCTGTTTCTGTTTAGAAATGGGTTACAGGGTATGCATATTTATGGGGCTTTGCTCCCCAAGGTGCATGCATGCAACTCCCATTTAGCTACTGTGGCCGATGTGGGAATGCTGAGAGGTGGAAAGACAAATTAGGAGGAGGTTTAGTACTCAGACTTTCAGTTAACATACAGCATTCCTATTTAAAAATAATAGAATAATGGTATTTATAAAGTATCTGTAACTCAGCATTCTGAAAAACAAGGCAACTTGATTAGAAAAACATTACAAACCCTGAAAATAATGATATAATGTGAGAGTAGCAACAATTTAAAAAAAAGCAGATACAATCTTGCCAAGAAGACTCAGAGGACAAAGGATGAGGAAGGTCTTTTTTTTCAATGAAAAAAAAAAGTTTTTTAAAGTGGGAAATAAGATCAGATAGATTTCAGGGAGGAACAGAAGAGACAGACAGTCATCAGGGCTGTGTGACATATCCCAGTAGAGAATATGCAGGATTTAGTAGTACTTCATATGAAATGAGCTACATTTAGCGGGCAGGTGACCCTTTCCAGTGGGTAGATGATTTAGTGTAGGCTCAACTGCCTGGGATGTGTATGTAGAGCAGCATGTCCTGGCCTGGACTCAGCAGTCCTGGAGGTCATCCGGAGGTCATGTAGAGGAAAAGAAGGTTATCAGAAGTAGTCAACATGGATTCACCAAGGGAAGACGACACTTGACCAACCTGATAGCCTTCTATGATGGTATGACTGGCTGGGTTGATGAAGGGAGAGCAGTGGATGTTGTTTATCTTGACTTCAGTAAGGCTTTCTACACTGTCTCCCATAACATCCCCGCAGACAAGCTAAGGAAGTGTGGGTTAGACGAGAGGACAGTGAGGTGGATTGAGAACTGGCTGAATAACAGAGCTCAGAGGGTTGTGATCAACAGGGCAGAGTCTGGTTGGAGGCCCGTAACTAGCGGTGCTCCCCAGCGGTCTGTACTGGGTCCAGTCCTGTTCAACATATTCCTCAATGACCTGGACAAAGGGACAGAGTGTAACCTCAGCAAGTTCGCTGACGATACCAAGCTGGGAGGAGTGGCTGATATGCTGGAAGGCTGTGCTGCCATTCAGCAAGACCTAGACAGGCTGGGCCGAGGGGAACCTCATGAAATTCAACAAGAGCAAGTGTAAGGTCCTGCACCTGGGGAGGAACCACCCCACGCACCAGTACAGGTTGGGGGCTGACCTGCTGGAAAGTGGCTCTGCTGAGAAGGACCTGGTAGTGCTGGTGGACAGCAGGTTGATCATGAGCCAGCACTGTGCCCTTGTGGCCAAGAAGGCCAATGGTATCCTGGGGTGCACTAAAAGGAGTGTGGCCAGCAGGTCCAGGGATGTTATCCTCCCCCTCTACTCCGCCCTACTGAGGCCACATCTGGAGTACTCTGTCCAGTTCTGGGCCCCCCAGTTTAAGAAGGACAGGGACTTGCTTGAGCAAGTCCAGCAGAGAGCTACCAAGATGATCAGGGGACTGGAGCATCTCTCTTATGAGGAAAGGCTGAGTGGCCTGGGTTTGTTCAGCCTGGAGAAGAGAAGACTGAGGGGGGATCTTATCAATACTTATAAATATCTAAAGGGTGGGTGCCAAGAGGATGGGGCCAGACTCTTTTCAGTGGTGCCCAACAACAGGACAAGGGGCAATGGGCACAAGTTAGAACACAGGAAGTTCTACCCAAACGTGAGAAAGGCATTCTTTACTGTGAGGGTGACAGAGCCCTGGAACAGGCTGCCCAGAGAGGTTGTGGAGTCTCCTTCCCTGGAGACATTCAAAACCTGCCTGGATGCAGTCCTGTGCACCCTGCTCTAGGTGTACCTGCTCAAGCAGGGGGGGTTGGATGAGATGATCTCCAGAGGTCCCTTCCAACCCCTACCATTCTGTGATTCTGTGATTCTGTGAGTGTGCTCTTGCTGTCCATACAGCAAAAATAAGAATACAGGAATGATGTCTGCAGCTTAGGGAGTACTGATGCATTGCTCGGGGTTAATTTGTTTTATGGATTCACTTCCTGACCATGTAGTCAATGAGTCCAGAAACTATAAACACCAAACTTCAAGCATGCCCTGTTGCATCAATAAGTGACTGTGAAGAGCTAGGCTTGGGCATCACATGGATGTTTCTGTTTTTCTTCAAAAGGAACGTCAGAGGCTGCATGCAAAGGAACATCAGGACACACAAGGAAAGCAATCTAAGCCTTGACATCAGATCTGCTGCCCTGCCCACCCCTGCCTTTCCAGGAGTTGCCAAAGGAGCCTTCTTGTGAAGCTGCAGAAGGGCTGTCTGCAATTCCTGGGAGGGGCTATACAGGGTCTGTTGTGTCCCCATGGTGTTCTGGCCTCCTCCAACCCAAAGTGGGGCAGGACACAGCTGATCCAGCCCACTTACGCCCCACTCTGACCCTGCAATTAATGGGGCAGGGATTTAAATAAAGGGACCTATTACAGCATGCTGCAGCCAGCTGTTTTTTTAAGGATATAGTAATGCATCTATCTCTCTGTCTATCTATCTACCTACCTACCTACTACGTATACTGTTTTGTATCTATGTATCTAGATACAGAAATAAACAGTATAATCCATATACACCGGTATAAGATATTGTGTTGTTACAATAGTTAAAAACATTTGGTGCCAAATTTCACTGTTGCTTTGCCCAGCCGGACATCCTCCAGTTGATTCAATATATTTTCATTAAATTATTTGGTGGAGAGAGAAGTACACAGGCAGCATCTTTCTGCAGCTGCCCTCACACACAGGCATGACAGCAGCCAAAGACATGAGGGCACAGCGGCATGGCAAACCAACCTCCCTCAGGTTTCTGTTCTATTTCTGTTCTGCTAAAGGGTAGGAGCCCCAACTGAGTAGCTTGCTAGTGAGTGATAGCTGGGATGGAAATTAAATAGATGGAACATTTGCCCGCATGTACAGAGGGGGGGCAAATAGGAAGGGAGGGGGAAACAGTTGATACATAGCAGTCACTGTAGAGCAGTAAATATTAGCATTAATTTTGCTCATCACAACTGCACATTCATTATAGCTTTCCACATACCAAATCCATAAGTCTATATGTGCTGAGCCAGTGGCTTGCCATAGCAAGCAGCAAATAATGAATGATGTATTACCTCTCTTATAATGGATTGGTTATTTCAACCATACTTGCCGTGATGTGATGAAATAAATGACAGCAATTTTGCTAATACACGGGTTTTCTGCTCTCCCCCTCCTTTCAAATAGGGCGGAAAGGTGTCCTTTAACATTTAAAGCCATGGAAGAACACAATATGTATGATGGTAAATGACTATAATGTAGTATGCTATAAGCTGTAAGTACCGTCTGCTTTGAAAGGAAGCTGATATGAGGTATAAAGAAGGTATTTTACACACGATAGAGGTAATAAATCTAGAGTTTGCTGGAGGATTTAGATCCAACTGGAAATAAATCCACTGCAAATATTTTTGAAGTATTGTATAGCTACATTAAGAAAGGACTCTGCCACTGAGCTGAAAGTACTTCTGGTTCTGGTGATATTACAGCTTTGCCAGTCAAATACTGATCATATCAATCAGTTTTCTATTTCAGACAGATGATGGGAAATGTACGGCATGAACAATGTATTGCATGAGCAATGTTACTATATTCTCCATTAAAATACAACACTCCATTCCATAGCAAAGAATTGCTGGTTAATGTCATCTGTTTGATAAAGAAACTGGATGAGGTGAGTACATCATGGCCCTCTTCCTTCCCTATGCTCTGCTTGCCTTGTTCATGAGGCCAAGCTGTGACCAAGATATTGGAAAAAGCAGCCAGGAGCAAGTTTCCATGAGCCTAAGCCCAGTACCGGCACGTAGCAACTGAGAGTCCTTGCCCCAGGGAGCTCAGAGCAACATCGCCAAATTCAGCCTGCACAAACCCAGGAGAAGCAGGTGTGGCTGGAGACTCCTGCAGAGTGGTCCCTCCATGCCTGCAGGAAACACACAGGAAAAGGACCTTGGTGACACCTCCCTGATATCTTGGGGAAGGAAACTACCAGACAGGAGGAAAGCAGAGGTCATTTCAGGGCTGGGAACACTAGTAAATTCTTAGGATAACATGGATGACCCCACGTTAAAAAAGATTCAGGTTTGTTCAAGGTAAGATGCAAAGATTCAGGGTCTGATCCTGAGGCCACCACCATCAGTGGAAGGATTTCCACCAATCTAAAGTGGCTTTAGATAAAACCCTTAGTTTGTCTCTCATTTTGTACAAGCACCTGGGCCCTACTCTGTCCCCACCAAATGGCAGTGGCCCCACATTGCTCTAATCCTTGGCAAGGGGACAAAATCATGCTGGGAACTCAAATAACTCCCACAGCGTGAGGACTGCTTTGCCCTTCAGTATGGCTGGATGCTAAGCCAGCTGTTAAATGCTCCCTGCAGCCAGCTGCACTTTCTCCAGCTGCTGTGGCTCCCATATTCCCTCTGACAAGAGGCACCACCTCTCAGTGATATGGCAGTTTCCCCTTCTTTTTGCTGGCTTGGACATAGAAGTCCCTGCCACCCCAAGGATTCTTGTTCCTCATCGGGTTATTCATTTTCCAGCACTCCCGTTGCTTGCTGGGGTTCTCCGTCCTCAAAGTTTTATCAGACCCAGCAGACGGGATCCCACAGTGGCAGTAGTCGCCCTTGGTGTTTATCATCGCTAGTATTACCGTTTTTCACCACAGACTTTTTTTTCCTGAAGAATGCTGACTAGTCTCTTTCCCTTCTGCCACTTTGCTCAAGTCACATTTGCCCTCAGAGAAAAATGTGGCAGCATCATGAACAGGAACGGAATCCTTTGTCATACAGAAAGACAAGGATGCAACACGATTATCATGTTAACCAACTCACTGCCCTTTGGATGTTTGGCCCATATCCAGCAAAATGACATCAATATGGTGCTCTGGGCATATGTTGCAAGTTGTCAGATTCTACTGAAATGTCAAACAGTGTCCTGGATAGGGCAGGGATCTCAGGGGCTGATCAGCAAAGCGCTGCACATCTCTGTGCCTGGCTGGATCCACGCTCCCTCAGCAACACATGCAGCACACTGCATGGGGGCAGCAGCGCTGCTCACCCACCCTCTTGGAACACCACTGAAATCATCCCCTGGGGGCAAGCAGGCCGAGGGATACCCTTCACAATTTTCTACAGCAAACAGTAGGTGCAATAAGCCAAAATAGTAAATGGACATCTGGCCTCACCTTGCTAATAGAGAGCCTTTTCTTGCGGGATTTCTTTAAGATCTTCTACTGAAATGCAAGTATTTTAGAGAGCCTTGCATGCTTTAGCTCAGGTAAATGAGGGATTGAATTTATAGCCGTATAGACCATTGGAGCCCGAGAAGCCCCAGCTCCCAGCAGGGGCCCATATGCTGATGAAGTTCTGGCACCCATTTGCTAGCCACTGAGATGTGACCTACCCATGGTGGGCAAAGGCACAGAATGAACCCCCTCTTCCAGCACTGGGTTGCCAGTTATACCCCTTTCCTGGTGCTGTCACATACAAACCAGGCCAGCGCCAAATCCCAGGTATGGTGTTGCAAATCCAGAGTCAGGACTTTGCTTCCAGTGGCTTCCTCAGGCTTGGTAACAGTACAGCCATGACCACAGCTTGCCCTTTTAGCAAATGAAGGTTCGTTTCCTACCCAGTCCATCTTTTGTCTTCTCCCTAATGCATCAGCGAAGTTACAAAGCCGAATTTCCATGGCAACAGACTGTGAGGTCAGAGAGAAAGTATTAGGCAGTATCAAGCATCTAAAGTGGAATTGGGAAAGGGAAAGAACAAAATTACTTAAAAACTTAACAGTCATAGCAGAGGGAATAATGAAAAAAAAAAAAAAAGACAGGTCAGATAATCTCCTCCTGGTGTGAAGCCTCCTTTCAGTTCCTGACAAAGCCAGTGCCGGCATAAACACCCTTTTGTACACGCAGAACCCCAGTTTCTCCTTGCTTCCTTCAAAGTCAACAGCAAGTCCAATGGGAGGTAGATATGGTCATCCCAGGAACTGCAGAAGAATTCCCAGCCATCAGGAAAGTTTCCCAGTGCCTGCCTCTTCTTGCTTAGTGAGAGCCCGTTGCATATTGTCACACACCTCTAGTGAAAGAACATCACCACCTCCACAGATGGTGGGACATGGAGATTTTGAACATTTTTTTTTTCTAAACAGAGAACACACCGATGCCTTTTTCCTTTAATCATCTTCTCAAAGGTGTAGTGACCACAGCCTAAAGCTATGTTTAATTAGCAATCAACTGTTCACTCCCTAGGGTAGCCCAAAACCAGGCTCCTACCCTGTGACTGGATGCTCCCAGGGGACCGGACACCAGTGCCCCCAGCATCCGCATCGCATGCCCCATGGAGGCAGTGGGGTTGCGGGGTGAGTGCTGCATGGCTTAAAGATGGACACATGACTTTCACAAGGTCAAGAGATAGGGGTGTGAGGTGGGAATACAGATTTGCCCCAGCGACTCTGCCATCCCTTTGGGGTTTGACAAATTGTCACACATGAGGTTGTGTTTTTGCAGAAAGGCTGGCGGTTTTCTCATATTTTTAATAGGGTCTCTTGCTGTGCCTGTGACGCAGGCACTGAGGCAAGCCCCATGAGATGCGCCTGTTGTTGCAGCTGTCACACAAAGCTGGCACATATGGACTGAAGCCCTGTTGAAAGCCTTGCTTTCACTTTAAGCAACGCCATATACTGCACATCCATGTTTGTTACCACATTACCCTTCCAGGCGATGATCTAGGACCTATAGTTCTTCAGAGAAACCCAATTAAGGACGTTGCATGAGCCCCTCTTCACATGAAAGCCACCAATTCATTAAGCTACAGGCTTGCTGCCTACACCCAAGGAGCAAAGTGCGCATTTCCCCCGCCAGCAATGCTCCCTCCCCTCCTTCCCACGTGATCGGCATGTGCTCCACATCAGAGGAGACAAGAGGCTTTGGGGTCTCTGGGTTCCCCACAAGGGATTTTTCTCCCTTACTCAGGAAAAGTAGAGGAGGCATGTGGTATCAGACCCTGAAAACATTCTGGTGGTGTTTGGAGGGGAGGCAAGCAGATATGAAGAGAAACCTCCAGCGCCTATCTGGGATTTGTAATGTGCATGGGCCTTTGTGACTTAAATTACTGCTTTTTCCACTGCTTGATCTGAGAGCATATTTGAGTCGATCTGAATATCAAAGTAATTCAGAAAGGCAGTGGGGCAAGGAGTAGGGCAGAGACTGACAGGAAAGTAAGAAACCAGGGAGGCGGTACGGAGATGGTATTGCAGACAGACCAGATTAAAAGATGAAGAAAAGAGGTGACATGCCTGGCCAGCAGGCAAAACTGCTCAACTTAAATATGCTTATTTTTTCCCTGCTTAATTTTCTGAAACAGTCATTTTATGGTCTATTCATAGGCTACATACACCCTCTTTGAAAAAAAGGTTTTCTGACATGGGGTGACAGAAGAGCTATGATACAGCTTTGCACCAAAGTACTATGGAGTAACCCCTGCTGTAAGTCTGTTCCTCTGAACCACATCTCCAGAACAAATCCAGAGCTTGACTTGGCTCCCAGGGATGTACATTTAGCACACTTGGCCAGATAAAATCATAAACAAAACCCATTAGTTGAAATGACACTCTGCGACCCTGAAAACAGAAGGGGAATGTATCTGTGCATGGTGGGACACAGAGGTACTGAAGTGCTCCAGCCTCTTCATGGTATGTTGGTGGCTCTAGGAGGTGGAACATATTCAAGTCCACAAAACAGAGCAGGAAGAGTATATCCACAGCCCCTCTGGAGAAGGAACATATGGAAGAGCTAATCATGCCTGAAAGACTGGACCACCACTGCTTTTATTATCAGTATCTTTTCCCAGCAGAACACTCCTTGTCCATAATGCCAGGAAAAGCCTAGGAGGCATTAAGAGAGAGCATGCCAGCCCCACCACATGTTCCCCATAACTCTGACTCTACATAAATCCTTCACTGGGTCACAAAACCAATTCACACACATGAATAAGGACCATAGCCTGTGTTAATATCCAGGGATTCATCAGTAACGGATGACGGTGTTGTCACCAAGAGGATGACTGTTTGGGAGCTGTATTACCAATGGCTTAAAGGGAGCAGGAGATGCTTGCAGCTATAAAATTTTACGCATACATATTATGAGTCTGTGTGTATAAATATATATGTGTACGCCTATGTACATACACACACACAAACCTATAATTGGTATTTTCACACTCATACTGCCCCTATGATTATGATAATAATTAGCATTATTATTCTATTAATTAAAATTTTCTGCTGTCTTGAATTTAAAGATAGCACATATGGTGGTTTGCGTTACTGAAGTATAAAATAATCAGTCTTTGTTTGACTCAGAGCTAAGTTTCCTCTCGCTTTTCCCCATATGCTGTTTCGAGGGTTAGCTTTGCTGTGATTTCCTTCCCTCCCTTATTGATATTGAAATATTCTTACTTCTGATTCTTTTTTCATTGCTCCTATTGGTTTCACACATTTTCTTCACATGGTCATGGGTACTTACTGTTTTTATGATTTGCACATTTTCACCCATCTATAAATTGGCTCTCATACAAGTCAGTCAAAATTACATTTTGATTAAAAAAAGACATAACAATGTCATTTTTTCCATCCAGTTTTCAGACTGGTTTTGCAATGAGCCAATTAACAAAATCTTGACTTGTTTATCTGCAGTTTCCAGGCTGGATTATAGCTGCATTTGGGGGGCCATTTTCTGCCTCTCTGTTTTGTTGAGAATCTACTCCAAACTTGGCAGCTACTGAAAAGTTGCGTGCTCTTCTCACAACTTGTCATCTTCCATCTTTATTCAGGCATTGCACTTGGCTACCTTTTGAGGCTTAAAATTAACATGTTGTTATTGTTTCTGAAGACCCTTCAGACTTTGACTCCTACCTTTTGGAGAAATTTTGACTTCTGTTTATGTACTTGCTCATAATTTGGGTTCTGTTTCCAATCTGTCACTTGCTAAACCATCTGTGCCATCTGGAATGTGCCTGGCCCCAATTTGGTGGAATTCTCTTCCTTATGAAATTCATGAGATTCAGCCTGCAGATGCTTTCACTGCTTCTCTGACAAATTTACTTAATTTGGCAGCTTTGAGGTTTGCATTTGTGTCAGTTTCTAGGACTGCATCTTGTTGTTATTATGCTATAGGTGGTGGGGGTATATGGAACATGGATACGTAGGAAACATGAGAAATCTTCCAGTTTCAACAGCTTTGACATAAAAGTGAACACAAAGATTTGGGTACTCAAGATCTTTATGAGCACTTTTTCCTCCAGTATGCCATAAAATCACAGGTACTTGAGAGTGTAGGTGTAATGTAAATGAAATTCCCAGCTGTGCACAGGGTCACCATTGGGTGTATATTCCAGATTAAGTGGTGCTGCAGATACAGCATCCAGGAAGAACTGGAATAGCCAACACACTGGCTCAATTATTCTGCTGAGGTGAAACTATACTTAACCCTTAAGGTATAAAAATATACGTTAATTGTATATTATATCATATATGTAAATTAATAATATACCTTATTAATATATTAGTGTAATTAATTAATATAACATAGTAATATAATAATATATATAAGGCAAAACCTAATAAGTAGATAAACCCTTCATTTTTGTGAGAATCTTTAGCTCCCAAGAAGCAAAACCATACTGGAGATATCCTGAGGATCTAATTTTGGTGCTTTCCAAACCAACTAGGTGGGCCCAGTAGGTTCACAAAGGCTGACAAAATTGGCCTAACTTTTAACGGATTATCTGGATGACCCCTTGCTAATCAAAATATGCTGGACCAGAGGTAAACAAGGTCTATGTGCTTCTGAATTTGGCATTATAAAGTTTACTCACTTCTCAATGCCCAGCATCAAAAACCTTACAGGAAAACTTTCCTACCTTTTTATTTGCTGACTCATCCCTTTTCCGGATCAAATTCAGCTCCTAGGAACTAATGTTTTGGTGTACAATGATGGAAAAATTTGGTCCAAAGAGCACAGTTCTAACAAAATAGCCAAAATTAGAAATGTATTACATTTTATGTGAAATAAAAATGAACTTTTCCATAAGTTTTCCCCCACCCCCTGTCAAACTACAAGTCCGTAGACAGAGATCATCAAATGGGGACATGTAAATTTAAGTATGTTAATATGTATTCTAGCACCTTACAAAAGTGACCTGTTATCCAGGGGGGTAATCCCATCCAGCTAAAGTGATTTGGAGAAAATGCAAAAATCAGGTAATAAAAAAACTCTTGAAGCCAGATGGTACGTAAGTCCATCCTGCTGTGCTTACCTGTTTTTCTCTGTCACTCCCCCATGGCTGCCATGGCTCAATCCACTTCATATTATGGCATTAAAGAAAAGTTCTGACGGTTGGCATTTAATCTGCTAGGTTGTCATCAGAAAATGTTCGAAGTAAGCAGGTGGCCAGGGAGAAACCCTACCAAACCAGGTTGTGCTCTACATTGAGAAGGAGAGAGGACACCATTCACAACAACCTTCCCTGAATAATTTCCTTGCACCTATCAACATTGCCATGTGTTTTGTGTGGCAATCACAGCTCTTTGGAAAAAATGCTACAGTAGGACCACAGCAAATAGGGAAGGGGAAAATAAACAGGCTTTGCTGGTTATGTTTTCTTCTTCAGTGCAGGGAGTCACAGAGCTGTATTTTGCATTATTAACAGCAACCCAACTGCCATGGCATGAAGCTCCCACTAAGATCGGATGATGAACCTGACACCAATTTGTGGAGTTGCACTGTATTTCCACATCCTAACTTTACTGCCCCCCTCAGATATAACATTAGCTGTTTTTGTGATTACAGTTGTGTTTAGTAATAATAAAACACACAAAGAAGCCATATAAGGTTAAAAGGTGCTATCTGAATTTACATTTGTTAATGTCATCAGCTTAAAAGGCTCCTTTGGAAGACCCAAATTGCTGTGGTCTGGATTGATGCTAATGGGCAGCATCCCAGCGGGAAGATGATGCGTGCTTCATCACGATGCTGGAAGGACTTTGTCTGCTAGCCAAAATCTCTCTCCTACTGTTTATAAAGCAGTAACTCACTGAACTATCCCCCTTTTTACAGTTCATTACTGCGCAGTCTTTTAAAGGGGTTGGCTGCTGTTCAATTTCATGGCTTCAGAGTTGCAGAAAAGCACCTTTCAGGGTATCTAACCTTCCCTGCAAGTTCATGGCTTCTCAATGCGCTAGGTAATATTTCATCAGGTCTCTTGCTCAGAAATGCCCCGTTTGTTGCTCCTGTGATAATCCCAAGCGAACAGAAAATTCATCAGTTCCGTGTACCACAAGTAATTAGAACTGGGGCTGCATATCATTCCCATGAAGTTGTATGGATCAGGATTTTAAACATGAAATGGTTTTCAGTGGATTCAGCACTTGCCCTCTGAATAATGCAGCCTATGAATTGAAAGTGCCTTTAAAAGATTATATTTTTATTCTTTATTGTCCTCAATTAGTGTTGCCATAATTTAAGAACAAAGCTGGTATTTGTCCTTTTCATAGGATACTAGGTTTGTGGTGAAAGGTATCATCACATTGTACGTGTTGTAACTTTTTAATTCTCCAAACAATTTTTATAATTCCCTTCAAATAATGGATCTCCCTTGTGTACTCATATTTTCACTTTTGATTGTAGGCAATTAATTTTTATTACCATAAAAAAGCCTTCTGAAACTCTTTTATGATGAGCTTGTTTTATTTATCTAATCATTAGTCTGTGATGAAAGCGACACTTCTAACAGCTCAGTCAAAAACCTTCTACTGGCAACATATATAAACCTGCTCTTAGGGGTTAATCTTCTATTAGATTACAGTTACTGTAAAAGCTGGCATTCAATTGTTTAATAGGTTTTCTTAATTCCAGTCTTCCACACTCTAGAATAGAGCAAAGAAATAGCTAGAAGTTGATGTTAAAAAAGGTCTTCAGGCTTTACTGCTGTCACATGGTTTCCTTTGCATGAACTGGTAATTACTTACAGGCTTTTTATAAATAAAAATTCCTTTTATTTCCTTTCCAGACAATGCTATCAACGTTTTAATAAAACATTTAGGAGTTACTGGGAGACACAAACTATTTCTTGAATGAATTGTAAACATCAATTTATACAGATGAGTATGTACATGGCTTCCACAAGCTCGTGCTGGCCGCCAGCACTTTCAGCCACGTCTCTGGCAGGAAGGAATTTATTTGAATTCACAAGATGGTTTTGAAAGAAAAGAAAATGCACATCCTTTTGGGGTACCACTCAGCTGCAGATAAAGACTATTCTGATCTCTGGGAGGGCTGATGAGAACCATACATAATCTGACTTGTCTCAGCATTAAAACACCTAATACAATTAGTTCAGTCCCTACGAGATGGAAATTTTGTTTCTAAGCACACATTTCACTTGACAATGCATGTTGTTTGTGAGTGGACTCCATCCTGGGCTTCGAGTTCTCAGCACCAGGTGGGACTGAGAGCAGCTGAACCAAAAGTCTTTTCTGGGACCTGCCAGGAGTGTATATGTAGGAGTGTATATTTTTGTGACTTTGGTAGTTGCTGCAATGATATTTTTGCTTATTGACTGAATACAAATTTTATTTAAAAATTTCAGGCACTGCAGGAGGAACCCAAAATGACACTAGCCTTATAACTGAGGAAAACACACTAAAGGAAACTAAGGGAAACAGATTATAATTTCATATAATGGAATATGCTAAGGAGTGAAAAAAAATGCTGATTCCTGAGGACTTTGCCATTTTTCTTTTCAAGTCTCTTTCTAATGCACTTACAAATGCATAAATTGTTCTAATTCTCTTAGGTCCTAGAAAGCAAATTGGTAGGGTAAGAACTATTTTCCCTTGTCAAGTTGGGCACCCTACCTAGTTACAGAAATGAAGACAGTCTGCTTCCTTCTCACCATGCCATCATGATCAAAGGACAGGATGTGAAAATTTTCCTCGCTGGAAAGTGCTGCTATTCAAAGCCCTTTGTAGGCACCTCACAGCAAAACACAAGTGTCTGGTACGAGATGAAAAGAGAGCTCATGTATTTATTTATTCAGGATGGCATTTTGCAGCCCCAAAAGAAATGTATGTATGCATGCATGTATGCCTGTATATGGGGGTCGCTAAGGAGGAGAGTGCTGTCTGTGGTGCTCTCTCTTTCCCCTGGGCAAAACCTCAGCCTTGAAGAGGACTTGCAGGCTGCCGCTGGCTCCTGGCGGGGCTCTGCCATCCCTTCCTCTGTTACCAGGCAACACTATCAGTGATGCTGCACATGTGCGCTGGACATTAATTACCACTTTTTACTTGCTGTTTATATTTTCATTTATGCATTTTCCTTTAGAAACATGAGGCATTCTTGAGTGAATGAGATTTTCATTGAAAGGATGTCCCATACCCATAAGCTAACCGGGCCGGAGGGTAAAATGTGCCCCAGTGCAGGGCAGGTGGAAGACCCCTGCACTCCTGCTCAGCTCCAGCCACACTGGATGTGGCCTCAGCCTCAGTGTGGCTGGCAAAGGCTGTGCCGCGACTGCCTGCAACCCAGGGCTTCCCGGCACAGTGCCCGGCTCTCCCGGCTTGTACCCGCTACAGCAGGTGTTCATTATGTTGAGGAATTAAACCCTCAATCCCACAAATAAAAGTTGCATTGGGATCAGTGGAAATTTTATCTGAGCTGAGGATTTCAGCATGTGAACATGTTACCATCCAGGTAGTTCAGATAGTTAAGGTATGACTTTGTCGGGTTTTGTAAAAGCAGATGTTAAGAATCGGACATGTGAAAGGGCAGGCAGTAGCTATAAAGTAATTTAGTGCATGTCATGGTGAGTGCATGGTGATCTGTCCCCCTGTACAGGAGGGACAGGCATTTGAGGAACAGGAACGACATCTATAGAGCAATACCTCATTCCTTCACTCTGATATATTCAAGCCAGAGATGGAGTCAGGAGACATCAGGGCTTGGGTTAAGTGTGTGGTGTCCTGCACTACGCAAGACAAAGCCATAGCACTGGACATTCCCTTTCATCCTACTTGGAGACCTCATTTCTCAGCTCCTGTTTCGAGGCCTGTTTTCTACCAGCTTTAATTACACACTGATGTTTAAGGGAGAAGCAATGAGCCACACACTGTATGGCTATTAATGAAAATCCCATTGGTGCGGGTGGGCAGCGCTGAGCTTGGCACATAGGGGATAGCGGCACTGAGCTAACCCTGCCCAGGGCAGGCACCAGCAGTGGGGCTGCAGGCAGGAGCACATGGCATCACCACCGCCTTGCCTCCTCCACTGGCCTGCACAAGCATACATGCTGAATAGAAATTCTGTACAAAAAGAGACTACGGTCTGTGAAGCAAAATGCAGGAAATAAAAAGAAGCAAACTCGACAGGCACATCCACCGACCCCTCTTCTGGCTATGGATGCCTCCATTTCTGAGCATCAATGTCAGAAATCTCACAGCATTCTGATTTTGAACAGGCTGCTACTACCTGTCCTGTAAAAACTTACTCCCCAACCTTCACAGTGTTTTAGACTGAAGTGCCCCAACTCATTAGTCCCATTTAAAAAGCCAAGGTTTTACTGTAGGAGACTGTCTCACCATCATAAGCAGCATCCCTTTTTTGCTTCCAAAACACTCTTCCATCATTCCTCCATGCTAGTATAGTCTCTGTGTCTGTGGGCAGTCTGCGTTTTCTGTAGCTGCACATATAACAGATGTGAAAATGTTCCAGGAGACACAAAACATGTTTTCAGAAAGGGAGAATTATCTATCTGTCATTACCCTGCCTCTGGATTCACTGCAATAACACAATACTTTCAGTGTCTTACAAGAACCTCCAAGAAAGAATTTAGGGTATATGGCTCTTTTAATCCTCATAAATCTGGAATTACCCCAATTACCAAGAAGAGACATCATTAAAAAGGAATGACTGTGCAACCACCTTCTCAACATCACTGTCACTACAGTGACAATTTAATTAAAACTGCTGTGCATTTGGTTATAATTAGTTTGTATCTATAAAGAATATACAGATTTTTTAAAATTCTCAGACCGCGCTCATCAAAACGCACCTCAGCGCCACTACTTAGGGATTACATCAATCAACAGATTTTATCATTCTTGAAGATACATAAGTATCTCAAAGGAAAATCCTCATCTTCATATGGGATCTTCATGCTAGCATATAAATGGACTTGACTAGAAATAATCATCTTTACTGCAAAAAACATGACCCCGAGTGTATGAATATCATGTTCATTATACAACACTCCACATTTTTTGTCCTGTGCTTTGCTGTCTGACATAGGAGATAAAGAGGGATGTGAGGGAATTAGAAGGTAAACAAAGAAAAAATTAATTTTAAATTTATAGTACCATTTTTTTGTCAGCAGAAGTCTGCTTGGCTCTGGTCTTGCACACTCAGGTGTAAATCTGGAGCAGCTGCCTTGGTGCCTTTGGAGTTAGGGGAGCCAAGTGCTTGCCCATCGAAAGCTGATGCTGCTCTCCTTCCCAGATCAAAAACTTGGGGAAATGTTTCACTGATTCCTGCCACGTTTTGTGACTTTCTTCAAACATGTAAGCAGCCCCACTGAGAAGCTCTGCTTCACTTTTTAATAAAAATATGTTTCTAACCCATATGAGCCTTTAATGCTTCAATATTGAAAGGCAACTAAATGAACCCCAAATGCATTTTCTAATCTCACATTATTTAAGCCAATTTCAGGATTTCTCAGAGCCTGACTAATGATTTTCAAGCACTTAGGACTGCAATGCCTCCAGCTGGGGATATCCATTTATTTTATTTGATAAATTACTTTAGAACAACTGCTCGCCTTTTCACATGTCTGATCCTTGACATCTGGTTTTACAAAAGGAGATCCCAAGCCTGTTCCACCAGGAAGACTGTGGCACTCACTTCAGTCAGACCCTCCGCCAGCACTTTTTCGATCCGGACACTAGAGCACTGACAATATCCCACCTTCACAAAGCAGAGCTTAAGACAACTCTAAGATACGTTTGGCCCAGGGATGCAAAAGATGCTGACATAGTAAAGGAAAGGCCAAGCAGTGAAGAGAAAAGCCATCTCTGAAGTCAAGGAGGCTGAAGTACAGTGGAGGGGGCAAAGGTTGCCTTTGATCTCCTGTTCTTTTCTGACTTGCTGGTCTCTCCAGAAAGATGAAATTCAAATATTACCTCTGTCTGTTTTTCTGTCATGCACCTGATTTGCAGACCTTACCAGAGAGAGGAAAGAAGGAGAATAAGGCAGATTGAGTAGTTTGCATGCAATTAGTGGAAAGAATCAGGCAGTGCTTTCAGTGTCAGCAGGTTGTATCTGCTGGAGCAAAACCCAGCTCTCATGAAGTACTGTCATGACATCTAGAAAAGAAAACATGCACTTTAATACCTGGATGTTGTACAAAAAAGCCAGTGCTGGGTGGAAGAGTGGGAGATCCAGGAACGCAAGCTGCCCATGAGGTTAAGCTGTCTTGCCAGCATAACGGGCTGGGAAGAATATGGCCGGCAACACACTTTGCCATTGCTCTCAAAACCAGTAGCTTGTACTCTATGTTCACTGCTGTGTATGCAGAGCATGGCTGGGGTGTCCTGGCCACAGCTCTGAGCTGATGGATGCTGCTGCCTTAGAGATATAGGACAACTAGAGCTGCCTCTATTAGTAAAGGCAAAGCAAAGATAAGGTGGTTCTGGCACCCCTTCCCTGCAGGACGGCGGCATCTAAAAAGGCCAGCCACAGGCTAGACCTATGCCTGTAGGTTGCCAAACACCTTAGTCAATGGTGAGGAATTACAGTTGAAGTTTGCTGAAGAGGAAGCATCAGGGAAGAGGGAAGGTTTGCCACAAAAATAATCATCTGGGAGATTGCTTCTCTGTTTTACTTTGTTACCATATGGAATTCTCATCAAAACATGTGTTTTTCTGCTACTGCTGCTGTATTTCAGACTTTTTTTTCTTTTTGGTAGCATTGTGTGTCGTCTCCCAACTGCGCTGTTTATGTTCTCCTCAGCTTGCATACCAGCTGCATGGGAACACTCTGCAGGTTGCCAATAAACACAACTGGAAGCCGATGAGACAAGAGCATCTTTGAAGATCCAGGCGCTGTGTTTGCTTTGGGATGACATGCCATGCCAGATTAAAAGCTCTCTGTATATCCAGACGCTGGCAATAACACGGACACTTCATGCAACACAAATCATAGATTAGTATGGTCACCTCCTGATGCAGGAACCACAAGGTTGCTTAGCTTTTAGAGCCAGATGAAGAGCACAGTCAGGATCATTTGACTTATATACCTTCTCAGAGCATCATTCCTAGCGAGAGCTTCCAAAATAATTCAGGTTTTTGTTTAAGTGCTGTCTGGTTTGTTCGACTGCACGTATCATCTGTAAGGTCACCCATTCATCTCACACACGTAACTGGATCTCCGTCTCAGACCTTCCCCTTCCCAGTTCTCCCTCTGTTCCCCAAGTAATTGAGCAAAGCCCCATGAAAACTGATGACGTTAGATGCAAGCTGGATTTGACCTCACCTGGATATCTCACTGTGCTGGATATCAATACTGATCTGTGTGCAGACTGGTGATTGTGTTTATTATATTCATTCATGCTTAGGAAAGTAAAGAAAGAAAGAAAGAAACATCCCCCCTCAGTATATATATATCAGCACCCCAAAACAATTATGGGTTAATCATAAACTGCTTCTGCATGTAGGACAATTAAATGTTTATTGGAAAGGCAATTACTGCTCTTTAAGCCTCGCACATCTTACTAGTGCCACAAGCAAGGTTATAGGATATGGTGAAGACATGTTGTTCTGCCAAAGGCCTGATAAATATACCTGGCTGTGGAAAGCCTGTGCAAAGCCGTGATGGCCATGGGACGGGACCTGCATGATGGCATTGGGATTGGACTTGCTTCATGAAAATGGGATGATCTTAACATGAAGTTACGCTGTGACAAGTGCAGTCAGTGGCATAAAGCCAACAAGCTTTTACCAGGACATGCCTGCTTTGTGGGGAGGGCTGGTGAAATCTTCAGTCTGCAAAAAGACAGTCAGCTGCCCAGAGCAGCTGGAGTGCCTGGAGCAGCCTGCAGAAGACAGCACTGGCATCTACACCGGCAGGACCTCGCTCTGTGCTGGACTTAACTCTGAACTTCCTGATCAGAGGAGCTCCTGGTCAGAAGTTGGTAAATATTTCCTGAAAGAAATGGGGGATTGGCTTTGAATTGTCTTTGCATAAAATGGGGGATTTCCATTTAAAAAGGAAAAAAGCAATTAGATTTTGGGGACCTTCAAATGTAAAAAAAAAAAAATAATATATATATATTAAAAAAAAAAAATTAGTTTTGACTTTCTTGAAAACAAACATCCCCCAGATTTCCCCCTTTTTTCAAAAACTGGAATGTCTTTAGTGTTTTCAGTTTTATAGAGATTAGCACAGGTTACTACCTATTAAATCAACACTTTCAATTAAAAATATGTTCAAAACGCCCATTGTTATGGAAGAAAACCATCTGAAAAATAGACCTTTGCTCCAAAAAGAGTAGATTTGATCTGGACTCTCCACCATCCCGTGCTTGGGGAGAATGAGAAACACTGCTGTGGTTTTCAGATTAGGAACCGAGATGTGACATAGCATGACGTAGAGACACGAGCTCTCAAAGAGTGCAAGATTAGCACTGGAGCCCCATGCAGACATACTTGCTTGACTCCCAGAAGACGTAATGAGTCACCTGGCTGTTTGGCCTCTAGAAGAACGAGGGAACTTGAAACAAGACAGCACAACCACAGACATTCAGACTAATCAGGGTCACAGCACAACTGCATCTCTGAGCTGAGGAGTTCCAGTTTTGCTTTGTTTCCTCCAAATTTCACTAACATTGCCCAACCTTAGGAGGCAAAGTTCTTCACTTTCTTTCACCCTAAGTAATCCCAAATCAGTCACTGGGATAGCATCTGAGGTGAAATCATTATCATGGTCACCATCACAAATTAAACCCAGTAATGGCAAGGAGCAATTAAACAGGTCACCCTTTAATATTTCCTCTAGCTCAGCGTAAGCTCCTTAGACATCACCCCTTCTCCCTTCGGTAATGCCCCTGCCTTCATTTTTGCCCTTTCCCAGTATCTCCTCACTACAGACTGGTGGGTCTGGGGATAATGTAAGGCACGTGGCAGATCTATTTCAGCTAAACCAAGACTCTCAGCAGTACAAGCTTTTTTCATGTAAAATATTTTTTCTCTTTCCTGCACTAATTCCTCAGGGTTGTGGAGGAGCAGTGTTCAGCGTGGTTGGTTAATTTTTATTAATGTGATCTCTCCCTTTATTGGTTACATATGGGTGTAAAGTTGATTAGCCAAGGGAAAAGTAAAGTTACACATCATTTGTCTTCTCTTACATTTCCATTGATCAATCCATTCAACATTATCCATTTCCCATTAATTTTCTATTTGCAGCACACCTTATTTTTAGAGCCATAGTTAGCAAATTGATTTGCTGCTCTTAATCAGCAGTTTCCATTTACAGCCTGGGAAGTGGGATTAACACAGCATACTTGCCATTTCGTCTCTGTCAGTGATACCTCACACTAAATAATTCTTCTGTTTGGTATGTTTTGCTGATTGAGTTTGCCTTCTGGAAGAAGAACAAGCTATATTAAAGCACAGCCTACTCATCGGGCTCTGGGCCAAGTCTCTAGTGTAGGCACAGATTATAGGTCTTTCCAGCAACATTGACATGGTGCATAAAAGTCTAGGAAGCCAAAATATCTCTGTTCAAAGTCACAATACAGTGGTGAGAACAATATTGGCTCCTATATTTACACCGCCTTCTACACCCTCACCCCTCTATCAGATTTTAAATGCAACAAAACTCGATCAGAGACTCTGGTCATCTGATGCTATTACTCTGAAAAGGCATCATGAAGGTAGGATGGGATTTTTTTCAAAGCATCACAGAAGAGTGTTAGAATGAATTAGGAGATAATCTGTTAATTCATCAGATTGTTCAGGCATAATGCACACAAATGATAGAGTAAGAAACATTGCTGTTTTTCTATTAATGGTTTCACATAATGCTGCCTTCCCTCCTGAGAGTTGATTAAAATGTAATTTAAATTGCTCCTGTCTTAGAGCTTCATTGTCTGTTATCTTGAACTGAGCCAGAGGCTCCCTATCGAGAGGATGTTTAACAGCAGAACATTAACTGATCTCCTCACTTTTATTTCATTGCAGAAAAAGTCTCCATCTTTCTCAGCTGATCTTGTTCATTATGGAAAGATGATGAACACAGGTGATAGCATCCTGTGAGATGAGCCAGTCAGTAACTGCTGGGCATTTCTTTTTCTTTATTTGGCAAAAGACACCACCAGCTCTTGTTACCACCTTTTCCAGGGGGCCAAAAATGCAACACAACAGAATATGACCTATTGCTGTTGTTGCAATTCTATTGCCTAAATTAAATAAATCTCAGTTGACATATATTAACTTCAAACAGGAATAAGCCTTATTACAATACATCATTGGAAAAAATGAGTCAGAACTTTCTGGCTTGCTACATACCATTTAATCAATGGAAACTATTTCTAAAAAAATGCATTTGGTTAAAATAATCGGTTTGGAAGGGAGAACTATTTGCCATATACTCTGATTTATGTTTAAAGACTTCTTTTTTTCCTTCCCCTACTGAAAATAAGAATGATTTAGCAGCTAAAACCATTCCTCAAGCAGACCAAGTGAAAGTAACACTTGTACTTTCTTCTTTATCTCAGTGCAAACCCCCTATCCAAGAAACAAAAATTGTTACACTGAGCTCTCTTACTATACACTAATTCAATATCAAAGTAGATCATAACACTGCAACAGAAAACAGGAAACAGAATCCCATAACAGAAATCAGTGAGGTTTGTTATATGTCCATTTCTCTTTATTCCTTGATTCTAGTACAAAGTCAGAAATTTTTCTGAGTCTTTCATGCTGGATCCTAGCATAGCGCATTTCCACAGAAACTTGGCAACTGAAAGGAGTAATTTCATAACCTTTTTCTACCACACAGCACTAATGCTGATCTCCAAGTCTAACATTTCTGATTTTGCTCAGTATTAGAGTGCTCCACAGAATAGCCATGCAAACTCTCATGTCACTTCTATCCCCTTTACACCATTAGCACTTTTTCACTTGCATGACAACTAGGCAGCTAAATGAAAAATTTTAAATGTTTCTTTCAGAAATGCTGTGAAATCTTACCATCTCAGAGAAACATGATTCTTAAATTGCAAATCTGACTTAGAGACTTGAACTTATTAAGTTCCTTGGAAAACAGCAGACAAACATTGAATAAAGCTATGCCTATACTAGTTAATTAAGTAAGATTCAGGAAGATCTTCAGGTCCTGGGTTGCAGTTGTCCATATTAACCAAGAGCAAAAGTGATGCCAGGCATAGGACTGGCACCGCCCCAGCAGGGCTACCAAACTGCTGCCGAGCACAGCAGGGACCCAGCCACCCTCTTCTGCAGGCTGGGAAACTCTTCCAGCCTAGAGATGTCAGTAAACCTCAGCAGCCCACTGCTTTGTGCCAGTTGGCATCAGCTCTCAGAACTGTTCTCAGGCGTGCTTAATTTACTAGTATAGATACTAGCATAAATAGTTTGAAGTACTCATAAGAGACGTGAAATACAATTAAGATCAGCTGGAACCCCTTCCAGAGGTGGCATGTTAAACACATGCTGAGTGGGAGCAAGGCTGGGGAAAACAGGACCTGCCTGAGCAATCCGTTTCACGTATATTTACACAATTTAGGAATATGCAAACTACTGTGCTTGTTTATTTGTATCACAAAAAAATAACTGCGAACTGGACACTCTGTGTTGTAAGATATTTAAACACAGTACCAGTGGAAAGTATTTTAGGGTAGCAGTTTTGCTGTGTACTCAAAACACATTTGCTGATTAAGAGGGGATGCTCTATTCCCAACAGCATAATCAGATGCATACAAAAAAAATTTTTTGAGAAGTCACAGCTGAGCTGTAAGCCATTATGTATGAAAGAAAGCTTAAAGAAGCAAAGATGGGAGAGGTAATCACGCAGCCACAAGCACTGAAACAAATCTGTATAAGGGTAGAGTCGTGTTTATGGTTGACAGAGCTAGTAGAAATCTGTTAAGTAGATTAAGTAGAAATATGCAGTCAGACAAAGATAAATTATCTCATTTGACATAGTATTAAATTAAATTGTGGTTCAAAACATGGAATGATGAAAAAATCGGAATCGCTGGAAGGGAAGTTGAAAGAACTCAGCATTTCACCACAATGAAAGGAAATTTTTTTCCTGCTCCTTCAAGACCCATTATGTAGCATTTCTATTTTAATCTCTGAATTTGAAACCATTTACTTTGAACCTCTGTATTCCACACTCAAAGTAGGATTTTATTCAACTATTGCAAGCATTTATGAAGTTAGCCTAACTGCATTTCCTATCACAGGCCAAAGGATTTGAAGAAATGTAACAAGAGGGATTTTGAAAATTTTGTGATTTGGTTCTTCTGACCAGGGCTTCTGAAGTAATTACACCTGACAACAGGGGACTCCAAATCTGATAGCACATGAAAACTGAGAAATAAGCAAATTGAAATAAAAGTAACATGAGCTAAATGGATAAGTTTTTCTCACTTGCTGGTAATTATGATTTTAACACAGGCAGGATGACTTTTGAATTAGGTATCCAGTGTCAGTAAGAGCTGCACATTCATTCATTCAGTCTCTTGCCAACCCAATTCAAAAGGAAAAATTCTGGTCTTCATTTCACCTTGTGCATATATATGTAGTAAATCTTACAGCAGCAGTGTTTTTGCTATGGAATGATACTGGATTTGGTGTGGCCATGAAGCTTGAGACTGTGACTGGTTTGGGGGTCACCTATCTCACCCAGAAATGCTGACTAAGAGTGGAGATCATGCACAACCCAGTCCAACTCAGAGCACTAGAGGACTCTAGAAGCATCCCACATCCACATTATTAAATAGTGTGGTGCGAGAGGTGGGGAGCTCCAGAGTGGAGCAGGAGGTACTGAGGACCCAAAGGCTACACTGTATGTGTTTCAGGGGGCTACTTCTGATCAGCTCTAGCATCCATCAGCGGCTGGGTACGTCAGTGTGCTCCCAAGGCACAGACTCCAGCTTAGTTTCATCCATGGGAATCAAATCAGTGCACACTGAGAAAGCTCCCTGATGTGAACCAAAGCACAGTAAATGGGGACAGGCAGGAGATTCACTTCAAAAGTATCTTCCTATATCTGAACTAAAATGCTGAGCTAGCCAAGGCTGATGGTCTAAATGAGAGCCAGTCGCTGAAATCCAGAACACTCTTGGGCTGAATAACAGGACACAAATTAAATACAGTACTCTGAGGCCACATTAAGGGCAGCCACTTATGCTTTAGGCACCCAAGAAATCAAGAAACTGATAATGCTACTTGTTTACAGTTAGAAGACTTTATAGGTAGGTTAATAGACAAAGACAAAGATACTGAGTCAGATGTGAAAATTTTCACAGAAACTATCAGCTTTGTGTTCTGTCTGGGAAGGTGCTAGCAGTAAAACACTGTAATATCTGACATCTTCCCATCTAAACAGCTCAGCAGAACTGGTGCCTCTTCACATACAAGATGTGAGATGAAAAACTACCTGAAAGCAGACAGCATTCATACTTAATGTTTATGCATTGCTGTATGTACAAATTTCAAACTGCTTTGCATAGTTTTAGGCATGCAGCTCTCACTGAGTTCAAATGAGTTGCACATGACTAACCCACTATGAGCTGCTTAAAAAATATCCCCCTGAGTCTTAAGCAAAAACACATTGTTTAAGTGTTGATTATTATTTTTTCTCCACTGAGATTAATTAAGATCTTTAAGGAGCACAGGAGAAAAGAAGAACGAGGACTTGCTCATCAGATTAGTTTTTCCATGCATGTGTGGCTAATTTTCAGTTGTGTCTGAGATACACTGAGAGGAAAAGTCAGCACACACACGTGCAGGCACATGTCTGATTACGGACCTTAAGGTAATTGATCCGGATAACAATGCTGGTTAGCTGAGAGAGAAATTAGAGTTGAGAAACCATCAAGACATTCATAACAAGGGACAAAGCCACTTGCATGAAAACCACTAGAAATCAGCATCAGGCAGCCAGATGCTAGAAAACACTTTGAAAGTATGAATGTGTTTATGCTTTAACAGGAATATATTCAAGAAGCTCCAAACTATCTCTTCTTATCTGTAGATCTACTTCTGTGGGATGAAGTCCACTGAATAAAGCAAAATGAAAGAACAAAAACAGTTTTTCCTTTACTGCAGCATAAATGGAGGCAGATCCGAATTACAGCACTCTATTGACCATAACAACCAGGTTGTTTTAGTCCAGCTGAGGTACTGCTTATAGAATTATACTCCAGGACTGTAATCAGTGCCGGAAAAACACAATTTAAGCAAAACTGCAGGTTAGAAATCAGGATCTAATAAACCCTTTTTCCTCCCATGGGTCTGATTTGCATGAAACTGATTTAAAATGCAGAATAATACATGAATTGCAAGAGCAGTTTAAAGGTTTATAAAATATCCTAATGCTCTCAGGACCCAGACAGCTAATTTAGATTTTTGCTGTGGATTAACTCACAAGCAGTCCAAACTCATCTTTCCATTAACCCATCTTGATTAGCAAGATCCTGAACGCCATGCGAAGGATGAACTCCATCTCAGACATACTCATTTGGATTTGAAGGCTAAAGTGCCCCGATTACTGTTCTCTTTTGTGACCAAGAGTCTTTTTAAATGGCTTCATTAATCTCATGTATGGGTTAGATGGGAAGGAAAACCTTCAGTCACATCAGCTTAAGAACTAACCATCATGATCTACATTAATTGATGTGGTGCAAACTCTCACAGAAGCCAAGTCATGGTCCCAGACAGACTTTGAAGGGCTAGATCTCTTCCCTCTGCCTTAGATGCAAATGACCATGACATGGGATAGTTAAGCAATGAGAAAGCCCTCCAAGTACCCAATGGAGGGGAGACAAAACAATAAAATCCGATTGAGACATAATGCCTGCTTACAGGAGCATTCAATTAATCAGTTCCGGTGCACCTGAGGTAACATTAGATATTGTCCCAGCAGGGTATCCAGTAATTTGTTGAGTAATAATTACAGCTCCCAAACAGGACACAGCAGGAATACTGTTTATCCATCAGTGTGCTACTGTTTATACATGACCACAAGATAAATTGTCTTGGGCAGAGGAGAAAATACTCAGGAACAAAAGCTTCAAAGCTTGTTCCAGTGCTCTGATACTAACCCCAAGATTTACTGTAGAGCTGCCTTCACCCATATAAAAAACCCATGATGTATCAATAAGCTTCAGAATATTTTGATATGGGCCTGACCAGAACACAGTGCTAAATGGATCATTATTTGGAGTCAATATTGCCATTTGATCTGATGATATAGCATGGTCTACATGAAGAACATACAACTGGCAGCTGTTAACAATTGGTGAAGCAGAGACTGGTATTCAGAAGTGCTCCAAGTTATTGACACAATCAAAACTGACAACAGTCACCACAAATAACAAAAAAACCCTTGCTATTGTAGTTTTGCTATGAAGAACTGTTCCAAGGTGACGCTGAGTGATGAATGGTATACCTGTCCCCATAGGGCAGACCTTCCAGCTTGCTGTTGAGAATTACAGTGGGCAGGAAACTGTGCATTACTGCTGCCTGTGAGCTCTCCACTGTGAAGGTCAGGAGAGGACCTCCTTCTGCAGAGATTACAAACAGGTATCCTTCAGAAAACACTGATATAAGAAAGGTATTAAAGAAACAGGCAGAGATCGGAATTCTAGACAGCTGGTCTTCTGTTTAGTTTGATTTTTGTGCATGTCTGCATTGCTCAACAGTTCTGTCAAGGGATTTGGCTCCTCTGAGATGGTTATCTTCCTGTAAGTCAAAGTATGATTTTCAAATACTCACATACACTCAGAGAAATTCAGGCACACACCATAGACATATGAATCACAGCCATGACCATAACAGTTGACAGGTGGCAAGGCTCAAGCTTTGTTGAAAGCACCTAAATACTACAACATTTGTGGAACAGCTGCAGATTATTTTAAAATATATGACTATTGGACTAAATAGGAAAATTAATCATTCAACATGGGCCCTATTATTGTTGTTGCTTATTTAGAGAGACAATTTATTTTTATTTATATTGTAGTCCAATTTTTTCAGTGCTTCACTTTGTGCTTTTTGCTTCTAAACATCCCAGTAAGGTGAATCGGCTAGTTCATATTTGCTAAAAGCCAATATTTCAGGCCATTTGCAAATTTAGGCAGAGACAAGGCTGTTATACAGACACTGTAGTCAGTTTTTGAGTTGTCTCAGTCGTACATTCACCCCCCCAGTGACTGACTCTCTAGCTTACATCTACAAAGGAGTTGTGGAGTGGTATAATGGAGGCTAGATCAACACACATTATCTTGCGTGTGTAAGAACCACTTTTCTCACTGGCTTCCTGAAGGTACCGTGGAGCAGACTGGCTCGGAAGACCCTTGATAGCTGGTTCTTAATCCGTGATAGGCAGTGGATCCCAGTTCAGGTCTCTTGGCTCATGGCTCCAGCTCCCTGGAGCAGCACCTTGGTGGCTGCTGGAGGCATTCAGCTCCAAACCAGCACAAGCTGAGAGCACCAAGCCACAGTGCGCCACAGTATCTGGTGTGAGACACTGCTCCGACTTTTTTGAAATGAGCTGTCTCACAGCCTCTGGTGACTTGGGAATTCAAAGAGGGACGGAAGCTGGAAATAGCTGTGCTGGTTTTGGCTGGGATAGAGTTAATTTTCTTCATAATAGCTAGTATGGGGCTTTGTTTTGGATTTGTGCTGGAAACCCTGTTGGTAACACAGGGATGTTTTAGTTACTGCTGAGCAGTGCTTACACAGAGTCAAGGCTTTCTCTGCTTCTCACCCCACCCCACCAGCAAGGAGGCTGGGGGTGCACAAGAAGTTGGGAGGGGACACAGCCGGGACAGCTGACTCCAACTGAACAAAGGGATATTCCACACCGTACGATGTCATGCTCAGCATATAAAGCTGGGGGAAGAGGAAGGAATGGGGGTGGGGACATTCAGAGTGATGGCATTTGTCTTCCCAAGTAACTGTTAGGCGTGATGGAGCCCTGCTTTCCTGGAGATGGCTGAACACCTGCCTGCCCATGGGAAGTAGGGAATGAATTCCTTGCTTGCATGCACGGCTTTTGCTTTACCTAGTAAACTGTCTTCATTCCAACCCACAAGTTTTCTGACATTTACTCTTCTGATTCTCTCCCCCATCCCACCGGTGGGGTGGGTGAGTGAGTAAGCAGCTGTGTGGTGCTTAGTTGCCAGCTGGGGTTAAAGCACAACATTCCCAGAGGCGAGATCTTGTTAAGGTGAGAAAAAGAGACTGGTGAGATCAGTGAGCCAGGAAACCTTCCTCTAAAATCCAGCTAGCACAATTCACATGCATGTGTGTCTGTTGGAAATCATCTGCCATCCGCATGGGCTGGCTATGACATTACCTGTAGGGTCAGCATGCAAATTGGGGGTGCTTCAAAACATCCCAAAACAGAGAAGGAGATCAATCACCTAAAAAGCCTGTCCACAGTGGGGTGTCCTTTTACACTGAGGCCACATTCTTGAGCTTTCCCCACAATTTTTAAGGCTAGAAAGTTTCTTGGAAATCTAAGCTGAGCCCCCAAAGAACAATTTTTATGGGTAAGGGTAAATGCAGCAGGTGTTGCATTTGCTCACTGAAATGTCTGATAAAGTCATATATACAGAAATTGTCTGCTCAGAAATGGATGTTCTGGGATATTGTTTGGACAAAATCTCACTACCCTCTCCTTTGATAGGCACCACCTGGCCCTTTCGTACTTCCCGCTAAAAATAAAATAAAAAAGAAATGACCTGACAGTGGAGAGCAAGATGCAATTAGTTTGCAGCTGGTTTAGAGAGAACAATCATTCCACAACGTGTATCGGCTTAACATATCAGGAACGAAGAATTGACATGGCATGGGATGGAGGGCACCTACGCACACCTGACTCCTACTCAGGCAGCATTTTATATAAATCTGTGCTTTATTCCCACTGAAGTCAAGGAGATGGAGGTATATATTTAAAATTTATTGCTGTAGAATGGACTTTGTGCTGAGGATGAAACAAAAAAAATCAAGCCAAAATACGTATTAGGCACCCGCAAAATAGCCCATTTTTCAATTCAACCGGTAGCTGGCACTGTTTTATCTTTCCAGAGCTCTGAAGGATTATGGCCTATAAAATAACAATAGCAGAACTTTTTCAGGTGATAAAGGTGACTTTGCAGCAATCATCAGCAGTGGCATTTACTTTCACCAGAGATGAAAGTGGCTTAATAAACTGTGTTTGTGTCAGTGCTTCATGATGCATGTGTACAGCATCACCATCCGGAGAATAACAGACAGCATGGGAATTGATGACTCAGGTGGCAGAATTATGGTTACGGTGAAGGAGCAGGACTACATTCTTCAAGCAGAGGTCATATCTCCCCAATTATTCATAAGTTTCAGTTCAATTAGCTGATGATTGTTAAAATGTCACTTCTATGATTCGTTTACAGAATTACCAACTAACATTATAACCTGTCCTGTTCTCCTTTTTAATTATGTAGCCAATATTCTGCTAAATTTGCTGAAGTGGATGTATAGATAGACAAATCAAGAATAAATATGATCAGATAAAGAGTACTGTGTCGAGCCCCAAAATTATCAATACCTTGCATTTTCTGGCAGAAGCAAAATGTGAATGATGTTAAAAATAATTAAAGTCGTTAAGGTTTTTACAAGGATAAATTGAAAAGATGAAAACTTAAGGCTTAGAGAAGACATACACAGAAGGGATGGCGAGACAGTCCTGCATACTAATAATCAGAAAAGGTAAATATAACACTTCTATTTATTCTGTCTGGGAATTCAATAATATCTAGACAACTAGAATAGCAAGATATGTGAAAACTGAGAAGCTGTAGAAATAAAACTAAGTTGATACACAGTCCTGTACAAAAGGGGAGAGGAATAAGGTGGTGACCACAAATAATCTGTGTTATTCTTGTAGAAAGATGAATTCAGTAACACTGAAACAAGAGCTAATCTAGCTCTACCTAAAAAAAAAAAAAAAAAAAGCTGCACACTGCTAATCTAAATAGCTTAAAATGGAACAATAAATTCTTTTATTTCAGGACAAAAGCCAGTCATTAAGCGAAGTTAACCTAGCAGTTGTTCCCCCAACCTCCTACACTGTCTTCTGTATTGTCTACTATACTGGCCATTCTCAGGAAGATAGTATCCGATTAGATATACCCAGCTTTAGATGTTAGATGTGCCAGATTGGATGAGCTGGTATGTTCCCACAATATAAGAGCTCTTCCCTCATTTAAAAAAAAAAAAATGAACTAAGCACAATCAGCTTCTAATCATGCAGTTTTCAAAGTGTCCATTGAAACTAATGAATAGAAGCAGTGGGGAAAAAATGCAACCAGGATGGATGTATTAAGCTTAAGGGTTTGAGGGCAGTATATCAAACATGACTTGACTCTTTTCATTCAATACAACATGGTTGTTAATGAGGAACGATCAATAAATGTTCTTCAAACAAAACACCAGAGCTGCACATGAGAGAAGCAAAGAACAGGAATTTGCCAAGAGGGGATGCACCTTTCTTTGCTATTACAATAACAATTGCTAATGCCTTGATTTAGACTCAAGGGACTCCTGTAAACATTGTTTCCTCATTCTGTTGCATATATTTAGTTGAAAATCCTGTCCTAGGCATTCCTAGCAAAAGGAGATCCAAAATAATTCCAGCACCACATGTTTCAGTGAAAACAAAGATCAGGGTGCATTTTCTGTGTAAGTAAAAAAAATCAAAATTCCAATCAATTTGTTATCTATCCCATAATTGCAGAGAGGTTACAGAAATTTCAAACTTAAAAAAAAATATTTTTCCTGAAAGATGTCTCCATTTTGTTGAATAGCTTATTTCCCAATCCATATGGAAAATCTGAGGATACGTTCCTCACACCGTCCTTCAATTTTTTTGTGAACTTGATATACTGAGCAATTTATATTTTATTAGAATAACACAAGCTTGAAAATGCCCTCACTCAGAAGTAAGTTCTCCTTCTTTAAAATATGTAAGAATTGAGAGAGAGAGAGAAAGAGAGAGAGAAAGAGAGAGAGAGAGAGAACCCTTTTCTGTGCTTCTGTATTTTGGGACATGTAAGTGAAAGCCTGCAGATAAATCTCCAGCTAAAAATTAAATTACTTTACCAGCTGTCCACAGCAGGGACAGTCTGTAGCTCATCTATTATCTCATCTGGTCTCACCAGCTAAGTATGGTTTGGTCTAGTGAATTCTAAGATGACAGACCTCTAAAAAATTGCAGGTTTTGGGTACTGCTGACAGTTGTATTTGTTATTTGTTGGTGGCACACTTCCCTCTCTGTCAATACAGAATGTGATTTTTAGATGCTGCTAGGGATGCTATTTTTTGCAGATGAAACAGAAGGCAGGAGAATAAATATTATTTGCAAGGGTGAGCCAGGGATTTTCTTCCAGTTTTCATCACTGGTAATAATTAACAATATATCTTTGTTTAAAGTTCAGGAATTTTTCTTTCCATATCTACTTGTGATCTAAGTCCCTTCAGATGAAGGTACTGTCATGACAGACAACTAAGTTTTTGGGGCTGCTGCATTGTTCCAAAGACAGGGAAAACCCTGTTGGAAGTGCACATCAGGTATTAGGTGGATATCAGGTTTTTGAGAGGTTCTGGACAGGGAGATGGAGGCAAGAAATCTACTTATTTTTCCCTGTAATGCAGGGTGAAATATTTACCATAATACAAAACTTTCAACATGAACATACTCCCAGGGAGTATGTAGAAGGAGTTCAGTCTGTAGACACTTCCAGTGCCACAGATTGTACTGAATGTCAGGAAAAGCATTCAGCATTCACAAACTAATGTAACTCGGCATTTTTCCCCCTCTCCTTAATGCTATGTAAGTTGGACCATTCAGCAGCGCCCATAAATATCTAACTGATGAAATCTAACTGATGCATGAACAATACCACAGCCTATACCCACTAGATTAGTTTCTGGGCTCTTGAGAGTCAGTATGTGGAGCTGGGCTGTGTGCAGCTGGACTCCAACTGCCCCAGCACAGCAGTCTCTTGGGGTAGCAGACCATGCTGCTTTTATTTTATGCTGATTAGCACCACACCACCATTTTTTTAAGTATAGAGATGCACCTGTGCTCTTTCACATGATGTGCTGTCTGCATTATTTCACAGGCAGGGCCAGTCAAGCAGGTCCTGGCAATACGATGGTGATTGGTCCCACAGAGCTCCTGCTGTCTTGGGTACCATCCTCTTCCTCCCACTGATGGGAGTCACTGCTAACCTGCCGAGCAGCAGTGGTGAGCTGTGCTGAAGTAAAGCAGGAGCCCCCACTCCAGGCTGCCCCCATGCCTAGCAGGAGCTTAGCTGGACCCAGGAACCAAAGGCTGGCTGCAGGGCAGGGAAGCACTGCAGGGGAAGCCGACTGTCTATACCTGGCCTCTGCATGCCACAACAGCTGCATTAACAAACCAAACCTGTGCTTTTGCCATCCACCTCACTGATGGTAACAGCACATTGACCTGCAGAGAAGGGGCAGCACCAAGCAGAAAGGCAGCACTTCAAGGGTGACCATGTCTCCTGCCAATGCCTGAGTTTTTTCACTAGCTTTTCCTCAGGGGCAAAATGTCTATCATAGAGCCTGTGCACAGCTCACAATGAGGGCTGTAATTCGGCAGCTGTAATTTGGCAGCCTGGCAGGAGCATTAGGTAGGCATGCTTGCCTGCATGTGCATAGGTACAGAAGGAGCCTTATGGTTTGTCCCGCTGTATGGCCATGTAAGAACAGGAATAATTTAATCCACAGTGACAGCTGATGCAGGTGAGAATTTAAAGACAGCACTTGAAACCCAGGAACAGCAGCAATCCATCCAAAAGCTCTCCAGCACATCTGCTGGAGTGTTGGTGATTTGACTCCAGAGCTGCCATCCCACCCACCAGCACACACTGCTGCTTTGGAAACCTCAGTCTTGTCCTTCTCGTGAAGGGAAATTGGTCCTGGTCACTGGAAAGGCCTTACCCCATTCCCATCATGATCCACAGATTCTGCTTCTCTTAACATTATAAAATAGGATTAATTACAGGCTGCGTGAGAAGCAAAGAAATGTGATTCCTTGGTGTAAATGGTGTCAGAGTTAAGCCCACACACCCACCCTCAGTAGACCCACCAGTCTGCAGAGCATGCAGTTTAAAAATGCCAGGAATCAAAGATCCCTTCTTGTTAGAAAAGAAGCAAAACCTGCACATTTGGGGGCTTTCAGGAAAAAGAAATCTACTAACTTGGCATTGACTCTCATTTAACCTGGAGGCAAAGCTGTCAAGACCTTGTAATTACAAGTACCTGAATTATACTGCAGGTATTGATCCTCCATGGTGTGGAACAAGAGCCATGTGTTGACCCCACTATTCCTTTTCACAGAACAGCTGGGGTTTGACAACAACAGAGAATCAATGTCTGGGTAAACTGTCGGGTTTTTTTTTTTCCCTCCAGTGATAATTCAATTTAGCAGCTATAAAGCAGAAGTTAATTCTTTGCCTGATTATATTTGGGTTTTCAGAGACTTGCTGCCCTACTGTTTCAGAAAATAGCCCTGTCTAAAACTGTCAGAACACTTTATTCAAAATCACCAATTCTCTCCCATCAGTCTTGAGTGGGCCTCATCATTATGAGTCTCTTCAGGATGTTTCAACTGAAAAACCATATTTCTATTCCAGGTGTCATGGAACAGCCAGTCTCTCCTGGTGGAAAGAAGACCTGGCATCACGTTGTGGAAAAAATGTCCCATAAATGTATTCTTTATTACTAATATTGAAAGCCTGATTCTGCCACGTTTACACAAGTCGACCGGCTGATACTAATGGAAATGCTCTGCTTGATGAAGGAGGGGAGAACTGCTACAAAATAAACAAATAGTAAACAATAATTAAATAAAAAACAAAAGTTCTAAGAATATCGAGTTTTCAAATTTAGGCTCACATCCTGCAATCTGCTTTGGGTGTACTTCAACTTGGCTCCATGCAGAGCAGCTTGGATGATTGTCGTCTTAAATTGGAACTAATTGCTTTGCTATCTGTGCAGAGGAATCTGCCCATGTATGATCTCCTGTTCCCCTGCCAAATTCTGAAATGAATTTCTTGAAACACCTAGTAAGATGGGAGGTGAAGGTACATGGATGGAAATACAGACTACCTATTTGTCACTGTAGAGCTAGCACCTGGTGCCAGGGACCCTGCTCTTGGTTGGCATGTAAAGGGACACAATAGTAATTCTGGCAGACACACAGGGCTTGTTAGGCAGCAGTGAATCAGTTAGTGGGATTAAGAGTGCAAGGAAAGAAAATAATCAAATTCCAGTGAATATATGGCTATGAGAGGATAGAAAGAGCCATAGGAATGACTCATTTTTAAAGTTATAACTTAGCTTCATGCCTGTCTGAGATTTGATTTAAAATTGCTAGTGCTTCTAGTACAGAAAAAAATAAAACAAACAAACAAAAAAAGCTTCTAAATTTGACCAGCACAATGCATAAGCAGCAGTTCCAGCTCTGGAAGTGATACGTTATGACTCATTACAAAGCTGTGTTCACTCTGAATACTAATGCTGACAAATTAAATATCATCATTTTAAGATGTTCATCATCTTATCAGCAGGAAGAAGTGCAATGTGCGTTTTCACTGGCAGTAAATAGTAGTAATTATTATATATATGAAGCAATATATTAATCTGTTATTACAAAAGGTTTCTCAAGCATACATTTCAAGCTACCTCCAGCTTTGTGTAAAGAAGGAACGAAAGAGGAGGTTCACTCCTAATCAGGTTTTTAATCAATATCAAGTGATACTGTCTGAAGTACCAAAGTCCCAAAAGTTGTAGTCTATTTACTGAAACCTCTAACTTTCCCTGGACAATTTCTGCAATACACTAGGGTATCTGTCCATTGCATTTTACATCTGCACATGAACAACACACCAGGAGTGGACCATGTGCGTCAATCTGAAATAAATGGAGCTTAATACCAAAACCAAAGGTATATAGATGAGAAGAAAAGAAGAAACAGGAGATAGGGAAAAATTTTGCGAGCTTTTCCATGTACTTCTAGCTCTACGTTATATAACTTTAGGTTTCATACCCTGCATAGTCATGAGGTATTGGGAGAGATAATAATAGACCTTAAATTGTTATTCCTTGGCAACTTTTAAACTCAGAGGTGTGATTAAAGAGAGGAGTGTATCAGGGCTGGAAAATACGATGTGGGATACATCTGGAGACAATTGGCAGAGTGTAAAAATAGACTATATGTCCTAATATTTTTTTTCCTGTTTCCAGTGTCTGTGATTCTGTGTTAACAAATAGTTTTATAAAATCAGCTTTTAATAGCAGAGTATCAAATTAATGAGTATGACTATGCTTGGTCACATGGCACCCAATACTTTGTAAGTGTAAGGTTAGAAGTGCCCCTTCTCTCACAGTTACAGTACGTGCTCATCCCTGGTACAGTCAAACATCTGATGTATTCCTGATGCGCTGTGTCCATCTCCAGGAGCCACAGCCAGAGCATGACACCTCTCCTGAGGTGATAAGCAAACCCCTGTTTCTCTCTCCCTCTCTCTCCATACATGCAAGGTCTTAATCATGCCAGTAACTCTATGCACATTTGGCACAAAAACCCCAATTCTAGGGTTTGGTTTATAAGGGTGATCTCAAAGGGCCAGCACGAAAACTTGTTTAACTGCTATTTGCAAACCAATAAGAACCAGAGGAACATGGCAGGTCTGAGTCTGTTTCACAGAAGATGTTCTGATCAGACTTGAAATTTTTATTTTCTCAGAAAAGTCAGTTGTTGTTTTCTTCAAACGTGCTCATTCCGAGGAGCCTCTGGGGCACACTCAGGTTCATGCAGAATAAGTGGTTCCTTTCCTGCTAAAGCTCACCAACTCTTAAAGGCCTTTTCAGCTGTGAGCTGCTGAAGGGGAGTTGACTTCAATTCAAAAAGGGAACCCACAAGAAGACATTAAGCCACCACATTGCTTACGGCCACCAGCTCTGCTATGTTTGCAGGCCCCAGTCTGTGCAGAACACGGGCAGGACAGGGTGCAGCGATGGGGAAATGAGGAAAAAGATGGATGAAGTCTTTCAAGGTTAAATGGGAAATCTGCTGATGAAGTTGGCAGTAGAGCCAGTTATTCAGAATAACATCTCAACCCTGCTCTGCCATGCTTAAGCCAAGACATCCCTCCTAGCCGGGCATTACTCAGCACGGTACTGCCGCTGGCCAGGGTCAGTGAGCTGACCAAATGTAAGAGGCAAAGAGTACACACAAGTACAAAAATACATGAAAGATAAGGATAATCTGTCAAAAAAAGTACATGAGACAGTAAGAAAACCCAATATAGCTGAAAACACCCAATATAAACAAAGAGGATTTGAATCTGTGATTCCTTACTGGATGAAAATCTCATCTCTCCCATGGGAAGTAAGTAAGGAAGAGGTACACACAAGTATTTCAGTGTGTGTTCAGTCTACACATTGGGATTTCCAGAATTATATTATATTGTATTATTTTATTATATTACCTTATATTACATCACATTACATGCTTCGCCAGCTTCTAATAAAGATGACAAGTGAAGAGCAGGGGCAAAGGTTTCAGTGTACACTAAAAAGGGAAAGAAATACACCTATTTCATGGTCCTGTGGCAAGCAATGGTGTCCTACTATGTGCTCAACAGGCACTACCATTTCACTGTAGTTCATAGTTCATCCACTTTGCTGATAAGTACCAAGCCTCCCTTTCTGAATAGAAACCTTATGTTGATTTTCTCCCTCATAAAGACATAGTGATTATGTGGAAACAGCAGGGGACTTCTGCATCCCCAGAAGATAAGCTCCCTATGTGAGCGGAGTGCTAATCACTTACACAGCACCTACCTGCAGGGCTTACACTTACTATACAGTTCTGAGTGAAATAAAAATCGAGTCTTTTACTTTTTGCTGCTTAGTTAGTTTTTATAATCTTTAAGACCAGAATGAGAAATTAACATAGGATCATTTTTTCCCCTAGTCCAGTAAGCTAGACTGGTTGATAAAATGAGTGAAGGTCTTGCACTAAAGCACTGGGCAGGGTCTTGAGGGTGGAGTTTGGATCTACCAGATCTCCCTGCAATCTTGGGAAAGCCAATTCCTACATCCTTTCAGTATTCCAAGACTAAAATAATACTTCTGCTCATCTTCCCTTTGTCCCTTTGATTTTGAATGCATTAGGATCCAGGGTGGTATTGCACATGTGTGTATGGGGTTTGAAAAGTGTCCCCATCTGGCTGAACACAACTGTATTATTATTATTATTATTATTATTATCACTAGAAATAATAAACTACTGAAAGATTTCCTCAACTTTTGTGCCCTTGTCCCTGCCACTTGAGGACGGGCACAACCTTGACAATATTATATCTGAGAGGCAGCCTTCTGGCTGTAGTAACTTCACTCTATCCACCTTAAGCAGCCCCATTATCTCTACATATTGATTTCCAGTGGCTCCTGTAAAGGTTAAGAGAGAGATTGCTGGGTCTGTTCACAGGTGAGAGGAAAAAGCTTCCTGAAATTAAGGTTTCCTTATTTTATTCCATCACTGTGGGCAAGACTGCTGATGTGGAGACTGTATAGCTCCCCAGCAGTCAGTGGGGTCTGTCATACCAGAGATTAGCCTGGTCACTATAGCCTGACTGTACAGTCACTTTGCTAAATCTAGCCTTTTAGCTTCTTGCTAGCTGGGGCCAAAAAAGGGAGAACTGGGACCCTTCCTATAAAACACTCAGTTCTTTCTGCCATGGAAGAAGAAAGCCAAGAGCTGAAAAAAACCCTGGATTCATTCTCTTTCTATCTTCCATTATACAAAATGTTCCCAGTAGAGACTATTCAAGATCAGGCATTACTTTCATCCAAGAAGGAAGGAGAATGACTCAGCCACCACTCTGAGAAACAAAAGCAATCTCAGATCAAATCACCGCTCTCCTGCTGTGATCAAGCCAACATCTGAACTAAGTCTGGTCAAGGAAAAGAAATGTTTTGAGTCAAAACTTCAAAATTTGGGTCCATGTTCACTAAAAACATAGAGCAACCAGGAATTACACAGGAAAGACCATTCTCCAGATGTTTCTGCAACAGGAGTCCAATCATCCAGCCACACCTAAACCCCTAACCTGATGCTTTCAGCTCAGGTGCACTAAGAGCCACCAGTTACGGGATGCCTGGGCACTGTGCATAATCTGGCTGCATGGCACTGCCACAGCCAGGTGGCCTTCTGGTGGCTGGCTGGAGCTGGCACTCCAGCTCTGCTCTGCCACCGGCTTGCTGAGGATCTTCAAGTTGTGAGTTTCTTCCCTGCATAGATTTGCTTCCCACCTGCGAAACATGCAGAGAAACTAATTACACATCTGGTTACACTATCTATTTCTACCTACAACAAGTGTTTATAGTACACCAAGCACAGAAGTAGTAAAGGGCGATTCGTTTCTGGATCTCACTAATGAGGTATGAGCTGTTCGGTTTATCTGCACAAAACAGCATGACAGCCTCAGAAGAAGAAATAATGCACAACATTATCCTCTTGTAATTATTCATAACTGTGTCTGTGTCTGAATTATCAGAGATGTTTGTGTCTGCTGTGTGATACACAACAGTGAGGTGGTTTTTCTTTTTTTCTTTTTGCTCTGCTGAGAGAAGCACATTGTGCCAAGGAAAAGTAACTTACAAGACCCCAGTCCTACTTACTACTATTCACAGCCATGCTGAGGGGGCAAAGGTACATAAAATCATATGGCTGGACATTATCGTGCCCACCATCTGCTCCTCCTGCACCTACAGAGAAGTCAACCAGAGGCATCCATCTGTCACTCCATACAACTTTCCCCCTTGGGCTGTGCACCACTCATATAGCTGCAAAATTGGAATACTTCAGGGGATCATTTTCCTATGAAGCATCCTACCCCTGCCAGGTGTCCGCTATTGGTCTCTCACATGACAATCAACCAGTTTAGATAGCTGCTTACTACCTAGGACTACTGTAAATAGGCAATATTTAAAGCAAATGCAGCAAGGAAGGGATATGAAAATATAAAAATAATTCAGTAGATGTGGAGGGAATCAGACTACATTTAACACCAGTAAAAATCCAAGGATGATCTACCAAATTAAATTTTTTCTCCTCAAAATTAAATTATCAGAGCAACCAAGGTGAGAATCTGGAGCTGATCGCACCAGCTGTGTTCTGACAATGCCTAAATGCCCGTACTAGCAAAAGAAAGAAGTTGTCAAGGACTAGAAAATAAATTAAGAGATACTTGAGGATTCCAGTTGGAGTATTCATGCAAGTAGCTGCATGCAAAAAAGGACTTGCACAGACCTTCCGTATATGCTTCTGTGAGACTACACTAATGTGGAAAACAGGAGGAACATCCTTAAGAAAATGCTTTAATGGTTATCTACTAGCTTAGAGTTTTGCAAATAAATGTTCTACTAAATCAATGCGTTTGCAATACAGTATCAGCATTTTATTAACTGCAGTAAAGCCGTGCCTAAAAGATGAGTTTTACCTGACCAAGTCCTAACTAGAATTAAAACCTGCTTTGTCTTCATTTGTCCGAATCTAACCAACTAATTCAGGCGAGGTTTTTTTTGCACTGCCGATATGTCCTAAGTTTAAAATTGTGTGTGACAGAAGAATAAAACAATGAGTTCATGGACACTGTGGCTTACTGAGTATATTCATTCACAATAGGACACAAGAAAATTATTCTGTTTGGTATAAAAAACACCAGTCACAGCACATCAATTGCTTAACTACTTACAAGATTTTACAGGCATCATGGGCAAGAAGCATTCCTGTCACGGTTTTAGCTGGGATAGAGTTAATTTTCTTCACTGTAGCTAGTATAGTGCTGTGTTTTAGACTTGGTATGAAAATAATGTCGATAACACACTAATGTTTTAGTTGTTGCTAGGTAGTGCTTACACTAGTCAAGGACTTTTCCAGCTTCCCATGCTCTGCCGGGTGCACAAGAAGCCGGGAGGGGAGGGGATACAACCAGGAGAGGCTGATCCGAATTGGCCAAAGGGTATTCCACATCATGTGACGTCATGCCCAGTAAATTAACTGGGGGGAGTTGGCCGGGGGAAGCAGCGATCGCGGCTCGGGGACTGGCAGCGTCAGTCGGCGGGTGGTGAGCGGTTGCAGCACTTGCTTATTTTTGTTTTGTTTTTTTTTCTTCTTCCAAGGTTTCATCTCTCTCTCGCTCATTATTTTTCTTTTCATTATATTATTATTATTATTGCTGTTTTATTTTAATTATTAAACTGTTCTTATCTCAACCCATGAGTTTTTTTACTTTGGCCCTTTCGATTCTCTCCCCCATCTCACAGGGGTGGGGGGAGTGAGCGAGCGGCTGTGTGGTGCTTAGTTGCTAACTGGGGTTAAACCACAACAATTCCCTGCAAGGATATTAAACGGAATCTAAATTTTACTACTATTACTAGGACCCAAAATGTTAAAATTAACTACTATTTACTAGGATCCATCACACTGCTGGCACGACAGGCATGGACACTGGGAGTGAACACAGTCACTATGCTCTTTATCTCACTGTACTGCATATATTGTATACACTGTATATACTGAAGCTAATAAAAAAGAACGGTTTGAAGAACGAACAGTGTTTTCAACAACACGAACCCTGACAGAAGGACACAAGAAAGCCAGTCACAGCTCACATAAGTAATTGATTTATATGTCATACTTGTCTATACCATCTCCATATTTTACTAATATAATACATAAAATAAACATATAATATATAAAGTATATATAAAATAGCATTATTTATTTCGGTGGAGTGATAATGACTTAAACAAAGCTAATCATGCACTTATTTCTCTGCACTGGGAATCTGATTCAGTGGATTAAAGAAATTTGAGTGGTATGACTCTGGACTTACTCTCTAAAAATATAGGCAGAGTATGATCTTTAGACCCTACAGAAGCATTAATAATAAACCAGTTTTACTTGTTCCTTATGGCAATGAAACAATTTGGCATTAAGAAGCTCATATAGTGAAAGATGAAAGCTCAGAAAGAAACCTGGAAGTGTTACTCAGAGCACCAGAGATCCCAGGGTTTCCCTTTGGTGACATCCCTCTTCTTGTTATGGAGTAAATGCAGCACGTTTCACCCTCTTGCATTCTTGTTCACTTGTGTGAAATATTTCCTAAACAATACTAAAAATTAGTCCTCATTTCCAATGCTTCCACAATCCATACATATACAAGTATACATACCGTTGCTTCATTGACTGATCTGTACTTGTTGAGCTTCCTCTTCACCAAAGCATGTTAATGATTTCTATCTCAGTTGTAATGATAATTTTTAGAGGAGAGAAGTTCAGGACTATTTTTTTGCTTCCTCAAATATTCTGGATCTTCTCTTGGGTTGGACCTTCCACTCACTCATTCAGGCTACGCATTTCATTTAGTGATTGCCAGCATATAGACAGTCACAGGGGAATAGATGGGTATTGTTTTTTTGAGGGAAGCAGCTTGGGTAGCCACAACTCTACCTAAACTTTGCAGCATTCTCCTCACAGTCTGATTAATTCTTGTTCAAATGCTAGGAAATAAAATTAAAGGAATGAAAACTGCAGGTGCTCCATCATTGCCAGCCATCTTTTAGAGTATTGCAATCCCAACATACATTAAAAACAGCCTAAGGGTGCTTTTAGCATACTGACTTAGAACTAAGAAAAAGCTCCTTTAAAAAAGAGACCCATTAATCCCCTCCATTACAAAAATTGGCTGTAGAGAGGAGCCGTCACAAATATAATTCAGTTCAAAGCTGAATAAATAGCTAGAACACTGCTGACAGGAATACTATAGAAGCATAGTAGTCAGACATACATTTCTGAGGTCTCTCCTCTACATCTTCTCCAAACTGTACTCTTTTGGGGTGATGACTAGCCATCCATAACACAGTTTAGACTCTGCCTCTGCAAAGGCTGTAGGTGATATATTTAGGTAACTTCAGTGTCTCCCCACCAATTACTTGAGAAGTTCTACAATATTTTTGTCAAATGTATCACTGCAATACATTTTCTCCACAAGATCACAGAACTGCAGGGTATACAGTTCACTCGCAGATATCCATCATCTTTATGTTTGCAGAGCACCTAAACAACAGGTTCCCAGTCCTTGCTGGGGTCTGTAGAGGCTTTTGGGCTGGAAATAGGAATACTGAAATGCCACTGCCCTCACCAGAATGTTACTGCAACCACAAATTCGCTGATGACTGTTTCCATGTTGTGCTCCTTACTGATGCTGATGGGCATCTCCTGGAGGTAGCAGCCTGAAAGAATTATGGGCAAAGCTATGCATGTCCCCTTTTCCTGTTGAACAATCTTACCACGTTCCTATGACAACCAGCAGTGCCAAGGTCCTCTACAAATGAAAATGGGTTCGGAGAAGGGGAAGAAACGACAAGATTGATGCAGTTCCTAGGCAAACTTGCCCTAAAGGCAATATTTTAATAATCTACAGTGCTTGATGAATGCACCATAAGATAGTAGATGAGCTTAATGCATGTATGGCAGACAGGTTGAAATTCTCTTATGCTGAACAATGGACAAATGGATTAAGTAATGGAATAAAAATAAATTAATATTTTAAAACACTGAAATATGTGGCAAATTCAGTAGACTGTGAGGTACCTGGATACATGCAGTTCCCAATCTGTAACTCTTACAGTTTAACACAAGCAACAAAGCCCCAGACCTGTCATGAAAATACATTCTCAATAGTGGCCAGAAGCACTATGAATGATATCAGTGAACCTCTAATGCAGCTACTGACTTTATACATGAAAATGGCAAAAGAGGTGCTTATGACTGGTGATTTATGTCTTCATTAAAACACTTGTCCTTCAAACCAAACCCTGCAATTCATTGAAATTAACGGGGTCTTAAAATTGGAACATGTATTATAAATTAATGCATTTTTGATCTTATATAATGAGAAGTATAATACTATTGGCATCCTACCTTTCCTGCATAAAAATACTGCTTGCTGCACTAATACATATTGGCTTACTCAGAAAAGCAAACCTAAGAATGTAAATGTCTAAAACTCATTTACCAGAGGCTTCCACAGTATTCTGCCATAACTCAGTCCAGAACTACCAGTTATGAATTTTCCAACTCTGAGAAGGTCTCAGTTCAGTGTCTTGTGCATTTCAGGGCTGTCAAAGTGAAACCATTGCAGCTAATAACTTTATAAAGGGAAAATTCTCTCACTGCAAAATTCATGACTGTTTCCTACTCTTGCACAGATGCATTGTAGAAAATATGTTTTGCTTTCTCTTGCATGAAAAAGCATCCACACATGAGTAGCCACACAGAACAACTTCATTTTCTTTCTTACTACAGCTTTGATGTGCAGGGAACCGCACTGATGGGAGAGCAACCTTCCCCACCCTTGCTGGGTGAGCTACCCTCGCCCTCCCTGCTCTTCTCCTTCAGTGGTAGTTTTCAAAGGGCTTTACAGCTGCAACAGGGGCAGCTCTGCCAGAGTCCTTCCGCTGCACTTCACAAGGAACACCCAGAAATGCTGCAATAAGAAATTTTAGGTGTGGGTCCTCCTTCGGTGGCTGTAAAGGAGCTACTTTTGGTAACTCATCCCTGGCTGTAGATGCTGAGCAACAAAATACATGGACCCGCAAGGCTGGGCAGGAGTTAAACATCACTGTGGTCAGCTAGCTGCTCTTGTGAGCAGGAGGTGGACGGCTGAAGAACTGCTTGACACTGCAAAGCAGAGAGAAGAACTCACCCTAACTGATGCCATGACTGAGAAAACCACAGAAGCTGAAGAGTCTTTCCTAGCATGATTGTCTTGTTACCTCAGACTGTAAAAAAAAGCTCTTGGTTCCCCCCTCTACCAAGTAAATTTTTTTGCTTCCCTCTTAGCACAGGAACTGAAGGATGCAGGGGAAAAACAGAGTACTGAACATGAAATAATGCCTCCTCCATTGCCTTTTTTTAGCTTGCTTTTCTCCACCTGTCTTTTCTATAAAGCATACCTCATGATGGACGTGTCCAAAACGAGAAGACAGCACCACAGGCAAAATCAGAATAGGTGATCTTCCCCCTTTGTTTTTCCAGAATTCTCTTTTATAGAGGTTTCCATTTCTGGTTGCCAGGGGCTCTCAGCAGCAGGAAGGCTGACTGAGCATTGTTATGAAATACCATTTTTAAAAGTCTTTTTATTAATATTTTCCCCCAATTTATTTGTTTTAATAGCAGAAGATTTACTGCGAGTTTTAGAGTTATGTTCAAAATCCATGAACACGAAGGATGTTGAAACTATGCAAAAATGTATTGCTCTCCAAAGTAACATTAATAATACATCTGTAGATATTGAGACCCACTCTATACTAGTTGAGACAGAGCATGGATGTAATGTATTCACAAGCACTATGGATAAATCACCTCGATAAATTCTTCATGCTATACTGTAATCTCCAAAAGCTCTCTGACTGGTAAAAATCAGTCTTACTGATCTGTCTGCAGTTCTTCTCACTATCTCGTTATTCATCTGCCAGTGACAGCTGAAGCTGAAACAACCAATGTCTTTATACATCTGGCACCACAAAACAACTCTACTTTACAAAAGAAAGTCTTGATTGTTTTTAAAAAATACTAACACAAACCTGCATCCTCCTGCACACCTCCCCTACCGTTCCCCATCAGCATATCAGATCACACTTTAAAAATATACTTCTCTGTTCTTTGGTTCTCATGAAGGCAGTAGTCAAAGCTTTTCAATAATTTCTACTTAATAAACACAAGAAATAGTTCTTCCAAAATTATCAGTGAAATACTGCATGACAGTCCTTTCTTAACAGCAATAAACATGATATTCTACTCACAGCTAAACTTTGGAGAAATACGCCTCTACAAGCTCATGCATTACTTTAAAAAACAACTGTAAATATTACTTTGATGATTTAAATAACAAGGTGAGCCAAATGGTTGGTCTGAATTTCACAGAGTCATAGAATCACAGACTGGTTTGGGTTGGAAGGGACCTTAAAGATCATCTAGTTCCAACCCCCCTGCCATGGTCAGGGACACCTTCCACTAGACCAGGTTGCTCAAAGCCCCATCCAACCTGGCCTTCAACACTTCCAGGGATGGGGCATCCACAACTTCTCTGGGCAACCTGTTCCACTGCCTCACTCCCCTCATAGTGAAGAATTTCTTCGTCATATCTAAAGTAAATCTACCCTCTTTCAGTTTAAAGCCACTACTCCTTGTCATATCACTACATGCCCTTGTAAAAAGTTCCTTTCCAGCTTTCTTGTAGGCCCCCTTGAAGTACTGGAAGGCTGCTATAAGGTCTCCCTGGAGCCTTCTCTTCTCCAGGCTGAACAACCCCAACTAGCTCAGTCTGTCTTCATAGGAGAGGTGCTCTGGCCCTCTGATCATCTTCGTGGCCCTCCTCCAGACTCGCTCCAACAGGTCTGTGTCCTTCTTATGTTGGGGGCCTCAGAGCTGAATGCAGCACTCCAGGTGGGGTCTCACGAGAGCGGAATAGAATCACCTCCCTCAACCTGGTCACGCTTCTTTTGATGCAGCCCAGGATACGGTTGGCTTTCTTATGATTTCATTCCCTTGGGAATGCTGCTGCCCAGAACAAACACACACCAATGCATCCTTTGCACTAGATCATGGGCTTGGCAACATACCACTCCTATCAAAATAATCACTGAACAGGGACAGAAACTCTTGTCACAGACAGTGACAATATGCATCCAGTCCAAAAAGCGGGACACACAATACGCAGTTTGGAGATGCAGCAGGGCCATGTGTGATCTCCTTTTCTCCATGGATACAAAGCCTGAATCCCTTCAATCCAGAAGATGAAAGAGGCTTCATGCTTGTCAATGCCATGCCGAAAAGAATCACCTCTGCTAGACCTAAAAATTTCACCTTGAAACACTGAAGATTGAGACTTCCCAGTCTCACATAAGTCACGAGACAGTGAGTAAGAGGGACTCTATCATAACTTTGCTGCATTGTATGAAAAGCAGAATACAACTTGCAAGTTAAAATTTGAGGGTAACATGTCTCTACTCCATGAATCTCACATTTGTGATTAAATGTGTTAGGATAGGTGTTGGCAACATCATAATCAAACACCACCTGATTTCCAAATGAGTATTTGAATTCATTAATTCATTTGGATTCATCTCCCACCCTCTGACATTTTGACAGCAGGCACCTGAGGATGCAGAAAATGTTCCCTATAGGGAACACATCCCTTTGAGGATTAAATGTAGCATTATTCAACCAGGAAATTTAATTTTAAAAGACAAGTACTAGGAGACAGATTTCTTTTTTCATTCATTCTTCACACTTTCTGTAATAATCTGAATACTTCTAAAAAGAAAAGCAGAAGGATAGCATAACCAATGCCTGTTAATAGAAAAATAATTGGCTTAAATGAGGCACACACTCATAGGCACAAAAAATAAATGGCCCAACAATTCTTTCGAGAGTTACAATATTTTTAGCCATATGGTATTTCTTATTAATTGTTATAATTACTAAAAGCCAAATGTGTGCTCGGCATTGCACAACACATCCAAATACTGTCAACCCGTAGCCCAAAATGCTTACAATTCAAAAGATAAGACATGTAGGAACAGGAAACACTGAGAAATGCAGCAACAAGAACAACAGCCCAATGTCTCCCCAATATTAGGAGGTGAATTAGGCCTCACTCTTGCAGCTGCATCAGGAACATCCCTCTGAGAATAACAAAACGGGATCTAAGCTTTTTATCTTCCACAGAGTCAGCAAAGGAAAAGAAGAAAAAAAAAAAGGAGCATGTTTTGAGGCTTAACAATCCACACTAGCTCTACGACATATTTTGGGCCTTTGGCAATTTATGCTAATTGAATGTAACCCTCAAGCTGTTCTTTCTGTGATCGGGCTGCTCTGGAACATGGCCAGCCCAGAGTCCAGAGAAGCACAAGCTCCTCGCTGAACTGTGCCGTACAGCTGTGGGTCGCAACAGGGCCTGCAAACCGGGGGAATAACGCTGAAAATTTTGATGCACCAGGGAATACCACTGTGGGAAAGCATATTGATCTGGTAGGAGTGAAGCACAGTTAACTGGACTGGTTTGGGCTTGGTGCTACAGCATCCCCACAGCTCTCCCTGCTGCTGGGTTCACTGCCCTGATTATTTTACATAAGGCCAGGAGCAGGGAACAGGCACAGCAGGGAGCAGTGGCCTTCTCAGTGCTTTGAATATCCACATGAAGTCACCAAATGGCATTGTCACCTTCCACAAGAAAGATGGATATTTTCTATACTGGGAAATACTGGGAAACACCAATGGAGACAAGCACCTTGTAATCCAGAGGAGAAGGTCAATAGACAGGAAGGTAAAGAGATGCTCCTGATAACAATTAAGACCAAGATGTTTTCCTCAGAATTTCCTTTGATTTCTCAAACAGATTTTCCTGAAATGAGCTAATCAAGTGTAGGTACACTGCACACCATGTACCCCAGGTTTTCTCTGGCTCTGTAAACTACAGAGAGAGGACCTTCCTTTTTCCTGCAGGGGCCCTTTCTTGGTCGATGTACACTAAGCACTCTCTGTCTTATGCTGCCTCCAGTCCAGCCATCTCCACTTCAGAGGCCAGAGGATTTATATCTGATTCCCTGTCAGTCACATACATGCTTTGCAGTGACTTTACAACTAATAGTCCCAGTCATAAATCTCCCAAGAGCGAGGAAAGATGCACTGCAATATGCATAGCTGAGGCCCAGGCTCCTGTTACTCTATCTTGTAGTAGATCTCTCTCCTAAGGGATTGTTCTGCTTGGAAAAAAGGCTGCTAGTGTCCATTCTTATTAAGCTGTAGCAACTACTCCATTCCTGCACATGCTCCTTATCTGCTCCTGGGAATCGGTCTCAGAGCATCCTCCTTCCCTAAGCACCTATTACTCTTTCTCTCTCTCTGGTGCAGGCTTCATCCTGAATAACTGTCAGGGCACTTCTGTGTAGCACAGACTGTAATGTGATTAACTTTATGCTTCACAACCTCAGCATTAAGTAGGTCCTGGGGCAGGGATTTGACATGAGGCTCTCAGGCAGGTATAGGGCCTTGATCAGAAAAAACAGCTCTTCCTTCCTGAAATGGCAGAACAAAACAGCTTTGAACTAGGTGAAATGACCAGTTGATCTAAGGAAACAACACTGCCAAACCGAGCACTACTGAGGCCATAAAACTGAAGACATAAAACAGGAGATAATTGCTCCATTCTACCTCGAAGACAAGGCCAAAAGATCACAGGGTTTGAAACCATTTTCTTTCTCTCCCTGTGCTTTAAGGCTCTGAATTAACTCTGTATATACAAATACAAGTAGTTTGCCCTGCAAGCATACTGTTGTCCATTTATCAGGTACTCTCATTGTTTGTTATCTTCACTTTCTTCTCTTTGACATCTTAATTGTGGTGTCTGTATGTTAATTGTTAATGCCCTCAGCAATGAGAAGCTGTGATGCCATAATGAATTTGTAGCCTCTACAGGAGCCAGTGGTATCTAATGCTTTAAAAGATACTGCGGAGTCATCATTCTTCTTCCCGCGGGACGCTAACTTCAAGAAGCAGTGCCTTTTTCAAATGAATAAAGAATTAGAAACTTCATGTTAAAGTACTGAGAGCCCCTTGCAGGCTGGCCGCAAGGGAATTCCGGCAGCAACAGAGCCCTGGGATTTACAAAATGCACTTCTAATCTGTCCAGAAACCATGCTGGTTTTCATTCAGTTTACACAAAAGTACTGTCACTAATACTCCATGGTTCACTCTGAAAGCCACAATGAAATGTGATGTGAGGTCTTGTATAAGTGCACAAATTTTCAAACTCTTTTAGGTTCTCCTGCAATGACTCATAACTGCTGATGACATTGGTTATCAAGCTATTTAAGACCAATATTCCCCAAGGATGAAAGGGAATTGCTTGTTCCCTTTCTAGCAATAAGGAAGGTCCATGGGTTAAAGACCACAATGAGATAGAGTCTGTTGAATGGTCTGAACATTTCCATCTAAGCAATATTTTAGCTTTCTATGCAGAGCATGCTTTATTCTGTCACAGGACTGGACATGTGCTTCTACTGATGATGGCAGTGGCTTGAAAGATAGCTATATGCACCACCAGTACAGAGTAAGAACAACAGTATAGTGAATACACAATATGCACCCAAGAAATCTGATCAACACGAGTGTTTTAGTGGGTATATGAAATACACCTACAGATTGCAACTATACCTGCAATAAGAAATGCATATATCTGCTTTATTAAGAGCAATATCCAGTCATCTCTCCTCACCCTGCATTGCTTTCTTCCCTGATGATCCCTTCACTGACAGGATACAAGAAAGGCTTCTTTTCCTTCTTCTTCTCCCAGCAACTGGAATCTGTTACAGCAGAATTAAGAAGCATCATCTTGTGAAAGCTACTCCGACCATGGCAAGCTGCATGGCAGCGTGAACAAGCAAGAGCAGCCTTTGCGGACCAAAGGCATGTGGGAGTGTATAGAAAGGACGGAATGCTTCTTCTAGACCACGAGACAGATCAGCTCATCAGCTGTAACATTTTAAATTGGAAACTCAAATTAATTGCATAATTTCACTGGAACCTAAATTGATTAGTTAATGTCTGCACAATACTGTGACTTTATAAAATACTGAATAAGAAGCATTTGTTACCACTGTAACTGTAAATATAGAACTGTAAATATGCACTTGATTCAGTGCCCCTTCTTTTTTTTTTTCCTTTATAACTCAGTCTTACTAAGCACAGATCAACTCTGTAGTTAGTAAGCATATTCATCAACTCTGAAGCAAAAGACTTATATTCTCCAGTATTACATAGTTTTGAAACAAAGTCTGCTTGCTTACATTAGGAGAAAATGGATCAGATTTTCCAAAGTATCTTGGCACTCCATTATCAAGACATGCCTTGTGCAATTCTTAAAGGCACCTGAAGAAGTTTCATACTTAGCTACCATTAAGATGAAAATCAGATGAACACGTGGTTAACTTGCTTAGGTACTTAGGAAAACTCACTGAGTGCCCAACTGAGTAGTTATACATCTGCTGATTTGGAAAACCTGGCCCCAAAATCCTGCCCTTGTCCCTGGATATGACAGGAACCTGGTCTTGAGTGAAAAGAGTAGCTCGAAGAACCATGTCATCATCACAGTATAGAAGAAAAGCTCAGTGATGGGAAAGCTGGTGGGGCTACACAGCACTATTCCTTCAAAACCTGGAGTAGTGGGTTTCTTCTGGGCACTTGTGGCACACATTCCAACAGACACGCCAGCCAGCATGGGGACCTGGCTCCTCCACCCCAAGAAAACATGGCCTTGGGGTTGTGGTTCCCTTGCTTTCTCTAGCTGAAGGGATGTGGTTTTAAATTACTATAGCAGGTGGGTAGAGTATTCTTCCTGCCAAGGCCACTTTTCAAACATCTTTTGTGGGACATGTAACAAACATTTTCCTTTTACCCAAGAATAATGTGGGGAAAGAAATCACGTGAAATGAGACTGTGGGCTTTTTCCAGACCTTGGGAGCACATACTGCCCTTGAGATTTCAGGCATTAGAGGATATACATAGTTTAAAGCGATAATGTACTACAAAACAATACATTCATACCAATTATGTAAAGGCCTTGATTTGTCAAGGAAGTTTTGCAGATGCCTATCTTCAACATAAAGACCAGCCGGATACACTGCTTTGTGAAGCAATGGCTTTATTCCAAAGGCTAACTTAGATGATGTTTCACAGCAAGTTTTTTTTGCAGGTGGAGTTTTGAAGTCTTTCACTGAGTTGAATGTGCTTAAATTTTGGCATATGCTCAGGTTTTTTGGAGATCTATTGTACAACTGGAGAGGACATCTATATATTTGCTATTTAGAGATGGGACAGGGATAATACCCATCACATGCTGCCAAGTTGAATGACACTTAGTTTTATAGGTATTTCTTCCAAACGATTTCCACAGCCTGCAATGAGCTTGGTTTTATAAGTATTTCTTCTAAATTATTTATACAGCCTGCAGTAAGCTACAACGGACACACACGAGTGATCGAAGCTGGCATAACCTCCACAGTTAGGTCTTCCTTGTTTAAAAATAATGGCATGTAGAGTGCCAAGGGGTGGGTAAAGGGAGAAGAGTTCAAAGGCTTTGCAAAAAATCAGACATTTTTAACATATAAAAGTTCCAGCACCTAACACAGCAGTATAAATATCACTGTATTACTGATACCAATGGTACACATCCATGTGCATGGCAGTTCACACGTGGGGGAATATCAGGTAACAATGTATATTAAGTATCTAACAGATAGCCATTTTTCTGTCTTTCTTGCAGGAACACTGTCATAGGCATTGGAAAATTCATGGACATTAGACACCAGTGTGTGTGCTGACATAAAAAATTTCTTATGTCAAATTACTGGAATGCAGTCCAACAGAGATTCAAGCCTATGGCTAGTGGCTACTGTAGGAGCAGTCTGCCTGGTGCTGAGAGCTCTATTTACATATTTAACTGCCTTTGCTGGATTAGGGTTTCATTGCAATATTGTCAAAAACATACCAATATCCCTTAGGCACAGCTGGCAAGAAAAGAAGGCTTTGGGGAAGGAAATAAATATTTGACAGGGTATCTTTGTTTTACAATGCAACATATCACAGCAAGCTGGGAACATGAAGGATGGGAATAAAATCCCAATCCTACTAAAGTCAGTGAGAGTTTTGCCACTGAACTCAATAGGACCAATATTTCATGGTCACTAGGCTCCTGTCTGTGTATCAGTAACGCTTCTTCCTCCACTTGACTTGATGCTGAGTCTCAAAGACACACACATGAAATTGCACAAGCTGCTAAGTCTTTGTTCCTGAAGTTTCATTTCTATTAGAGATGGATGAATAGACTTTTGAAAGGGAAAATAAAGAAAAGTCAAATTTGTACTCCTGCCTATTCACTCTCCCTCTAAAACCTCTCTCTCAAGGCTTGAGGCAAACAATACTGAATCTAAAATAGAGGATTAGAGAGATACATTGTCGCACAATGGGGATCGCTTCAGATCCAAAACACAAATAATTCACAACATAAGATGGAAATAATATTGTGGATTCATTTTTGACCTATCAAATTATTGTTTCAACAAGGCAGAAAGGAATTTTAAAACCAAATCCTTGCAGCATTTTCCAACTTGGGTAAATATCCATATTTCTATGTATGTATTTAATATCTCTTTGTCTTATAGCACAATGATCATGGACATTGTTACCAGAATGTCCCACAACTGGTGTGTGAATGCTTGATGAATACGAACACCGGGAAGTTATCCATGTTCTCATTAATTTTGAAAAATCTACAGGGTTCTAGTGTAAATAGTACCAGTATAAGCATAAAATTGAAGGTACTTAATGCCAAGAACATAATCAGACTATCAAATGATATGTGCAAAGGCACGAATTGCTTGCTTGCCAATAGAAAGAGCAATTATGATAATGTAACTGTCTGTTGGCTTTTTATCCCAAATTCAGTGTCAAGGACTTAAACCATGACCTGAAAGATTACAGCCCCAGGCCTATTCCACATCTTTCAGTGTTTCAGCAAATCTGCAAGAACAGTGAAGTTTTCACAATATGTTAGTTGTTTGGGAGGGTTGCTATGTCCTAAATTTCTATCTGCTCTTGGCAGAACAAGGCAGAACATCCCCTCCCCAATACATGTACCTCAAATTCTTTAATAAGTTTGTGCAATCTGTGAAATGCTACCAAACTGTAACGTCTTTAAGGGCAAGACTGTTCATGGAACCAGCAAATCTCAAATAAATATTGCAAACTATTCATGGGAACAATCTCAGGTTTAGAATCACAAGAGCCATCCGATTCACAGAGTTGTGCTTATCCGGGCAGCGAGCAGGAACACGCTCTCTTGGGTGCATCAGCTGAAATCTCACTAAAGGGCACATCAAGGACGCTGGAGCCTACATCTGATAAGAAAATGCGTATTCAATTTAGTTTCTTTATGAGGTGCATCAGTTTGCTTTTAAAGCTCTTCTTAAGAAGGTCTGTTTTCCAGGAAGGGATCACAAAATGGAAAGCTGCAGCTTCTTTCAAGAAGGCAAAGTTTTTGCTGAGAAACTGAAGCAACAACCTTTAACTGAATTCTGGGAAAAGCAAGTGGTGATGGACTGCTTGTTGCAAGCTGCCCGATGGGCAGTCTGTTACCAAGCCACGTGACTCTCTAACACAAATGCTCCAGCCCAGTGAGTATCCAAAAAAGCTTTGTACATGAAACACTGCATACCCAGAGGCTGTTTACCTTTCTAATTTTTAAGCAAACCAGATGGAATCTGCTGCTGGATAACCACTCCCTGCTGTTTTCTTTGCTTAAGCTAACACCTACCACCCTAACAGAGCACAAAAACGTTTTCTTTTCTCTCTGTAAGTCCTTGTGAATGATAGAAAGAGACTCTCTCCTGATCTGTATCAAGTGATGCCCAGTACCTTTAAGCATGTCAGCTGTACGTTTCTATTGCACAGATTAATTATACATATCTCGTGAAAACTGAGACCCCTGTGTCGAAGCAAGCAGGCTCATTTGCGCGAAGGACACATGACCTAGTGGTCACAGGATCAGAGGGTTTGATGGGAACTTTTGAAATCATCTAGATGACCTCTGCCTCCCCAAGAGGTGTTTTTTTTCCATTCGGTGCTTCAGTGGCAGACTAAAATCCTCCTGACTTGCCTGTTCTAGCATTTCAGTGTCCTACCCTGCTAAAGCATTTTTGCCTGATGTCTAACATCAAGCTACCTGCTCTATAAATCCATTTCTTCATGTCTTTTCTACTACTATGGGCAGAGAACAGGTTATTCCCCTGCTTCTGGCAGTAGTCTTTTTTGTAGTTACCATGCCTCCCCACTTGGTATAAACGAGCCACATATAATTGTATAAACGAGCCATCAGTGCATACCATCTTATTAATATCATGTAATTATTCACAGATGGTACTTGGCAATAGAAACAGGAGTTGGTGGTTGCTGGTTCCTATTAGAGGCAATAGGCATTAGGAGATAATGCTGCGCAGCACCTTTCAGAAGGCACTGAGAATTGGGTCTCCTTTAAAACAGGAATTTGACAAAGTCACATTGCTTATCAAATATTTATGAAAAGAGGGATGAGCCCCTGGACTTGCTTCAGACTCAAATGGAGCACTGGCTTGTGCTAACCCTTTCTACACGGTGAACTTCACCACAAGAGACTTAACCAAAAGGCAGTTACGGGCTGCCAGGTAAAAACAGAGGAAGGCGAGCTGCATCCACAGCAAGGGGATATAACATTTGTGACAGCCTGTATTATAAGGCACGGCCACTCACTGCCATTTTTGCTCAGTTTGCTAGAGAGCGTGGTGCAAGCCTGTACATAGGAGACTCTTTCTATTGATATTACTGGGCATTGTGCCAGGCCTCAGAGATGAAAGAGTGATGCTTGGGAACGCAGTAAGTGATAATGGCACGAAGAAACACTCAGACTGGCATTTATTTCCAGATGCTATGGTGACAGGTCCTCATACAGACGCTGGTGCTGTAAGTAAACAGAAAATAAAAGTCCTTCCATTTTTCAGGAAAATAAATGCCTGAAGAAGAAATTCTCATGTGCCAAGGGCTTCACCAGTTACCTTTCTCCACATTTTTCTCTAGTTTATATGCAACTCGGAAGCCCTTAGTGAACAGTGCATGCATGGTAAATTATAATGTGCATGTTTTATTACAGAAAATGCAGACATATTGTGGCTCATGCTGTAGGGCTTAAATCATCACATTAGGTCTTTATAAAAAATGGAGATCGCTCAGCTTCATGGGAAAGGCATTTGCATCTTCATCATTACAGAGGCAACAAACTTCATCCATAAAGATGTGCCTAGAACAAATGGCAGCAAATTGTGGACACATGTTTTGCTTTAATTGGTCCTCATCAACTCAATCTAGCTAGTGACTTCAAAGAGCTCTCACTAAGAAACCTCTTCCAAATTTTTTGTTTTAATGTCTTACAGATTTCAGATTACATAGAATCTCTGAAGATACAGTTTGAAAGCACTGCTTCTTTACAGTTACATCACATGTTTAATCACTTATTCATAAATTATGAATGACTAGAGGTAAAGTAGCATCACCCAGAGCCCTTGTCCTGAGACAAATGTAGCACTGCAATTTTTACAAAGTCTACCTCGTAACAACTGGGATCAGATTCAAGCCAGCTACAACCATATTCAAGAGCGCAGCTGCTGCTAGTGCCATTTTCACATACTATTCTTGATCAGCATAAATGGATGGAATATGCTCTTTTTGGAAAGCACAGCAGAATAATATGGATGGCAATAGACTGATTACATAACTCCTCTAAAATTCACAAAAAAAAGACATATGCTACATTTAAAACCTTATTTAGATATGGGCCTGACTTTTAAAAAGACATTTAACAAATCCCACTAGTCTGTAAATCAGACCAATATCTACATAAGTGTTTTATTCTAGCCCCAAAGCCAAGCAGGCTTCACGAGTACGAGGGTCTCACTGTCTCAGACACTGCACAGACACAGCTGAACAGAGCACAGAATCACAGAGGTGGAAACAAATACACAGAAGGGTTTAGCCACTACTGGTCCAGTGGCACAGCTGCGACTCAGCCAGGATGTGACAGATCCCATAGCAACAGACCGGTTTGGGGATGAAACCGCTTCTTCCTACATTTCTTAGCCATAGGCACACTCACACAAGCACAGATAGAGTTTTGTCTCTCCAGCTGATCACTGTTTCTACAAAAACCACCAACACTTTGTTCAAGTCATCCCAGTTTTTGACTCACAAGGGTACATACATAGGGCACTTCTCTCTATAACCCTAACCCTCAATTAATCACTCATAACTTAGCAGACAAGATGAAAATGCTGCCACATCAGAGAGGCAGCACCATGGACCCACTTGTTGCAGTTGCAGATGAGGAGGGCAGGCAGCCATAGGACATTGGTAAATCAGCCCAAAGTAGAACATCCTCTTTCGATGCTTTCTCTGAAGGTTTGGGTTTTTTTTTTTCTCTGTATAGTAGCAGCAATTTTCCCTCTTTTGTGCAAATGAAACAAATAAGACCATGCTGCAGGCCCCTCTTATAGTGTAAAGAACAGTTACAGGAAACATATTAAAGTCATTTCTTCTTCCTTGGTTGCAGAATGCACTCTCCAGAGACTGTTTTTACTATTAAGGTGTAACTGGGGAAAAAGTGAACTTAAGTAACACACCTACATGGCATCAAAAAGAAAACTGATTTAATAGGAATGAAGTAACTTGGTGGCTCTTGCCATATGCTTCTTACAAACCAGCTAACCAACCAGCCAGTGAAAAAACTCATTCCAGATGCGCAAAATACCTCTTATATAGATACAGCTGTTGCATTTGTGAATGATAACTACTTTTAGTACACAATTTTGCTGCACTCTGAGAAATAAACCAGTTTGTTTATCTGTCAGTAGAAAGAGTCTGTTCAGAATCCATCTTTTCAAATTACATCATGAAGTTCACAGTATCATTGCTCTTCATACTACATTTATATATGTGTGTGTGTGTGTGTATACATATATAGTTTGCGCAGTCTTTCCCTCTTCATTTTCAGTGTTCCTCTATTTGCTGCCTAGATCTTCAAGATATTACCCTGAAAAATACAGTTTAAAGCAGCAGGGATAACAATGGGGAATGCTGCCAAGAAGGGAACCATGATATTGAAAAAAAAAAAAAATTTACAGAAAGACCCAACACTGTGATAGGTTGGATGTAGAGTATACCTTCCTTTTTTCCCCTACATTGTTGATAGAAATGTATTCATACTGTTCAGTTTCATATTTTCATTACAATGAACCTAATGTTGCTCCAGCAACTGAGATAATTTTAGGATTAAGTTACTATTCAACATGCAGAAACACGTCAAAGTGTGATGTAAAGTAATTCTGGGTCCTTAGCTATTGTAAAACTACCACAGCCCCTGCTGCTGTGAGTGGATTTCTGGTTATAGTCCTCCCAGAGGAGCTCCCCTGCTTTGCACTCCAGCCAAGCACCCAACCTCTGGGAGCCAAACGTATGCCGGGCAGGTTGCCTAGGCACATCTGGCCTAGTTTATGCTCATTAGAGCAAAATAGTCTTGAGTGCACCTCTGGAGTTCCCCCTCAGATGCCATGAAAACACAGCTGAATTTCTCCTATGCCATAGGAGAAGCTGTAAATAAGAACAGGAACACCAGCCAATCTAGCAAGTAAAAAGAAATCTCTCACTTTATAACCTGATGGTAATGAGTAAAGCAAAGATATGATATTAACCAGATTTCTGGAACAGTGTATAAAGTATTTGGTAGACTTAATTTTCACACATGTCAAAAAAACCAATAGTCCTTGCATTGCTCGTTCCATGCATACTAAGCATGATTTTCAGGTTTCTGTCTTGCCTGGACCAGAATAAGAGAAATCCATACAAAATTGTGTACTATAATACACATCTTTGTCAGAAATTCTGCTGAAGAGACAATATAAAACAACTTTTTAAGATTTTTACTGTAAATTAGCAATTTCATTTGTAAAACATATGAAAGAGTGGTTAAACTTATATTTTGTCTATTCTTATTTTATTTAAACTCTAAGATTTTGAAGAAATGTTGTTGCTTGTGATGTTGACACTGAAAATTGTCAGTCTACAGAAATACCTGAACAGTGTCAATATGGTTTTACATCTAAAACCTTGCTTTACTCCCTTGAATAGGGGAGGCAGCCCCCATCTACACAGTCTAAATTTCGCCTGAGTCGTTTTGCTGAACTTTCATACTGGATGACTCTTCTGAAAGCCAAAACTTAGAAAAAAGAAACTAGTCATCTCAGGAAGTGACGCAGAATTTTGGGCTGTGTGAATCTGGGGTTCCCTTCCCTCACTTGTAGATCTTTATTGAGAGACCACCATCAGACATGCCATATGGGATGTATCCCTTTTATCCACTGAGAACTAGACAAAAACCATGATTACAAAAACGTTGCATTATTTCTTCCAACCATCATCCTCCTCTGCTTCTGCATCTCATTTTTCTGAGGGTGTTCACCGTTGCAAGGCACAGCAAATCACTTTTACTCTTGTACAAGACTCTGCAGAATCAGCTGACGCTTCAACTTTTTTTTTTTTAATACCTCTCCAAATACCTCAGTTAACAAGATAATCTAACTTCCATATGGTTCCTCCAGGTACCTGAAGCAAGACACATGGTTAAGTACCTCCCTGAATTGTGCCCTGCATTAATACTACTATCTTAAGTAAGGATTTGAATACTTCTTTTCTTACAGAGAAAAAAAAAAAAAGAATATTTACTTACTAAACAGTTGGCAATAGAGGACCTGTAAGCTTCTCTTCATGGTATCATGTGGTCCTGCTGGTCTGCCAGTTTATTCATGATTCTATCAAACAAATCAAGAGAAGAAGAAAATTATTTATTACAATATATATGTTTTATTGTTACACTTGTTGATTACAAAGTAAGATGAAGCTTCACAGGAAAATTGTATTGATTAGCAATGGGAAATTGCCTAACTGTGCTTTGCTTGTGTTAGCTGTGCTCTCCAACAGCTTGGCAGTGAAGGGTAGAGCTATGGCCAAAAAGGGGAAAAATTCTCAAGAGTATACAAAATACACGCACGAGAATTACTTTCACATTGTGCCTATGACTTGATAAAATCAATCTCACAAGAGTCTTTTTAGTTTGGAGAAAGGATCCTCACTGGAAGAGCAAACATGAGATGCGGACACCACCAGGCAGCTGTGCTGGGCACGCAGGGCTGGAGTCTCCTCCCTGAGTCTCACATTTTCACATCCCTCAGGAAGTACAAGGAGGAGAAAATCCACCCTCTTTTCCCAGTCAAAACTCCAGTGTTGCCGAAGCAGGGAGATCCCAAACTGTGCTGAAGTGGTAGCACAGAGGGCAGCTTTGTCCTGGCAGTTTTTAGCTCCATGTTATCCAGCTGTTGTAGCTCATATCATCTCCTGACCTACCCCACCATCTACCTGGGCTGCAGCTAAAGCTGCAGCAACTACAGAATCTTCTCAATGTCCTTGGAAACTTTCTCCTTCTCCTAAACTGAACTATCTTGGTGTAGGAGGGAATCTCATGGACTGCTGTCTGAAAATGGGATGTGGCAAAAATATCTGAACACCCCATCTCCCCACCTTTGCCCACTTGGGGAGTGACTAACAACATTTTATGTGTCCTCAGACAGCATTTTCAAATACTTGTCACAGATATTGTTCACCTCAGTTTTAAAAATATTATGAAAAATAAATCCTAATCATGCTGATATTAATTATTCACATTGTAAAAAAATAAATGCATAAATCAGAAGTGAAAAGCAAATGTAGTTCCAAAGCACTGCTGTGAGTAATGTCTCACTGAGTACCCAAAGGCCACACAGCATTTAAGCTCTTCATTCCATAAAAAGGCATTTGGTAAAAATTCATAACCAGCTTTGAAAGATAGGACACTGAGATGAGCCTCATGAAATGCCTCTTGTCAATATGAAATAGCATGTAGTATCCTCTAGTTTTCAGTTTAACATAATTTCATCTTCTGAACTCCTGGGGATGTTTCTGAGTCATTTTAACATGCCCCCACATAAATCTTTCAGAGCTTATTTAAAATGCAATCTTAAAGGCATAAACAAGTGAAACCAATGAACAGCACCTTTGAGCTGAATAAATGCTGAAGAGTTTGTGAAAACAGAACTATGTTTGACTTTAATGTGGAAACCTCAAAAGCATCTTGACTTTTCTTGCCTGTGTTCTGTAACTTAACAAAAGATGCTTGGGTTTTGTTATTAGATACGGAAGTTTATGTACACAAACATAGTATTTTTGGATTCTCCCATGCCTTCCTTTCCATTTAAAACTGGACCTTAAAAACATATAAGTAACTTGCAGAAATGTCAGTATTTCCAAGATGTTTTCTCCTAAATGAAAGCAATCATCTGTGAATTAATTTACTACTTTTTAATCAAAATCAGAATTAGACTCATGCTGTCGTTTGATCATGAAAACTTGCTGAGGGACTCCCGTCCCTTTCTCCTTAAGGTTTACCAAACCCCAAAGCAGACATAGTAAAAAACCCTGTCTTTATGCATAAATAGACATCATATAGTCTATTACAGCACTTTTCAAAGACGCATATACAAAAAGTCTGTTTAGCATTCATTAAGATATTAATAAAAACATATGCAGGAAAGGACAAAAAACAGATAAGCCACTGACAATGTAGATTCCATATCCCCAAGGGTTCTGCTTGTAAGTTTGTGTCAAAACAGGATTTATAAGCACTGACCCATTTGAAGTCATAAAAATACAACGGAAAAAAGGAAGAATCTGAAATTGCAACCCTAAGTCCACATTATTTACTTTGTATAATTGGAACTGTGCTTGGCAACTGTGACGTGATACAGTTTTTGGCTGTGAACCAGAATTTTTTCATATTTCTCTTCCATCTCCATATTAATGCTACCCATAATATATAAAGGTATTTGCTTATAAATTCTGGTATTGTCATTAAAATAAATGGTATGTTTTTGTGTATGTATTTGTTTAGGCAGAACTCTCAGGGTAATTTAGCCTGTGCTAAGAAATAGGAACTAGTGTGCATATGGGGAAAGAAACCATGATTAGCACTGGAAAACTTTCACTATGTTCTTCTGTTGCCCTTAGTTAGAAGATTCATCTTTCTGACTACATGACCATAAAATTATACATAGAGAACTCAGTGAAGACGTATAAACCAAATGGTGCCATGAGTTTACAACCTCTCAATTTCTTCAAAGTCCTCAGTGTGACAGAGTTAAATTTAAACACAAGTGGAAACTATTGTAATTAAACTTTCCATAATTTTTAATAGCTCATTTCTTGTGTACAGGAAGTGCATGAAAACCAAGGATTTATTTTACAGATATTTTAAAGCAAGAGACATTTTATGAGATTTATTTGTATATGTTCGGACACCAAATCACACCAATGATGGCTTTCCAAAGACACAGACTGCTTGCAACCACTATCAATGCTGCACACAATGTTCAGGCAGATGAACCATCATCCCATTAAATGCCTGAATCAAGACCTCACATTAGAACAGGGAACCACTGCTGCACCTACCCAGGTGAAAGCTCCAGTGAGCCCATTACCCTGTCTTTAACATTAGCTGCTAGCAGGACCATAGGGAATTAACATGTGAAACAACATGAGTGTGAAGTAATCCTTACACCCTGGCATAGCTTGCTCTATTTCCAGCAACCCTGAGCTGAACACAGTATCTGAGCTGCCATGTTTTCTAACTTGACAATAATTATTCCTTACTTATCCCCTCTGTGTCATACACAATTTTAGTATTTCATTAGATCATTCAGAATCTCCTTTTCAAGCCGAGGAATTCTCGTCTTTTTGTTTCTTCCTTACAGAAGATATACCCTATGTCTGATAATCATCATGCCTTAGGCTGTACATATCCCTTCCAGTTTGGATCTGAGGATTAGCGAACAAAACTGCATGCAGCCATCAAAACTTGGGTGTGTACTGGATTTTCATATTGGACAGTGATATTTCCTGTTTCTTCTCTACTTGTTCCTTTGTGACTGCTGCTGAGCTTTACTCCACTGTTTTACAGAGCCGCCTGCTACAAATCCCTGAATGGCAATAACTCATCTGGAGTCAGGTATGGAGTCTCAGGTATGTAGAGCTAGGGCTGTTTTTCACCTGTGAATGTGTCTTTGCAATTATCGGCACTGAATTTCATCTGCCATTTTACCACCCAGTAACTTACTACTATGACATTTCTGAGAGATGGCAATGAAGGGCAGATTATTATTACTATTATTATATAACAAACACACACCTATTCTATATAACAGCTTCTGAAGTTGCCACAGTTTCAACTCTAATACTAATTTCAGCAGCTTCCAATCACAGTTCAATCATGGAAAATCTTCTGTGTATCTAAAAAGAGAAAGCAAAGATTCATGGTCAGGCATTTGAAAAGCTGCAGAGGAAACCTCCATCCTGAGTATCAACCCATGTCCAGCGATCACAGTACTATCTCATGGCCATCCAGGCACACCTAATCCAAAAGTTCTTTTCCTGGAAGTACCTGGTTTTTGTAGTCTTTAGTTTACGAAAATCTTTTGCAGGTCTTCTGTGATAAGTACCTTTATTTATCACAAGCAAGAAAGGTTACATATTGAGTGGCTGGTAGCTGAGAGAGCTCCAGTTCACCGACCCATGATTTCTTAAGTACCTAGGCATGCAGTTTTAGGCACTAATAAATTAGCAGGGTTGTGCACATGCAGATGAAAAATGCAGATACACAGCCAGTTCCTGACCTTGGGCAGATTAATATAAAACCAGAGTATTGCCACTTGTTTTAAATACACCAACCATCACTTACAAGAAGGAAGAAAAAAAAATCAGAAGAGTGAAGAGAAACAACAGAAATAGTCCTGGAAAAAAAAAATACATTTGGAAAATGTGTGCTAAACTTTAATAATCAAAAATCTAATCTGAGTACCTCAGCTTTGTACCCAATCTATCCTCACTCTATTCTTTAACACTTCCCTGAGTTTTCTCGGGAGTACACTCCTCCAAAACATTAATTTTAAAACATACTGTGCTTTAATATTTGATAAGCCATTCTGTGTATTTGAGGGAATTAGCTGTTATAAATATACCAGATCTTTGATTAATTTTTTTTTTTAAAAGATTCTTAACCTTAATTTCCTAGATCCATATTTATGTCTCCAAGTAAATGGGCATATTCCCAATTACTCTGAACACCCACTATCTCTCCTCTGAAAACCAGGAAATAAAGGTCTGATTATGACCTTTGGGTTTTTTCTATATTGTAATTCATATTGATTTGCCTACTGATACATTTTGAAACAAAGTAATAAAGCTAGTGCAAGTTTGTACTCAAATCAATTTCAGTTTAGAAAGACTCATCTTCAATAGTTAAATCAGTGGAAGTTTGTATCCAGAAAAGGCATCACATGCCTAGCCTCAGGTACCTGTGTTTGAAAATACCAGCTAAGCATTTGGTGTCTGAAAAGGGCTTACATATTTTCCCCTTTATAGTGCACAATATTTCACATACAGTTCATCACACAAGATGATGAATAGATTTGTGAAATCCCTATGGACAGCTAGCAACGTTGTCTTTCAGGGTAAGTGATCCCCTCAACGTGGCAGATAAATTTAAGAGGACAATGAAGACATAATGATGAATAGAAGACAAAAGAGTCCAAAAGAGCTGACAGCTCCCAGCCACTCATTATGTTTGATGAGGAAAAAAAAACCAACCCAACGGTACCTTAAATTAAAGAAAAAATGGAGGAGGACAGATGAGCGTTGAGGCAACGCTAACAGTCAGTGGAGAACCCTTTTTCTTTGTGAGTCTGTCAAACAGAAACCAGGAGACTGAAATAAAGAAGCTGAAAAAAGGGTAATGGAAAGAGGAGATAGGCAAAAGACCTGCCACTTTCATCCCCTGAAGCACCCAAACTTTATTATGTTATTTCTGACTGCCTTCTCTCCTCTATGGATCATTCTGGAAAGAAAAAAAAAAATCTACATCACTGACAGTTTTCAACTATATTATTCCTGGTTCTGCAGAAAACGAAAGAGGAAAAGAAGACACACTCAGAAGTTCTTCCATCTCCAATCATGGTTGAATCCCCAATCAAGGAAACACAACCTTGATCTTTTGAGTATCACGCTGTCCTGTGATGTTCAACAAATGCGTTACAAGATAGCAACAGCAGAGGCTCCACACTTACAACTCAGAGAGCTGTGACTCCCCCAGCAGTTTCCCAGCATAAATTCCACCACCAAGGTCTTTGCCCACTGCTTCCCACAGGTCATTCGCTTAGAGGGTATTCAAGTGTGCCTTATAAAAGGAAGCAGGTGTACTCTTCTTGACCACACGGGGCTCAAGCACAACTCTGTGTTTTCAAGTTTGCATGATCTGTTTCATAAATCAATGGCCTACTTCCACAATCCAGCTGTTATTTTGCAAAATTTATATCCCAAAAAGCTTCAGGGCATACTAATAAAAAGATTATTAACTTGCAGCAATAAGATTCCTCCGAGCAAGAATTCTGTGTTCTTGTTCAACATGTGCCACATGGTCTGCTGTGATTTATTTCCCACTGCTTGGAACATGCAAACCATCGTTATCATCTTTCTTCATAACATCCTAAGTGCAGCATTTTTTATATTTATGTTTCCTTTATACTGAGATCTTTTAGCACTCTTTGGAATGGATTCCTCTTTGCAGATCTAAGAAAGAGCATTTCGCACCTACTTCCACAATTACCCTCAAAAGTGTACACCCTTTGCTTTCTTAAGGTCTCCAAAGAATAGGCTCTACCCTCAGGATATCACAGCTGATCAGAACCAGTCTTGCTGGCGTTGCATAGACTTATCATGCATGCATAAGGAAGAGTCAGGTAAGACCCAAACTAGAGATACTACCATGCTTTTCTGCCTATGCAAGACTTGCATCCTATGTTACATGGACTTAGAAGCAGAGAATCTCATGCCATCCAGAAAAAACCCAACAATCCCAAAGCCTCTCTTCTCTCTGCATTCAGGTGCAAAGCATCCACAATCCCCACTGGGCCTGAGCCTGGTTATTCTTGTATTGGTGTTTGAATCCATACTCTTCCATTACCACAGAGATAAACACAGATCAAGAAAAACACACAAAGCAAGCAGTGTCAATACACAAGGAAAACCTGAAAGTAGTTGCTCCCTCTTTCCCAGTTTCCCTACTTCATCATTAACTTTTGAAATCCCAATCCTCCCATGTCTACTAACATAATAGTTCAAAAGTATGTCCCCACAGGCCTCCTCCCAATTGTGACAGTGTCTCCATGAACAGTCCTAGGCTAGATCACTTAAAGGCTACTGTCATTAGCATGGTGAGTGGAGGACATTGTCAGCTAACTCATCTTCATCATCTTCCTTTATTCACATGTCGAACCTGGGGCATGTTGATGAAAGGGAGAGGGAGGAAAGGCTTACACTGTTGGGGTTCACTGTCATAAAAATAGATGGGCATGAAGAACCTCATGTCCAGGGGACCATGGCCAGGGGAAGAACTTACTCGAAAAAGGCCAGTAACACTGCTGTTACCTTTGGCTGTCAAATGCCTTGACATCTGTGGTAATCTTATGAACAATCACTGAAACAGCCAAGGGCAAGTGTTGAAATGATAGGGAAAACTGAGAGGAAAAATACCAGGGTGTAAATGAAAGGTCATATAATGTGAGACTTCACTGCTTTGATGTGTGCCTGCCCTCCAGCAAGCTTGAGCCCCATGACCTTTTGGGAAAAGCTGTGACAGACAGGGTTACTATCTTGGTTGATTATAACCAAAAGTCCCAGAGATGGAAACTAGAATAACTATAAAGCACTAGGCTATTGAATATCCTTCATACTCCATCAATAGTGCAAGGGACTATTTCTTGATTTTGTTCTTAATTATCTACCATTAGCAAATACTTTTGAAGGCAGCTCAAGTGGGAGAGAAGTCTGAACATTGATTGTTCTGGTTGCTTCTTATTCCCATGGGTGCACAGACACGACTCTCTGGGTGTGTCTGTCTGTCCACTTGTAGAATAATAAGAAGCCTCTCCTTATCATTCATCTCTGTGGAGCTCTGAGAAGTTTATATCTTCATAAGGATCAAACTGACTTAGCAGCTATAGGGATTATTAGAATTTGATCATTAATAGACATTCGGGATGGAGAGAAGGGTCTTGTGTGCATTTTAAAAATTTTATATGGTTGAATTTGGATCCAGTAGCATTTGCTCCATTTCTCTCCTACACCATTACTTAAGCTACACTGCTTATTAGTTAGATATTATTTTGTTGCAGTTATATCACACATAAAAATACTCTTCTACTTTTGTCAATTAATTCCAAATGAATTAACCATCTGGTTACTGCTAACAAGTTATTATACATCAAAGCTGAAAGACTGTCCCACAGGTCAATATCTATTTTCTGCAACAACCTGACACTGGATTGTGACACTAGTCATTTTAAGGCACTACAGAATGGCATTAAATACTCTTACTTTACAACAAATCTATTGCCACAGAAGGTCTTCTGGGTGCCCATTTGTCTTCTGTTGCTTAAAAAGGCATTTTTTTTCTAGTCATAGTACCAGGGTGCCATTTTCCAGGTGGAGGAAGTGACTTCTGCCACTGGAATAACAGGAAAATCTCTATTAACTGACAGTAATGTGAGACATACAACACATACCCGAGACATTCAAACCTCTTTCAGGAAATCTCACATATGCAAATAATAGGTTAAGGTCTAGCTACATAAATATTTCCATTTTAGTTCATTCTTTTCAGTTACTAATAGCCATTTGAAACTCATCTTTGATGATGAAATTTTATTACACAGCTTGAAACATGCTATTTTTGCTAACTGAAGAAAAAGAGTCCGACTTCTCTGAGTTTGGGGGAGGAGTATCTTTCACATTGCAACTTAAAAAAAAGTGAAACATCTGGGTCAAGAAAGTTGTATAGAAATAGTTCTTAGTGAAAAGAACCTTTCACTGTCCTCTTGAAAAGACTTTTTTTTTTTTTATAAAAATGAAATATGATAGATTTAAGACTAAGTTGTGTAATTTTTCAAAATTTTCTTAATGGGGCTTATGGGAGCCAAACCAAAGAAAATCTTTTAATATCGTATCAAGTTCATGATGAAAATTTCACATGCTGCACTATGCCCAGAAGCATTCAGCAGAGTAAATTGTCTGCTCTTTGACAGGAAAACTTTATAACCATTGGAAGCTCTCCCACTAAAAGACTTTCTTGGCACACAAAACTACGCTAGTTAAGATATCTCTATAACTTCTGGGAAAATAAAGAAAATATATCTTGTTCTTCCTTGTCAGTCATGGCAGGGAATGGACATAAAGCTCCATTTCCACTTGTGATGGCGTGTTTTCCCCAGAGGATCTCCCACGGTATATCACCTGCCTCAAGGTGTCCACAATGTGGATGCTGACATTTGATTTACTCACCTAATCTCCCTCTGTAGATAGCAGGTAGATTGGCTCTTCTGAAACCTGATGCCTGTGACCTATTTAAAATGCCTCTGTTGGAAGGAGGAGACCCATCCCTTATGTGGCGATGTTTCTCTCCATTGAGTTTCAGAGGGCTGAAGGTCCACCATTGATTTCAGCTTGTAACACTGAAAAGGAGGATGCCAATGTCTGTACAAAGGAATCCCACTCAGTGCTTTCTTCAGCTACAGGGATCTCGAGGTTTATGGAGTTAACTTCTCTGTGGCTGTGTTAAACTGTTCCCTTGTTCCTATTGTGTAGGATAGGCGATAAAAAAGACTTAATGTAAAGAACAGGCAAGCAAATAGCTCTGCCTGCACTGTAATAAACACTGGAGACTTGGAAAAGGGAGTACCTTTGTGAAGCAGCTGAAATCAGGCTTTTCACACTATTCAGCTTGATTAAATGTAAATATTTCAACTAAAGAAGAAAAAAGGGGTGCAGAAGAGAAGGTACTATTTTCCCTCTCTTATAATATGGTACTGTATTGCTAAGGTTGATTGACTGAGTCAAATTTTCAAGAATGGAAAGCATTAACTGTAAACAAAGACATGCTCTGCATGTCTGAAATCTAGACCAAAATATCAGTTTCATAAAGATGCTTGAGTATTCAAAAACGCATGCAAGTGCCTTGCTATCAAACACACCTGTATTGTGGCACTGAAAACACTGTTACACTGGCCCTGGATGAAAGAAAATGTGTAGTAGAGATGGAAATACCTCAATCTAACATTTTAACTGCAAGATCATCTTCCCTTTAGTAAACACCACAATTATCCAGCTAAACAAATAACCCATAATAAACCACCACAAAGGAGACTCAATATTGTGCATCACCACTATCTGATTTACATCGAACTAAAGATGCGAGCTAAGGAAGGAAAGTGCCTTCCTGTAATTGTTTTGACAAAATTTTCACAATCTGTGTTTTGGCTTTGAAGACTTTAACTGTAAAGAGGGTCCCTTTTACTAACTTTCCTCAAGAGACTGTGAAGATTAAGATGGTCGAGGGATATACAAGAAGAAAAAGGTTAAAAGAGACTAATTAAGTTTTGGCCCATCTCTAGGGCGATTTCAACTTACCCGATGTGAGGTAAGCACAGATGAGCCCAGCCCACGACCCATACATTCTGCTTCATCTCCCAAATCCCTGGTTAGTCTACATATTTAAAGCCCAGAGGAAGTAATCACCAATGAAGGATGCCAACATAGTGCTCTTCTGACTCTATCAGATGCTGAATTTCATCAACAAAACCAGCCTTTCTGAAAATGGAAGATGGGTGAGGAACGAGAGCTTTGAATGAGGCCACAGCACCCACCAGTGTATTTTGGTTGTGGCCCATCCTCTTCTATCAAACAATCAGCTGCCAAAAAAAATTAAGTAAAAAGCAATGCATTCATTATTGCAATTGCAATTTTGAATTGTACACATAAATTTATGTATGTATATAGCAGATAATGGCTATGTTTTCTGCTTGTCTTTCCTTATTTCCCTCTTTATACTAACATACCTCTCCCAGTGACAAAAGGAAAAAAAAAAGAAAAAGAAAAAAAGAAAAAAATTAATAAACATATATAGCATTTCCCCTTTTTCTTTTCAGTGAAAGGAAAATCATATTAAATTTCCCATCAAAATATATGTTTAAGAATATTTACATGTCAGTTTTTGATGTAATGTTTTGAACCGGCTCTAATCATAATGTGTAAGTATGGCATAAGGATCTAATTTCACAACGACAGGTCATAATAGACATATACAAGTACCTAAGATTGAAAGAAACATTTTATTACAGTTGAAAAAAAGCATGGTAGGAAAGCATAACCACCTTTTGAATTCTTAACCATTCAGTCTCAACAGTGCATTAATATATTTAATAGTAACCCACACTGCTGGGTTTTTTTAACAGAGCATAAATTCCTTACAAAACCAACATGGTCTGTAATGATATTTTAATAAAAAAATATCAGTACAGTAAACAAACATGCAAGGTTGGGTTTTCTTAAGACCTCCTCATGTGCCTTGCCAGATCCTTTTGCCCCTGTGACAGGGTGTTACTTCTGGGGCAATTCCAACTAATTGTTTGCTAGTTTCCTTTGCACAGCTATTTTAGAGCACACATTCATCTTGGAATAGTGTCTATCACTTCAAAGGCTAGGTCTGTCTGAAGTAGCTTCTTGTACAAAATTAGAAGAACTCTTAAGAATAGAGACATTGTTGGCAGATTTAGATGGATGGATGCATAAATGCATGTACACAATCATATGCCGTGGAAAGCAAGATGATGTCTTGACCTATGTCTCCCTGGTTAAAACTCCTTTTAACAGAGCCATTTACTACCTCTCCTTAATCAGACATTCAATATGGTAAGAAGAGACGGGAGATAAAGTGAGCTGTGAAATATGACTGCTCTGCTTTGGAGGGGTGATCAACATATACCGGAAAATAGAAGAGTACACTCGCTTAGACCTGACATTTCATCTGGGAGTTTATTATGACTCTGTCTAGTTCAAGGGACACCATTCACTTACGCTCAACTTTCAGCACCAGGGTTTGATGTCAAAGGAAGAAGTGGCCTCTGAAATATTAGGGGACTACCAACCAGTGACCCAGCCATAAATAGCAACCCCTTTTATAGAAGAATATTTTGCACACCATTTTGACACAGCAGGTGGGAATAAAATGAAAATTTTACATGGCATCAAACAGAAATATAGCCCCATAAAAATTTAGGTTTGGAGGGAGGTGGAAGGAAATAGGATCTTGGTAATTTCCAAATTATTCATTCCTGTCCATGCAAGGTTATTGTAGTGCAAACACTGCATTTCATTTGAAAATTTATACAGTCCTGCCTGCTTAAATAGGAAGAGTTTCCAAGAAAATTAAATGTCAGAGCAGTGCGGCTTATTGGTTTTACTCAATGTAAATTCACTTTTTATACAACTCTGAATAATAATGCCCTGCTCTGTGTCAATGTAATCTGAACAACTTGAGGCTTTGGAGAGGGGGACTGAAGGCAAGAGAAGGAGAGATAGGGACACTTCCAGTGTTAACCTGGCACTGACTGAGATTTAGCTCTACATAACAGGTCCGTAGCTTTAGCTTTAGAGAGGATTTAGCACGCTGATCGCTGCGTGACTTATTTTCTTCCCTTTTGCTTTATGCAGCCAGCAAGACTGCTATTGGCTAAACAGCTCATCTTCCCTCCTTCAGAAGGTTCAAACATGGGCATGTATAGTCATGCAGGTAAACCAGACGGAAATGCATATGAAAGAACATGGGAAATCTCAAACAGCAGCATCTGAAAACATGTCATGCTGTCAAGTAAGACTACGCTCAGATGCACAATTTAGTCCAATAGGTTAGTGAAAACTCTCATTTACTGCCCAGAAACATGAAGTTCATCCTCAGGCAAAACTGACCCCAACAGAAGCTTTGCTTCAGTAAAAACCCCAGCACCTGGCTCAGAATTTGTAAAGCAGTGCAAATGAAGGCCTCTGCTTTAAGAAGGCTGTTTTGTTTTTGTTTTTTTCTCTAACAGAGGTAAGAAACAGCATAGGCAGGAAAAGAATGAGAACCCTTGGGACTGCACGTTTGATAGGTGGATTTAATAAACAAACATCTGCCTGAATGATTCACCTCAGTTAAAATGCAATCAGGGTAGCTTCAGGTGCATCAGATATTCTTTTCCTACATTGCAACTAAGATGGGCTAAACCATGTTCAGAGCTGCCAAGTGCAAACCCAGAGTAATTTCAGTGACATTGTCATAACACGAGGTGATTAAACTGGATTTTTAATAAGAAAATGAACTAATGAAGGAAAAAGGGGGAAGAAAGGCCTTGTGTAAAGTACAGAACAGCACAGGAGAGGATCTGGGAGACACTGTATAATTATTACAGCAGGATTTTTGCAGGTACAAACTTCAGCGAGATTCCCCTCTCGTATTGAAAGCTAATGGATCCTAACTCCTATTTGTGCATCTGAAAACTGTCTCTTTATCTTTCTGTCCCTCTGTTTTCCTACTAAAGAAAAGTCTTTCAGGGAAACAGACTGCCTTCTCCATGCCCTGCTTGACTGCACCATGGCTTTGCTTATGTAGGCTGTAAAAAGTTGGGGGAAATGTGTTGTCTCTTCTGGGTCCAATTCACTTCTGAGCCATGAGTTCAGCCCTTCAAGGACAGAACACAGGAGATGCCCAGCCACGGGTCTATCGTATGACATAGTTCTCCCCTCATCCCCGTATCAGCTCACACAACTGAGCAATGAGGCAGCCCAGGGATGCAATGAAGCATCATTTTCAAATAAAACTGCAGCTTCTCTCTTGCTTCAGGAGCCCCTGCTCCTGTGTGCTAAGATTGCCACGGCAGAGTTACACAGCTTGGGAATCAGCAAGAAGCAGTGAGAGCCCTTTTGGTGCATCTACCCCTGCAGCGCAAAAGTCTGCACTGGCTGTGGTCTGTACACACTGTGACAGTCCAAATAATAAACTCACATACTTTGGGTTTTTGTCTACTATCCAGTCTCACTCAGTCTAAGAGCAGGGACTGACCACACAAATTCAGTGACTCAAGGTCACATCAAGAAGGAACCTGCTGTTTGCTGCATCTCTGCCTCGCCACTGATGGCACTGGATAGTCCAACAAGAATGAGGTAAGGGCTTGGAGAACTACCACGTTCATGCCTAGGGCAGCCGAAAGCTGCCCTGGGGACCTGGATTCTCTCTCTGCCTCAGTGCCTAATGCCAAGGAAGTCACAAAACCCAAACTCTGCGCAGGCGGTCATTAATTGCATCTTCCTTGTTTGCTTAGAGCAGAGCATGAAACACCTGCGCTCTGATCTGTGAAAGCGTGGAGCAATTCCAACTGTGATGGACTCAGCAAAAGCCGACTCCAGAACAAAGAAAGGGCGATCAAATGCTATTTCTGGAAAATCAGGGCACAAAAATCTCATGTTGGGCATCTAAATTAAATGTCCCTTCTTGACATTATGTTTCCATGCCTCATTTTCCCTGGTGTATAATGTCCTTTCACCTTATCAGTACATTGTGAAGATAAATTCATTAATGTTTGTGAAGTACTCAGATGCCACAATAATGAGAGCTGCAGAAGTGCTCCCCAGGAAATTAATAACTGGCTTCAAAGCTGGATCTGAATGATGTACAGTTATGGGAGGAAGGGGTGACATAATGAACTACTAAGATAAAATAAAATATTGATTCATCTGAGCAGTGTTGTCTGAAATCCCTCCTTATTTAAGAGAGCTCTGCTTTGCACCCTTAACAGGCTTGTAAATGTAACTTACACAGTTTAAAAAAAAAAAAAAGAAAAAAAAGGAAAATGAGAAAAAAAGACCCCAACTCAGAAACATTACACAGTCCTACTGACACCCACACAATCCTGCAGAGAACTGGATCCTTTAGGTCCTCAGTCCAGATGTGTAACCCTTCAACCAACACTTGACCTTGCCTTATTACTAGTCTGGTCCCTTCTGCTAGAGTCCTTCCTGTCCATCTCTCTCTTGCGTATTGTCTTCATCCCTGCTTAAAAGTTCCACCCATTCCTCCTCAGTTCCCCTCTACTCTCTGACTCACCACTTTATTTCCACATATTCATCTCTCTGTCTCTCTCCTTGTTTCCCTTACACAGGGACCATATCCCGGCCCTGTCCTTTCTTAAACATTTCAATACCTGAATCACCTGCCTGGACCATTGTCATAACCTTCATATCCCTGGTCTGCAGCATACTCCCTACTGACAAAATCCTCAGAGAGCTGAGCTGCAAAACAAAGGAATGCAAGCGGACAAGGATTTTTCATACCAAATTGCAGTCTAATCTAGCAGATTTCCACTAAAATGCAAAAATCTCTAAACTTGACTCCCACTATAGAAATCCCTCTTAGTTTTTGTCCTGAATCCTTCTCTCCCTGACAAATTTCAATTTCCTGATCTGTGATATAGAAGTCCTACAAAATAACAGAAGATACTGTAACTTCATGAAACATGATTTCCCCTCCTACTCCCCGGTATTTGTTTTTCCTCAGAGACTGAAATATTTTTACTGAAATTAAAAAATTACAGCCTGAAATTGGAACAGAAATTTTCTGGGTTGGAAAATTTCACTTTGAATAGTAACAGAACAGTTTTACTGAGCGAGGCATCAGGCAACCTTTAGCAGACTCAAGATCAACAGAGTCCTTGTCTATATTGTTCTGCACTCAGGAAGACTCTGACCCACCAAATCTCATCAGGAATTTGAACCTTTCAAGGAAGCAATCAAACCATCAAGTACGGGAAGTCCTGTAGATAAGTGTGTCTGATTCTTCATATACTTCCCTCTAAATTATCCAAGCAAAACTTCTGTTTTTTACTGGACCATATACTCAGAGATGTATTATGATTTACAGAAGTTATCATTGCAGACTTCTTCAATTTCATTCATATTGAAAGATATAAATGCAAATCTTTAACTGGAAAATATTTAAAGAAATTAACTAAAATGGACTTAACATATAGAATACTTTTGCAACAAATGCATTAATTGTATGCAAACTGAATTAAGTCTTTTATTAGCATGTAATTGGGGGAAATATTAATACATTATTTTAATTTGAAAAAATCATAAGTTACAAGCTTTGAAACAGAAAGCTGCATAATCGCAGCTTTAATATTAAGATGTCATTGTAAAAATGAATGTATATAATGAACTCGGAAAAATAGAAATGTAAGTGTCTGATCCTTTCCTTGTTTCCTGTACATCTGCATTGGAGTTCGCCTATTGTTATTCAACTAGCTAATCATCATCTTTTGTGTGGTGTGATTGTGTTTTTACTCAGAGAGGCTAATCTGTGAAGACATCTGTTATTTGGTAGATAATAGGCCATTTCAAGTCTCAAAGCCCTGCAAGGCATTTCTGAAGAAGGAGAAGTAGATACATCTGTTCCCACCAGGTAGGACTACAACTGAGCATGCTGTAAGACAGCAGAACAAAAATCTTTCATTTGCTTTTCACCAAAATGCTAAATGAACACGGAACCATGCAAACGAAGAGCAATTCTGGTGTAGTTTGTTAGGGCTGGGAGGGAGCCTGACTTGATATAAATCATCTAAGTTTTCTTGAGAAAACAGAACATCTCACACCAAAGAACAGTGGAATTTGTCATAGTGATCACAATGCACTGCATCTATAAACCAGGCCCAGTCACAAAAAGCAGCGGTCCACTGAATCTGATGTTCTGCTGTTGGTAAGGGTCAATGTCAGACACTTTGAGGGCAATGCAAATGCTTTATTATTCACTTGGAAAGAAAATCTTGTGCTTCTGCTCCCTAATAACTTATCCATATGAACCAGTTCTCTCTGCATTCCACTGAAAATATACTACCTCTGCATTACCCATTAATAAATTGCAGCTCTGAACAATCCTTCTCATCAAGAATTTGGGAAGAAATAGGACATATCTTTATCTTCAGGCTTCCTAAGTAACCAAGCAGACAGTAGCTGCATTCTGCATGCTTCCATTCCTTCCATCTTCATCCCTCTGTCAGTCTTTGCCATTGTGCTATCAATGCAGATGAGACCCATGTATTCAGATATATCTTACCCAGGGTTTGTGACACTTTCACTGGCAACTGACTGCTCCTAAAGCAGGCTGACCATACAAATAGCATTAATATGGCAGTAGGCAGACAGTGTGCATATGTGAACTTTCACTATGTACAGGTTGTTTGTATTTAGACTTCAGAATGGCACCAACCACAAACTGCAAATTCAAGAAGCTAATGTAATTTTTTATACCAGTGTCAACTACTCCCTATTTTGGAAAACTGTTGCCTAAACACAAGTTAAAATTTTTTGGCTTGGTTTTTACTGCCTCAGCTCACAGGTCTAGAACACTGCAGAGATAGCACAATTGATGTAAGTTGCCCCATTCTCTGATTAGTCATTTGTAGAAATGCAAAACTGAAGAGTACATACAATGTTGACACTTTCAGCTGATGTGTACGACGAAGTGGTGTTCAGTAAGACCAGTTAGACATTTTTCCCACCCCAACATGTTTGTTTTTTTTTTCAAGGTGTCAGATATTTTCCAACTTTTCTTGGATGAGCAAACAGCCCTTCAACTTTTTTCTCGGAAAAATAAGCCTCCACTCCACAGTTTGGTGCTTAAGTTACACACCTGGGATAGCTAGTTGTTCACAACCTAGCTAAGTGCTCTAACCATCACTCTGCTGAATAATCTAATGTAAGACTTCCTTCACTGCCCTGCAAGAGCTATTCTTCCATTTTGTATAAATAATTAAGACTTCAATACAACAAGGGCTTGAACCTGAGTTCAATGTAATGTAAGTGCCCTGTCCAGTAGGTGATGGGGTCATTTTCTCTGGCTGTCTCTGACTAATAAACATTAAACCATTATTCATTTGAGGCAGAACAGCTCTAGCAGGACAAACAGAGAGGCAGACTGATTCTGTGGCCTGCTGACTTACAATTTAGGTGAAAAGAATAAACTGACACACAGCTTTAAAACTTACTTCCTCACCCTATTTCTTGACTCAGACACCTATGTATAATCGTCAACAGCTTGAGATCTCTGGACAATATTAAACCAAGGGATTTTCTGTTAAAAATGTATGCACATTTTGTCAGAGATATTAAGCACAGGCCCCTGAATGCAAAGCAGCTGAGCTAACTGCAGGTCTTCTGTGTGGACAATAGTTTGGCTACAGCAAGAGTGAAGAAAGACCACAGCTGCTGTAGATGACTGTCAGGTGCCTCCAAAGCCTCTGCTCATGATGGGATGATTCCAGTCAATGCCACAGTATGCTCTCACCTTGCATATATGCCATAAAAGCATCCTGGATGCATGTGCAGTCCCGGTTTCACCAAGTGCAGGGCAGGGTTTCAAACAGCTTAAATGTTTGGGAACAAGAGCAACTGTTGCTCCCAGATACCATCCACACATAAAGAATTATCTCCCCAAGGAGCCAAGCGCTTGCAATCGCAGGCAAGACAGATACACTCTAAACGTCTGTGTTACATCTACACAGTCTTTTGCAGATAAGGGCAAACATATTTTGCTGAAGATGCAAGTTGGCTAAAGGCAAAAGCCACACAGTGTGGTGCTATGCTCCAGGGAATAAATCCAGCCTCTTAACATAGCTTATTGGATCAAGCATAGCTAAGACAGCTACAGGGCTTCCTATTCAAGGTTGTGTTTTTGCAGCAGTCAGGAGCAAAGTGAACTCAGACTGGTCTGCAAAATAGCATCAAAGAACAAATAACAGATAGGAAACCTTACTCCAGGTAAGAGATTTCTCTGTAAAATATGAAGTAATAGCTCTGTGTGGAAAACAGACAGATCCTGGAAGTAATGCATTATACATTTATGGCATAAAATGCTCTACAGATGAAGAAGGAAATACTGGAAATGAACAAATAACAAAGAAGATCAACAGTAACAGTATACAATACAGCACATCACACACAAGTTTTCAAGCAATGCTGCAAATATGGTTTATAGAGTTTTGACCTCATCAGTGGCTATTCCTCTCTACCAATGCAGGACCCAAGCCCATTAATTCTTGCTTTGAAAGACTCCATAGTGTCTGGAGGAATTATTATCCAGCTTAGCAGCAGACTTGAGGCAAGGCTCATCTCCCCTTTTTTTAGCCATATAAAAATTAGGAATCTCATGTAAGCTATTTGCATAAGCTCCATTTTAATCAATGCAAAAAAGACAGGGCATCCTGGGTGATAACTGATCTTGTCTTAACAAAGTTGGGATTAAGCCCTATCTTAAAAAAGGTTGGCTCACTACCCACGGGTGCCCATGTCACCTCACTGATGATATGGAAAGGCTAGGTGCCCTGCTCCAAGTGAACAGGCCTTTTTTAGAGAACAAAGAATTAGTGAAATAGATTTCAGCCTAACTGGTTAGTCAAAATTCAGATCTGGGGACTTGAGAAGGGTCAGAAATCAAACCAAGACTTCCAGAGTCTCTGACCAGTGCCTTATCTTAAAACCCAAGTTTCTTTTCCAAGTGGAACATATAGATGAGGTTCATCCCCACGATACGTCTAGAGCACCTGCATGTAAAATACGCTACTCAGTCCATGATGCGGTATTGCTAAACAGGTGCTAGCACTGAAGTTCAAAGATAAAGCTGATCAAAGAGCTGGTAGAATTATCTACAAGGAACAATTTTAATAGACAGTGGATAAATACTGTATAGACATATGAAGTATAGAGATGGTAGAAGTAGGAAGAATCAAGACAAATTAAGAAAGACAAAATATAGGGAAAATATCATAAAGGATTTCGCAGTACCCAGACATATTCTGTTATGGAGCAGTCTTCTAAGACAAGTGGGGTGAGTAGAGCCAGCACGTTATAAAACAGGTAAGCAAAACACTTGGAAATGTACTGCTGGACAGAATAATTTCACAAGAATTTGGTGCTTGACTAGACCATGTCTCTCTCTAGCTTCCATGCTTCAATTTTATCACAACCAGTTCAGTTCTTCACTTGCTTTTGAGCCCACAAGAAATATTAAAATGAAATCTGGAGACACTGCTTGAAATTGCAAACAACAATCAATTAGCATTTCTCACCATACAATTTATTACCTTTCTTTTTCATGGTCTTTGTCATGCCCGTAAGTGCCATACTGATTTACTCTACAGTTCTACTTAATTATCTCCAGTGCTTTATTTCAGAAGTGATACTATTCTTAGCTGTTTCTTTCTTGGAAGTATTGCATTCAGAAGTATAGTTCCATCACCTGTTTCAAAGCTATAGCAGCAAGTCCAGACCTGTAGTTTAGAAACAAGGGATAAATTTCAAGTATTTGGGGAACAAGATACTGCTGTAAATTAGAGAAAGCAAACTCCAAGATTAGTTTACACCAACAGGTCTGAGAAAAAAAAAGCTAGCAAGCAGCCAGCTCCTCTCTGGAAGGTGCTAAGATTATTCTGAGAGTGAGACAAGGCAACATTTGGATACCTGAGAAATTAATTTTTGCTCAGAGTCTTTAACTCAGCTATAACACCCTGCAAGGATGCTTTCACCTATCTCACCCAGGAGCACAGGAACATGTTGCTTGTCACAGGTGAGGACATGGTGCGAGCTGGCTGTGAACACATTCAGATTGGAAATAAGAAGATAGCCACTAAGCAGCACAGATTTCAGACTGCAGTAGTGGAATAAAAAGCCCTTAATTTTTAAAATGGATCTCAGTGGATCTGTGAAAGGGTGACTGAGAGAGCAGCTGAGACAGGAGGGGACTGGATTCCAGGTCTGTGTTCCTCTGTTCATGGAAAGGCTGTTTTGTTAAGGCCAAGCCAAATAAGAATAACAATGACCTCTGATTTTGTTACTTGTGCTCCTACATAATAGTACTTCAGAGTACATGTGAAATGTAGGTAGAAAACTACATGAATTAGAAGTGGAAGGGAAAGATACCTGGAAAAGCTGTAGCTAAAGATCAGGTACCTAACTCCTATTAATAAAAGCAATTTGTACATTCGATGAGAGAGATTTCTGCAATCCAAACCCACCATTGACAATAGGATGTAGGCTCCTGTGATGTTTAGTCTTAAAAATCCTACGCATAACTGAACTTAAATTCTCAGTCTGGGGATGATGTTTGAATAGCCTCCCCAGCACATATATTGTTCATGCTTAAGAAGTCAACATTTTTCAAAAGATAACAAAACATTTCCATGAGACATAATGAGACAGACCTGTTGTAACTTGGATGCAAGGTTCGTGCTGACTACTGAACAGAAGTTTCTTGTTTACTACTGGACATTGCATAAGGAAGGGTAACCAAGGTAATGGGATATGTGTTTATGCAGGAGACAAAACATTAGGTAGCTAACAACAAAAACACTTTGAAAGAAAATGTGGGTTTGTCTCCTTTCAGAATTCATGGCAAATACAATGCCATTTCTTAAATTATTCCTCATTTCCACATTCTTTATTTTTTGTGCCAATTGCTGCTCCTGTCTCAAACAGGGAAGTGTGAGTGTCAAAAATGAGAGACACGGTATAACTGCAAACAAAAGTTAATTACTGTGGAAATTCAACTCCAGCGCTTTAATTAAAGCCTGACAAATGTATCATGGACCCCAGGCACCAGCATAGAGTACACCCATTAGAGAGATTACTCCTCTTTCTATGGCCTCCCATGCTAACACAAAGGAAATATCAATCATGCCACAAAATGGCTTTTCCAAATCAAAAATGCTGGGAATTATTCTATTACCTTTCTCGTAGAGAATTTTCAGAGTTGCTGAGACGGATTTTTATGCAAGAAAGCAGCACGTTAGTGTAAATTTTTGCTTAATTGCTCAGTTAATGTTAAATTGCAGCTTTTCATTTAGGAAAAATGGCAGCTGACAAACCCTTTCTACAAACCTACATTTCCTCCGTAACTTTATGATATGTAAATAGGCATGCAGGAAACAAACAACTTCAAAATGACATGTGATGAAAAGAAGCAGAGGACAGAGATGCTTGAAGCAGTCTTCTCTTAGGGAAAACCGCAGTGGACTCCATCTAGAATTCTCCAAGAAGCCCATGTATGTTTTTGCTGTCCTCCAAAACCAGCCTGCTGAGAAGAAATATTTCCACTGGAGTCCCCATTAAGAGCAGTCTGGGATGAGTCAGTCTTTCTCACAACGCGGACAGTATTCCTTCCTCTTTTGGGCTCTAACCCTCCAGCCAATTGATGCCAGGGCACTGCTGAGAGACAGAGCAATTTTCTTTTAAATATACTTTATTGCCTTAATTGCAATTATTTCATTGTTTGCTGAGAACTCAGAAGTAATGAACAATGCTGACAAGGTAATACAGTAAGAAAGCTGAACATTTTTGCTTTTATTTGCTTAATATTTAAGACATGGTTTTGCAGGTAATCGAGAAGTAAAAGGAAAATATGCTCAGGTCTCAAGAGCTGTGTTGTTACTCCTTTTGCTGCTAAGATATTTAAATAAAGAACTTTCTTTTTCACAGCCCATGTTCTCCCTCTCTTTGATCCTGAAGCAATAATCCTATATTTATGAGATTATTTTCGTTGCCATAGAAATTAACGACGTAAAAAATTCAGCATTTTCACTTCCGTATAAGCAGGCAAGATGTAGTCCTCTTGAAAGACAAACATTTTCCTGACACTTCTCCCTACCCCCACCATCCTACATACATGGCATGTCATAACACAAGAATCAAGAGACCTACGTACCATGTACAGCACACCACAGCCTTGCATATGGCAAGATTTCCCATACAGGTCGGACTTGCCTTTCTGGTTTAATGTCATGGGACTATTTTTAGGACTGTGAGGAAAGATCCATCCCCGTTCCAACACCCCAGCAGACTTCACTTGTGGCACCATCAACTCTGACAAAAACTAGAGACAGCGGTTTGTGGCAGTTTGGGATTATAGGACCCTACCTTACAAGGTAGTAGTCTAAAAATCACCCACTCTTCTCCCAAAAAATTCAACTTGAGATCATAAAAAGTGCTTTGAGAGACAGTCTCTTTTCTTTGCATATACACTGTAATCCATGAAGTGGGACTTCAGTGTTTTAGCAATGCAATCTATATATACAATCTATACACAATCTGTATACAGCTAGATCCCAGGCATATCCAATGAGTCTGACTTACATGCTTACAGGAGTCAGTGAAAGTATTTGCACAAAGCTCCCAAAAAATGCAAAAGCAAACCCCAAAAGCACTCAGAATCAAACTGCTGTTCTGGCAAATTCAGTCCTTCAAAGTGATCTAGTGCTTGCACCAGGGCTGGGGATAAAACTGAATTCCGTCTCACGTTCCCTTTGCACTAAATCCTTAATGGACCCCCCCGTCCCAGGCTGAGCATGGTGCAAGTAGAAGTCACCATCGCACAGCAATACTGTCTACATCTTTTTGTTTATATGCCTGTTTTAATAATGTGATATTCCTAAAGGACATGCACAGAAAGCATGGGATTTCAAAACCCATACAATATAATATGCAAGTAACAAAGCAGGTCTCTCTATTCTCCTTTGCTATTCTCTCAGGTCTGACCTAGAGAGACCAAGAGAGGTATAACTCCACGTCTCTTCAGTCCTTAAATGCATTTATGAGACAGGCAATGTTTCAAGCCAACTGTGATGATGACTGTTACGATGTGGACATCTGTTTGCTGAGACTGGCACATTTGTTTCCTTACAAATGAAAGGGCCAAGAGAAGCAGCCAGTTTTTAATCATCTTTATGGATTTACTCTGACAGTAATACTCAAGAAAAATAAAAATGACATGATCTATATTCTGGTATATTTTATAATTTTGGGTGGTACAAAAAAAATGTTGTTTTAGCTACAGGAAATTTATCACTTGAATTAGGAAACAGTTTCTTGACCAAAGTTTCTATGATTTCAAACTCTATGGAAAGCAGATAAATTTTGTAGCACATCTCTGAAGGCAAAACGGGGAGCTAATGTTGAGTAATAATTCTTTATTAATGCCCCTAGGTATTAATAGCACACTTATGTGGCTTTCTGACCATTCCCTATGAGCACACACACAGAAAACTGAAAATTGCAGTTCACAGTACCTGTCACCCTTCTATTACGGGCATAAGTTGTACCTGACTCTTGGAGATGCTTTAAGCCAATTATTGGTTTAGAGATGATGTTTGCAACTGACTGGATACACACAGAGGTTTATTTTCCTCCCTCACAATTTTCTTCTTGGATGCTTATTTACTTGTTCTTTAAAGAAAGCTGCAGCAAGCTCCAACTCAGACAATTTATTGAAGAGCAGCTAAGAAAACTACAGTTAACAGGTTCATGTAGAATGACCAGGACAGACCTTCTACAGCAACTACAGCAAGAGGGCTTTAGGCACCAAAACCTGTTTCTAGAACTGAAGGGATATTGCAATTCACTAGCAACAACAGCAAGCTCACAGCCTCCCTGTACAACCACCACTGGAATTAACTCTGACGAGTTTTAAAAGGATGCTGCAGAGTCTCTCTGCTCATATGGACAGATGCAGATGTGAAGAACTCTATGCTGCTGCCGTATTACTTAGGTTTCCTTCTTTGTTGACCAGGTGTTGATCTGCTCACCACACATTAGAAAAGACAACATCTCTCCCCCTTTCCTAAGTAAAAGCTCTTTGGCTAAATCGAAGCTCCACATACCTGGGGTTGCCAAGCCAGGGCCATTCCTGAGTGCTGAATTCACAAGATGTAAAGAATTATTTGAAGTGGCCGGATTGGTTTCCTGAAATGAAAAGACCCCTAATGCTTAGAGAAGACACATTTGTCTGTGTTTACAAATGTTCCCCCAGCCAAGCTGTGATACCTGGACATGAATACACTGCAATTCTGATAAGAGATGGAAAGATTAACATACTGTAAGTCCAGAGGGAAACCCCTGCAGACATTGTTTCTGAAAAACTTAGAAATCAGCTTTTTTTTGTGGTTGCCACTATTCCTTAGCAACAAAGCTAGTCTGCTGAACATGGCTCTGCTGTAACACATTCCAGAAATAACTAGCAGGACTGGCATTGTTTGGACTAACAGGGGAAAACTAATCGAGTCGTTTGCTGTGTGCTGGTGCTTTCCACCTGCTGACCACCTGCACATCCCTGGGACAATCCAAGAAATACCCACATACACTCACATATGTGTGTGTGTACACCTAAATGTACATACATATATTTAAAGAGTATTTATAAGGGAAGATTTTTCACAACTGTTATGGGGGGAATGGAGAGAAAGGTGGAGGAGGAGAGAACAAAGGCTTTCTTCTGCCTCTAACAGAAGGTACTAAAAGTCCTACTGAAGCCCAAAGTGCCTTACCCTCCCACCCAAGTGCTCTACAATGGGCAGGAAGAACCCATGTATGTCCTTGTCCTCCAGACAACACAAGAACCACCCTTTCCCCCAAACTGCAAACTCCACTCCCCACAAGTGGAGACATTGCAGAGAGGAGCTTACATTGTGTTCCCACATTTCTCCATTTTTACAACAGTTTGGACACAGCAGCTCCAAAAACTGGTATGCTAACACAGAAGCTCCCTTGTCACAGCAGGGAGCATTTGGAGACTTTCCTCCTTGCTTTCCAGGGCTTGCCAGAGGGATGGGGTTCCAGACCAGCACATAATGCAGACAGTGTTCTACAGGTCTGAACTAACCCATCATATTTTCATTTCAAAGGACGCATCAACTAAACAAAGAAAGAACCCCTCGCAATGCAGTATTAAGGGCAGGATTTTTTTTTTTTACGTTAAGCAAATTGTCAACATTTCGAATATTCTTCTGTTCTACACTGGGATAAGGAATTTACACTTAAAATTTTCATGAGAAAAAAAACCCAAAACCAAAACAAAACAAACAACCCCAACCCCCTAAACAAAACCTCACATAGGAACAAGAAAAAAAAAAAAAGCTCAAATTGTTGCTTTGTCTGATTCAACCAGGGACTTGAATCTATAGCTCCAGCTTCTCACATGAATGTCTAAATCAAGAGGGTATTACACATCCTGGAGAGGGACATTATTCTTGTGACCAGAAACTGCCTTGGACTTGAGAAACAGAGGTTAGATGAAATGGCTACATTTTAGTAAAACAATGCTTTCCTTTCAATGCAAAAGTATTTTCTGACAAAGCTTGTTGCATTTTGAATGTCCAGGTTTGCTCTAATTCATATCTAAGAGGTCAAACCCCAAAAGCTCTGTGCCGACAGAAGTACCAACTGTGCAAAAGTTCACATGCAGAGACAAAACAGCATCAGTGGCATCTGCTTTCCCGTCAACTTAATGGATGCAAACTGTAACACTATACTAACAAAGAAGCATGAACAAGAACTGAGTAAACATGTCTAAAATTCAAGAGAACATAGCCAGGGCACCACTGAGTACCACTTCATCAATTCTAGCTAATGGCACCATCTGAGGTTTTTCTCAATGCTTTCGATGTGTCTGTGCTGCTGCTAACATGCTACTGTTACACTGAATGGTATCATGGTACATTGAATTCAAGGTAAAAACAGGACAGAAAAATCAGCAGATTTAGACCTCCTTCTACCTGATTTTTAAAGGTATGGGATCAATTGTCCTCTCTCACCTTCAGCCCAACAGAAGTGAAGGGAAAGCAGAGAGGAGCGCAGATCACACCTGTAAGAAGTTCAATACACCTGCTACCACCAGCCAGAAGGCTCCCTTTCTGCTCTGACACACACTATGCCTCAAGGTGCAACCTAGCCTACCATGTATAAATCCCTTCATTTTTAATTTTACACATTCGCCTTTTCATAAAAGAGTTCTGCACTTCAGTACCAATGAACCATTGCAGGGCATGGATTAATGCACCACTGGTGCGCATTTTGGGTAGGTAGAAATCATTCAGCCTTCCCCAAGGTGCTTCACAACATGCCTCAGGCATGCTCAGTGGCCTGTGATGCACGCGCAGTGTCCAAACTGCTATACGCTGTCATATATTTTACATTCCTCGCAGCGCTTCATTGCCGAGACAACAGCCTCCAGCATGATGGTGCCTCCAGGGGAGAGGTACGCAGCTAAAACACTGGGCAGCACGCTGGATGCCCACAGACTCAGGTGCACCCTAAATTGTGGCAGCCATGAACCAGTTAACAAATGACTCACCTTATAAATTGAAAGCTAGCTGTTAAAAAATCTCCTCTTTTGACAACCTTCAATTACAAAGACTTGCTCCATTCACACCCAAATTAAATGTAAAAATCTGACTTTCAACTGCTAATTAGCTGTAGAAGATAGAGTTACATTTCTGTTATGGCATATTATACTTTCTGTTAATTGTTATTTACTCCGACTGTTTTGAAACTGCCGTTTGCTATTTAGCAATGTTAAATGCGTTTTTGTAAGACTTGGAAAAAAAAAAAAGTAAAGGTTCAGGCATCTCTTTGGAAGAAAAGACACCGTAAAAATAAAATACCAGGTCTTTGTTTGGTCAAAGTCAATGTATGTCTACTGAAGTCAATGGAGCCACATTGATTTTTATACATGCTGGAAATCCGCCCCAATATTGCTTATACCCATTAAAGACAAATCAAGCAGACTCAAAAGTGTTTGTAAGTGGTACTAGCAATGATGGAAGAAGATAAAAATAGAGTGGGGGGAGAGAAGGAAACTAAAAACCTGGTTTTTTATTTAAAAAGAAAAAAAAACCCAAACACTAAGAATTTAACCTTTTGGTGACCTTTTCCTTAATTGAAGCTTTGCCAGTTAGTACCAAAAGGCAAGAATAGCAATGGTAAAATAACCACTTACATACTTTCTTGCATCACATGGAGGGTTATTAACATAAGTAGCATTAACATCTAAAACCTACTTTTCTGTTCTGATGATTTACTCCTGGGCTTGTGTATTTAACTAAGCCAGTGCTCAGCATTCCCCTCCCAGTGAGTCAAAGTCAAAGCTCTGTAAACAGGACTGTTTACTGTCTTAATCTGTGCTAATTTTTTATACTTGGGTTAATTATAGAAATAAACACACATTATATATCAAGGAAATACAATGAATGCATTGGATCAGTTTCTATTCTTACTAACACAGGATTTATGAGGACTTTAATTTGCTTCAACCGACTTACAGCTTCATGAGATGAAATTCAGGCTCTTCAATAACTAAAAATTACACAAAGAGGAACACAATTCTAATGAAATACGATGGTTTTGCAATAAAGAATCAGTATTTTGCTTAACTGATCCTTTTCAATAACACCGAATCGTAATATACACTAGCACACCATTTTCGAAGATTTGATACTATCAAATTGCTGAGTTCATTAAATGCTAAAAAGCCACTGAGAGAGAAAATGACCCTTAATGTTTTATTTTCTTTTTCATGTCATTGAACTGAAGTAGTGCTCCAATTCATTTTCCAAAGCTTACATGTATATCTAGAGGAGCCTGAGGCCAAATTTGGTCCCTTTCAAAGTCTCTGGTGTAATTGTCATTGACTTCAGGAGGGTCAGATTTTGGCTTGACATAATTTTGGGGTATAAAATACTATTTTTGTTTCCCATGAAATCAATAGCAAATCTATTTATGGTAGGCTTGGACTTTAAATATGAATTAGACCATTAAATGCACATCACAACAAGGAACAGATGATTACCCTTCCTTTTTTCATTTTATGTGTTATAGCAATTGAGGTGAAGAAAATCTGACTTGTCTGAAATACCTCTTTTGGGTATGGTTTCAATGAAGAAAGGATTATTGCAACCCATCTCTTTCTTTCATAATCTGAGGTAACAATCAGAAATCAATGAAAATCTTTGCTTTCTCCTTAAATGATGGCTACAAAAATTCCAAGTATATTTATTAAAAATTGAAAGCTAGTGCCTGTCAATTTGGGAAAACAGAACAAGTGCTTAACAGGTTACATTTAACCTGCAATACAAGAGCCATGAAGATGTCTAAACTGAACACAAAGGAGATTTTAAAACTAATGGAAATGTAATCAGTGGGTTTTTATCTGACAGGATCCTGTTATATTGCTCCAGACTGCTCCCAATATCTCCTGTCCCCAAAGCTCAATCTTCTCAAGCAAAGCTTTGATCTACATGTTCATTGCTAAGTAGTTTCAAGTATTAAAGAATTAATAACCATGCAGTGTATTTCCGCTCGCCTAATTCTGCATGCTGTATGGCTCTTCAGAAAATCAAACATTATCTGTCAAACATATGGCACCATGGTTATTTGGAACATTTAATTTGGTGGTTTTCTAGCAATTCAGTAGTATTTTCAGTTATAGTACTATAATACTGAAAATGCTGGTATTGTGTGGCTACCACAGAGACAGTTTCCTGGTACAGCATGAAAGAAAAGAAGCCCACACAGTTGTCCTGGCAAGGATGAAATACACTGCTTACTACCCAGTCCACATGGTGGGAATGAGCTGCAAATCCAATCGTTTCTTCAGCTGCTGTGGGGCATCTTCTGAACTTTCACAGCCTCCACACAATGTGTTTGTTGTTGATTATTTATCAACTATATAACTACAATAATTTCTTCTGTTTCATTCGATAGTAGCAGTAATAAACTTTGCTACTCAAAAAGTATTTGTATCCTGCACCATCTTCAGCACTTTTTAGTTAACAGCATGTTAAATGAAGCAGACTTAATTGCCCTTCTATCATTTAACAGATCCAGAGTCCTGGTGGTGGCATTTCTTCACAACAGCGAGGAAGGGAAATGAATCATGGAGCTCATATGGATCACCCAACTCCAAAGGACCACGGTTACTGTAGAACAAAGGAGGCATTCCTCCCTGGCCAGTGGCTACCCAGCTGCTGGCGTCTGAAAAGGTGATCTCAACCTCCCCAGGTGTGAGCACTTAGGGGCTGCTGAAACAACCACCACCACCACCATCTCCGTCAAGGTAGGTTTTGAATACAGAGTCCTCCATGCAGGAGTAGAGCTGCACGAGGGCCTGACCTGCATTCCAGGGAGTGAGTTGCTCTTCACAGCTTGGTAGTCCTGCCTTACATCTATTGAGCAAGTAGCGTGGCCCAATAGGAATAGTTTTGTATGACAAACAGTGGTGCTAAGGGCCTAGCAACCACACTGTATATGATTCAGGATGGCTTACTTGGGACTAACTTTACTTTAGTCTCCCATGGATTGAATAAGAACTAGCAGTTGGATACAAGAAGTGCATCATCTGGTTTAATTTCATCCAAAAAGAACCCAGTTCATATGCACTAGGGCCACCGTGAACCAAAGTGTAAGAAGTGCAGGCAGCTGGAGGGGTTCACTTCAAAAGCACATTTCGAAACCAAACTAAAACACTAGTGCAGATGTATCCTCTTGCTGGCTGGCTTTCTTTTTCAGTGGGGCTGATCACTAAACACCCAGATGTGAGGTGACGACAGACACACAGCCAAGAAAGAGGTTTATAGCAGGGTTGGAATGGGTGGTATTTCAGCTTCTGCATCAACAGAGGTAAGGTGGCTGAGTTTGTGCAATGACTAATGCTTCCAGGTGTACCATGAAAATGGAAATTTTCCCCAAATTTACTCCTTATGTAATCCCGTAACCATAAATAAACTAAGGTAATTGTACTAGCTACTGAGCAGGGAGCTGTAGAGCCTGCTGAGCAGCCGACACAGCATGCAGTGATTGCTGCTGCTGGCTAAGGAATAGCTGCAACTGTTCTCTCCTTTATTTTTTAGCCATAGCCAAGGGACATATATGGTGCTCACAATGTACACTACTATTGTGGGGAAAAAAAAATTCCTGTCATGTTCAAAGGATGCAAAGCAGAATACATAAGAACAAATAATGGAAAGACCTACTTTAACAAAGTCTTCGTATTTCTTATGCTAAAGCAATATGCCCTAGCCTGCAGCTCTTCGTATCCTTGCTAAGCCACTAAGACAAGGACAAGACGACTGGGCCTCAGGACAGATATGCAATTACATATAAACTCTCAAAAACATTTCTGTGGAGCATGCTAGGAGGAACAGTTAATCGCACAGCCATGCCACATGGATGATGCAAATAACCTGGCTATTTAACTGCCTGATCATAACTTGCTGAGACATGAATCCACTACTTAAAAGGCCTGGATTTTCTCTGCCAGCCACTCTGTGTAATAGTTATCCTTGACCTCTACATATCGAAATGCTTGCTAGTTTACTGACTTTCCCAATGTCAGCTTAAAAGCTCTCAAGAGATAAAAATCTTTCCAAAGCAGCTAGCAGGGATATTTTCACTTTTGAAAATACTCTCTTCTCTCATTAAGTGACAATTCAGTTGCAGAAAAATCCCACCGACATAGCAGCAGGATTGCCTGAACTGAGATGCTGAAGAGGATCAACTCACTTGCCTGTTGCTTGCTTGTGCTGTAACACACTTCCCTTTTGGAAAAGGCTGCTCCATAAAACTGTGTGTCATCTACAGGATTTCTGAGTAGCGACATCTGAAACCGGGCACTCATAGACATTGTTTTTTTAAAATAGCCCCATTAAAGTAGGATTTCATATGCATTTTTGGTTTTTCCTGATGGTCACCAACATTTCAGTTGGTCAACTACAGCTGATGTATCTGCACTTAGTTCTTGCTCTCCCAAACAAACACACTGAAATGACTAAAAAAGACCCACACTATCACTCCCTTCCTTCTTAGAGCTCTCCCTCAAGAAGAGGCCACCTCATACCAACCAAAGGCAGACACACGTAAGGAAAATGTATAGAGCCCATTTTTTTTTTTTTAAAAAAAGACCTGTTCAAAGGCTATTTTCAATTACTACTTTTAATGCATACTGCTCCTAATGCAGGAGTACCAAACTGTTTACAGGATCAGAGCTTTTCTAAAGTGAAGGTGCTGCTAAACTGCACGAGAGGACGTGAATGCCTACACCCCACATGAATTATAGCTTGCACAAGCTAAGTTTCACTAATAAGGGAACTAACTTTCCCACTGACCTTTTTTTTATGTGGTTTACCACAGACATCAAACACGTTGACTTTCCTGATGCTGTAGAGTTCACTGGAACCCCACATTACTCTGTTAAAACCACAGGGAAAATCCTTCAAACTTATTCATACCAGCAGGTGTAAAGAACGCCGACACTGACTTTCACACCACCAGAACCACAACCCCTACCCTGCACAAAAATGGATCCTTCTATACTCGCACAGAGTCATATTGATGCCTACATATGTAGCAAGGATGAGAAAACATACCAGGCCACTGAACAGTGTATTGGCAAAGCAACTCAACCTTTCTGTGCCCTTCTTCCTGGCTTGCATTGATTTGTGCCACAAATTAAATACTGTGCACATAAAACCACCTGAAACTCCAACTATTTTTTTTTTAATCTTTCAGCATTGATTGGAAGAATATGAAGAGAGGGAAAAAAAGAACATTTTCTTTAATACCATTGCACCTGTTTGTAATATACAATGTAAGCTCTTTAAGGACACTTCCATTGTTCCTCGGCCACTCTGAATATTGAGCGTTGTTTATTTGACATGTTCTCCTCATCTCTCAGAAAAACATAGTAATTTGCAAATGAGCCAGACATGTTATGTGAAAATTAACTCTCTGGTTAAATTGCAGTTAGCTTTCCCCTTTCCAAATATACAAGCCCATAACCTAACATGGGAGACAAGGTCAGGTTTTCTGAGCCAATAAAGCTAATCACATTGTTCTGGCGCCTTTAGGCACCCTTACATCCAGTTTTCACAGCCCCTGTTTTGCCATCCATCCTCTAGGATTCCCAAATACGGAGAGCAAGAAATTTGCCAACAACGTCCCACTACCAGAAGGGTTTGCCAGAGCCAGATGATTGCTTTACACCCAGAGCGTTAGACTATGCTAATTCTAACCCAGGACAGCCCAGTAGCACTGCTCTACCAAGGTGGCAAGCTGCTTTGAGACTTCCTGGATGGAGATATGAGCTAACTGATCATTCAGTATCAACAATCACAATCCAGGTCTTAAGATATCTGAACAACAAAATTACCCACATCTCAACTTTACAGAGCTGAGACAGAATGGCTGTTCTTCACAGCCAGGTACTGTCTGCAATATCCAAGCATTGCGCCAGTGAATGCTTATCCCATTCATTTCACTGGCAGACCATCTGACACTGGCAAAATACAGCTTTCCATGCCAATCTGCAACATATGTATATGAACTAGTAGAATAAATTTTATCACTCTGCTTTGGCTACTATTCCAGCATATTTTACTGAATAAAACACCATCTACAGACAGATCCCAAATTTAATGGTGTAAGTCTCATGCAAAAAGGAATAATTTTAGGGCTCTCTTCCTGTAATAAGTTGAGCCCTCTCAACTCCCATTAGAGCCAAATAGAGTTCAAGCAGCTCCCTAAAAACCAAAATATTCAAATGAAAGATCATTATTCCAAATGTTCCAAGTAAAACAGAAATCCATTCATTCATACAGGTTGGCTTAATGAAATACTCTCAGAAGACAACCCTTCTTGGTACTGGTGATGTTCACTCCATTCAGCTTTTTACCCATTTTACAACAAGGAAAAAAATACAAAAAAAAAACCACAAACTTTTCTCTGCCACTTTTACATGAGTATTGCATCTCATCTCCTAGCTTAACAGTCTAATGGCAAGCAAAATCAGCAGAATGTTAATCATTCACTACTGCTGATGGCAACTAGCCTTGCAAATTTGAAGGGAAAAGTCAAAAGGAGACAAGAGGTTTAACTATGGTGTTTAAAGGTCCTATTCACACAGGGTAGCACCGATTAAAAATTATGTTACTGACATGCAAACACAGAGGAAAAGAACTGGCTGTCAGTTTGTTTCAATGCCACGTGGTTAGGACACCAGACTCACGGGAATTATTCCAGTTCATGGAAAATATTAATATACATATGTGTCATTTCAATAAAATGAATATTTAAGTAGGCAAGACAGAAAGCCTTTACCAGGTACATACACGTGATCTATTTGAGACCCTCTAGGTTCTTCTAGGATTGGCTGTTGCTTCAGCCACAAGCTGTAACGCTGGCTTAGGATGCTCCATCTTGTAATTAAAGGCTTAATCTCCTCCTAGTCATCTGGGCAGTTGTAATGAAATATGCCAGTTACTCCCTACTCTTGTTTTGGAAAAATGCCCAACAGATTACAAGAGCAACAAAATTAAATTACCCATTCTGTACGTCCACTTCACAGCATACCCATACTGCCCTTTACCAGACTCGCATTAAAGCAAGAAATATTAAACCAAAACAGCTTTCTCTGTTTTTCAGATTTCATTACCCTTCAGGAAAAATAGAAAAGCCTTGCTCAGGACTCAGTACATCACTTTGCTTTTCTGACACATAGCTTCACGCTTTTGTTGGGACACAGCTTTCTACAGCACTAGGAGGAACACATTTTAGCTGTTACACATTAGTGACTAAGCAATATTGACTGCAGACTCTTAACTCATAAAAACAGAATAACAAGGGTGTAAAATATTCTCAGAAGCAAGATATCATCCCCCAAATATACTCCAATCCCATCTGGTTTTGACCACACTGCCAGCTCTTTTTCCTCTCCCTTTCTCCCTCCTGCTTTCCCTTCCTTCCTGCTCCACGTACTGCAGGTGCCAGTGACCAGCCTGAGTTGCATTTGGGTGAAAACAAGGCTGAAACAAAATCAACGTAACAGGTCAAAAACGACGAAGTGAATGAGGAGAAAGTAAACAGCAGCTGCCTGCTGGCTTCTGAAACTGTTCAACAGCTCAGCTGAACCCAGAGAAGTCACATCTCACACACACGCTTTTACTGGTCTAGACTGAAAAACTTTCAGTCACATCTTGCTGTGACAGATCTGACAAGGCCAAGAGTCCCATCCATACCCGAATGCTACAACTGCTACAGCGAAGCATCCTAAGTACCTCCCCAGAGTGTTGGAGTGAATATTCACCTCTTTTTACACAGAGCAGAATACATGTTTTTTGGTACCACTGACAGTCTGTGAATAGATGCAGGAGACGAGTCTTGGTGTTCTCAGTGTAAAGAGTACAGGGGTGAGGCCAAAATTCAGGGGTGTATTGAAAATCCATCCTGCACTAACACAACCCAATTGTAACTGCTTTTCTTCCAGCAACTCCAAGAACAGAATAAGTGAACTGTTTCTGATTGGTTTTATTAAGAAAAGTTGAAAGGTAATCTGTTGAATACTATCTAATAAAGAAGCTAAAAAAGGGGGACTAGCTAGGCAAAAAATGCAATAAAAATCTAAGTATTAGTGGTATTTCTTAAGTCTATTTATGGAGCGAGAGGTTTTGCATTGCTTGTGATCCTGGGAACAGAGGAGCAGCAGAACGTGTTTCTGTAAGCCCTTCTGGACTTAGCATGATGTCACTTGCTATTTTAAGAGACTGAACTTAATGACCATTTCATTTTTATATTCTTCATTAAGGACTAAATTATGTTTTCAATTAACTTAAGAAAAGCATGAAATAAATACGTTTCAGTTGTTCTGGATTTACAAAAGATCAGAAACCACATTGTCTAGAAAATTGTTCTGATAACATATGCATTTATGCAATGAAAATGGGCTCATGCAGATCCCTTGTTCCACATACTTCAGCTCTTCAGGGGACGGGGGAAGACACATGGCATTTGTACTCTAATCCAGAATAGCTGCTGTCCCACAGCCCATCCTCAATGTTGTTACAAAGTACCAGAGCGGAGGGAAGTGGATAAAAACCAGATGCATCTGTATTTCAGTTGTGAACTGTGCACACACAGAAGAGGGACAAGCTTTTCAGCAGCGCACAACTCACGCCCTGCTGTTGACGAGGAACCAGACTGCGGTGATGTAGCATTCAGACATGTACAACACTATACCAAAAACTCCAGTACAGATCAAATCAAAAAGTTGCTCCAGAGCTTCATCTGTTAACAAATAACCATGCAGATTTACATTCTAAATCTGGTATTTTCCTTTTTCACAAAGCTGTTACAAAGCAACTTTAGGTAGCACAGGGTTTGCAGAGCTAAATCCCACGGCATCATTTTAACCAACAAAACAAACCCCTAATGTTTACATTTAGATCTTTGTAGATGCTTTTATGCAATGAAGATGCCCAACCTAGATGACTCATTTCTTATAGAAGCTGACAAACGTGAATACCCTTGGGAGCATCAGGAGACGACAGTCATTAAGCAGACAACTAGTAAGATACGGAGACCAAATAAATGCCATAGTGAGAATGGGAATTACCCTTCCTTTTGTTGGTTTTTATTCCACTCCCGCTCAGCCTCCAACAAAATGACTTTGATGATGTTATTAAAAATCGCAGGTTCTTACAGAAAATGGGCTCAGAATGTCTCAAGGCAGCTATTCCAGCTCCTGTAGCAAGGGCCAAATTAGCTTGTTGTGAAATGGTTGCTTCTACAACCAATAAAAGTGACAGTGGGGTTGATACAACAAACAGCAGTTCTGGAAAATCTCCCAAGTAATTCATGTTTAATTTAGGAATCTGGACAGTGAGTTTGACATTTGATTAAATCTGAATTTCCAAATTAAACAATCTAAAGAGCATTAAATTAATAACACCCTTATATCTTGCCAGTGACATAACTCCCAGTGCTTCCCTGGGTGTTGTTAGGCACCAGCAGTTGATCAGAAGTCCTGATAAAGCTCAGAGACAACTCTCCCCAAACTGATTAAATGCAGGTGCTCTTTGCATCTTGTTTTCAGATTCTGCACATGCCTAACATGCAGCACAGCTGAGACCCATTTCACTACTGTTCTGCAGCTTTTCCTAATAAGCTCACTGATCACTCCAGAAGCAAAGGTGTTCACCTTCAGTTTTTTTGCTTCCTTACACCCTGCCCCAGCTGAATTTTGCATTTATCTCATAAGCAACTGTTTCAAAATGTATGCAAGTGCTCACAAGAGCAACACCTAGCAGCAGATGACCAGCATCTCAAATGATATGGTGTTCAAGCCAGAGCTGGGGAAGCCAACAGACAGGTGTTCTTACTCCGTGCTGCCAAGTCTGCCCCATTAAGGTAACGAGGCTGAAGGCCATCAGTGCAACAGTCAAAACTTAATCTCCAAATGTGTCTCTGTTCTAAATACCTCTCACCAGCTGGTTACTACTTAGCCCCTGATGGTGTCTGGGCTCATTCTCTCCAAAAAAGCAATCAACCTCTTCTGATGTGGTGTGAAAGGCCAAGTCTGCTCCTTCCTCAGTGTACAGGCGCACAATCCACCTACAAAAAGTTCACAGAGCACAAAAGAGAATTGCTCGACGACTCATTTTTCCATGCTGGTCTGGGAAAAGCCCTACCACAATCAAAGCTGACATTTCGCTTTTGTCATCAGGAAATCTTTCCAGTGGATCAGAAGCAGCATTACTGCCCTCCTCATCTGCCCCTGCAACTGCCAAGAGACATCAGACCAAATTCTCCACTACTGGAAGCTGGGTGGCAGCTCCATGGATTCAGGGGAGAAGGTAACCCAAGGCAGGGCTCTTCGTGGTCCTACCACTGCTTCTGCAAATGTGCTGCCTGACTTGTACCCAGGGGGTGGATTAGGAATAGATAAGCCATATTTTATCAGCAGAAAGGCTTCTTAAAAAAAAACCAAACCAACAAACCAAACTCCTTTGTGTTTTTCAAGGGAAATGATGGGTTTAACGGTGCTTAAGTCACTTGCTGGAGTCCCTGCCTCTGTGTGGAAAAATATCTGGGCACAGGCTTAATTTAAGCACCTGAGTTCATTGCATATTTCAGGGAGGGACTTTCCTGAAAAGATTCAATCCCGAGTTGGGAAACAGCCACTGCCAGCAGAGGAATGCAGAAAAGTGATCCAGGAGCATAAGCACCAAACCTGGGTCACATACATAACTTGTCACTAGGCTCTTAAACACACACTTCACCTGTTTTGTTCCTACTTATCCAGCATCTAGGCTAAACTTGTGTGCTAAAAAGAGATATTCCAAGTATGAGGTGATGCTATGTGTCAAAACAGAAACAACTCTTACATTTTTAGTGGTGTTGATAAGATAACTATAAATTATTAAGAGGGAAAAAAGATAAAGCTAATTTATTTTTGTGATCTGTTTACTTTTTGCATGTTATCCACTCAGCACAATGCTTTTTCTCATCAACCAGAATAATGCTACTTTGTTTCCAGCCTATCAGATGTATGCTTAAATTTTGTTTAGAAATCACAAAGAATGAGGATTGCCTTTTTATCAGAATAGTGTATTGGGACTCAAGAAACCTAGGCTCACTCCCAGCTCTGACAGAACTTATCTTTTTGACATTTGGCAAAATGCTTTATTTCTCCACACTTCCGAAAACAGTGTTACTGTTCTGTTATCCCACATGAATAGTGATACCCCATCTGAAAAAGAGAGATACCACTTCCTTTTTGCTACACATAGTCTTGCATGTTTATACTGTAGTCTCTGCAGGATTTGGACTTTTCCCCACTATGGGTTTATACAGCATCTGTGATACAATGCAGCTTTGGACACTACTGGAATACTAATATTAGTTCATTACCACCGAGAAGCTGAAACTACTAGGGGAAGGTAATCTGTGAAAGCTCCAAAATCAAACCCTGCAGTCTTCCTACTAACAAAACTCTTCCTGCTATCAGGATGCCAGGATTAAGCCATAAATAAGGAAGACATTATTTTAACAACCAAGCTGGTAATGCCTTTTCCAGTAACAAAAGTAGAGGTAGAGCCCAGTCCTGCAACACATCCATGAGAATAAAGAGGTCTAAAACCCTACCTGACTGACAAATTCAGGTTTTTCATTATTCAAACCAGAGGACTCCATATGAGGGCAACTGCAAAGGAGAGAGCTTAATTTATCCTACATTAAGATTCAAATTGTTCAGAGCTAGACTACCACTGATTTAACTCCACTCTACAAGACATCATGGCCTATGATTTAATTGGCCAATTACTTATCCCTGATGAGAAATTGGTGAGAATGCTGTGCCTCATACATGAAGCAGTAGTTGTGGTAAGGGATAAAATGTGAAAGTCTGAATCAGAGTATTTTATCAATCATTTGCAAAGCTGACAGCTTTAATGGGTTTGGAATGATATATTGACATTTTGTTATTTGTCACAAACTAATAGAAAGCCCTATTAAAGTTATGTAAATTCTTTGTCCAGCATAAACAAATTATGATCCATATTCATACTTGCTCCGGGAGGAATAACACACATACATTAACTAGTTAGCTGTTTTTCCTGGCTAATTCTTCACACACAGAGTGTGTAAATTTACTTTTTTTAAATGCCCATCTACACTTCCCAGTTTTTTCCCCAATGTGCTCAGGAAAATCAGATCTCCCTTAGACTTGGAAGTCAAACCATAGACAAGATGCTGCCATTTGCAGCACACAATGAGCCTAGTCCATCATCATTCTCTGGGTGCCTGGCATGTGGGGACATGTTCATTGATGTCTGAATGAAAAGCCCCAAGGATGACTGGTAAACAGAGAAAGTGGAGATTGGCAAGGAAGAAAAGCATGTTTCAGTTCTGTTGCCATTTTCTCTCAGTCCTGCCCCCATGAGATGCAGTTCAGACAGGGGTTATTGCACAGTACTTTTATTGTGCTGAAAGGCCTCGTACAGGACAACCGCTCAGCATTAGTCTGGGTGAAGCCCACGTTTGCCTTTGCATAGGGAGAAAAGCAAGTGACAAGAATACCAACAGAAAGAACACAGGAGCATACATGTCCACACATGAGCAGTCATGTGCTTTAACATACCTTTTTGAGCAATATGTTCACCCAATACATGCTGATATTCTTTGTGGCAAAATGTATCATTTGCTCCATCCACTCCAAACCCTTTTGTTCTCGTTTCTGTGCCCATTCAATTTATCTCCTTAACAGGGATGAGGACATTTCCATCTTTCATATTGCACATTACAATGGTTGAGCATTTCAGGCTCCATTAGGAGTTCACTGCTCATACAGCTTCAGGGTAAGTGATACAACTGCCTACTACATGGAGCACAAGATGAGGCCTCTGCTCTTCGTGCTGTAGAAAGTGAGGAGGAGACAGTGGATTCCCAATGCCCAGGCAATGCCAAGCTAGCATAAGATCCACATTAACCTTTGTTCCTTCCTTTTTCCATTGCTTTCTGATGGTGATGGGTTATCTCGTTTATAGTGCCTGAATAGGAAAGCATTAACCTCTCTAAATCTAAAGGGAAGGATCTGCAAGCTCAAGCAGCTTTGCTGCTTTATCACTGAAGGGAAATATATCACCCTTTAGGACTGAGTGCTCACAATAACTTGCCTCAGTTCCTGGGAGAGCAAAGGAGAACTGGGGCTGTGATTTACCTTCCTTCTCAGTTGGCATAGCTGCATGCATTTTCATTAAAGGCAACATAAAATGAGAGCCCTTAACATTCTGGGGATCCACAACTTAAGCTTAGATGGCATCAATGCTTAGCTTCATCCTGCAGTGCATGATATTTAGGATCTTGGCTGAAAGAGATGATACCATTGAAAATGATTATGCACAGGAGATATTCCAAGGAAAACTGCTGAAGAAGTAAAGCCTTACAGTGAAGGAGCCCAAGAGACATGAGGTCCTCTAGACAGATATGCAAAAGATGTCAAGTGAAATGAGGCTTTTAAACAGGCACCTTTGGCTTGCTCAGTGCATGGAGAAGGAATGCCTGAAAACTTACCAGGTACTAGGTTAGTAGTAATCCTTGTGTGTCTACAGCTGGCCAGCTGCCTCATCATCTGCCAGCACACGCTCTTCTTGACTGTGTAAGAGAAGTCCCCGGAGCCCAAAGAATGCTTCAGCAATGGTGTTCAAGGCCTATCAACTTTGCCTAGGTAAATTGCTATAGCTCTGCTGTACAGGCATCCAGGAAAGAGCGTTGAGCCACATGGGTTCAAATGAACTTGGGGCATGGTTGTGTTTCTTCTTTAAGTGAGGGAGTCCGATTTAAAGTACACTGCATTCAACAGAGGATCTCCATGGGCCTTGGAGCAGGCTCTTAATCACAAAACACATCTTGAAACGCAAAAGAATAAATGACAAGTGTTGCGCTTATGGGATTTCCACATTATCAAACTATTAAGGTGAAGTGGTGTCTAGGGAGGAGGCATTTGAAAATTGCATACTGCCAGTGCTTTTAAAAATTCTTGCTACTACTGTGCAGGGTATGAATCTTATTACACTAGATAGTATTCCTGCATATAAATGAAAGCAGAAAGAAACCACTGAAAGGAATCAATGAGCTGAATGGAAGTTTTTTTCTTCTTAATCATATTCCAATTTGGTGTTTTCTAAAAGTTATTCTTGTCTCTTTCTTTCTATTATCCTCAAGTGCCTGAAATTCTCTTTGATGAAAGGCAGCTGCATTCTACTCAAGTTGACAAGCCCTGGAAAAATGCATCTGACAACTAAACTCTGGAAAGATGCATCTGTCATGGCTTCATTCAGTGTAAAAGGAATCAATGCAGCAAGGTGAGAGCTCTTGCTCAGCTGCTGCTTTCTGACACTTTGATAGCTGGTTGCAAGGTGACTTAGCCTATAGGCATGCCAAAGAGTTCCAATCTTGTCAGGTCTCATCAACAAAGCAGGACTGGAATTGGTCGGCATTTGGATAAAAAGCTAAATTTTGCAGGAGATAATGTTGGGGATTCAATAGATGGCAGTCTTACCTCAGAGTCAGCACTGAGCAGACAAACGAGTGTGATACCAAGGGCTGGAAGTGCCATCTTTTAGAGGAGGTGCAAAATTCAGGTACCAGGCTAAAAAAAACCTGAGGTACTTTTGGGAAGATCGTGACCAACTGTTAATTTTTCACTGAGAAATGACATTCTGCCAGTAGACGTCCTCTCGCAGTTTCAACGGGCTACCTCTTATGAAACTACGACATGCGCTTTAAACTCTATCTCCCACTCCAGAGATTGCTCAGCTTAATGAAAAGTGATTTAGTATCTGTGTATGAGACCAGAATTTCACTGTACAATCCACTGAATACAGTGTCCGATGGGCAGCAGATGTCACAAGAGTGACATTGAAGTATGGATTTTTTAACTTCTAGTGTTGAATAGCTCTCACATTACACATCTAAGAGATGGTTAAGCTGTGACTTTGACCATGTAATCAGAGGGGAGAAAGGTGAAAGGTATAAGAATTTCACTTACATCCCTGTAAGATTTATCATGTTCTTGGGTCTGTGAAAAAGCGTGCAGTCCTGAACAGGCAAGGGATAAAAAACTTTGCCTTGGCTTGGCTAGCTAGCAGAGCTCAACCAGTGTCAGTCATGAGTTGTCTGGAACAACAGCAATGCTCCATGTCCAAGTTCAATCTTTAATGTAAGGAGCAAAGTTAAATCAAGGATCATGTCTCTCTAATTGTCCTATCTTCACTGACCAGACATAATGCATTATATTAAGGGTTCAAGAAACCTGTCCTTGTGGGCAATCCACTACTTTCAATTGTCTTGTCCTAAACATGACCTGATTTCGAGCTGCTGTCCCACAGAACCTGCTAACATTTGGAGGTGCAGCATTTTTGTCTTTAAAATATTGTATGCAAAAAACAAGAACAGCAACTGTAGTTTTTAAGAGTGAACTCTCCAAATGATGCTGTCAGAGCTAAATGAGAAAAATGCAATGCTGGAGCACCCCTTGGCCAACAGCAATCACCAGGGAGACAAAAATTCCAAAGGCAATATGCCATTTTCAGCTATAAATCTATGAAATGCAGTAAGGTCATCCTCATCCCTAGTAGGAAGGGATGCTTTTGATGCTTAGCTTTCAATCCCAGATCCTCTGGTACATTCCTGATTATTTTTAACAAGCCTGCTAGTTAATTAATCTTGTTTGAGTGGTGTAATTTTCTTCTTTCATTCTTTGGGCCTCCTATTTACCTCTCATACTACACAACATTGTTGCAATGCCTATAAGCTTCCTCTCACCTGCCTCTCTGAAGAATACTTTCCTAACAACAGCTATATTATTTTGGAATAACACATATGAAGTTTCAACACATCAAGAACTGGGCTGCTATGTACCTCTGACTAGTTCTGGCATCAGAAGAGGACACCTTGCAGATAGTTATCTGCCCCGCAATCCAGTGGCCAACCTCCTCCTTGGGCTGAGAGCTTGTACTGTGCCAGCGCCACCCCTGAGATGCAACATCACTGCACTCAGCAATCTTTTTGCCGTGATTTGGCAGTATTGGCCATAGGTGTCTGCAAGGTCAATAAAAGAGCACAGACTTTTTTACAAAACCCTTGCCTTATCACTGCCACGTGCACGTGTGGCATGCGTAGTCATAGCTGGCTGCTAGTGGGTACCGGTGAGCCAATTCAGGATCAAAACTTCTCTCCTTACGGCAGGTACAAACAGCTGGATGCTTTCCCCATATCCAACTCCAAGTAGTTTTAACAGTGCTGAACCAAGGTCTACTGATGTGTTTGCCAGTGTCTGGAATGTCTGTCTTCCCCTTTTTCTTGTCAGAGTGCTGTAGGGACTTAATCCCTGCAGCTCCAGCTCAGAGAGTTCACAGAAACTACAAGCTTGGAGGGCCTTTCGTTTTGCCAGCATTCAACATATAGAACAAGTATCCCTTTCTTTCTAGATCTTATCACACAGTGTCAACCTCATCTCACACCATTTTTTTCCCCTCTAATACAAGAAAAAATTGAAGTGTTGATGCACATGAGTCAACATGTTCATAAATACATATGTGATGACTTATATCTGCACATGTATTTTTGTGCTTACACATATGCACAGTATTTTTCCTTTTTAAAATTTTGTACACTTAGTTGTTTAGATTTGTTTCCATATTCTTCTGAACAGAGAGAGATAATACTGCACACTGCTCTTTATGCACAAACTATTTTGCCTTGTTTGCTTTTTGCTTTGCAGAAAACAAAGTAACTTTTAAACAGTAAAAGAGAAAAGGAAACAAAACATTAAATAATGATCAATGGAGAAAATCTGAAAAGGGGTAAACAAACATATTTCAGAGGAGCCCTACCAGGGAAAGCAAATGACTTTCAACCCTTTGAAGAATTTCATTACCCATTCCATCACAGGTTTGATTTACTGTACCAAGCAATCAACTAGTCTTTGGTACATGATGCAGAGAGATCTCCTTTTCTGGAGAAAAGGCCTCAATAAGGGATTTATTGAAGTCGACTCTTGCCCTTTTGTTAGCAATTTACGACATTCTCAGTGTATCAGTGACATAGAACTCAGAAAATCTGAAAAAAATACACCATGAGCTAATAAAAATACTAGCAAATGGTGCTGGTTAAATGAACAGTGTATGACTGGCATGAGAAAACAGTCAAGAAGTACAGAAGACAGCATTCTTGCTCACTTGTGCAGCTACATGCAAATCACAAGTGCATATTATTATGTCAGGACACAGCAGTCCAGTCAGTTAAAATAGCTCCAGTGAGCATTAGGAACTTGTGAGTCCCAACCTCCTCTCTGGCTATGATGCTGTGTTGCTTTTGACAAGCTACTTTATCTCTTTGCTGCAGTTTAACTAGCTGTAAATGGAGAAAATATTACTTACCTGCCTTAAGGGAAGGTTAGGATTCCTAACTACATAATAGACCTTAAGTGTTGTCATCAAAAAACCCCTTTAACTGAAAAAAACCATGATGTACATTTCAAGGAGTTTCAGCCATTTGTATTGATTCATTTCTTACAAAGCCAGAAAAAGTTTAACCCATTAGAGGGGGGGAAACAGAGATGGAAAGAAACACAGACTTCTCAGTCATTACTTTTCAATGTAATAAAGAGATGCAAGTATTAGAGTTGGCATGGATGGTATGGGAGGGCCACTGCTAATGATAGCGATACAGCTTTGAGACCTGAAATATCTATCGTACATATAATCAAGTACAATGCCTATTCATAATGAGAACACAAGAGTCCTCTACCTAGGTTTTCTCATGAAACAGAAAGCTTGTGTTCTGTACCATTTCATGTTGCTCAGTTGTGAATGAACTACTGTTCGCTCAATTCTGGTTTTGGCTAGCAACAAGCATTTAGTGATATTCCCCTCCTGTTTTCACTATAAGCTAACCTTGGTGACCTAGCTACCTCATAACAAAAATCTTGACTGAACAAAGAAACCGTTTCTCATCCATTTCACATAATGCAGCACAAATGAAAGCCCTGGAAATGTTTTATTTCTCCATATTGCTTGTCACAATGTAGCTTTTCAGCAGAACTTCATTTGTCCTCTAACCGTTTCTACACAGTAACTTTATTATCAGCAAGCCCTGAAAGGGCAGGAACTCACTGCTATTAAAATGTGAGAACACATTTCGAACTGCTTAATGCTCGTGGCAACCTGCAAATTCAACTGCAGTAAGAAGTTCATCTCTGGATAAACAGAGCTACACTGCAGGGCTCGCCAGGGAAGTGGTGCATGAAGCAAGACCTGCCCTCAGGCATGCGTCTATCAGGTGGGCAAAATTCCTGGCAACTAGATATGAAATCTTCCTGTGTTGTTGTAAAAAGTATTGTAAATATTCCATAATCATAAGAGTTGCAACTTAAAACAATTGATCATTCTTGAAATTAAGACATTGGCAAATTTGCTTGGAAAAGGCACAAAATTTCCAGTGGAAATTAGTTTGAAAGACTCTTGTCAAGATTCTATGCACAACCACAACAAACGTGTATCTTGAAGAATCTTTATCACTGTTATTTCTGTGTACTTAGTCTTATATCTAGCAGAAATCAGGAATTACTTCTGAAAGGAATACCATCAAATACATTTCCTTGCCCCAATACAGACCTTGTTGGTTCACTCCAACTTTTCAATATATTTTCAAACCAACTACTATGATATCTGGCTCAGTCCAACTTGACCTACTCTTGACTGTACTTGCCCTTTCTTTTAATTTAAATCAATAATTACATTATTTATTAAACTATTTCCATAGTCCTAATACAAAGAAATAGCATCCTATTAACCACAAGAAATGCTCACCTTGTGTAACATTACACACAATCCCCTCTGCAGTTTACATATTTTGAGAAAGCCTATCTTCTAAGCCAGTGAAAAGGGTTTACAAGCAGATTAAAGGATAAAACTGCCAACTGCACTAAAATACGTGGTTGATACACTGTTAACCACAAATCCATAACTATTTTGCTGATAAAACATTGCCTAAGCTCCAATTTGTTCAGATTGCTGCTTCAGATTCCTCATGACATGATGAGCAAAACAAGGAGAAGAAAATCTGCTGTTTCCAGAAGAGCTGTGCTGGCTTGCAGTCATGTCTGTATAATTGTTTTTCAAATTCCTCTGTTGCATTTTAAAGTGATTAAAGGAAACCAGTATGGAATTTCCCCTTTCCGTTTCCTTCAGCACACCTACTCATGGAAAGTGTTTTTACTTACAGTATAGGTCTTACAGTTTAAGAGATTAATTCCTCCTCCTCACTAGAACTGGGTGTTCATGAAACACTAACTGAACCTCCTGCCCAAGAGCAAAATGACCACGTTGGAGTGCTACTTTGCTCAGAGAGGTTGCAGAATCCCCACCTTTGGAGGTCTGCAAGACTAAGCAAGGCAAAGCCACTGTTAACCTAAACCCAGTTTACTATTGGCAGTAGCCCCCTTTGAGCTAGAGGCTAGACTAGATGACCTCCAGAGATCCCTTTCTAAGCACAATTTATATGACTCTATGACTTTGTACTTGGTCAGTGATTAAAATGGAGAAGGCACTTCTTCTGGAACAGCTATTTCTAGAGCACTCCTCCCCCAGCGGAAAGTCTCTAGTGACTATTCAAAGTGGAAGATTTTATTTTACGAGGATATGTTTGGAATCCTCTGCCATCTAACATCCTCAGAAGGATACTATCTTGTGACAGTAGAAGAACATATGCAAAAGGAAAAGATGTTGCAGACAACACTTCCCCCATGCTGACCAGGGCTAAGAAAAAGATCTTCAGTGAGCAAAACAAGACATAACCACATGGATGATTATCAGAGAGACCTGTAGTCATTGCAAAGTCCCCTCCCTCATCACAAGCTCTTTCTCTAGCAGAGGGTGGCTGAATGAAGGCATAGGATAACTTGCAAAAACCCTTCTGGTACTCTGAGTTCTTCATATATGCAAGGTACAGAGTCTATAGGACTAGCCTCCCTCAACGTTATAATAACCTGTTTTTTTAAAAGGACACTGAGCAAAGCAAGAGCTCACAAGTACTCTTCATTCAGACTCAAGCATGAATAAAAAACAAGCCAACTAAAAAAAACACCCTAGAATATTAATATGCATGTGCTAAAAAATGACAACAGGTATCTCAAATGCATTGAAACCAAGGTAAAAAAACAAATTATTCAGCATACTGGTATCTCTTAAAAAAATCCAGCCTATTAGTAGTTTCTAGTCTAGCCTTACAGTTTAGAACCAAACATTTGCTTAAGGAAACAGCCTACAAATACTTATACACATGACCACTTCAATCTCTAGAAAAAAGTAAGCATTTAACATCTAAACATAAATTTATGTATGAAACTCACCTCAGTTGCATAAAGTCTGTTCGAGAAGGCATACATATTGTAGCAACTAGCCCCATCCATTAAAACTTGGTCTATGTTAACCATGTCACACACCATGTAAGCAAAAGTAACTAAAAATTACTATAAAGCTTCACTTGTAAACAGTTAGAATTGAGTATGTGAATATTATTGTTGAAGTTATGCACAACACTTGAAGCATAAATCATGCTAACAGCAGACAGACACTTTGATATCTCTCTGTAGTACAATCTACTTAAAAAGTCATTGCTAGAAGGTAACAGTTGTGCCAAGATAGTGTTTGATATCTGAATAATTGACTTAAGTCTTGTTAGTTGATGGCCGACCATAAAAGCGTTCTTTTTGCTAAAATAGTTCATAACAGTTCAGTCATGTAGGAGAACTCTCATGAACAATCTGGTTTTTTGCCCCTCAAGTCAATGTCTGATGCTTAAACGTTCTTCATCTGAAGAAACCAGAAGAAAAACATTTTATTTTCCAGTATATACATGAAGCCAATTGTTAAAATAACCCACCTTGAGAGCTTTTATCTGGGGCTGTCTCCCAAGCAAATTTAAGCCTCCTAACAGTAAACTTACTTTACTTTGATCTCTGACGTAGAACATTTAGAAGTAAGTCAGCAATTCTCAGGGATTTGCAGACCGTTCAGCTCCATGACCACAGTGCTGCCACCATGAGTCTACTCATACTGGCATGGGCGTGTTCTTGCGTAGGAAACCTTCAATGAGTAACTGAACTCTGTTTTGCTTGAAAATATAATTACACAAGCCTTGTTTCATATGCCTCACAGCTATAGAGGATAATACTAACTAAGTCTCATATCTTTTCTTTAGTTTGTTTGGGGTTTTTTTTTTTTTTCAAATAAAAGAAAACCAACTTTGATCAAAATTATCTGCCTTACTGTATCTCACTTTTCAGCTTTTTAATATGTGTGATCATAAAGAACATAATGGACATTGAAAATTTTACAGAAAACATTCACTCATGTACTTGAAAAAAAACATTATGTACAGAAATGCTTAAAAGTGTTTGCCCCAGCTATTTCCACCTTTTTTTTTCTTCCGAAATATGATCCTCTCATTACATCATAGTCAGGCATCTCACCTGGTCATTGATCCGAAATCAAAATGAGTCAAGGACAAATCATAATTCATTTGCAAACTGAGGACTCTTCTTTCAATACCCTCTCCTCAACAACCGGGAGCACTGAATTATGTTGAAGGTGAGAATTACTACACTCCCTTCACTGCTCCTGACCAGTGGTATTAAAACAGACACTTTTACATTATTCCCTCAGTGACATTCCTGCAAAATCAAGTCAAGTCTAGTTTTAACGAAAATGAAAATACTATCTCAGTCCATGAGGCTACCAACTGAAAGATCAAGTTTTCACAAGCATGTCCAACAAATACCTACAAAACTGTTCACACATTGGTTACAAGAACAAAAACCTCTTTTACATACACAAATAAGACCTTGGCTGTGCATCCTGAGGGCTGTCCTACCTACTTGTAGGCACCACAATCCAATGTGCTTATTCAAGTATTGTTTTATTGCAGCCATGAGCATAATTTTGCCAGAAAACATGTAGCGTTTGTCAGCTAGACATTAGTGGTGCTCCCACAGACTGCAGGATGAGTATATTCTTTCCTGTCTTTTGACAGAGGGCTGTAATGACAAATGCCTCTTTAAAGTTTTACTTTATTTTAGAAGTTGCCTTGGGTACAATCAGATATAGTTGATTCCACTCATATATCATGTTGCTATACAGTCCTGTAAGAACTCATGCCTTTCACATCTTTCTGTTTTCACAAACTATTCCATAAAAATTAAATCTTTGTAAGGTGTTTCATTAAAAGTTATGACACTCAGCTTAAAGTCAAAATTGCCTCTGACTCTGCACAAACTTGATTTTTATGTCATCATTTAATTATGCAGAATTTCTGAGCTCATCTTTACCATTTATTATTTATTCCATGTCTCACGCAGCAGAGATGAGAGTCCTGTTTTACTTTGGTGTCAGTCCAGCCCTTCAAACTCACAACCTTGTATAAATGATGAAGACTGCTGGAAGGGAACTCTTTAAAAACTTTATTATAAGGCTCATCTATAGGCCTTTTATAAGGCTCAGAAACAGGCTCATAATCATAAAAAAAAACCAACTCCCTAACATTGCACAGAAAAGGCAGGGCCAATTTTGGTGGCAGACTTAGATGCTACTGTGTAGTCATTTAACCTTAAACTTGTCCTGTGTTTTGAGTACTGAAAAGTTTAGCATTTTGATACAAAAAAAAAACATAGCCTCAAAATTTCCTTTAGTTTGTTCATAAATTATTAAAAATGTACAGAAGGAAGAAAACTACAGAATAGAAGATCAAAGTTCTGAAGTGCAATACCTACTTCTAAAACTTTTCTCAGCAGAACATGCTTTTCAGCTGCAGCCCGTGTTTTACACAATTTATTCTAATATATTGATTTTTCAGGCCACAGCTGTTGTCCTTTGGACTTCATTCACAGCTGTCCTTTCTTTTGCTTGTAATCAATGCAACTAAAGCTACTGCAATATTTACTTGTGCCAACTCAGTTCATACAAGTCTGTGTTTGCCCTTTTTAGCAAAAGCATTTTATTTCTAGCTTGGCTACAAAGTTGAATCAAAACTTTTTGGCTGTATCTCTCATGATTACTTACTGTATATTAAATAAAAAGCAACGAGGCATGAATGACAAAAGTAAGGCTAATTGAAAAGTCTGCTTTTCTCAAGCATGTAATGAGCCTTTTGGAATGGCTAGGGATTTAGTACTATTGCAGAGTGTTTTCTGATATCTTCAGCAGGCAGAAAGCATCTCAACTCCCTGTGCGTTCCACCGCCCGTATGCTGCAGCTTAAAGAAGGCAAGTATATCCATCTACGCAAACAAAAAACTGGCTAAAGTCAACACATAAGAGTTACCTTTCATTTATGGTCCCCCACTCTTTAAAAGGAAAACTGCCTAGAAAGGGTGTTTATTTTCTCTATAGGTGCTTCTTCCCTTCTGCTTTCTCTTTGACCCCCAAAACACGGCATTAAATTCAAAGCACTGGAGCAAGCCTGCCGCAGCCAGAATGCAGTTGTAAGCATGCATGCTGAAACAAAGCTGTCATAAATGTCACCGCACCAGGACTCCCAGACTCTAGTAAATTACTGTAATGAGTTCAGTATCAATCAAACATGCTCCCCTTGTCAGAAATAAAGCCTGGTTTTTGACTTTTAAAAATAGCTATTAATGTCAATCATGATTCGAAGTCAATCACGCTGGGAGGTCCGTGGTTGGATCTTAAAAATTTTAAGTATGACATGACAGATGGTAATAGGAAGCCTTTGTTACTTGTGCAGCAGCAACAACAGCTACTCTGCTGCCAGGATATACAAGAAGAAACACAAGCAAGGCTTTAGGTCAACATTTCATACTGAGATGAGACACACATAGCAATGAACAGCTTCTTGTTGTACAGGAACACGTGAGCCTCTAATCCTGGAACTTCCATGAAAGCAAGACCTGCATTTTAGGTACCTGGGTTAGAAAACTTGTCATGCATATGTTATTTAAAAAATACCATTTTCCCTATATGGTAAGAGATGTACCTAATACATCCCCAAAACAGTCCTGTAAGGGACTATCTACCCCATGCTAAAAGCTTGTCTACATGGGCAACCAGCACTAGCTGTGTCTATGTAAAAATCATTGCATCCAAATAACATCAGCCCTGTTATCAAAACGTCTTAAGCATTACTCCTAGCAAAAGAGGGTACAGAAGTATGAGGTACATCACAAAATACCTATTTTGTCTGAATGTGATTTTCCTCCATAGCATATTCCTGGGCTGACAATGAGGCTTCCTGTATTGCTTTGCACTTTGTCTGTTAAGTCTCCTGCACCACCACGCTGTATGTGAAAGGCCACACAGCCATTACACTCCAGTTCAATGACAGTTCTCTGTTGTTGGGCTCCTATACACAATGAGCAAGAAGCCAAGCAAACAACTCCTTCCTTATATCTACCCTTGTACTTTATTTACCAAGTGGGTATCTATACCGGATGTGCCTCTATGAAAGGCCAAGACTAGAAAGTTTCCTGTCTTTAAACACAAACCAACAATACATTTGAAAAAGGGTATCACAGAGATGACCAAGCAGCACACTGAACAATGTACACTTTAAGGCATAAAGATGACTTGCAAGCAGGTTAAAGAGAAGAAACACATTCCTAAAGTCACTCTAGCTGCATTATGAAAACATTGAACAGATTTTTGGCACAGGACAATAGTCTAAATTTATGTTTCATCACAGACTGCTGTACGTCTACAAAGAAAATGGAAGGCAGGGGCAACAACTCCTTTCAAGGGGATACACAGAAAACACAGGATCTTGTCACTGAACTGGTGTCTACTGGTGAAACCACCAAAAGTGACCAAGATCCAGCAACCTTTTCTCTGCTGCAAGCCAGCATACTGCTCCTGAGAACAGTCTGGCTGTCAAGCAGCACTGCAAAGGAAAAGGGCAAATATCACTGCATTAGTCCTTACAACAAGAATGCATCTCGCGATATACAAGTGGCATTTCTTCTAGATCATCTATCTCAGATGCTGCCAAGGTAATTCTCCATCAGGCTGTTGCTCCTCCTCACCGTTACTCACAGTTTCAGTAACTCTGAACTCCTCACTGTTTCCAACATGTGACAATCGTTGCTGTTATGAATGTCCCACTAAAACTGGTAATGGTTTCTACCCCTGATAGCCTCACACTCACAGCCTTGCAGTTCCAGAAAAGCTCCAAGGATGAAAAGTAACCATTTGACAAATGTTGTCACTAAGCTGCTAGCCACTAAGGTGTTCCCTTTTTACGCCTCACAGTGAGATAATTGTTTTTACTGTCTGTACTTTTGATATTTGGTTTTCATTTTGCCCATCTGGCTGCTATCTAACAAAAACAAAACCAAAACCAACAAAATTTCTACGAAGCAGTCTCTGCAGAACTCCACATATGAAAAATCAGCCTGTTCAGGTCTTGAGGCATAGCTCTCAAATTCACAAAGATTTGCAATGTATACAAAACTAACACCATACATCTTTGATTTACCCAACAGCATGTCAAAACTTCTTTCTCTTGTTCAGGCAGATGCAGTCGAGGCACATCTACCACACATCCCTGGCAGTGGCCATTCAACGAGTTATTTCAAGGACTGCCAACCGATTTGTTGCAGTCTCTGAAACTTTATCCTAGCTCTTAGTGAAGTTTTCTGCCTTGATCTTACAGATCTTGCGCAGAGCCCAGCACAAGGTTATAATTCAAGGCAGGTACTGCTCAGTTGTCTAAGCCTTCCAATTAGTGTCCATCATGTGCTCCTCTCATCCTCAAAGGCTGCACTACAATGCTGCAGCTACTTAGGTGGTAAATAAACAATTCTTTGTCATCCAAGTGTCCAGGATAATGCTCACTAGTCATGGGTACCAGCAGATAAGCACAGCTTCCAGGAATAAGGAGGTGGAACACAGAGATCATTAAAGCAAGAAAAGGTTGGTAAACAACTTGCTTTTCCTCAGGCAAAACAGGCAAGAACACTTATTCTACTTTCTACCTCTGTTTTTCATCTTCAGCTTTCCAGGTGAGCACACACCAAGCTTGCACTGAAGTCAGCAAGGGAGAACATGTTCCTATTTATGAACTGCATAGGCCATGGGGGAGGACAAGCAATGGGATACAGAATGGGGTAGAGCATGGGTTTCTCAACCTGCAGCAAACATGACTGGGCAATTCCTTGCAGTTGAGGACCTTAGAAGCCTCAAGATTATCAGCCTTGCTTTGAAACCACAGCCTATCACAACAGTCAACCTCAATTAGGGCTATTCTGTGTCCGCGTTTTTCTCTTATGTCCTTTTTTTTTTTTAACTGCTTGAAAAGTTGTACAGACTGGAAAAAAATAAGGGTTTGACTATTTGTCTGGAGTTTTTGGACACTGAACAACCCTGATCAGAGAGTACTAGCTGATACCTAAAATGCAAATGACAACAGTAGGTACCAGATCAACTGCACAAGACCTGCCTGGTGGACTAAACATCCCGAAGTGCAATATGTTCAACATGTCTAGAAACAAGCAGAACTGCTGCACGTGTACTGGCAATGACTCGCAGTACAGTAATGGCTAGGCATCCGTTTAGAGGCACACTACTTCATACTGGCCGACATGAAGCAGATGCACTGAAGATTCATCCCTCAGTGTTTATGCTTTGCTTGTAAAGGTCCCAGAAGAGACCTTGAAAAACATTAACTGCTTTTAAGGTGGGGCTTAAAAGCATCCAGAGCAAGCTCTCCTCAGGCAGCAACACAATCCAAACAATTTTATTTGTTTTTTATTTTAACCAGCTTATAGATCTCTCCATTCCTGCCAGGCTGCAAATAAAATACTATTCCCCTGCCGCCCCTACATCCCCCCTACACCCTGGAACATTATTTACACAGTATTTCCAACTTCACTAGAACTAGGATATAAAAGGTGCCAAAATCATCCAAACAACCCTATCCTATTGACTGTTGTCAGTTTAGCTTCTCTGAACTTAACCAAACTTCCTTCCTTCCTTTAACACTGTCTTTGGCTGATCATACTGGAAATGGCAATTTAACCATAAGCTTAGTGTATTTCCTCCGAAAGAACAAGGTAAAGGCCCAGATTTTTCAACTGATTTGTCTTCATTTCATTATCCGAGCTGAGATCATTCTCAAATCTCACAAAACAGCCTCTACAGCTCTTTAGTGTGAGCTGGATTAGTTTTTCTTGCTATGTAAGCATTTGGATTCAACATTTCCTTCCCATAAAGTTCTGTGCCACATGCTTTTGTGTAAGGGAAGCTATAAGAAATATTATAATTTCATCTTATAGTTTTAACCTACTAGTAATTTTAAAAAAAAATACTTAAACAGGTGAAATACCTGAACCAATTTACTGTGAAAAGTTGCTTTGGATGTGGAGAATGAAAGGAAGGGGAAGGGGAGCAGGGGTGATGTCAGTTTGATAATACAGCTGCTAGAAGAAAAACACATTTTATAGGGGTAGTAAGGGTCATCAATAAAAACTGTGGCTGTCATAAAACACTGTTACAATATAAATGTGACAGCCATGCTGAGATAGGACTGTTGGGTTTTTAACTGCACCATGAAAGATGACATTTCCTAATGTTTTACATCATTTAACAGTGGCAGGGCCATGTTCAATGTGTGCCTATTTGTTTGGTTGCAATAAAAACATTTGAGCTCTACTTCATTATTTAAATTGTACAATTGAGTCATTCAGAGCTGCAATAGGGTTTAAGACGTGCAGCTGAGCTATGACTGTCATAGTGGGATTTTTCCACTTCTCCTTGGAAAAATGCTGTGCAAGGACATGGCTGAATTACAGTCTGCTTTCAGTTGCTATTCAGACAGAGTCATCTTGCTGGATGCATGATAAATGAATAAATACATGCATAAACAAATAAAACAAACATTACAAAACTATGCGGGGGAAAATGAAGAACTTTTCTAACAGAAATTTAGTGTATAGCCCATGCAACAATAGCAGCTTGATAGGAGGTCAGGTAGATGTAGAGTTGGTACCTCAAGAAATGGACAGAAATCAGTATCTCGGTCTTCCTGACTCACAGCCATGCTGATCCACTGACACATTTGCAATTAGACATTTGTTAGGAAACTTTTCAGGATCTTCTAACCTTGATGGAAACGATATTGTGTTGTTATTAGGGAGTAAGCCAAGTATGTGAAGTGTCTTTTTCCACGGATTAAGGATGATGCCAGTTTTACCAGATACTACTCAAATCAATTCAGCCATTTTCTCAATGACAAAATTCTGAAAAGAGACCAGAGCTATCCCTTCACAGAAATTACTTTGGTATCAAAGCAAAAATTCAAACGAAAGCCAGTTCATCTTGGACTATCAGTTTTCAGGACTTTTGCCATACTTCTACAGATGACTTATTAAAAAAGTCTCATCTTAACAACCATAAATTATATCTATCAAGTTCAAAGAAAGCAAAAAGTAAAACCTCCTATGCTTGGACAAGAGAGCAGACACAGCGAAATGACCCTCATTGTACAGAAAAAAATGGACCATTATGGAAAAGACTGTTTTACAGAGATAAAAGAATAACCCAATATATAGACAACAGATAAAGAAGAAATTTGGCGACATTATTTCAAAAGCAATCATTCTACTGGTAGCCTGTTTCCTAAACAGTAACATTCCTTCCCCCTTACCTTAATAACCCCAGAAAATCCCCCCTCAATTCACAGTCCCCTCTGATGTCTTCCCTGGGTAAGAGAAACCTGTGCCATGGCTCATTCAGAGCTATGATCCGGACAGACTGGCCAGCTGGCTTCTGCCAGACAGAGCCTAGAACAGGTGAGTTTTGCCTGCATTTCGCTCCCTGGAGGAAATTAATTCATTCTTTCCCTTCTAACCAGCCATGGAGGCTGTTCTATTATATTTTTTCCCCCCCAGTGAATTTCTGGGAGGAAAAATAAGCATGGAGTAAGATGAATGGTTTGTTGTGTTATAGCATGGTGGAGTAATGAGCACAGACTGAGGATCACTAACTTCAGTTCAGCTGCATGGCTCATGTAAATTAATCCCTTAAATAGCCCTGAACACACAGCATATGTCTAACACATCCCAACCAACCATCACATGGCCACTGAACATACAGCTCCAGCTGCTGCTCCTATGACATTGAAGTTGTCAAGGGTGTGCCAAACAACGATACCAGGAGAGCGCCAAAAGGAGACAAGGCACACGGGGGATTAGCTGGCACTTTTGGAGACAGCATTAACTGCTCAGAGTGTATGGATTTCTTAAGCCTAATAAGTACAGAGAAATCTGACAAACTGATCCCAACAGTTTAGGTTACGTGAGTCCCAGAACAACACAAGACACTGACAGGTCAATCTACTTCATAAAAGCACTTTCTGGTATCAGGGAAGTACAGCACACTCTAGAAAAAAAATAACTAGTATTATCATCACTGGACCCTCCATTTGTGCTCCATCCCCATAGCATGGGAAACAGGACCAGAATGAGCCCTTGGGACACAAGAGTGAGTTGTCTCCTTCCTGTGCTACAAAACACCATAAGAAACAATATCCAGCAACAACGCCTGCCACACCAGGCTCTGCGTCACCTCCTTGTGATACCCAGGCAATAAGGCTGTTATTTTTTGTGGCAGAGACTAAATTGGTCCCCATGAAGCCTTGTGCCTGAGAGTCACGACAGTAATTTAAAGCTTTATTTGTTCACCTTTCTCCAAAACAGCTTGAGTGGACCACATGGTTCCACTGCTTGGGCCCTGAATTAAGAACCTGAACAAATCGTGCACTCTCAGTCTTGTGCTTGTCCACCAGAAGAATGCATGCAGTTCCCTCCTCTACAGAGTATTAACACCTGCTTAGCAGCAAACAAGCATTCCCAGTGAATGCTAAAAGCCACCAGGTTTATGTAATACTGAGCAAGATGCTTCTCCTTTCATGTTTTAATCTAAAATATTAAGCCTGGATAACAGAAAAGTATTTGAAATGATGACTGCTATGGGATGTTATTAACTTTTTCAAACTTCTTTATTACAGAAGTTGCAAAGATCTTGGAGAAGCAATGTCTAGAATCCTAGACCTGAGGAGCATTTAATCTTTCTCACTAACAAGAGCTTACTACCGTTTAGACTGTGTCTATTCAAAGATAGGCAGTCAAGCATACATGAAGGGACTGTGCCTGACCACTGTGTATCATACAGCATTATTTGTAAAACTTCAACTCAGTAGAATTATCTTAGCATGAGACTGGCATAACACAGTGTCTAATCAGCCTTATTACCCTAAATTTTCAATTGTTTCCTGGTAAGCTGCATTTATGTCTTAGCTGATTATCCACTTAAACTATCAAGTACCAATTATAAAATGCAGTAACATTAACGTCACAGATGCTTGGATTCAGAGACAAGCAACCCCAGATCATTTTTGGGATAATAAATTGCACTACAGAGGCAGCAGACCTCAGTATGAAATGCCTGTGTCTGTGATTTAAAATAAATAAATAAATCATTCTGGTGTACAAATGACTCATTCCTAAATAAGGCTCTAATTAGTTAGAAAAAAAACATGGTAAAAGTTTGCTTACAGCGCTGCTGCAAACAGGCATTAGGATCACATTCATATAATGTCATTGGCAAGTGCAATTCCTTGTGCAGTCAACAGAAAAGTGCCTCTTTTAAGCGTTGTTTTACGGCTGGTCCTCATGGAGTAAAGTCCCAAGAATCTTGTTTTCCTCATGCAGAGAGGTCTGAAAAATTGAAGCAGTTCTGTGGAAGATGACTTGCAATCTGTCCCTGTTCACTTTGCCAACTGAGCTCCTCAGGCTTGAACGAACTGCAGACGTTCAAAAGCAAAACTTGTTCAAAATATTCTCTCAGTTCCTGAAGGTGGTGTAAAGTCAACCCAAAACAACAGTGGCACTGTCAAGAGCAACGTGTTTCACTGTGCATCCTCACTGCCTATGTCTGACCTTACATTATCATTTTAACATCAGCTTTCCAACCCTTTCCACACCCTTCAGAAAAGGCCAACCTGTTACACCCTGGCTCACGTTTCCAAGTTACCATGTGCAAAGGAACACGCATGGGTGCTAGAAATCAATCATCAATGCTGTTAAATCATTTAAACCGTCACTGTCCTGGTTTTGACAATTCTCAGGCACACTTTGGGAGTTAGCAATGTGCAGATCCCACCCCAAGCAAGCAGTTTATGTGTGGCTATCTTCTGAAAGCTAAGAAAGTTTAAGTGTATAGGGATCAGCTGCATGTAGCTAGCTGTGCTCAATGCCCAAGAATGACTCTGGGCATGCTGGCCACATTCAATTTATTAATACTGATGCAGCCACACTGGCTAGGTAAGATAAACAACTTCCAGCTGCGGCACTGTTGGTTCTCCCTTATCAAATGGCCTAATGGCTTAGGACAGGTTGTGCCTCCATCCTAAACATCCAAGAAGAAACATGAATCAAAGTACTTGAAAGATGTGCATGTCTTTTGACCTAGAAACCTGGGTCTTTTAGCTCAGTGTGGAGAAGCCAAAGGTTTACCCTCAGTAGCCAGCAGCTCACCATGGGCCACTCACCACAGAGGATGCTCTGTCTGGGAAGACTGGTGTTTAGTCCACTTTCAAGCTCTGAGTGACTTTGTCTTAGGTCCCCAACTGTCTTCCTTCCCCTGTGTATTACTTTGACAACATTACTTATCTTTCTTTGAGAAATACTGCTCCCTTGTATCTTCACGGCTTCTTAGCTCTCCCTTCATGCCATCTGTTACCTCTTGCCTGCCTCCCTGCTGACACATACCGATAGGCTTCTCTCTCAATTGTGCAGCAAAAATGCATTAAGGGAACTATTTCCCTTCTTGCTTTCCACTCCATCTAAACACCACTGTCACAAGGACAGCTGAAATCGAGGAAAGGGGAGGAAAAAGAAACTAAGGGAAAAATATACAGAAGATTCAAAGCAAGGGGAATGAATCTTATAGTGCTGTGGAAGAGCAGGTTGGTGTTATTTTTGGCAGATCACTATAACTCGAATAGTGTTCAAGACAGAGTCATTAAATGCTTTAAAAATTGAGCGATTTGCAAATGGAACTGATGAGCAGTAGGAGAAGCAAGTGTTCAGAGAAGAGCTGCTATAATAATCTAAAAAATGCCATCATGAAGCTGACCAGCCATCCATCTACCCAGTATTCTGTCTTCAAGGCAGAGCATGCCTGAAAAAGCCTTTTATTTCCCTTCAGGACGTAATCCTTGGCATTGAAAATCTTTCATTTTAAAATGCCAGTGGCTTAACATTGAGTAAATAGCTGGGGCTCTAGAACAGAGAAAGAATGAATTTTGGTTCTAATGACAGGGTAAGATACAAAAGGCATTAAAAAACCTCAACAAATGACCCTTCCCCGCACACTTCCCCCCCTTCCCTCCAGAACTCCATTATGCATTAAAGTAAATACCGCACCACATTTCCTGCCAGGCCAAAGTAACATACAGTAAGTGTCTAAAAAGACTCAAGGAATTACTTAACAGCTCCCAGCAGGTTTCTGCCGGTCCTTTCCATGGTGGCAGTGCACTAGGCTGAGGTGCATGTCAATATTTATTTCTACATCTGTACCTATCTACATATAACTCTTTTCATTCAAAGTTCCCAAAGCATTTTACAAATAATCTGCAGAACCCTTTATTAAATCAGGTAACATAACCTTGTTATGGATGGGCATACTGAACAGCAAAGGTACTTTGTGTCACCGAGCAAATCAGTTAAAGCGAGCAAATCAGTCAGACAACCAGCTGTGAAGTTGGGAACTCTGACCCCACCTCCTCCCTGTGCTCGATTTGCCAAGCCACATGCACATCCCTCAGTCCTCTTTATTTTGCCCTCCCCTCTCCCTTCCATTCTACTTATTTCATGAGTGAAGTGCTTTTGTCAGCAAAATTCCTTAACAATAAGAACAAATAGGAATGAATATCTAACACCTCTTTTCAAAACCAAGCATAAACCATTTGCCTTTTTTTTTTTTCTCCTCCTGTTTTAAATCCTGCAGAGATAATTACCTGGACAGAACTAAGAAGGCTGGGCAAGCAGCATCAGTTCCACAGGGACAGGAAGAACAAAATTCAGTGGATACATCTGCTAATCAAGCAGGATAAATGCTGGATTGTACATACTTCAGTAATCATGCTAGCTGGGTTAAGTGACAATAGGAGCTACGGAGGCTCAAGTTTTATACTATAATATGTTTTGCTCTACTAAATAAGAGCATACAAAAACTTTCTGCTTGGTGAAGGAACTTACTTCAAGCACTTTCACACTGGAAATTACTTCTGGAAGAGATTGAGTTGGGGAAAAGTTAAGGAAGCATTATAAAAGTAATCTTTTAAATGCAATTAAAGGTTTAGTTCAGGACTTAAGTTTGGTGGACTGTGGAAAAGAAGAGAGTAGGATGGAAAAGTTTTACCTGGATTAGGATGACTTTATATGACTACACTGGACTGCCAATTTTTTCATGTAGATTAAGAGTTATAAAAAGGTAAAGGACTCATACTAGGAATCAGACCCTCTCTCTGGATTACAAAGAGTTTAGAATTATGGTTTTGGAACACTGCTGCTTCCCTAGCGAGGGACTGAATCTGCAACTTCTCCTGGCTGACAACGTAGTCACCACTGAATTTTTCACTGGAGGTTGGAATGCAAAGCCCCATGTCTACTGCCATGCCCTAAACACAATCACTTAATAAACTACCTGAAAAGACTCTATAGCTATAAAGGGGGTAAGCAGTGTGAGCTTAAGTGAGGAAGCCTTGAGGCAGAAGTCTTCCAGCAAAGTGCATTTTTTTCCCTTTATAAGCTCTGATAGTTTAAATAACCTGTAGCATATGCTTACCCCCTTGGCTGATTTTCCTCTCCTACAGCAAGAGACAGTCGCACGGTCACATGGCTAACGTTCAAGAAGCAATGCCTCTACCTTTTCAGACCCTTATAAGTCAAGGGGTCTCATGTTTTCTCTTCCAATCTCACCATCTAGCCATAAAGGTTTATAAACTGCTCCGTTATTATATGAAATACATCGATTCATCTTGATCAACTCAGCAAAAGTCATTCTGCATTGATGAACTGCTTACTGCAACAAAGAATGAGCCTCTTATTGAAACTCATGTATGAACCTGAACCTTACCGAGAGAGGAAGAGGAAATTATGGGCAATCTGTCTTCCAGGTCCCCTAAAAGTGTATTGGGCAAAGCAATGGAAAATATGACAGCAGGAACAATCCTGCTTTGGCATGGCAATGAATCAAGTTATCTATGATCTTTTTCATCATCTGCTGTTGAATTATGTGAATTGAAAGACAGTATGAATACATTGTAATTATTAAATAAAAAAAGACCTGAAACTACTGATATTTCACATTTAACAGATCAGAACAGATATATTATTTGGAAGCCAGGTTCTGATACTTCTGTTCACACTGAACAGTAAATTGGCCGAAATTCACCTACTGTAATAACTGTGGGAGAATATCTGAGAGGACACTGGCTTAACTATGTAGCCAAAATTACATGGTCCTGAATCAAGAATAAGTACCAGAAAGTTGTCTAGTTTTTAAGGTAATTTATTACCTTATTAGACTTTTCTGGCACTCTGCTGTTAGCTATTACATTTTGAATTATGTCTTCACTGAATAAAGGAGAATAAAAACATTAATAGTTGAATTCTTCCTTCCTATAAAGACAAAAGGAGTAGAGAGAAAAGCTGTGGAGAGGACTAACTAGTACTTGCCGTTCATCCCTGGCGTTCCTGCAGTGTTCATTATTTTTTTCTGGTCTAAAGTAGACCATAATGTATCAGCCTTTTAAATACACAAAAGCAATGCTGGAATCAAGGGATGGTGTTCTTCAGAAGACTATAAAAATATGGTAACATAACAGTCTTGTACTGCAAAATGACAAAAGCAATTCCAAGTTTGGGCAAAATATAATTCTCAAATATGCTAAATAATGCTGTGTAGTACAGAAAGTAACAAAAGAGTAATATAATCTGAGAGAAGAATTACAGATAAAAATGCTGTACGAAAGCATTGTAATTAAAACTATGATCATTAATAGCCAAATCTCTCACATTGACTCAAAAGTAAATAGGAGAGGGAGTATCTGATCCACGTTTATTCAAATAGTTCCAAAACAGAAACAAAAAAGCTGCTTTACCTCGGCAAATGACACCTTCAAGAGAAGGCCATTTTACAACAACATTTTCCATGCTTTGGGGTACCACTGTTTTGGAGCTGAGAAACCAGTATCACGTCCAACAAAGGCCTGCTTACTTCGGTGATCTCTAGGGTCACTGTAGGACCACACAGTTTCTAATGAACGCTATTTTCTTCCTATCAAATTGTTGTCCTACTCTGGCGATCAGTCCTGTCCAAATGATTGAAAACAATTGCACAAATACACTAAACACAATTTCAACCATTAAATCAATAGGAAGATTACTGTTCATTTCAGTAAGTGATCTCCCCTGATTTTTCAAAAATATTTATGATGTAGTCTGTTTTCTGCAGTCAAGATATAGGCACAAATTACTCAAGATTCCCTTGTATTAAGTAGGGACCAGATTATCCTCTCAGCAGAAAATGCTGCATAAATGAGAGAAAATGCCTCTAGGAATTCCTTTGAAGTGATACCTCCACACCACCACTACCAACACAAAAAAAACCCCAAAAACAAAAAAAACCCAGTTCAAAATACAGAAGCAGACAGTGGAAATAAATTCAGCCACAGGACACATTCTAGAAACCAGTGGACATCTGTGCAAAGATCCTGTATCTCTGCAAGAGTTCTTGCCCCTACTCACACAGCAGCATGGCATCAGCTAATTTTTCTGTTACTGAACCGTGTTTGTAGTCAGTACGTTATGTTGGATGATGATGACATTGCAGCAAAGCAGTGAGCAGCTGGCTATTTAATAACAGGAATTGGGCAACCCGTCTCGAAATAAGAAATGCAGCTTTTGTTAGCTACTTTTCTCATCACGTTGTGATTGCCGTAAGGGAGATCGAAACGGCCCCCACCTCCGCAGCTAGTTACTGTCTTTAGAAAGGGTCCGCAGTGCCAGAATGCAAAGTGGTGGATTACTTCTGACCTTTACCTAGTTACATGATTACCCAGCTGTCAGCAATGGGCAGCAAGCTCCAGTGATAAGAAATCAGCTTGAACAGCGCTTTGGTGATCATGGTTCGCAAGTTTTGCTGCATTTATAACACAGTTGCTAAAAACTTGTATTAGACCTGACATGATAGTCCCACCAATATTAGAGTGGAGTTGTGCAGGCTCTCTAAAGAATTAGAATCTTAGCTTTTAACATCTAATTAACAAAAAATAGAGGGTCATGAAACAGGGAGAGGGAAACAAAAAATGGTGGCTGTGTTTTGGCTGATTTTCAAGAAACAACTAACAACTAACTTGCCTTGCACATCGGTAAGGGCATTCTATTAAAAAGGTGCCTGAATGTTGCCAATTTTCCTGCACTATTCACTCCATAGCAAGAAGCAATTCAGTACAATTCCTAGTATACCTAACTTCAATAGAAAGACAATGCCAACCCTCTGTGCAAGAGATTTATGATTGCAATTACCTTTCACTTAAAAGTTGATATAGGACCAGACGGTTTCTCTGCAACAAAGGTAGAAAGAAGGTGGGTTAAAGTAGACACACAGAAGAAGTGCTGCCCAGTGATGAGGTCACTCTCCCGGGAGCTGAGGCTCCTGATTTCTATTTTTGGCATTCCTGTTGTCATAGTGTTAAGACCTTGGGAGGAGGATATGTGATACGTGATGGGGCTAGCTTCCAGGATTTTACCCAACACCATATTTCCAGTCATAAACAGCTGCACTAATTACAGTAAAACTACTCACAGATCATTGCCTAGCTTAAGTCAGATACTGCCTCAGAAGGGTATTGTGAAGTTTAATTAATGCACACAAAATACTTGAAAAGCCTAAGACTAGTTCATTGCATCACTGCAAGGTAGTATGCCCCAGCCACAGAGCACTATCACTGGTAGTTTGAAGAAAAATAGCAAATGATCCCCTTGTTACAACAGATCTGAGTATTTGCCGTAACCCACTAACACATTTTATATCAGACAGGGAAAATGAAGGCGATTCAGTACAACATGAGGTTAAACTGGAGATAAAAAGCATTGCAAAAATCTGTGGAAAAATTTTCACAGCTACCCTTCCTGCAATGCTTCAGTGAGTTATTCACTCCTCACACAAAAACGTCTTAATTACAGTCTTTGAATATCCCCCGTGGATAGTTATCCATGTCAGATTTCAGGATATTAGATTAAACAAAGAGCTTATGCTACTTGTGCAGAGTGTAAAAATTATCTTCCCACCCCCTCAATGCCTCCCCAACTCTCTCTCCCAGGCTCCTGCCTCAGAACGAAACCACAATGGCTGTGCTATCAGATTGAGCGCTAGACTGGTTTTGTACTATTAGTTGCTGATATATAAAATCGCCTTTTCTTTTAAGAAAAAGTCACCGCTGGTAGCCATGTATCTAAACCTAATTCTTAGGGAGCCCTACTGGTACACTATACCCTATGGTTCTCAAAAACTAAACACACATTTTGGGTAGTAGCCAAGTATTTATTTCTAATCTTAGATATAAACCCCTACTCCTTTGATATTCTAACACTTTGTACATTTCATACATAACTTTCATCTAGAAATCTTAAAGCACTTCCCAAACATATCTCTATGCAGCAACACCTTCCATGGGAGATACACCATTATAGACAAAGCATCAGACTTTAAGATGTCTTGTCATATTTGATATTGATGTGGATAGGTCCTTATGGTAGCCTTCAAATCAGTCAAATCAAAATCAAGCCTAGCCCTTCTGATAATTACACTGAGCAACAAGCTGGTTTTGTGTTTGGTTTTTTTAAAGATCCTAAAAGCTTTTTAAATCTGTTTATTTACTAGCTTGTTACACAGGAAACTTGGCAGAAGCAGCAGAACCATTCTCCTCACCTTCATTCAGTTATTCCTTTCACTAAGAGGAACTACAAGATCTTAAAAAAAAAAAATGGATCTTTGATACGAACACAAATTTCTCCTGGGGAACTACGTTTGCTTAAAACCCATTCCACATTCCTCTTTGCTCCACTGGAACAGACATACACCTTCGATGAGACTGTGCCTCTGATATTTGAAGTGGTTAGAAACTTTTTGCAGTTCTTTAGGGAAAGATCTGCAGGAAAATAGGCAGAACAGCTTTCTTTATACCTGGACATGTCTACTGATTGGTGCTAACAGTCTTCATACTTGAAAGCCAACACTCTAGGGAAATTTAAGGAACATGTCCCTAACAGGTTTCATCACATCACCTTCCTATGCCTTTTCTACTTGTGCAGGGGAAAATCACAATGCTTCTTTCCAGGAGCTGCTTATGTGAAGAGATAAAGATGGGCTATTTCATTAGGACTGCTTTGCTCTGATCTGCCATGTGTACAGCACGTGCCTCAGGTCATTCTATTTTGGTCTTTTATTCCTGAGGCTACTTTAAAATAAGTGGTGCCACTTACATCAGAGATAAATCAGGCATTAGGATTTCTCAACCTATTGGTGGATGAGCTATTAAAAATTACCACCTCCTCTTCTTGCCAAAGTTTCTTTAACAAGCTCCAGATTTCCTTCACTCCTCCAAGCCTGGAAGTCAGGTGTCCTGCAACTTGAATCATGAGAGCAACAAAAATATTAAATTAGAAAAGATGCTGGATGGAGCAAGACTGGAAACTCTTAAGAGATACCCAGCAGAAAGTCACTGGGAAGTTACCCAAGAGCATGTGAAGAGCACAAAGCACTGTTTTTATATATATACACATATAATTGAAGCTGCAAGAGACAGGCATGATGTTACACGTGCCTGTCTAGTAAGTTTAGCACAAGAGAATAGGAATGCTAGCATAATTTCCTTGTAGGTGAAGAGACATCATGTAAATCTATTTGATCTGAAATCAGATAAGACAATGAAATACTAACAACCAACAAGAAAATGTGTTTGGGTTTTTTGTGACCAAGAAGCAGAATATTTCTACTTCTCCACAGAGCAAAAGTTCAAGAGATGATGCAGTCCCAGGACAGAAGCACAAGGAAGATCCCACTTAGCATAAAGCTGGATAAAAACAGATTGATCACCCGTAAGCAGACAGCTAAAATTAAACTGAAAAGGCATGGTAAGATGAAGGAAGAATTTCAACAGCCTAAGGGGAAGGGTGGAAAATGTCAAGTTCTCCAAAAGGGGAAAATTAAGGCAAGACAAACATACGGAGTTTGAAAAATGAAGAAATATGTAAGCCACTGCTGAGAAATAGAAAACTGAAGAATACAGTATTATTAAATTGCCAGAGAAAGTCCAAAATAAGAGTAGTGTGGTAGTTCCTGCCAATCAGTACCTGACAACCTCCATTCTGAAAGCTATTAGGTTGTGTGCAGAATCAGGAAATATAGTAGACGATGTGTGTCTAAGACAACAGCATGTTAAGAGAGATTCTACTCAAGGACATGAAGATTACATCTGAAAAGAAGCACCAATAATTGCAAATTAATAAGCCTACTGTGATAGGTAAAACATCCTTCAGTTTAAAGAAAAACTCCGAGACTAAGATTTTACATGCACCATTTTAGGTGAACAGTTGTCTCTGCCATAAGATAGCGCAAGAGCAGTTAAGAGACCAAATCAGAAAGAAGAATAGTACAAGATGACTCTCTGACCTCATTCTTAGCTTTGAAAGTCTCTTCTGGAGAATGGTGTGGAAAAGAAAAAAAACTCAGCATAAAAGGCAGAGTAGCTGAACCACCTGAAGTTTATAGACAATATACCCTACCTCCAAACTTTGACTAAGCTGAGCAAGGAAAGCCAGCAGTGGATGCAGCTAAATAAGCAAAAAGTACAAGGAAAAAGGACTGGGATGAAGAATATAACTTTCAGAAAAACACCAGACAATCTCTTATTTGAATAGCTATAAAAGAAAGCAAGAATTTTGACACTGGTGTAATCAAAAGTCAACCCCATCAGAGGATTTAGGATATTAAATACTTATTTGGTAGTTCACCAGGATGCCTAGACAAAGCTGCCTGCTGATTACATTGTTCAGACTAGACCAAAGTCAAATAATAACAGTACTCTCTACATTTTTAACAATCTGGACCTTCAGCAACCGCACATGCATTTTTTGCCCTCGTTTTGTTCCCAAAGTCAAATGAAGCTAGTGCTATTAATCTATTTAACCACAGGAAAGATTTAAGGTGGATAAATTAGGAAATACAGCTAAACCCATGCAAAAAAACCAATCAGATCTTGTGGGTAAGACCATGCTTAGGTGATCTTTGTCTCACTTTCTAGCAAAAGAAATCACCATTTCTTCTTCTGACGTAGTTTATCACGTATATTATTTTCCCATGCCTTTTCATACACATTTGGAAAGATGCCAACAATCTAAATTTGGATCCCACACTGAGATGAATGAAAACATGCTTTTGCAGAACATTTAGAAGTCAAAAATCTTTCCCCACTTTTTAAGCACTTTGATTCATCACTCAGCTAGCTCTTTGCAGCTACAAACAACTCCAACTATGTGCACAAGATGATGTTGGCTTTCACTTGTGAACCTTCACATGATGTGTTTCTGCCCTCCTACTTACACGTTCCTTTGACTTCTTAGCACTGCTGTTGGCATGCTAAATGCCGAAAGACACTTCTTTAAAAAAGAATTTTACTTTGCATTTACTTTCAAAGGCTTGTTTTTAAGCAGTATACATCCAACTAAATTTAAGCAATTAGCACATGCATGTAAGGAGGAACAAAAAGATTAAAACAGAAACAAAAAAAAGGTTATATCACAAATAGAGCTTAAAAACGCACTTTTAGCAATCTAACATGTAATTAACAGCACAGATACAGAAATAAATACAAGTCACACTGTATTTGTAACATTTTGTATAGTGACTTAACTTCCAGTATGAGGATCTTTATTTACAGGGACCTCTTTAGCAGAACAAGGTGATGCTGTCTCAGCTGCAACTTTACTTTTGCAGACAGATTAGAGTTTAAAAGTTCAGTTTGGCCTCTTTCTTTTAAGAAGCTGAACTCCAAAACTGAGTCTCCTCTGAATTTCTGCAGTTTTCTGTACTCCATTTAGTATTTTCAGTTCTCTTCCTGAACAGCAAATAGTTGAAACAAAGTGTGACCTTTTTATTCACTTAAAATTTGACCTAGAAACGCACAACTGAAATTCAACAGACTGATTCTTAATCTAACTGAGGATAGGAGTGGTATGGCCTACTCATTCTGCAGAAAGATCAACCCACTGGTGTAAGAGTATTGAGTGAATAGCCAGGTCTGGTGCTTGATTTTAGAAGTGGAATTCAATTCTCTGCTTTGCACGATCCCAGGCTAATAAAGGCATTTCTCCACCTCACATAGCTGATACAAGGTTGTCCTCAAAACCATGACTCGTTACGGATTGTGAGGAACCTGAGGCTAAATAAGTAGGCACCTAGAAGTGTCCCAGCTTTTGTTTCTCTGTTTGGCAAGAAACCAGAGGAAGCACTACGCATCCTGCATAACCAGGTACGTACTTTGTTCTTTTTGCCAGTACTTACAGACCCTCTTAGATTAGTCTCATGGCAAGTTTACCTTTATATCAGATTTCCCAGCCTGGTTTTACACAGTATACCAGGTTACTTTTATACCAGCTATCAAATAAGAGGTCCTGCTCGCAAACTTCCTCCACTTACTGGTGAATTCCCCACCGTCCGCATTGTACATAATAGTCTCCTATCACCCCAAAAGAAATGTTATTGCTTACTGTTAGGAATAGTAATCAAAACTTGTCAGGGCCAGATCACCAAGTGGAGTGAATTATGCATATTCAATAGCATCAGCATGAACAAAAGGTTATCAGAACAACTGTATTTTCCATCTAGTCATCAGGAAATAATCACAGCATCTCACATGCTACTTGAATAGATGACTAAGTAGCAACAAGTGTTTAGGTATTCTTTACTGAAGAAAATAAACTGTCCTTGCAGAAACAAATTAAAAACAAAGTTGTAACAATTCCTACTCAGTGACCCACATTAAAACTAGAAAAAGGCATTCTTTTTGATTGTGAAGACTCTAATCTCGCCCCATACCATTTTCCTTTTGATGGGTTTTAAATATAATATTCTGTGACTAGTGTCCAATGTTATTAGTAATAAATGGAGGCAAGCACAAACACACCGTATTGTTAGCTGGCTCTGCTGTTACTTCTATATCTTAACGTCTGCTTTGGGAGGGCTAACTTCTGAAGCTAACTCCTTCAGGTTTTAGCTCATGAAGGATCAATGACTTCTAGCATGCTCTCAAGTAGCGATGGGAAAAACCCTGGATTGCTAGCTGCTATCTCATCTTTTTACTTCAGGCAGCGCTGGGAAGCACTGCAAAGCAGAACTTATCACTGGGGAGAAGGGATCAAGAGGACTGAAATTAGAAAAGACAGTTTGGCTACTTTCAGTTCAAGCAGAAGTATCATGAAAAAGTGTTTCAAATTATGTCACACAGGGCAAGCGTCACTGCAGTTAGTAAGAACTTACTGTGCCAGCAAATGTCAGGACAAATTACACTGCAGGACAGGTGAGCTGTACGTCACCCTCATTTCCAAAAGGGAAAGCCTTCCCCCCACTGCCAAGAAGCTGCTCCCATTTCAGAGTTGATTTAAATCAAACTGCTCTTATTCAAATCAAGACAGCATGGAGGGAGTACTATAGCGACATTATGGGCAATTCTTCAGATCCCTCCCCACTTGCAGGGATGAAATGCTTTGATTTTCCACCACCTTAAAACACAATCACCTCAAGGCTCTAGAGTTGCATATGTAAATGGCTGCCTGCAGGTTCTTGAAGCCACTGCTTACCATGCTGATGAAAAATGTCTCTCCGTCCCCTGTGCTCCTGGGTCTGTACCCATCTAATCTTTCTTGCCTCTTTGATCATATACTCTTTGCAGAAAGGTGCTTTTGCAATTTTTGCTGGACCCAGCGTGGTACCCAGCACAATTGAGGCCTCTTCAACACTTGGGGTCCCTCAGCACTACGAGTGAAAGTGAATAATAGAAACATCAAATTCAGTGCACCAGAATGGAGAAAGATAGGACTAAGTCATAAGCAAAATCAATTAATTTTATTTAACGATAAGGAAATCTTTCACTGACCTGTGAACTCCTAGCAAAATGAACTGGTTTTGATTCAGCTATCCTGAAGTTTGAAAATGTTTCAATTATAAGTTACCAGTGCTTCAATACAGAGAATAAACACATCTTTATGTTCTGCACAAAAAGAACCAACAGCTACAAAACATTTTGATGAGTTAAAGGAAATTTTTATTCAGTTTTGAACTTTTCCAATACATGACTTCCCAGAAGTTTTCAGGTGCTTCTTCTTCAGGCTTTCATTTAAAACAGATTGCTGAAAAAAATTAACTGAAACTCACATAGCTTCTACTAATATCAGAACACCTATGTTGGGCATAAACCAGAAGGTAGTCTGTTCCTTCACTTCCTAAGCTTTGTTTGATGTTTCAATCATTTCTCAGCCAAAAAAGTATAAACACACCTAGAAAGCTACCAAGAATAATGCCCACAAATAACTGACAATATAGAAGTTCAGGGATTCAAGGTCTGGATTTGATTTACGCCACTATTACCTCCAGTTATTTATTCTATCCTACAACCGCAGGCTATCATCCCAAATAGAAGAGTCACTATAGCAGACCATCTCAGGTGCTTTAACGCAGAGAGCACACAGCACTGAAAGAGCAATGAAGTTTTAAGTGAAGACTGAGACAGTACACAGAAGTAGCTGGGTTGCAAGCTCACATTTCCACATGACAACTCTGCGGGGATGACAGCCTTTGGCAAATGAAAACTAAAAGCAACTCTGGGGCTCTAACAACATTTTTGCTGTGAATAAGTGCCTATAAATCCAGTTAACTAAGACACTGCAGACACTCTGACCCTGTACATTTTTCTTAGCCACTAGTACCAGTTCTTTTTAGAAAGGACTCAATTTATGTGCAACTCTGTCATTTACTCATTGTCTGAATGGCTGGACTTCAGCTCTGTCTGTGTAAGCAGAATTTGCCTCCATGTATTCATTCTCTATCCCCAGAATGGCTGCTGCAAGAATGCAAATCCTATTTGGAAGGATTACTTGCCACGCAACAGCCAGAGGCCCTGTCAAAGACTGGGCTCCCTCTCATGCCAAGAAGCACAAACTCAGGAGCTCCGATTCAGAGAAGGACATGATTAAAGCAGGCAAGGTGGCAACATGAAATGACATTCTCATTTCGCATATGCGGAACCAAAGCTGTCATTCCCCTCCCCACCGCCATTATATTAGGAATTTGCACTAAAGCCGGGGATTTCATAAAATGCAAGTGTAAAGATGTTCAAGCATGAAAGCACAGACTAGGCCAGTATTTATACTTGTGGAAGCTGGCAATAACTGGTGGCAATACAGATTCCACTGGAGCACTTGTATGTGGACACCAGGGGTCACACAAGCACCTGGGAGGGGAAATAAAACTCTTCAGAGAAGTGCCTGCTCTCTAGATCAGATCTTGCAGGGTTTTATGGTCTATGTACATTCCTCTGTAACAACAAGTATGGAAAATTACTGGAATGTTCCAAGTACTCAAGAGTTTGAATGTGTTTTTCCTTGTAAATTGTGTTTGTTATTGCTTATCTTTGCATTTTCTAAATACGTAACACACTTCATTCCTGTTATTTCAGCATACAAGGGAGCACCTCCTGTTTCTAGAGGACGCAGTGCCATAGTCTGTTACCTTCCCCACCTCAGGAAGAGAATCTCTCCAATTTAGTTCTTCCACAAAAGAATGAGGAGTGTATCTCATGCTTGTGAAAACGGCAGACTGATAACACTGGATACTGGTGGCCAAGTATTTCTGTACAGAATAGAAGCAACGGCAGTACATTGCCCCAGCACAGATGGTTCCCTCATCATTTCACACTAGCTGGTGAAAATGGAGAAATGGAGTGTCACACTGACTTCAGCTGAAAGTCCTCTCTGGGTTAAAGCAGACACCCACTAATACCAGTTGTAACTGCCCCCTTTTGCAACTGCACAACTGCCTGATTTGAGCTCTTGAGTAACACAGAGCTGGTGTGTTTTTGCATTTGCTCTGTAGCAATCTTGTGTTGATCAGAACTGTTAGAATACAACGAAGTCCCACACAGCCACCCCCCAGCCATGCAGAACTACATTATCTTGGAAATAAGAAATTTTACTTTAAAATTAGTTTGCTTCATTTCTTTCTCAAGTGTTTTTACCAGTTCCAAATAAGTTTTTGAAAACCTGCATTTTGTACCTTCCCTGAAAACAAGTCAGTAAAAGAAGCATTCAGAATAAGTGACAGTATACCCAGGCATCATGCAAAAGATGCCAAGAAAATGTATCAAGCTCTCCACCACCCTCAGCTTCGAATAATATGTTATTAATTTTTCTTGGAATAGGTAGAAAAAATAAAAATGCAGCAAGTTTTCTAAACAAAACATGTAACGATCCTGAAAGAACACTAAGACTGTACAAAGAACATGGCATAACTTGCATCTCCAGTTAGAGACATTTTCTGGCATCCAGTTTAGAGACTTTTTCTACTGATTAAAATCCTGCACTAAGTAGTACAGGTTTCAAGTCAACTTCAATCTACAACAGTTAATAAGCACATAAAAAAAGATGCTTTAGGTGAGTGGGAAGGTCTCCTGTTACAACATGTTAAAAATAGACAACCTGTAGAGCTATCTGAACAGATACTTTAAACAATAAAACTTTGAGTTTTACAGGCCCTGAGGATCCACATTCGTCACTGACTTTTGAAAGTTGAGGCCTTTTTGGGTCCAAATATAGTCCAGCTATACATTAATTGTAGTCCACAGTTATTTACAGTGAGCCACTAGACTGAACAAGCTTTGGAAAACACCTCTATTGCCATCTTGGGCAGTGCCACAAAAGAGAGCTGCACGGCATTGAAGAGAAACAAACCAGGAGAAAAATCCTTTTGTGTCTTACCTTGTAATGGGAAGAGCAGATGCCTTCAAACATATCTATATCCATAAAGTCCATTGGTTCAGATTTTCCTGGTAATATCAACTCTTCCAGGTTCTTGTTTTCTTATTTTTAATCTGCCAGCTGGTGCAACCTGTAATTTACAGAATTGGGTGTGTTATTCCAAGATGTTTATTCATCTTATTCTACAAGGCATTCAATTTAAATATATATGGCTCTGTGCCATGTGGCTGCTATTGCTCTCCAGAGCTTTCAGTGTAATGGATTACAGACCACAAGGGTTCTGTAGGTTATTGATTTTGGGGAATATAAGTAGAAGACTCTTTAGGATTTCTTTGCAGACTTCCCAGAACATCACATTCCATACGTGTGTATCATATATTTGAGAACGTGCTCCTACCTTATGAAATTCAAACACTTTACAAAAAAAAAAAAAGGCAAAGCTCGCATCTCTGAATTGTCAATTTCTTTGTCAACTTATTTGTTAAATGTTGATTCTTGGGGAAAGGGACTAAGTTACATTTAAATACTAGTCCATGAATAGGAATGCTACTAATTTGAGAAACTGGAGGTTGACAGAGTAGCTAAGATTTATGTTCAGCAATTAAGGTAACAAAAAAGAAAAAACTGCTTCCAAAAAAGTGACTTTGAACAACGTTCAAAGTTGTTCAGAGGCAGAGTGAATTAGTGGGACAGTAGAAAATTCAGTCAGAGGGATTTTTTTTGGTAGAACTACTCAGGGAATCACAGTGAGATTCCTCAGATGTATCTATAGCTGCAGTGCCTTCCAGGTATTTAAATTTGGTCATCCAAACCAAAAGGACCTCTGGAAACCAATCAACAGGTTCTCTCCTTGGGCACAAGTTTTCATCAGTGAGAGTTATGAGGGAGTCACATATGCTTGATCCCCCACTACAGAATGAACAGCATATAGAGCATTATCTGTGTACCTGACAGATACCCCTCCCTACCCCCAATATCTTGATCCCCTGTATGCAAGATCCACAAGGAGAACACATTTTCATGGTGGGTTTTACAAAAACATATTTTAGTTTCACGAAAGTTCAATTAAACAAAGTGCAACTATCAGTTTACTGGCAAACAGGCAGTCCATGTTAGTTCAGATCTGCTTTGCTGAGCCGTGTTCAACTTCTCAAAGCATTTGACTGTTTCATTATGAGATTTCACCAGACACCCCTGGCTCCAGCACCATTACACAGATAATGGGATGCACAACACCTGCTGCTCCCCACATTTTGGTTGCTGCTGCTTAAAAGCTGCCCCTGCTCTCTACAGAAATTGTTTACAAGTATTTCAAAGGTTAGTATAGCTTCACGTATATATGGTTTGTAGTATACACAAACCATCTTATCTAGGCTGCTCTCTCCCTTTTTTTACCATGAAAAATTGAAAATTAACTCATTTCAGTCAGAATACCTAAAAATCAACAGCAATGACAGTTTATACTATATTAACCACTTGTAGCCTTACATCCTGGTGTAAATTCCCACCATGAAGGGTGACATGCAAGGCCACCCTGTTCCTGCACAGCAGAGCTGGCATGCCACACACTCATGGCAATGATTTAATTGCCATTTACACCTGAAACTCCTGATGAAGCCAGAAAGTGCCTTGATCCTGGGAGGTGTTTCAAGTGAGCTGTGCCTCCTCCTCGATGCAGACAGATCTCAGATCTGAGAGGTTGTGCACAATTACCCTAGAGTCTTTGACTCTGAATCTCCAGATAACTCACAACCTTATGGAGGCTATCCTCTTCCCTCTGACAACTTTCAGGACTTGATTTCAGTGAAGTACCAGATTTGTCCTTCAGCAGTACTGGCTAAAATGAGAGTCAGGACTTAACGTGGAAAAAAATACAACATTTATTCTTAGAAATTAAGCATCAGAACTCAAACTGCTAGGAAAAAAATTCTAAGAATGCCTCACTATGCAGGCTATCTGAACATTTCCAGACTACATTTTTACTCAATCCATGGTTTGGGACCTCTCTAGTTAGGACAAAATCTCCCTCTTTGTGACAGTGGAGCATGTAGAGACTGACATGGGGAATCAGTTTGCATTGCGATTCCACTGTATATTACAGTCGCTATATCATGCTTTTGTGGTGATTGCAGCATAATGCTGTATCACTCTTCTAAATCAAAATCCAACATAATGTCAAATATCTTCAAATAAGTAAATCTTAAAACGTTAAACCCTCCTGCCATCTCAGAACTGTTGGATAAACCAGAGCCTGTAGGTCAGGACACACAGCCACCAAGTCTCTTTGGCATTACACAGCCAACCCTCTTGGTGAGAAGGTGATGCATCTCCTTGTCCCTGTAGCAACAAGGAGACTTGAAGCAAGTAGCGTCCAGAGGTGAGTGACTGCTGTCCTTTGGATGGTGGGCCAAAGAGGCACTTCACTGAACCATGGACCAAATCCCTCGACTTGGCAGGAAGAGGAGGCAGGTTAAGAACAGGGACGTAGGCTTTGGCATGTGCCTGGATGCAGGTAAAGAGAACTCTGATGGCATACCACTCCCACAACACTACTGAAGAACTGATTACAGTTCAACGGAAAAACTGGTTGTCGCATGCCAAATTCCTATAGACTAAGGACTCTGTGTATGCAATCATGTCAGTTATGTGACTGCGGGGATAGATATGAGGTAGCCTGCATTGGAGAACAAAGACAAATGAGCCAACAGCAGCAAGGAAGACAAAGAGTGAAAGACATCTAAAAGCGGGTTTTTTTTCCTCAGTTGATCACTAAGATTAATTACCCTCATGACACACAGCCTCTACTCAAATGCTGACAGAAACAGAAATGAATAGGAGATCCCCTTGAATCTACCTTTATAAGTAGAATGCTACAATATCACTTTGTATTCAAACCTTGGATGTATACTATTTTTAGTCCTTTGTATATAATACTGTTATTATTTTACAGTGTTTTCCTACATAATGATAGGCATTACATGAACTACGGAGAGTGCAGGTTTAACTAACAAAACTCCTAGAGTGTCTTCAAGTGTCTGGTTACATGATATGCCTTTAACTATTTACTCAGAAACTAAAGCAAAGGGAGCTGTTTGAGAGACAACATACATCTTGATTAGGTACTGTCCTGATTTCAGTTACACTGTTAATCTACATAGGCATAAAAAAAAGCTGAGCAAAGGAGCATTAGCAATATGTAAAAGTGACTGCATTGCCTTCAGCTCTACTTACAGATGTTAGCTCTACCTCTTAAAATCTTGCCTCATGAAAAGCTGATTTTAGTTTTTCTGTGTGTGCTCATGTACAGAGAGTACTCTACCTACACTTCTCTAACCTGAAGTTGCAGAACATGCTATAAGCCATTGCTTTAACAGCTTAGCACAGGTCACACGGATCACACCTCTGAAGTCTTTGAATAGGAACACCATTGATCAAGCAAAACCCCTCTATTTTATGTGTCTTGGGTGACTTTCAATCTTCTGGAAGAAAAAAACATAACAGGCAAGGTACACAAAGAGCAGACAGGTACTGCTCCATTGATTTTGATTGATCTATTTACAGTGGATGTGGATCTGGACCAATGATAAGGACAAAGCTGCAACTATTTCTCAGATATGAAAAACTCCCAGTATACCTGTGTTACTTCCAAATATGAAAGAGTTATATGCTCACATGTACATGCATATATGTATTATGAAACCCGCCAGTCTTATTGTGCAAACTGCATTTTAGGACCACCATAAAGGACTCCTAAAGGTAGACCTGCATCATCTATTCTAGAGGACTACCGCTGGATTATAATCTGAATGCCAGTGATCCTTTAAGTGACCACAAAAGGCTTCTTTCACTGCTGATTTCCCCATGTCTTCTACAACTAATATATATTGTACTAGTGTCTTGTCATAAAACTACATTTGCTCCTCCAAAACATCATGATGCTTCATAAAGGCCCTTCCTGGAAAAGCCTGCTTTGATAGATAGAGCTTAGTAAAGCAACATGAGCTGCCCAGCCAAACTTGTTATTAAATCATGCCAAAGCTGCCAGAACTATGCCATTGCAAAGACCACTGAAAAGGAAAGAGGCCTGGCTGCCCTGGAAGTCTATATACCAACCTCAGAACAAAACTCACATATCCTGTTTGATTCATACTAATGTCATTGTTTATAGTTGCAGGATGCATTAAATCCTGCTTAAATTACCAAGCATAGGAGCACTCGTGGACTGACATTCAAGACTGTGGTCTTCCCCCAATAGCATTATAATGAGGCTGAGGTAAACCTGCTTGCTGCAGCCAGCATACTGGCTCCAGTTGCCTGCATTCCTCTGCACACTCCCACCCCACAACTCCTTTTCTCTTGGTCATTTTCTCTTCTTCCTCCCTTCTTGTTTAGTCCTCCCTCTCCTTTTGTACCAGTACAGGTTGTAGGCCAACTGGCTGGGAAAACAGCTTTGCAGAGAAAGACCTGGAAGCCCCGCTGGACAACAAGTTGACCATAAGCCAGAAGCATGCCCTTGTGACAAAGAAGGGAGAGTAAAGAAGATGGAGCCAGACTCCTCTCAGGGGTGCCCAGTGAAAGAACAAGAAGAAACAGGCACAAACCAAAACACAAGCAATTCCATTTAAACATAAGAAGCTCTCACTGTAAGGGTGGTTCAACACAGGTACAGGTCACCCAGAGAGGCTGTGGAGTCTCCATCCCCGGAGACTGGAGATATTCAAAACCCAGCTGGACACAGCCCCGTGCAGCCTGCTCTGGATGCTTTGAGCAGAGGGTTGGACCAGACAAGCTCCAGAGGTCCCTGCAACCTCAGCCATTCCTTGAGCCTGTAAACAGAGCCCTGTTCCCTAAAAATTTTTTTTTTTTTTTTTTTTAAAACAAGTATGTTACTGACACAGTTAAGTTGAAAACCTGATCCTGAATAGCAGGATGAGAATTTCATTTGAGGTTTCCAGACTTCAGACTTCATGGATGGAATGGACTGATGAAACAATGACTTTGTAAATTAAACTAGATATTAGAGATGCTCCTTACTCTAAGAATCATACAACTTCTCCTGTGCTTTTCTTAGAAGAAAAATCTCCAGTGGTCACTGCTGCTTGCATTAAGATCAGTAGTTCTGCTTGCAGCATTTAATGCATCGCCCACTTATAGCGTTATGTTTGTGTCTTGCCCTTTCTATTGTGGTCCCAAATGGAGACTGCCAAAGCAATTTTAGTTAGCAAATCTTTTCCTCGGTGTCACAGCACACTGGATAAAACCTGCTTTCTGATGCAGAAGGGATTGTGAGAGAGCGTAGAGAATTCATCCCCATTATAAAGAACAAGTTAGACCCTTAGCCAGTGCTCAAGAGAGCTTTGCAAAGGAAAACTGGTAGGTGTGCCAGCTCGTACACTTCTTTCAAGGAATGCCATCAGCAAACCAAAGGTGACAATGAGTGCTTTAACTATGGATTACATATATTCTCATCAGTGGCAAAGACTACCCAGTATCAAACAGAGATGCATCATGTTCTTACCCAAAGAGGTGGCTAAGTGTTCTGCATAATCCAGTTCCTCAGTCAGCTGGGAGCAAGAGATGGGTCATTCCTTCCCATACCCATCACTCCTGATTGCAACAGTTACCATATTCCTATCATTAATCTACCATTAACGATCTATAGGTAACACCTCTAACCTCAATTTTCTATTCAAACTCAAGTTTGAAAAACTTTATTTACAACAGGCTACAAAGTAGGTCCCAAATTACAATCTGGTCTCACTCCTATTTCTTTTGAAGAATAACTTGACTCTCTTGTCTGACTGAAGACTTAACTACGACGCTTTCTTTTTGTGGATGTTAAGTTAGAAACTTAACAGCAATTTTCATTTTTCCTATCTTGTATATTTACTGTGGCCAGCACATGCGTCCAGCTGAGTTATTTGCAGTTACTACACAGTAACTTATGTTCTCTAATGGTTTCCTTGGAATAATTCAGGGAATGACAAGATAGTTTTTGGTTCACTTTAATTTCTACTGATTTTAAGTTAACCATCTTCAGTATCACAGTCATAAATTCACACCCTATCATTCAAAGGATATCTGTTGCAGACACTGCATTGTCTTTAGTTGTGCTCTACCACACAGCTGAGCTTTGGATGCAAAAACTTAGTATCTATTCATAAATCTGTTGGTTATTAATCCATTTAGTTGTTTAGTAAATACAGCCAGGCATACCAGTTCATATATTCCACAAACAAGGATGTCATGAAACAATTCAGTGCAAGTTTTTACACAGATCCATTAACTCTGACCAGAATAAATCATTTGCAAGGACAGACACTAGAATTTATGTGTACATTAATTGCCTCTATTTACCTGGCAATTCATTAATTCAATTTACAGCATGGCCAAAACCTCTGGTCTAGCTATAATTCTCAGAGAAGAATTTGTTTACCTGCAATGAGCTAGACAGGAGCATGGATTGGTGGGGTTTTGTTGATGTAACTGAGGTCTGTTACCTGCCCACCGAGTGATTCAGCTTAGCTAAACTCTTGCTATGGGCAGCTGCAGGCTGTGAAGCAACGCAGCCTGTGCCGATCCAGCTTATCTGTTAAGGCAAAACTCAACCCTGGCAAGACCTCCAAGGCAAGGCAGCACTAGAGCAGACGCTACAGCACAAGCACTTAGGAATATTGCCTCCTGTTGCCAGGAGAGGAAAGATTGCCCAGCATTTTCAAACTTTTTAAGGCAGTCAGTGTCAATACATAAGATGTCTTTAAGGTATGCACATTATTGCAGCTATTTTAGCATTATAGTAGCACATCAGTTTTAGTAGCAGAAATATAAGGCTTTGTCAATAATAAGCTTGAGTTTTATTTTATTCTGCATTATGCTATTACAACTGCAGATCCTGTATACAATCGCATAATTACATCTCTACCATTGTAACGCTTGCAATTGCCTTCCATCTTTCTTTAATCTCTCCAGTGGAAAGACTAAAGTTCAAACTATTCCATATCTGGCATTAATCTAGAGAACATCAGTTTACAAGGTTAGAGTAAATTCCATCAGCCCTAATAGGATTAAAGGTATTTCTGCAGTTTTCAAATCCTCAGAAGTAGCAAATACTTTTTTAAAGGAATAGGTGGTGTTCACACAGTTGATTAGCATGGTCCACCACAATCAGAATAGCTGGTAAGAAATTTACCATACCAATTTCACTGCATCTGCATCAAAGATTACTTTACGATTAGGGCCTACAGTAAGTCTGCTACATAAACCAGAGGAGAATAGGTCACTCTGGGACAAGACCATAGTAGGAAATAGCCAATTGCTTGCATGTGGAGATTTACACTAATTAATATTGTTTTTAAGTAAATTCACTAGAATATTTTCAGATACAGGTAGTGTCACTGTTACTATACTGTTTTCTATTCCTGCAATTTATCTGGTTAAAATCACTCTGCATACGTAAGTCAGAACTTAATATAGATTTGAACAGTTGCATCTGCTTTCCAGAGGCGCTGCCACAAAGCATTAGGAGAAAATTATAGCTTCTTTTAAATTTGCTTTTGAATTGCATTCCTTAATCTACTATTTTGTTGTTCCCCCCCAAAAAAAGCCAGCTGTAAAATGACAGCCTCGTTCATCAGAAGCACACTCCCATTGCCGATTTACCTCCTGAGGCAGTCAAAGGGTCATTTTTAAACATTAAATTGTCAATAGGATACAGAGGGACTGATCCTACTTGCTTTAATTCGCGGCTTTTTCCACAGAAGCCTCTCCATATAAAGGACTCCCTCCATAGACCTTGAATGCCCGACTGCTTTCTGCAGTTGAGAGAGGTGGATTTTCTCTGTTAGATTACATATTTCGTAGTTCTGCTGCACAAGCACGGCCATTTATCCACAGCATAGTTCAGTTTCCTTCCCAATTTTTCCTGTAGAAGGCAGTTCAATCCGTACCTATCCATAGCTGGTTTATCTCTGTTATAACCCACCTAGTCAATCTATGCTTTAAAATATTTTCCTGGAACAGTGATCTGGCCCCTCCCCCTATCTGAGAGAAATATGAAGGCTATCTCTCGTAAACTGCCTAGATAAAAGGTACTGCCTATCACAGTACTACAACAGGCTTTTACAATTGGCTGTGCTTCAGGATCCGTATAAAACAGGGTGCCGTCCTTCATGCAGCGTTCTACTTCAAACACAACACGCAAGCCACAGGCTCCCGGTTCATGACGATATGGAGCAGTCTCGTGCCTTCGGTTGTATATTACCAATATGCATCTCAGCAAACATACGCTCGCTGGTCGTGACAAGCGCCTTGCAGATCCTGCTTAAAAAACCAACCAACCTCCTGCCTCCTACAAGAGGTATAACGCTTTCATGCAAAGATACTAATGTCACCTTCCCTCGCAGCTCCCACGCCATTCAAAAAGAGTGGAAATCATCCAGACGCGATTTTCACGGCGTGCCTACCCCCGAAACTGCTTATTCACATAGAACCGAGCCCACTAAGACGCAGGAGGACAGTTACAACGCAATGCTTCTTAAACTATCAGCGCAAACCAGCAGGTAGTTGCCGCTTCAGATCACATTTCGTAAGCTAAGAAGAAAACCGATAAGCAAAAGCATCTCAGAAGCGGAGCCCCATCCTCCCCGCCGCCCCCATCCCCATCCCCATCCCTCGCTCCGGAGCTTGCGGCTGCCGAGCCCAACCCCGCAGCACCCGCCCCGGGAAGAAGGAGCCCCCGCCGCTTACCCCCGCCGGTCGGCGGCGGCGGCGGCGGCGGCGGCTCCCCCCGCGCTGCGGAGCGAGCGGCGCTGCAAGGCGGGCTGGCGGGCACCGCCGCTCGGTGATGCTCCCCCGGGAGGCGGGCGGGGCTCCCGGCGGCCCGGCCTCCCCGGGAAGGCGCCCCGGCTGCGGCGGGGAGCGGGGGGGGGGGGGGGGGTGCGGCCCCGCCGCGGGGGCGCGGAGCGGCGGCGGCGGGCGAGGCGCGGGCAGCGAATGTGAATGAGGAGCCGCTGTTTGCGGCAGCGGGGAGCGGCTGCGAGGGGGATTAGGGGCAGGGTTTTACACGGGCTGTATTGGATTAGCCGTAATTGCGCCGAAAGGGGAAGGCCGGGATTTAGGGGGCCAGGCTGGAAAGGTGAAAAGCAAGAACCAAAGCAGGTGATGGGAATACGGCGTTAAAACGCCGTTGCGGGTGGCCGCTACGGCGGTTTGCTCCGTGCGGTCCTTTTTGCTCCAGGCAGTGTGATATTCTGACGGTGTTTTACCGCTCTTACTTACACCGGGGCTGTTATGGTTTCAGGGCAATTCTTACAATTTTGAACCCGGCTGGAAGAGACCCCCGGAGGAAATCTGCCACCACCGAATGGGGATTTATCCTGTAGGGAAGGGAGCGTTTCTGGGGTCGTTGGTGTGGCTGCTCCAAGAGAAATTGAGCCTCGGAAGTGCAGATCCAGAAGCAGTGCCAGCTCCCAACCCAGATCCCTTCCAGTTTAATGCCTTCCTCTATGCACTACTGCTTGATGAAAATTTTAAGCCTGCATTCTTCATCCCTCATTAAACATAATCATTATTGGTCTGTATTTTTCCACATTCACCAACTGAGGGAAAAATTCTACCTTTTTTCCTTTTTGCCCTGGGTTTTTTGTTGCTACATAATTATTAACAGCCAACACACACCTGCTACATCTATCTTCTGCCAGTGTAGGCTATCTTACTTTTTATTTTCTATTACTTCAGTGGAAATGTTGAGTGTGTCAGGAGTCCAGGATGTAAGAGTGGAAAGTGGTACACGCATCTTCAGACATACATGGTGGGTCGCAGCAATGAGTTAGATCCAGCTGCCTGGTTGCTCAGCGTTTCATTCCAGAGGCTTTGCAATCTTTGCAGTCTTCCTTCTGATTAAAGAAAGAGTTGCTGCTGGGAAAATATTACCAATGTTGAAACTACGGATCATTTGATGACACTTTCCTTTGTCAGTGCAAGAGCATCAACCGCTGCCTTGTTTTTATGACTTTCCCTTCTCTGTTCTTCTTTTGCCCAGTATTTCCTTTGAGTTGCCACATACTAATAATGAAATGAACGACTGAGTCCATGTCACACACCAACAACTAACAACATCTGTAGTCAGTTATGTTTTCAAATCATAGTACAAATATGAAATAATTAGGCTAAATATGCTAATTGACTGTAATAATGGAGTAACTCATTATTGACTAGGAAGTGTAAGATTCCCAGCCTCCTATATGACGAGCAAATAGATATAAGGACAATTTCTCAGATCAGCATCCCCAATTACGCCTGCTGGTTTGTGGATACTCCAGTTTAGAATGCCCAAACTAAGTAAACTGATCACCAGTTTATACACTCCGTAATATAGTCAATGGCCTTTGGAGCTATAGAGGAGGATAGAGAATTAGTGCTCCAATGTTTGGCAACAACAGGCCTGCACATATAAAAGAAATCTTTCCACCTACATTTATTGCCCAGCTAAGGACTGTGAAAATCCTGGCTATAAATGCCCAGTTCAGCTTTGCTGTAGGCAGTGCTTTCTGGCAATCAGGGGGATCAAGCATGTCCTCCCTGAGGAAGCTTTGCTTGCCACAAACCCTTTAAAAGTTCCTTTTTCCAGGTTTTATGCACTTACTGTACCTTTGCTAGCAATGAAGTTGGTAGCAGCAGGAATATTACTGGAGCTGGATAACAGGGCTTCATATCCTTTTCTGACAGAGTAGACCTGATGCAGAGGCGGTGTTGGAAATGGAGTAACTGTTCGTAGCTCAAGAAGAACAGGTTTCTTAATTGAACCTCAGTCCAGATTCAAAGAGAAAAGGAGCATCAGTTTGCCTCAATCTTCCTGCTGCCCTATATGGAATAAGGTAACAGTGTGAAGTTAAAAAGCACCCCTGTGCTCCACACAGAGAGGATTTGTCTGAAAGGATGTCCATCAGTTCTGATAACCCTCTAAGATATTTTTTTTTCTGTAAAAGCTTTTTCTTCTATAGTTGCTTAGTGCAGTTCAGGAGGAAATCTCAGCTGCTGAGAAAACATTATCCTAGGGTTCATATAGACCACATATGAAAATGATATTTGAGAGATATCACTTGTCTGTCTATGTTTAACATACCTGAGGTTAGACACTTTTAAGGCAGTTTAGTGGTTTGTTTTTAACTAGCCAGCATTAGTTATTCACAGGTTAAAAGATGTTTTCTGAAGAAAACTAAAGTGCAGCCTCTTCAGAGATCTACAATTTAAAGTGAGGTTATGGCTTGTCTCTGGTCAAAAGCCAGCAAGCTTGGCTCCTTTGAGGCGCTATACTTCATAAGTAATTATAAAGAACAAATGAGAAGGATTGGAATTTCTTCCTCACTGGAACAAAATTCATTTTGATGCTATAACTATAGTTATAGGAAATTTTCAAAATCCTCACGGGATTTATAAAAGCACAAGGCATTATTCATTCTTGTAACTAATGAAAAATAAAGAGTGTTCTGAACCAAAATAAATAGCAATTTTCAGTGCATAGAGAATCCAAATTGAACTGTTTTATATACAAAGTAAAATTTTTCTTTGTGAAATGGATAGAGGTTGTAAAGTGGGATGAAGGAGGGTGTATACATGAATTCTAGAGAAAAATGCCTTTGTCCGTTAAGTACTCCTTAGCACTCATGAGAACTGAAGCCTGATAGATCTCCATCAGCTTCAAAAGGTCTGGATGTGGTACACAAACAACCCTGATCCAGTGTGAATAAGACATTCATGTAGGAGCCAGGGGGAGTCGGGTACAGACAAAAAATTTCCCAATTTCAGCTAGGAATAATAGGTACAATATAAACAAGCAACCAAATTTACAGAAGTGGAGCCAGCAAACTGATTAATTCCAAATTTGTGCCCCAGAGAGCCACTCTCTTGGACAGCGCAGGAGTGATTCTATTGCCAACTCTCAGAGCTACAACCAGGAGGAGCCACAGATGAGCCCTCTACAACTGTAACCATTCCTTCTCTCTGTAGACCAGTTGCCTGGTGGGTAACGGACATCCAGCAGGAGCTCATAAACATGCAATTTTTAAAACTGAATCAGTCTGTCACTGGAAGGAAAAAGTATACAGAACTTACATACACAGTATTTTTCCACCCTCTTCTTATTCTAGAAGGACTATAATTATTCCCTGTTGCAGGAGCTGTACAGTAGTAATCCCTCTCCTCCTACATGCTTCATTTACAACTTGAGAGCTAGCAGCCTATTAAGTTTTTAATAAATTATAATAAAATATTGTGGCACTGTTCTAAAAATAAAACCTGGAGATGAGCTGTTAAGGATATGTTCCTTACATGCATAAAACTATCCCTTAAACACATAATTTTTTTTACAAAAATGTCTTGGCTTATAAACATCTGTGATCATAAATACTTCTTGGAAAAGCACTGGCAGTGAATTTGTAGTAGTAGAGTCACTTTTTTAAAGGGGAAAGCTTTTTCCTTTTCACTATTAATGTCTTTTCCTTTCATCTCAAATTTAATTCATCTCTAGGTCTTTACAAAGTCATGAAATTATTCATGTGCTAAGAAGGATAAAGTAATATGAAAGAAGGAAAGACCTCACAAAGATTCACTAAAAGTAACAGCAAAAATACTGGGAAGACTATGGAAAATATGTTGACTTTCATTCAGGACCACAACATCAGCCTGAGTCATTTTAGAAAGTTTTAAAAATAGTGCTTGTCGTTTTGCATTCACAGGACTAATTTTGATGGGGAGCTCAGGTAAGAGCAGGCAGTGGAGTGTTCGCTTACTACCATCTTTTGTATTTACACTTACGCTTAACATTGGGTCCCTGAATCCATGGTTAAAATATTTAATTAAAGTAGTCTGCTTTTCAGGCATCTTGAACATTCACCTGCTTCACTGACAATCAGAGAAGCTATAAGTACCTAGCAGCTCTAAGACTGAGCAACATTTACTTAAATCTCTCTACGTGGTCCTGGAAGTCTAACATTAAGCCTACAAACTTCAAAAACCTTAAACTTCATATCTGGGGTTTTTCTATCCTTTTCTGTCTCTCACAATCATCTTATAGCACCCCAGAATTTGTAAAGAAGAGAAAGGGAAGGACGGAAGAACAAAAAGATGATCAGATATGAATGTGAAAGTCATTTACACATAGGATATGCTTACATATTGAATGGCTGGAGGAAAGCATTCACAAATTTGTTTTTGATGCATATTAATCAAGATGGGCTCTCAAAAAGGTAGCTGTTGTTCTTGCACTGATTGCATGAACATACCAAAAGTTTCTAAGCATTTAATGAAGCAAATAGTATCTTAAAGACGGAAAGAAGTGATATATTACAAATACAAAATCTTGAACAAAACAAAAAAATTACCAAAACTTTAAAAGTTCTCAGAGAGGGAAAGAAAAACCTTAAGCCTTACAGAAGAATTCAAAAGACCTTGAGAGTACTGCTCTTTGGGTAAAACTGCAGCTGTTTACATATTCTGCTGAAGAGCATGGAGTATACCATTGAAAAGAGTAACCTTAGAAATCTAAAATTTTCAATGCTTGCCACAATTATTTTAGTTCAGTCCTCTAAATATTACATATCAGGCTTCAAAATACGGATGTTTTTCTTACAAATGTGCTGAAGAGACTATTCAAAACCAGAGGTGTTGAGGTTATATACATACCTCACCCATATCTTAATGAAACACATTTCAGAGAATGATCACTGGTAACTGGAAGTAAAAATAGGGATATTTTGTTCAGCACAGCCATCTGAGATTAGTTTACATGAAGAAAAGCATTTCTTACAACATGTCAGCAAAGAAATCTAGTTTAAAGAAGCCCTCGGCCCTAAGGAACTCTTACTACTGTTGGAGAAATCACTACTAGCAGGAGCTGTCTTCCTGAAGGGTCACCACATCACACTGAAACAGTGGAGGCTTAAATTTCTATTTTACCATGTGTCTATCGGAGTCAGGAATAACAACAGTGGCACAGCAGGGAAGAAACTAAGGCACTCTGGATGGCAAGTGACCGAGAAGACCTCCCCTCATGGCATGCCTAGGCCTCTTCAACAAACCACACATCTTCACATGTCCTATAAAATCTAGGGTTTTGTTGCTGCTGCCTTTTCCTTCAACTCAGGTGTTTCCCTATTTTATGTCTGTATGGTTGACAGAAATATTCCATAACGACCTGTATGCTGGGGTTTCATACATGCTTTCCAGCAGTCAAAGATCCCTGGTATCACCTGGTAAATTGCTTTGCACTGGGAACTGCTTCGGAGCATCTTTGCAGAGCTTCCACTTCACCTTGCACCCCAAAACAGCTGCTTGGGTGTTTGTGTATCATCCAGCCATTCTCCATCAGGAGAGCTCTCCACAAGCAAGTTTTCTTCATGTATGTTTGAGCGAGTGCTTTCATTAAAAAGATCTGCATACCTAAAACCAATGGACTTTTTAAACAAGAAAAACATTTGTTTGCTGCAAGAACTTATCAAAATATTATGTGGCTCAAATAGGTGGAATTTAGTTTTGAATCATTGTCTGGGAGCCAGATGTACACCTTGTGGAAACTTAGTGGTGTCAATTAAATTATTCTCAGACGTACCTTATGCCCAGCTCTTGGAAACAAGAAAAAAACATGATTGTAATGGTACAAATAAATGTCTAAATAAAACTAAAAGCAACTGCAGGAAAAGTTTTGATTAACTCTGAAAGAATATGAGATACAACAGTAGCAAAAGCTTCAATTCTTTTCCTATCTGGTGGTAAATGTTCTAAACTAAGTACTTAATCCTGCAGTTGGGTTTTAATAAACTGGTATTAGGGCTGTTGTTATTGTGTCAGCATGATGAAAATCCAGGAGGCCTTTCCAGAGATCATCACCATAACAGCAAAAAAGATAGGGGTTGCTATTTTCTTAATAAACAACAGAAAGATACAAACTTCCCTTGTATTTTGAACCTCCCTCCTGTCCAGAAACTAAACTCATTGCTTCATTATAATTAGGACCCTTGCAGATTTCTTTATAATTGCTAATTACTTTTTAGTCTCCCTGGCAATAAATAGCTTTTCTAAACTTAATTGATTTCACTCACAAGGACTAACAGATTACCCAGGATTCTGCTCACCATCTGTCATGTAAACACAGGTAAAGTAAAATTTTCCTTGCTTTTTCCTCCTAAATTACCTCTCTTTTCCTTTGGAGTTGTTCTCTCCAGATTTAGAGTGGCACACAGCAGTTTTTGGTTGGATGCATTTATTTGTAAAAGAACTTTCGGAAGCAGAAATGAAGCATACAGTGAACATCAGAGACTTTAAATAGCTTGCAAAGGGTTATATTAAGCTAAAAGTTCGCCTGAAAAAATAGTGCAATTCTTATTCCTAAATGCAAAAATCCCTAAAACCACAGTCAGGTTCCAAACTAGCAAGGGATTGGTTTAATTCATTATTGTATTTCTCCAGATTAAGAAAACTAAAATAAGCTATGTTATTTGTCTTCTTCTGAACTGTGCATTTCAGGGAGAGAAGGAAAAGAAAACTCATATGTTTCCAACCTCAAAGGATGGGACTGCTTTGTAATGAAAATAAATTGTCACATAACTTAAAAGTCTAGGAAGTGAGATTTTAAAAGCAGATGTCTGATAAAAATTGTTTGCACTGTCCCTGATCCAATTAGAAAATTATCTCCTTGCCATCATGGCACTATATTTCTGGTTTTATGAAAATGTTAGAGCCTACTGGATCTCTTTAAAGCCGGATGAAAGTATTTGAACAACTGCATTAACAAAACAATATAATAGGTCTTTTTCAAGGGCTGTTAATTCAGCCATGTAAAAGTCAGCATTTTGTAGAGATTTTTAGGTGCATTTGGTCGCAAAACATGCTGTAGGATTCTGTTTCACTCGTGCATTACTTGTCCACTGGTGTGACTCCTGGAAATCCCCTGGTCAAAGCAGATTTCCAGAAGGGTTCCACAACAGCCTCCATGTCCTGACAACAGTATTGTTTCTTCACTTCGTCAAGGAAAAGAAAAAGAAGGACTTTCTTCTAAATATGACTTGCAATAGAAGTGTGGAAGTATTTCAGCCAAATATAAGATATGGCCAAGGTATCTGCCTTTAATTTATTATTAAGAATAAATGTGGAGTGTTGACAAAACAAATAGAATATGGCTGTTTTCTCTGAAAAAAAAGAAAAAGTAAGAATATGTACTGCACTGAAACACCTGAAACCTGGCATGTGAATTCTGTTGTGGTATACTGATTTCTATTGATTGTTTTTGTCCACAGAGTGTTAGATTTTTGTTTACTACGTAGATGGGGGGAAAAAATATCATTTTCATAGAGAGCTTTTCCTTTCTTTTAGTATCTTCCAGGGGAAAAATGATACTTGTTTTCCATCCACTTGCTGTCCTCCTTTTGCCTGCCATTTCCTGCTTTCACCCCTGCTTGCAAAAGGTTCTCAGCCATTTTTACAGGACCAACCTCCTAAACAACCTCTGCCCATCAATTTCCTATGGGTTCAGGTGTTTGACTTCCTCCCTTGACTCTTCCAAACTTCTGGAAAGACCAGCCCATAGCTCTGCAATACAAATCTCCATCAAATCCCAGATTTGCCTCATCAGTTCTGAAACACAGTAATTCAATTTGGAGGCAATCCAGACTGCACTGTATTTTGTGCTGTGTTTTGTGCAAGAAGCTTCTGATCAGTCAATGCCAGATTTTATTCATCTATTTCTATTACATGTCAATAAAACAAACAAACAAAACCCTCCTAAGCACTGTGCAAATTATGCTGTCTGAGATTGTTAATATTACAGAAGGCAGTTGTCGTTAATGGCAGGGCACGCTGGCATTGGTAGAGAGCATTTGTCAAAGTGAAGATGGAGTGAGTGGCAAGGAGTGGGGGTTGGTAAAGGAAAAATAATAAAAGTTTTAAGCCCCAGTTTACATTTTAGATATCATCCCAGATCAGCAACAACTGTAAGACATTGGCAGCTGATCTTTGTTTGGTAACATTATTAAAAGATGATGGTGAAAACAGCTGCATTTCTAGTGGATATTTATTTATCTCCTAATGTGTATGAATTAGCTATATTAATTAACTTTGACATTAATTGCCAGACACAGCATTATGATCAGAGAAATGAGTCTCAAAGAGTGCCATTCCCTGGTTTCATGTTGGGGAGAGCGCTAGGCTCAGGTGATGCACTGTCAGGCCACTCCTCGGGGACTCATAATAACCCTCCCACTGTCAACCAGATGCAGCCACAGGGTGACAGGTTTGCAGATGCCTGTAAGCAGGTCTTTAGCCCATTGGCAAGCTCCATCACCTTTGAAGATACAATACAGAAAGCAACCACACCGTCCACCTTGTCTTGATTTTAAAGCAAGTACAAGTTACTCAGTGTATCTAGTACAGTTGCTGATATTTGCAAGAATCATGTAGGGATCTTCCTGGGAAGGATAGATTAGCAAATGTTTTGGCTTCTTATTCATGTCCAGTAAAAGGGGAGGTCCTAAATGTGGGTGATATTTTTTATAATGTGTCACACTTCAAGGTGTTTGGCTGAACATTGGTCACACTGAAATGAACAGACTCCAATGCATTGGGATGGCAACAGGCCAATCCTTGGAAAATAAATAGATGTATTCAGGTTGTGAAATTTGGAGTAATGATTCACCCAGCTTTGTGGCAGCACAAAGCTTTGAGTCAGGCTGGTAGATGCTGAGCCTGGACTGAGAGAAGCAGGGCTTCTTTCTCTCGAAACAACCAACCTGAGCGGGACTTGGGAATCCCTCACTAGGGTTGTTGTGACATGCCTTGAATTCGCAGGATAGACAACAAATTATGTCCATGTGTGTATGTGCACACATGCAGCAATAAATAAATATGATTAGCAGCTCAATTCCAACGTAGCGTCTGTGTCCTCTTTCATCAGTGTGCCTGAGTCAACTATTTTTTCAGCATTAGCAGCAAGCTTCTCAGCTCAAAAGCAAGGGATTTTTCTTAGACCATGTAAGAGTTTACAGTGCTCCCATCTGTCCACTGCACATGGAAAATGGAGGTTTTCATTCTATTTGTCTGTTTTTGTTTCGAATGCTAAATTCAACCTTGTTATTAACCACCCTCTAGCAATTCACAGTCCTATAACACATCAACCAAGATGATCCTAATGGTTTTACAGGCCCGTGGCCATATTCTGAGACTTTGAAGTTAATAATTTTGCTTGAATAAGGACTTGAGAAATGTTAAAGCATTTGGTTAAGAACTGCAGACAGAAACAAAAAATACAATGTCCCTACATAGCCCTTGTTCTCTTGAAGACAAAGTGGAAATACTTGCCTCATTCTTTTCTTTTCCTATGCAAATGTCTGCGGTTTCATGAGGTTTACATTATTAAAAATCATCCTCCGAGGCAAAAGTTGTAGAGCCAACTGAATGCGACTCATTTTCAAGTCAATGACTTTCTATTTGAACAGTCAAGTCATACAAGTTAAGATAGCAGAATAAGAAAGCAATAATCTAGTAATAACAAAGTGGGAAGAAGTAGGAATACTTATTAAGCCTCGCTCCCTCAGGACTGCACAATTATGTCCAAATTTTTAAATATGCTGAGCTTCAACTCAGGTGGTGTGCATGTAATGGTGCAGGCAAAATTTTAACAGATTCGGACAGTTAACAGTTTACTGAATTTTGCACTTGTATGAGTAGTACTTCAGTATATAATTTATTTTTCCTAAGCTGCCATTCAAAAATAAAATTAAGGAAAAAGTAAATGCAATGCTGTATTCAGTCAAAAAGAATGCGTATATGTTAGTGCTGTTCTTTTTTCAGTTTGCTTTGTCTTAAAGGAGGACCATGAGTAGTTTTTCCCACTGCAGCTAATGCTGAAAGGATTGAAGGAAAGAATGAAGAAATGAGCAGAAAACAAAGGACATTTGTAAAAGACCAACTAATATTATCTGCCCGTGGAATTTTAGGACTCACACGACACATGTTTGTATTAAAAAGTTTAAATTTCCCCTTCTCTTTCTGAATTTATTTTAGGAGAAACTGACCACATTTCAGCTTTGATGTAATAATTTTCAACCTAGACGACTGCCAGCTTCAATTATTTAGTACCTCTGTGTCAGACAGCTAAATCTTTAGAGTTCATCCTCCATTACTTCTTTAATGAGAAATCTCTAAACCCCTTCTTCCTCTACTCTTCCAGCCTCCAATGGGTCTCCTCAGCCTCATCACAGACTAAAGTCAAACTTTACCCAACCCATACTCAACTTCTTCCAACCAGTGATTTTATTTATTTGGTGCCTTTTGATTTATAATGCCATTCAGTGTGGCACCTGCCTCATCTCAGCCCTCTTCAACCTTCACCAATGGCTTGCTAGGCACTTGTTTATTCATCTCCTCCAAGAAATGCTTACCTAATGGAGAGTTGCAATTCTCCATTTCTTAAAGTAAGGAGTGAAGGAACCCGTTTTTCTTTGTCAGCTGCATGCACATACATATATGCACATACATATATTTTCATTACTCACTACAGTTTTTTCCAATCACAAAAGCTTCCCTGTCTGGCTGTCAGGAAAAATCTGTGTTCTCACATTACCCATACTATAGTCAGCTCTGACTCCCTCACTATTAATGCAAACTAGAACTGATTCTCCTGTTTCCTCCCGATTTTTATTTCCTATCTCTCCTAGTCAAGGCAAGAAAGAGTATAGGGGGAACAGAATACACCCAGGCAAAAGAAAATTTAGTCTAAAGAGGCAAGCTTGGTCAAATGGCTTTCTGAACACCATCAGAAATTATAAAAAATAGAGTAATTAAAAATTAAAGACACAGCTGTGCTTTGCATAATGCTGATCTACCAGTATTTTTCTACTTTCATTGCTGCTACTGGCTCTGTCATCCCTTTGCACTCTTTATAAATGTGCTTGATGTTCATGTAGAACATATGCTTACAGAAGTGTATTTTTCTAGCTCCTGAAAAGCATTTTGCCCTATTACTCAAGGTAAATTCTAGAACAAATTCCTCTAGATCTGCCAGTAAAATTTGTGCCGAAGTTCAGACCTAAGCTTCAGATCACTATAAAAAAGGCTTGGAGCACAATTCTATGAACTTTATAGTTGGGAAAGTTAAAAATGGGATTTGATTTTGAGGCTTGATTTCATTTTGGTTAAAAAATCAAAATCTTTCCTTCTTCTGCATGGATCCATTACTGAAGAGGGAGAATATAACACAGAGGAAGACAGCTTCTTGCTCTATTGTAAGCAAGTTTGCTCCTGCTCTGTGTGGTTGCCCTAAGATGTCTCAGTAGTCACTACAGTTAACTGTGCTATACAGCACAGGCTAGAAAGACCATGCTGTTAATCATAGGGGTATCCCTCCAACCCTTCTAACCTGTTGAGCAGCATGCTCAGCATCTGCATTGGCATCACAAGACCTTTGGCAGTGGTACTGTCCAGCTGACATCCATATAAGCCCTGCTGTTGACTCCAAGGATCAGGAACTTTATTGCAGTCACAAGACAGAATTTTGCTTTCTAAACAATGTTTTTTCTGTTAGCTTCGAAAGTGGTTTTACCTTCTCTTTACCTGTTGCTTTATTCCTATCTTGTTCAGTAGAATGACTAAAAATAATTACCTGGTTATAAATAACTAATGCCCCTGAATAGAAGGGGAAATGAAATGAAAACTGAGAGATCTTTTGCGTTAGATCAAAACCTGTTAGGGACAGTTTCCTTTGGAGTGTAATTGTAATTGGCCAACTTTGTGACTTAAGGGCAGGGAAGACTTAAGAAATAAAAGGAATATAAGTCAGGGAGGGAAACAGCCCAATTTGAAGTTTGCATCTCTTTTTGAAGTTATATCTTTTTCCATGAAACAAACAGCCTTGCTTAATAACTTTATAGCAGACATATAAATAATCAGGTTTTTTTGTCCATAATGTGAAAAAAAGCTAAAGAGAACTGAGCAATGAAGGTCTGAGGAAATGCTAAAAATAGCATGGACCTGTGCCAGCCAGTCATGGGACCAACAACATTGCTAAGTGTTTTACAGAAGAAGTAAGAACTAATTCCTTCAGAAGATGCAAATTCCCAAAAGTTTTGTAAGGCATCAGACTTTTTTGTCTGTAAGGACATTATGTCCTTGAAAAGAAAAAAAGTGTTTGGTACTGGCTTTGAAGCAGACGACTTCCTCTTGCAGAATTAGTTTTCCTTGCATTTTGCTCAAAATTAAATTTTATTTTCAAGACTGTTTTGCAAACCAACAAATGTTTGTGAAATATTAAAGACGTGAATCTTTTTGTATAGGCAAGATTAATGAAAAAAGAAGCTACCTAAGAAAGTGTACCTAGAATATGCTCTAGCAAACAATACTTCCTCATTTTCATCAGGCACCTTGATTACAGAAGTAAATAGATAAGACACAGGTCACACTAAGTTTCCTGGTCTTACCACCACTCTTTTTAGCAACTGAGATGATTCAAGGGGATGACCAGGGAGGGATTTCCTGTGCAACAAGGTACAGTTTCTGCTAGAAGGATTCTATTTCTTCCTACTTAAAAAGCTGCCCAAGTTCACTAAAATATAAATGAGTACACTTGTATTTTTCTGCACATTACTCTTGTTTGAATGGATTATGTGAGGGAAGACACAATTGAAAAACAGACCTAGGTTTGTTCAAAACCTGGCCAGATTTACAAACGTTGATATGAATAAGGGTTTATTTTAAAGGTTGTAGTACAGCAGGAAGACACAGGGGAATCTAGAGGCTCAGAGTTTCAGTGTGAGGTTCTGCCTAATTGAATGTTCAGTATATGCCACTGGAAATAATGGCAATGTGCTGATAAAGTGAGGCAGTCTTTATGCATGTCTTTAACAGCAAAATACAGGTGAGTTAGCATTTACTTTACTACCCAGAAGCAGTTCAATTCCATCTCTCTCATTTTAACTTCATCAGCCTCTATATCCTGGTTGTTAAAACGCAATTCTGCCCTCCCACTCTGCCTTGTTTATGATGGTTTAAAAACTGTTCCTTAGAAATCATCTGCCAGGATTTAAATGTTTCTATTACTTGCATTACAGCATTCTGACAACACTGCCTATTTGTCTTATCTTTGAAAGATCTGTGGGGCAAAATATTAGTAATACTGAAGAGACATGGGAATGAGATATCTCACAAGAAGAATGGATTTTTTTTTTTTTGAAGGGAAAATAATTTCGAGGACTTTTGTATTCAAAAGGAAGATAGTTATCAGTCACTGCTTGTGTTAATAATTTTGAATTATTTACTGCATACACAGTGCTATTATCAATTTGCTACCTATCCAACGTGAAGGCAGTAGTAGTGGATTTCAACACAAAGAATTATGTAACCCTACTCTGAATTTACATAAACCTTTATAAAATCAGTGAGGAACTACGATGACCTCCAACTGCACAAAACATTTCAGACAAAAAGAGGTTGCTATAGCTCAAGTCCCTAATTCTTATCCACTTTGACAAAAATAAAGGTCGTGATTCTGACACATCTATTCACTTTGCAAGTACCGGGCTGCATGTGTTGCTCTGCTGTAGAATAGAAAGGCATGGTCCTGACCAAAGGCCAGATGCCGCAATGAACATTTGATTATAGGATAATTTTCACTAAGTCTGCAGGAGTATGGTTATAAATAGGTCGCACTCAGCATAAGTCAAACATGCAGTTTTTGCCCCATCAGGCATAAAAAGAAGTATCAGTTCACTTTACGTTCTCGATCTTTGTTTGGATAACTTGCTTGTTAATCCAATACAGGCAGCATACCATTCACTACATTTTTTCTTCTGCTCTTATTGCTGTCAGTCCTAATAATAGAAGGCTGTGTTTTGTTGTTTCTTTGGATCATTACTGAAACACATTTATTCACTGCTGTCTCAGGGTTGATGAACAGGTGTATTCTTAAATCTTAATTTAGTTTTCAGTGAATCATTTGGATGTTACTGAGTTCAGTCTCTCACATCCACTCCTTCATGTCATTCAAATTTCCCCTGTGCTGACAGAATTGCAGTGCCAGATTAATTACTGCATATGAGTTTGCTTTGCTAGCGAGTCACAAGTTGAGGAAACCATGATGCATAAAAAGAGTATTGTTATATTTCTGATAAAGCAAGGTCTGTAGGACAGGCGCATCCTTTTATTAGATGAAATGATACAGTTAGGGGAAAAGGAAAAGTTTGCAGGCACAAAGATATGAAGCTTAATTGTTTGTCCCAACTGTATTAGCTGGTGTAATACCATTCCCCAAAGGTTTGTCTCTCTGTCGTACACACACACACACACACACACACACACACAGAGTACTTCTTTGTGCCTTGCACATTCATTTCAAATGAGGATTTATTTGATTTTTAGCTAGGAAATGGTGGCAGGGGGGAATAGGTAAGAAAAATGATTAAAAGGTAACACTGAATTTCCCTGCAACTGAACAATAGATATAGTTACTTACAAAGATAGTTATAGAGTAGATATTGGTACATGCAACTGGCTGCAAATTTCTTCGTGAAATGACTGTGATCAAGGTCCAAATCTATAGACCTCTGAGCTTCATAAATTGGGATCGTGACAGATTCTGAGCTGCTCTGTGCTGATTTACATTCTGTCAGATTAGTCTGTTGTTGAGATGTTTACTGCATGAATCTATTGGTATGGTGTGACAGCTGGGGATAAATAAATGGGAAGTGTTGGAAATGTTAAGAAACTAGTCTGGGAAAAGACCTGTGAAGAGAAGACAAAATCCAAGGTGCTTTCTGAAGAAGAAAAGTGACAGACGTGAGAAACCAAACCAAGAAACAAGCACTTGCTGAAGTATTAGAGATAACTAGAGACACAGCAGACGGACATCTAATTCAGTTATGATAGACATGGATGGCCTATTTCACAACCTCTTGCTCTAAAAGTGCTGTATTAACAGCTAGAAAAAGACAGTAGGAAGACTGCTGGGAAGACTGGTAGGAAGACTGTCCGGTTATTGTACTCAGAATGGTTTTCACAGTTTTGAAGAGGATATCCAGAGGTATTTGAACTTTGTTCTGCAGACAAATGACAAGGCCAACCTTTGAGTAGTGAATAATCCAAAAAAAAAAAAAAAACCCAGAGAAGCATATAGCTCTGCAAAGGCAAAATTAATTGCAGCTTATTGCATCTGAATGAAATCACACAAGTAGAGTATTTGGGGACATATCATAAAAAGAAGTGCTACAGATGTCCTCTGCAGACATTTCCCCACATTTTGTGCCCCTGACTAGGATCTGGTTCCCCATGTATAATGATGTCCCTAAGCACCCACTCGTCTGCCGCTAGCTGTTATTGTTTCCTTATTACAAATTCGCCTTGATGAATTGTTTCAAAACCTTTTGGCCTGAAGGAACCTCTGGATGCTATATTGTATCATCAAAGGGTAAGATAATCTAAAACATTTTTTTACTAATTCTCAAATAAAAATACACCCTTTTTCCGAGTCTGACTGTATAAAATTCAAGAAATTCGGCTGATGTGTCCTTACCCTCACAGTCATCAGAGAAGTCACCATTGAAGGCCCACTGCTTTTGGTAATGTTTTTTCTTGGTGAAAGCAAGAAATTTTTGTCCAGGTAAGTGACAAGCCAGTGAAGATTTTTTTTATATTTGTCAGTCTGAGACAAGAGTGTGTCCTATGTCAATCATTATGTTTTCCATGCAGATCAAAGCAGAGGTCTTAACAAAGGAAGAAGATATTTGGTATGCAAAAGACTATGGTGAGTTGCTGGACCACTGAACTTGTGGTTCCAAAGTAGGTCCCAGGTTGATGATATTATAGAACAAAGGGAGATACTCATGACACTAATGGAAAAAAAAAAACCAAACCAACAACTTGGCTATTATGATCATAGGAAAAAGTACTTCAAAGATAACAGTTACTCTGGGCCCTGGGGAAACCAGTCTGGCTCAACTGCTGCCAGTGCCAAAAGGAAATGGCTCATCTGAGAAAATGAATGCTTTTTGTAACCAAGGATGACATTGGCAGAGCTTATACCATCCCACAATAATGCAGTGGACATAACCAAGATTAAAAGGATTTGTAAAGCATGATTTACATGATAGGACAATAGAAAATGCTATTTACTGCTCATGTTTATAGCCCCATTATTCATTAGAGTAACACATGATGTTTTCTTTGAAGTCCAGAAGAGGAAGAAAGGCTTGGACAGATTTCATCAAACTGTAAACTCCCTGCCTACGTTCCATGCACATTGATACTGCTTTCAGATCACTTCTGCAAGGCTCTGAGCACAAGCTGAAGGTGTTCCTTCCCTCCTTCCCCAAGCATACTCAGACTCTGCTTTTCTCCTTTTGCCTCAGACTCTACTATATCATTTTCCATTACTAAGTCTTGTCTGCTAACTCCATGCATTGGCAACCTTTGCAAAGTTCTCCATTTATTATTTCCACACAGCCTCCTCCTTTCCATTTATTTCTCATATACAAAGAAGAGTAAGAAGGAAACCTAATATATATGACATGAAGTTTCTATATTTTGGTTGGTTTATTGGAGTGATCATGCATTGTTGCTTCTATTCTGATCATGAGGAGCATAACAGTTTGTTTTTCTGTCCATCAGCATCATTGTGTGTGCCTCTCAGGTGATTCGTTCTGAGCTATGTGATGTTCCTCTACTTTGGTTGCTCTGTATAATGCTTATTGCCGGTGAAGAATGACAAAATTGTTTCTAAATGCTATGTCTACTGCTGCACAGCAATCAGCTCTAGAGAGGGACTACTGCTCCTTCATTCTCTACCCTTCTCTCCTACGGCAGACCTGAGGCTATGGCCTTGGTTTTCACAAGCTCAGGAGGATCAGGCCAGCACCATACTTGACAGTGGGAGCTCCAGCCCAAAGCCACAGGACCTGCAAAAGTTACTGCGCCAAATCAGCGCCTATGCAGTTCCTTACCACCATGGCGATGGGTGTGATTGTCATTCAGATGATGAAACAAACCTGATCCTTTTGGCCTTTGCAGATCCCTGAAAATCCCAATGGTTTTGATGAGATTAATTCCGGTGTCATGGAGGCCACAGTAAGTGATTTGAGCCCAAAGTGTGCAACTGTATTGTCATGAAGTTGATGGCTTTGCATGGATAAACCAGAAATGCTGAGTTCTACGTGGCCTAAAAAGTTCAGGAATCCCTTTTCCAGAACCAGTCCAACCTGGATAATTATATTTGAGGGACTTAAATGCCCAACAAATTTAAAATGGTTATTTGGGGCTTTTTTCCACTTCATCCTCTAAGCCTCTGTCTCCTTGCTACTTCCGATTAAATAAAAGGCCTCATATTTATGTAAGACACAAGCTCAAGGACATTATACACACTTGCTACTATGTGTGTATGCCTTTTTGATGTGCTTTGTGGTGAAAGGCAGTATATTAATGTGAGATTACTATCTTTTCTTCAATAAGAAATCAAAGGGAAAAAAGATCAAAAGGTAGTGATTTCATATAAAACCACAATGAGAGGTCTCTGTCTTCATGTTTTGTCTACCAAGTTATTTATAACCTGTAATTATTACTGCCCTTTCCATAGTATAACTAGGTTGCACATTGTAGATTATTAGAGTGATTATTCAGTATTGGTCAGACCTTAAGGTCCTAATTAATTCCTAGTACAAGTGAAATGATTAAAGTCAGTCACAGCTTTATCTATCAATGGAGTAAAACCAGACTCTCTTCTCAGCTCCTGGTCTACTGCTTTATTTCACAGTTCTGTTGTCATCTTTATCTTCACTGCTTTATCCAACATACAGCATTTCCACTGGCTTTGCATGAGAATGAGACTAACAGAGATGTGTCATCCCTTGGAGTAGCTTTGCCAAGACCAGCTAAGAGATAACACAAACCAACACTGCCTTTTGGTACCACACACTGCTCCTTTTTCCAACAGACCTAATTATGAAGTATTGCTTAAATTCCTGCTTGTTTATATCACATTGATTTCCAGAGAAGGTTGCCTAAGTAAGGTTGAAAAATGAGAACTGACTTCAGGTTCTGGTCCAGCTTTCAGCAACCACCAGTCTTTAAGGAGCAAACTGAGAGATACCAACAATGGCAAAATGCACTAAAGTGAGACTACACAATTTCCCATGCTTTAAATTCAGTATCTCCATAGCAATAGACAAGTTTATCCCTACATTAAATATCAAGTTTCAGTTTGCATTGCAGATTTATTGAAAATTATGATGGGAAGCAAAGCATGAAAAACTGGAAAGCAGCTAGCAGGAACTGCTTTGTTTCTGGGAATCTAACAACAGGGTACACAATACCTATATTTCTGAATTGAAAGTTGAGAGAGATAAAGGGAGTTGGACCTGAACCAAAATATCAGATCCAAACTCTGAAACGAAATTTGATATTTTCCCTCCATATTCATATTGACTTTTATTTACAGAGTGTGCTGTTCCAGAATTTGTGATTCCAGTGTTGTCATATTTCTTTGACTCATAAGGAGAATTGGATGTGAAACCAGATTCAGATTTTTCAACTCAGCCCAACTCAGTGCATGGCTGGCATAAAATTTCATTTAATTTACCTCCCTATTTTAAATATCTAAACAGACAAGTTCCACATGCATTACAAGTAAAATAAGAAAGATAAGCAAGTAAATAAAATCTTGGAATTTTACCACACAGAAATACTTTGAAAAATAAACTTTCCATCTGCAGACTAGCAGAGAAAAAAAGGAATTAATTTTTAGTTCTTTTTCAGTAGATGTCAAGTGTTTCATCTACTGCCTATAAACTGCCAACTTTCCCTTAGTCTACATACTAAGTGAAATCTGATCAGCTTAACGCTCAAAATATATCACAGGACAACTAATAGGTGTAAACCAGGACAGACATCCTGATGAAGTGATCTCAAATTATACTTCTCTCATCTCATGGTCATACAGAAACTAATACAAAATGCAATGACCTCCACTACTATACCCAGTAAAAATTAAAAGATCTGAGCAGTCAGCAGTTAAGACAGCAGCAATGCCAAGTGCTGTTTTTAGAAGATGATTATGTGTCATTCATTTCTCATTCCTTTTTGTATCACTGTGCAGACGTCACTGGCATTTTACTGAAGACACAAGTTTTTTCTGTATCTTCCCTAAGGATTAGTTTAAGTTATGGAGGAAGGAGCAGAATCTGTGCTGAACAATTGTAACCCATTAATACAACGGATTGAAAATGTGACTCTAACCATATTGGTTTCATATTTTGATTAAAGGAGATTGATAGAGAAGGAGGAAAAATTCTTAGTGTATTGTACTCGAAACATGTGATTGACAATGTGATAAGAAGCAGTAGGAACAGGGGAAGGATTAGTTACTCTGGAGTGCTGAAGTATCATGAGTATCATCCCATATAGAACCACTAGAACATCTATGCCATACTGCATATTGCACATACCACATAAATTACAGAAAATATTTTTACATGTTCATTGCATTGTTTAGAAACCTTCTTGGGCAGTAAAACTTTTCTATCTAGGTGCAGCAGTAACTGTAAGGACAATGTTCAGGTCTTGTTCTCCAAAAAACTGCAATATTTTTCACATTCTTAAAAGTACCATATAATTAAAACCTATTGCCTCTACAAAGGGAGGCCCTTTAATGAATGCTTTTGTACAGCTGGTCGGGAAAACAGAATGCATGAAAAATTCTGAGATTTCAGTCTCTGGCTGCTCTCGTTATAAAGAATTGCCAATATTTTCTCAGGAAAAGTGAGAGACATGCTGAACACAGATTATTTAAGTCAAGGTGAACACCTTACGTGTGAGAGGCACAGTTCCACTGTCCTGCCCTTACTGAGCTGTAGAGCAACTCAAGTCTCTCATATTCTAAACAAGAGAGAAATCTAACCGTCGATCACAAGGGTTCATTACTCTGGTGCAAAGAGCAGGGGAGTTCTTACACAAAGCACAGTAACTGAATCTGGAGAGTCTGAGAGACTCCTGTCCTGGAAAAGCCAACCATGGCAGTGTAAGGCACTCACAGGATATATCGGCACTTGCTTGAGTCCTTATTCCTTATGCAACATACTGATGATTTAACCAGACTCATTGGTATCCCAAATGAGTGCCTTGCTTAGTGGCTATTAGCTACTGTAAGATCTTTCTTCTTCTCACGTGCCTCTGTTGCAGAAACCCATATTCTGAATCTAAAAAACTCCAAATATTTTCTCATCAAAATTGGCACATTTCTATTTTACTGTTTCTTTCTCAAAAAGTCAGAATTTTTAAAAAACAACCCCCCAAAAATAAAAACTTGCTGACTAACTTCAGTGATGTATGTGCTACAGGGATGTGAGGAATTCTTTCAGACCCCCTTTTTAGCCTGGTAAGAGTGATAGAGATCTAGTTTTTAGACAGCTGTAACATTTTTAAGAAGAGGAAAATCATGACCTGCCACTTTGGAATCCTGTTTATCTTCAGCTTTGCCCAAATGTGCCTTTTCCCTAGCAGGAAGAACAGGTAGTTTAAAATTTGAAGACATACTTGTACCATAATGGTGTTTTCCTCAACAAGCAGTTTGAAATAGTAGCACAAATGTGAAGGAGATGCATTAAGGAGGAGTAGTAGGTTTGGCACCCTAAGGCCAGCAGCAAATATATTTCTCATGTAGCATTAAAATTTGTTGTGCAGATTGGACAGGTAATCCTTACAAACTTTCAAAGGTACTGGTGTACCACTAGCAAACACCACCCTCATTTTAAGAGGCCTACATATCTCTAATAGGTATCAGAGGGTTCGTGTTTGTCAAAAACATAAATTTTAAAAAACATGAATGACAGTGCAACAGAAGTTAGAAAGGGAAGAGATCTATGAGTTTCTGCAATACATTCTCCTACTGAGGATTCATTTCTTTATTCTAATATATCTGAAATATTCAGGTGTGTTCTAAGTTTAGCATTTTGAGAAACAACTTTTTAAGAATATTGGAAGAAATTGACTTGCTTTTACAACAGTGAGCTATATGGGAAGTGTTTTTCCTTAGAGACCAAGGAGTCTAAAACATCACCAATCTGTTCCTGCATTTGGAAATTATTTACCTACCACCTGGGAACATTACAAACTGACATATGGTACTGTCATTGTCTGCCTCCTGGCAGCTGGTGGAGGGTATCTACATGAGAGGAAAGTTTAGCCTAGTTAGCACTAAAGAACTACTAGAAAGAAGAGTACCATATTTTCTTCCAAGCGGAAATTGCACTCTGAAATAATTCTTAAAATATTGAAGCAATAATTAGAGACCAGGAGGGATCGAGCTTGCCACATTACTATTTTTAAAGCTAGGGACTTAAATAAGAAACAAAAGAGAGGAGCAATTTAACACAATAAATAATTCAGCAGTGGAACTCATGGCCACAGGAGAACACATTTATGAAGAGATTCAAAAGATTACTAGATAAATTCATGTAAGAAAAAAAAATCCTTAAATGCTATCAAATATTATTACAGATGCAAACTCCAACCCAAGAGGTGCCCCTAATGTGTCAAACTGACAGAAGTTGGGAGGATGTACTGGTGGAAGTGTCACTATATGCTTGTCATTTTTTAATACTCTCTCTAAAGCATCCACCATTAGACACTGCCAAAGATACTGGGGAAGGTCGCCTTCTTGGCTGACCCACTATAGCTCTTCTATGTAGGAAATGTTATTTACAAAATCACCAGTCATCATATAAGCTGTGAGTCTAAAGGACTACATGTACTTTTATTTATGTGTCTGAATACAGGTGTAAATGTCAGATTATAGGCATTCACATTCAAAACTCTCAGCTAAAGGACTTTTTTAAAGTATGAAACATAAACTAGTTGTGTAAAAAATGGATATATGGCACCAGATATGTGATAGTCATGACATTATTTTATACAGGCTCCAAATGTTATTTCAAGACCTTTTAACATCCTGCAGTCTGCCTTTTATGTTAATCAACCTACATCTGCTCTGGTTGCAATAAAGCAAACTTAAAAGGAGAGGACATTTCCAATCTCCAGCAGAATATATTTGCTAAGCAGTAAATATAAGCAAGAGTTCAGCTAATATCCTCTGTGTCATCATCTGCAAATCTATGATAGTCACACATAACCTGTTTTTGTTATTAAACTGATGGAACTAGTTAAGTAACTTACATACACCTGGAGATGGAATGACCCTAACAGCATAGGTTTGACGTTCAAGTGCATACCAAAAGTTGCAGTTGTTAACCTTGCAGCCAGCCTAAAATTATGCAGATAGATTAAGAATTTACTAATACTTCAAATGCAAACATTTCATTAATCCTGAAAGACTGGATAAAAGAAGAATCTGGTGATTACATTCCTGGAACTTATGTGATTTTGCTGGTGAAGAGCCCCAAGCCGTGGGACAAAAAACAACTAGAAAGGAGTTGAGCAGACCTTTCTGATGGGAAAGCAACTGAATGTCATCTTCTCTTCTGTATAGCAACCCTAGTTCTCTTTAGATATCAGAAGCCTACAAAGGATGCAGAAAAAGCTGGGTCCTAATAATAATTTTTTTTATCTGTTCTTGTCCCAGCTGTTAGGAGGACTAATGAAATCACCATTATTTCATATTTTAGGGGAATTTTATATGCAGTTTGCCTAAGCATACCTCTTAGTAATTATTTTTCATTGCTGCTTCACAGCAGCAATAAGACGGCAGCTGAAAAGATAACTCCCTCCTTGATATGTAATCCCCCATCACAGTTAAAAGCTGGATAGTAGCTTGGTATATCTCAGCCATGTAACCTTTACTTTCACCACTCTCCATGACAGCTCTAACTGAGCTGATAGCTCCACATGCCCTAGTGTCTGGCAGAGATAGCAGTTGGCTTCTGAAAACAAAGCAGCAGCATAATATAGCACTGTGCTGTGTTTAAACCAATGCAGGTCCACATCATGCCAGCTTCTAGAGCAAGGGTGTCGAAGCCTGTATTGATGGTCTCTGCAGCACAGTTATGCTCTGCTCTGTTCGCTGTTTCTCATGGAGATGCCTCTGTTTTGAACAGTGATGACAAACCATCTCTGCTGCCAGTGGATTCTGACTGGAAGCCTCTCCATGAGAAAAAGAATGGCAAAGCAGGGTTACAGGGCCAGGTTTTTCATTGGTTTTGATCCAGATAGCTGCAGTGATGTCAGTGGATCAATGTCCATTTTCATTACCAGAAGATATGGCCTACTGTGTGTGTGAAGAAGTTACCAGCTTATTTTCTTGAAGGTACATAGTTCCCAAAGACCCAATTTTCTCCTGCTTGATCTCGCTATCTCTCAGTTCAGATATAGCCTTAGCCTGCCCTTTCATGACCATATAATATTGAGTTGGTCTATGATTTAGACTGAGAGCTGATAACATTACCAGCGTCCTTGAGGAAAGAGATAGGAGTCAATCAGCTAATGAGTTCTTCCATAATGGAAGCAGTGCATAGGGAAAAGTATGCAATGGAGTAGAAAAATATCTTCCTGATAATAATATACTCTTACAGGCAACATCTTGTGAAAAAGAACTAAATGACTCCAGGCTACACTCCTGACTGTAGCTTCTCTGAGGAAAGCAAAAAAGGAAAACACTGCGTTAAAAAGCTACCAGATCAAAACTAAACATTGGCGGGGGGGGAGGGGGGGGCAGAAGAAAACCAGCATTACTTATGAAAATTAAAATTGGAGGCATAGTTGGGAGTGTGCTACATCATTGACATTTAGAAATCTGGACTTTCTGTTTGAGTTTACATCAGCATCCCCAGAAAACACTTTATGATGTGCAGCAAGCTCTTTTCTTGTACATTTAACGTGTATCCAGCCCTTTCACATGTTTTTTTAAGCTTGATTTTCTGTGCAGACAATGATCCATAAAATGTAAGTGAGAAGACTCCAGGGTAATAGTTAAATGGAAATGCTAGCTTATTTTTCTAGGGTTAATAGCCTCCAACACATTCAAAAAGTCATCTTTCTAGATTGTAAATATGGACCATTTCATACAGAGTGGTTGCAGAGTGATGGCAACAAGGAAAGCAGCATGGAGCACAGTTAAGGGAGGTTGTCCTTCTTTCGTTGCAAAAGGATTAATCTTCCTACCATCACTCAGGAAACAAGGCTTTAAAAGTGACACTGGGTGAAGGAGGGAACCAAACTTAAAATTTGCCAATGGCAGACAACCACTTTATTGTCATATTTTATTTTCTCCTTTATATCAAAGCACCAGATTTGCAATGGCAGCTACACAAGCAGTGGATTTTATTGTGGCCTAAGATTTAGATGTTAGCAATGGAAAAAGCAGGTGCTGCCACTGCACACAGTGAACAACAAATCCATCAACTATCTTTTACTTTACTAGATTCTTAGTAGAGGGTTTATAGCTGTCAGCAGGTCTCACACCAGTGAAATGTCATTGATTTCAATTAGATCTGATGGTTTGACTTGATGATCTTGGAGGTCTTTTCCAACCTTAATGATTTTATGATTCTGTGATTAAATTATTCCTTTACTTTGGTGTGATTGAAAGAAGGCTTAGGGCCTGTAGTTTCCTTCTTCCATCTTGATGGTATACGCAAGTTTTCCTTGGATCTCTTGCAAAACAACGGAGAGTAAAGGCATTAACATGTAAGACCAAAAGAGGGATGTAATCAAAGGGGGTGCAGGAAATAAAACCACTTTTATGCCTTTAGAATCTGATGTGTTAAATTGGGAGAGCAGTAAGATTTATTTTTCTGTGTCATATCATCCAAAACCAGCATATCCCTCTCCAAATTTGCAATCTAATGCTAAAAAAGTTTATTTACATTCCACCCATCCTCATAAATAATGGACAACATCTAATTTCTGGTTCAGATTGCTGATGTTAAGATTAACAGCAGTTTACTTGCTTTGGTATGCAGATGGGGAAAGCCAAAGGACTGCCTGTAAAGAGACATTGTGCAGTCTTTTCCCTCTTGCTGTTGTTGCTGCAACCATAGCTTTGGATGCAGCCCTGACAACTGCCATTTTTTAGTTATGTAACAGCTGGACATATTTAATTGGACACGAGATCAAGTTTTACGTCAACTGTCATGGCAGGGAAGCAGGAATATTGCCACATGCACATCTGCTGCAGAAATCCATTGCGTACAGTTGCTCTGTCACCTAGGGTGTGCGTGGCTAATACTTACTCCTGACTCCAAACAATGCAAGTGGTTCAAATGGATTGCATGAAAGGAACTGGTAGTCAGGTCAGAGCACTTTCACTTACCCTCACCTAGCAAGCAATCCATTGCCAGAGGAAAAAAAAAAAAAAACCTGACTTCTTATTTCCTGTAGAAGGGAAAGGGTTCCTTAAACCCTCCTGTTCTTCATGACACCAGAAAAGCACAGCTTGGGACCTTCAGTGCCAGCCTGTGGCACAAGTGTAGGTTTGCATTTGGTTTGTGCTGATTTCTACAAGGAGGAAAAGGAGAATAGAGTCAAAGTTGCTGGAGGCTTTTCAAATATCTAATTATCGAAAAAATCAGTCTTGATACAAGGAAGATGTTAAATTTAATCTAATTTACAGCATTTTGAACAGAAAACTAGAGAAACCATGAATAGTAGAATGCCGTCTGCTTTGCTGACAAGACATAAGATCATCATATTTGACTACATTTGGTGACAACCTGATTAACAGCCAATATCAAATACTAAGAAACCCAACAAAAATGAAACCTTCTCCCCCTCCCCAAATTAGAAAGCAAGTCAGAACTCTGATGTACATTACTTTTACAAAAAGCAATATACATATATTACTTTCTGCAGGTTTATTTAAATGAATCTATAATATAACACTATAGATTTGCAGAACCAGAAGCTAATACTCAGTGCCAATTGAAGCCAACATGTTTTAGCTACTGTAAAGGTTCAAAATTGGATATATGCATATATGTTCCTACATATGTTCTTATGGAACATTACCTTCTTCAAGGTTAGAAAAGATATTTCCAAGACATCTTATCAGAAGACTAGAAATCGCTTCCACTGGGGCTGAATGGAACTTGAAATGCCCCAAACCTTGACTTTAGATGTACAAATAACTTCAGTTTGCTCTAACAAATAAGCAAATTAAAAAATATAAAATAAAAAAACAAGAAGGCAGGTAGAATATGACCAATACATGTTTTCTGCAGATGTGATCAAAAGATTTTCCAAAATTATTGCACGAATTACATTAATTACTTTGAGAGGATATCATGGATCACTACTTCCTACATTGCAGGTATGTCTAAATAATAGTGTTTATTTTCCTACTTAAAAAAAGAACAATTGTTTTCTTTCACTAAAAATAATTTATTCCTTACTTTGCTGGAGAGGTTTTCCTTCATCATTACAAAGTTAAAGCGAAATCGTAACCCTCACCAGAGCTGAAATTGGTTCAGTGTTTAGTAGATCTAACATTCCTATTTCTTTTGAAATGGTAACAAATTAAATAACATAGCAAGGAAGAGTAAATTACTAGAGGTTTGTTCATCCCACCTTTGTATATAAGAACCATTCTGAAGTTAACAAGAATAGCACAAACATAGCTAATGAAATACCTTATGCAGAGAAGAACGGAGAAAATCAACCTACACACTTTTGTCACGTGCATTGCCTCAGTAAACTGATTATCTGAAGAGTTCTTATCATCTGTGTGTTCTCATTCTACCCTCCTCCCATCCATACAAATTTCATTATGCCTAAATTTTGGCACGAACCTGGACCTTCTCACGAAAGTTCTTGTTCGATAGTATAATTAAAATGCTTTAAAAATAGAGACCTTTTCCTGACAGGGCCTTGTGCTTGGCTGCTCTTTAGCACTGCTGGGTGCTATAACCATGAAACAGCTATATTGCAAAGCGAAAGAACGGACTGTTAAAATGATAACACATTATTAAGTGGGCACTGATCTGGACCTCCCAGACAGTTATGTGTCATCTGTCTAATGAGATCAGAGTATAAAACACACCCAGAAGCTCATGCTGTTACTGAAGGAGTGGCTCACATGACAAAAAAATTCAAAGGAAGCATCATAAATGCAACAAAATTAAACAAGTGTGCTCCAGGGGAAGAGCTTCTGTCTGCAGTAATGGAAAGATGAAATAAGGGAAGAGATCTACATCTAACACCCCTTACCATTTTCATTTGTCTACTAGAGCTGATGCTTAAACCATCCCTTCTGGACTTTGAAAAGAAGCAACAAAAGGCTGAGGTGTTTGGCAATAGCTACCTTTAGGTCTCTTTATGCTTATCTGACTGTATCCCTTTACGAGCATTTTTTGAATTCAGAATTAAGTTTATGTTTATGTATTTTTTGATTTGTTGATCTTCTGCCTATAGCCATATGTTCTCTCATGATGAACCTGCCCAGGGGTATTTGAACTTGCTTCCTATATTTCTTTCTCCAATCTAAAATCCTGTTATGATGTTATTATGGCGTGTTATGGCCATAGAGAGGCCAGAAATTTGTGTTTCAGAAGCTATTGAGTCAGAAACCCTGATGTCATTGCAGTTAATAGTAAATCACAGGTAGAATGGGAGCTGTCCTCATTTAAAGTTAAGCAGGTTTTCTAGTTCTCTCATAACAATGTTTTTTCCATGATAGCTCCCAGCCATATAGTCTCACCATAATTTAGAACTGTTGTATCTAAGATGTCCACTAAACAGGTGAGGGAGTACGTAATGAAGGTGGATTGCTGTTACTTGGTACAAATTACAGGCTTTTTTATGTCCTCTGAGAGCACTACTTTTAAAATAACAGAGTGGATGAACCCAGAATGTCTTGTCTTGTAGCAACCTTTTGCCTGTTTGAAAACTGATATTACATTGCCTCTGATTACTTTTCTCTAGGCTATTTTTCACATCCTCCTTGTGTAGACTTCAAGGGTTTTTTCTGCTGTGTGTATGTGTTTGGCAGAGAGGGAAGCATTTGCTTTCATTACTTATGTAGTATTATTGCAAAGCCACCATATTTCAAATTTGTATACATGATATAAAAATATATCAGTAGTAAGGTACATTTTAAAAAGGAAATTCTCTGTACCATGATGCCACCACTCGGTGAAAGGACACTGTTAGTTTGCTTGTTTTACTGAGGAAAAAGTTGGATCCAACACAAAATGCATTTATTAAGGCTAGGAAATAATATTTTAAAATCCTAGAGTGGGTGTTACTCACATGAACCTCCAGATTTACAACACAATCTTTTTTTCAAAATGCAACATTACTAGGTTTCAATCTTTTATATTTAAGTTCTGCAATTATAATGAGATTAATATTTTATCCTCTACCATATGGTCACCCTAGGCTGTTTAATTTTAGACCATGAACCATATTTTAACTAATACATTAAAATGTAAGATATCCAAAATTACTTGGGTTTTTAAATACATTGATGTATGGGGTGTGAACCTTACAAGGCACTTTCACTCTACCTCCATTTACTGTGAAATCCCTGTTCTCTCCAAGATTACCACATGGTAAAGATATGACAAACTGTATCAGCATTACATTATCACAGAGAAACCTGCAGAACTAAAAAGGTTTAATTGCTCAGAAAGTATGTGCCTGTGTGCAAATGCTGCCTATTCCGGCTTTGTTTCTCCCAATGTTGCTAAAATCCATGTCTCACTTTGGCAACCTCCAATATCCAAGGCAGGAAAGATAATGTCATGGAGCTGGTGCTCTTGCATCAAGACATTTAGATGCTCCAGAACACCTCCCACTGCTCTATTTTCTTCCACCCATTGGCTCTTTCACTTCCCCCACTGTTACTTCTTCTATCTCCTTTTCCATTACAGAAGATGCCAGAAGAATTTGAGCCTCTCTGCTTATGGAGGCTACAGCTCTGAATGCTTCTGTCCCTTGTCATGGCACACAGGGTCAAGCTCAATAAATGGGAGCATTGCTTTGCCAGATTTTAGGACACTAAGGAAGATGACAATGCATGTGTTGTGTTCCTGATAGGAATAACAGTTACACACCTCTGCAGCTGATTGCATTTGACTGAGAAGACTCAATACTCTTTTGCCAAGCATCTTAAAACCCTAACCTGAGTACCTCTGCAGAGCACAGCCTCTTACTAGGTTTAGGCTAGTCTTCAATATCAGGACCTAGTCTGGATTGGTGCTCAGAGTCATCTCCATGTAGAGCCAGAGACTGCGGAGATGAAATCTCACTCTCCAGCATTACAGTTACTTGTATACTCTCCTTGTTAGATCAGTCCTATCTTTTCACTGGCCTCTTTCACCTCTGTGCCTTCAGGTGGGACAGATGGCAAAGAACACTAGTGCAATCATATAAGCTTAAAGATGCCCTTCTGTGTCTGGCGTGAATATTGCAGACCCTTTCAAACTTGTCTGTTCAGCACATTCAAGTCTGTGACCATGACAGAGACAGAAAATCTGCATCCTTGTATATATATTCCAGTTGGTGAGCAACCGGGAATGCAGACAGCCAGAGGACAAAGTGCTCTCCTTGATACTGGCACTTATGTGCTTCACTGTACTAAATTGTTTCAATGGAGTATGGCTTATAACCAACATAAATTTACTGCCTGGCTGGTAATATCAGGAAAATGTAATAAAATGTTAATCAACACAATTGAATAGATGCTTTCCTCCTCAGACTCTTGAGAAAATACTTCTCTAGACTCATTTTGGAGGTGTCTCTCTCCAACACAAGTTCTTCAAAAAGTCTAGACACATAAGTATGCAAAGTAATTCCCTGGGAGCTCTAAGAGCTTTGCTGCAGGCTTTCCGGCCAGATGATCTCTCTTGGACAAGTATTCTTTGTGTGATCTCCTAATCAATTCTCAGAGCTGCAAAGTGCTAAATAACACCTTCGTTGCTGCTGGCCACAGTCCTCAGGAGGGAACACAACGGCTCTTTTACGTTTGGGGTCACTTACCAGGCAAGTGCAGCCCTCAGTCACGCTTGGGCATTTCCTACAGAGCAGATCAGGGTATGAAAACTTGTATAAGCAAGTTATGTACATCTTTGGGTCATCTCTGAGGTTAATTAATATCCCATAACAAATACAAAATGGTTGTTAGTTGTTCCAAGTATGCTACAAGTATATGGGGAATTTAGGATAACATGCCCTAGTTTCAGAAATATGACTCTCGGCAGCAGCTGGAGGTTATGTACACTGTCTTTTTAACCATTCAGCTAAAGGGTTGAGGTTCCTTACACAATTGGTGACAATAAGGAGGCAGACTTCTTCAGAGGAAGAATGCATCCACGTGCATGAAGAGCCTTTTCTCCACACAGGTGTCCATACTCCTATGTACCTCTTCACTGAAGTACACTGAAGAATATTGTTTTTTCTCTCATTTGTGTGAATCAGAAGCCAGTAGTATTAACAAGAGAGAAAGAAATCATGTTCAGCCTTTGAAGTATTCCTCCTTGCAATTAATTAATTTCTTCCCCTTTGTGTTGTGGTTTGTTTGTTGGGTTTTTTGTAAATCATAATCTCTTCGATCTAAATAGGAAGATAGTGACTTATAGTATCCCTCTCCTTTGAAGTTCCTTTTAGAATACTACTCTGGCATGAAACAAAGGCATATTCAAAATTTGACTGGGTTTTGCCATCACATATTTTAAAAAATATCCTTTAAAGTGCAATGACAGTTTATTTAAAATGGGGTTCTAAAAAATTACTATTAACTTACCTCTTCAGTGTACTTTCACATAAAATCTTCTTGCAGAGAACCTGAAGAAAAAATAAAGCCAGATCATTATTTGGCTGAATTTGTAGGTTCATTTCAGCCTAGCCTGTGACTCAGCTCTTAGCTAGACTCCATGCTTTTTTTCTGTGGGTATTTTTAAATGTCTATCTTTTCCACTCTTCTCTTAGCACGTTTGCCCAGAATGTCTCCTATATCTTTACAGCCACAGCAGTGAGACAATTTCATTGCAAGGATGTTTCTCAACATTACATCTGTGTTAGAAAATACAGGGTATTGGATGCAGCTATTCCCAAATGGTAAAAATTTAAACTTTCTTATAAGTGTGCTGGCTTTAAAAAAGAGACTAGGAATCTATTGTTCTTCATGGGAACAAACATTATCTCCTACAAATTCAACTCTATCAGAAACAAATATCCAGTGAGATACAACTATTGTGCTGCGGTTGTGCTGCAGTTTCTGTAGAGAATTTTGGATATTACACTTCCAAAATAACCACTAAATCTATTTAACATCCATCCTTAGAAATCTGAAAAATCCATCACTGGAAAAATGCTTAATATGGCCTAATAAAAGGAGAGTCTCAGAGTAAGAAAGCAGTATATAAATAAGAGCCTTTAGGTGTCTGTGCTGTAGCCAGTGTAATTGGAATAATAAATGGGGAAGAATATTATTGCATACTCCATTAGTCTACCCAAAACCCAGAGGTGTTTCATAAGCTTAGCAGCAGTATTACATACGTTGTCACCAGAATTTTTTTTCACAGAAAAAAATGGCTTGGCTTCAAACTTCTATTCTGGAAGTCCTTTGTTGTCTACTAAATGTATGGTATGGATAAATACCACATAGTTACAACTTTATCTCATTTTCAGGAATGTCACCAGAGATAATCCCTAAAAGCTGTGTCCCAAAATTCACATGATTTCCTCTCAGGTTCTGGGACCTGTTTTATATTGAAAGTAATGGACCTCTTGCAACAAATAACACGCTTTACTGGGTTTGTGTTTGCTCAGAAAATATTATTAACAATTGTCACCAATATACATTTGAAAAAAGTCAATAATCTGAAATAAAATTTGACACTAAATAACTGGAATTGCAGATAACAATGCAATTATTTCACAGAAAATGTCCCCCCTCCTTAAGAAACAGATAACATAAAATTTAGATTCCTTAATCTGGTTGTATTGGTTAAATTGCTGACTTTATAATCTCTGTTCAAAATGGAAAATTACATTCCCTTGAAAAAACTAATTACCATTTCCGAGCATTTCCTCTAGCTCCTAAGACTTATACCAAACCCTAACAAAGGATGGAATTGCCATAGCAACTGTCAATCTGCTTGCTTTTTATTGCTGTTTTTGTTTTCTCACTTAGAACTCACATAATAAACCCATTTCATCAAATGACCAGCCATGGGAGACTGAAGTAAATGCTTTCAGAGAAGACAGTGCTTCTCTACCAGAGGAAGGTGTTAAAAGTAGACAAAACAGCAAATGCAGATGACGATTACAGCCCACCTGCACTTTGAAACTTCAACAGGATGAATCTTTGTTACGATCACTGAAGTTTCTAACAACACACTTCTGCTGCAGGTAAGAAACATTTCTTAGTATTGCTTTTACAAACTTTATTCTGCATCAGAAGATCTTCATCAGTCTACTAGCTTCTAACATACCATGACATTGTGGCTCAGCAGAGCCACAGAATTAAAAAATAGGTTCTTGGCATGGAAGCAAGACCTTTCACCTATATTCACTTCGGCAAGCTATACCCTAAGAACACAGTAAATTCTGTGTTCAGAATTCGTCACCAAACATAAGTGGGCATGGCATGTGCAATCCACATGGAATGACAAAACCATGTGTAATTTCTGAAAGGAAAGAAATAAACTGTAGCAACCAATGAATTGCTAAAAGGGCTTTTAGGACTCTATACATACTTTCTTCAATATTAAATAATAGTTCTGCGAAAGCGATTAAATGTTCTAGCTATATGGTACATAACCCTTACTCTGCCTTTATTGCCACTTAGAGTACTTTTGATGAAAATATATTCTTAAATTGTACACATGTTGAGAAAAGAAACTTGAAAGTCTGAAGTTTCTGGGGTTTCACTCATAGAAAATCACACTCTTGCCTTTGCATCTGAGAGAAAGGTTCATTGGTCATTTATTCAAAGGCTGTCATTCACCACTCACAAATGAATGCAGTAATTAAATTATAAGAATATTATTGTCCTCACCTGTCTTAAATTCTGTATAATTTTTCCATGCAGGATTCTTTGCAAACTTTTTTACATTATTTTCAATTCTCCCTACAAGTTTGTCCTCTCCTTTTATTTATATCATGCCCAAGAGTATCGGAGTTGTAAGTTTGTTCTTGAGTACAGGACAAATGTGAGACTGCAGAGAAATATTTCAAAAATGTCAGCTGCATATAGCATGCTATGATTTAACTGGCCATATCAATCATCGCTGCAATTTAAAGGCAGCACTGGTTTCAGTTTAGCGACAACTTATAAAAAATTTCTGTGACCTATTCCTGCGGTTTTGACTCATGGTAGTAGAATGAGGAGTGAGAATTGAAATGCTTGACAGCATATTCATCCTTTGCCAATATTACCTGTAATCAAAGTCACCCAGCACTGTCCACACAACAGATTGGTTTTGGATCCTTCTAAAGCATGGCCACCCAACCAAGCTTTTGCTATATCTGTTCTTAAACTCACCATGGTGCTGATACAACTTCTGATTAAAAAAAAATAATAATTTTTAATGTCTCTGAAATCCAGATAAAATGGAATAGACCTCCAGACGACTCCTAGTTTTACAAGTAAAGCAGCGGGAAAAAAGCACTAGCATATCCTAACCCATCAAACATTCATGTCTGGTTCAATATTATCAGGAGGAGAAATGGCTTCCATAGATACTGAAAAACTTTCCAGAGTAGAAACAATGTGATATTGTGCCTTTCACCCTAAATTTTGTTTCTAGTGTAGCTGCTGGAAATTCCAGAGATCAGCTTAAGTATTTGGAGCAGTGCTATTGAATAGATATTTTTTTATGTTAGAAAACAGACACATGTCATAAGATGAAAATTTAAACAAGATCTTTTTGACTCCAGGAGGGTCTCAGCTTCATACTTCATCCCTTCTGGTCCTAAAATCACACACACCAAACTCCAATTCCTTCTCTTTCAAAAATGGCTTGCAACAACCTTTTCCATCATCTCTCCTTTCTGTGGGAAGAAGGAAAAGCAGTGTCTCAATCCATCTTTCTTGAGACAACAGGTAAAAAATAGCTATGAAACTAAAGAAAGCTTAAAAAATATTCACTAGAGGTCTCTGCAGTGACCTGACTGGCAAATCAGCTCCAGAAGCGCTGGTGGATGTCAGCAGCCCTACTGGTTGTCTTCCTTCCCTTTTTACTTTTTGTTTGTTTTTTGTTTTTGCATTTAGGATCCTTCAAGCTTTTGTCTGACTTGGGGTTCTATTTCCTGACTGTTGCCTCATGAGTCTGGCCTCGTGCAGCTTTCATTTTGAGCCATATCTTATGCTGCTGAGGATCCAGGCTGAAAATGAAAGGCTGGATTATATGTTAACAGGCCCTGTCACAAGCTGCAAAAATCTCTTTCTCTGTGAACATGGAAAAACTGCATCAAAAGCTTCTATATATACATATGGATGTCTAATTTCCCTTTTTGTGTATACTGTGTATACTTTTTAGGTATCTGCATATTGATTAAAAATAGCTTTGCAGTTTCTAGTTAGTTTCTAACTACTTAAAAATATATCTTATTCTATGACTTCTTGCCACAGAGAAGAAATTCCACCCCAAAGGGAAAATACAGAATTTTAATAAAATTTACATCTAAAACTGAAATCTCCTAATTCTGTAGTTCCTTAAAGTCACTTGGGCAATAGATGCAGAATTTGTTTCACCAAGATCAAACACTTTTCATTGAATCACCTTATTAGGAAATCCAAGTCTGTTTGGTTTCTTTTTAAAAAATTAAGTAGCATTTATGATAGCTTTTTGCAAATCATGCTTGTAGTTGTATTTCAATTAAGAAATGTAAATATTTTAGATCAGAGATGAATAATTGCATTATACTTCATTCCTAATTTACATTTAAAAGTATTTGCCAGCAATTAATGAAGTATTTATTACACTAGATAGTACATATACTACTAAATACACGAAATAATACAGATTAATTTCTTTGAATCCAGTTCGCCCTTTGCTTAAGCAGATGGCAAGGCTTCATGTACTTTCAGTAAATGCAGAAACAGGTCCAAAGCAATTTCTGTTACATGTAATAGAAAACCCCCAACCTATCTGAAATAAGCAATAGAATGAAGACTACACTGTATACTGTATATAGTTCAAGAGTAGTGTGATAATTTGTAATGGGTAAAGAGACACTATGATTTCACCTGATAGAGTAACATTTAAAACCACTGTGTTTCTACAAAAGAGAGATCCAACATCCCTTGATATGCAGTGCTGTCTCCAGTAAATGCACCTGCCTCTGAAGACCGTGGTGATGGTTTACAATTCCCAAGAAGCCAACTGTCTTGCACCTTGTTCTCACTGAACATGCATTGCTATTCTGGACTGGCACTGCTGAATTAAGTTTGTCCCATGTGTTTTCCACAAAGTCTTTAATGTATGTGAGCTGCCTGGAAGCAAAGCCTTTGGGAGCACAAAGCAAATGAAGGAACAAACTTTTAATCAAAGACTCTAAGTATGCTCAGAGCTCGGCTGTGTGAAGGACAGGGGGAGCTGAGGGTTCTCAGCATCCCACAGGAATAAATAAATACAGTGGAAGGTGAAAAGCTTGCAGCCATAAAGTAAAAATTACCCATTCTCAAAAATCAGGTTTTATAATGCATACCATATAGAGAATGATTCACTAATAATGGCTAATTTGTAAGAAGAAATTATGTATGGTCTGAAATTAAAACCATATTAAATTTTGAGATGTACAGAGCTGTAGTCTGAACTGTAGGTTTAAAAAGCTAGTTAATGGCTTTCTGATATCATTCCTTAAAATGATATCAGAAATCACATTCCTCCTTTCATGTAAAGGTTTTAAAAGAAATTTCACAAATTCAGACAGAAAAATTATCAATGTAAGGGCAACTCTGGAATTTCCCAAAATGTCTGTCAATTTTTCTGTGAATTAATCATTACAAATTACAGTCAAACACATTTTGAATCCCTGTTGCTTAACCAAAGTTGTGCAGTTATTTTCATAGGCTTAAAATATTCATGTGAGAACATGTTTCATACATCCAAAACCCATTTTACAAGAGTTTTCACCAAGGAGAAAAGGAAGGCATAATTTCTTTCTTATCTGACTACGTAATTCAGACGGGGAGCATGGCATACAATGGTGAAAACCTCATAACCCACCTAGAAGAGGATGTAATATCCCCAGTTGATCTTCAGATTTGCAAAACAGTACTCAAAGGTGAGATTTCTGTATCTTCAAGAAGACTTATTTTCACAATAACATTCTGCTGGATAAGATCTATTCAGATAAGAAAGCGTTCCCAGATATGGCTCCTAGAAAGGGTTATAGATCCACAGCATCATATATCAAAAGATCTAAGTACCCCTGAAGTCAAAGGCACATGTTCAGCTCTGCAAGAGCATGCCAGCTCCAAAGCCAGTTAGCTCTGCAGTACAACCCAAGTACCCAAGCATTCTGGCAAAGAATTGCTGTGAAACTCTACGGCACAATTCTAGGCCATGTCAAGGTCTCCGCACCAACTCATGAACCTATCAAAACAGGCCCTGTGCAAAGCAGAAGGATACCTCTGCACTGTAATGATGGTGATGACAGCTTAGGTACATATCTAAATGAGAGTTTAAACTAATCAGTTTGCTAATTTTAAGTGAGGTAGGAAATTTCGAAATGTGTAGCTGTAATAATGTCGAGCTGAGTTTGTGCCACAAAAAGCACCCAGTAAATAAAATAAACACCTAAACTGTCATTCTGTGTTGAGCCTGGCAGCGATAGCCAACCTAGCTAATTTATAACTAATTTCATTGGTTTCACAAGACTATCAGGGCTGCAATACAAACACACAACTGCTGCACAACAAATGTGCTCTCAGAAATTTAGTAGGTCCTGGCAAGCAGAACAGTATGGAGGCTGCAAGTGCAATGTGCATTTAGCAAAGCTTTATGCTGGTAAGAACCCCTAGTGTCTGAGCATCTTCTCAGAGCATCTGTGAGGTGGAATCACAATCACCCCCTCCCAGAAGGACAAACTAGTTCTATAGCCAAGATTTTAACTCTAACATATGTATTTAAGCTATCCCAAGATTCATGCTGGGGTGGGAGGGCAGGGGGGGAAGTAGCTTTATATTTGGCTGCCTAATTTAAGACATAATCTGAGTGGCAAAATAGAATTTGTACAGGTTTTTCCTATAAACAAGTTTATAGTTTTAATCAACTCACTCTCTTCCAGTCCTAATGAAAATGCAGAGACTATAAATACCCATTCTGCTTGTATGATAGTACCACGAACAGTCTTTGCATTCCATTTTTATCCATTTATTATTCCATTGTTTTGGACCATTATTGAGATATCTTAAAATCTAGAAATGGGAACAGGAGATCAGAGTTTATTTGTATTCTATTAAAAACATTTAAAAAATTAACAGCATAAAGATTTATTGAACTAATAACAAAATACAGATATCTTGCTGAGAATTACAGTGTTACACAACAACAATTTCTGCATCTTGGATTATTTTAATAAACATATCAAAGGGGGAAAATAAAATAGCTCATATTTTTTATGCTGGATAATAGTTCTTGTTCACTTTTGTATTTTAATTACTCTGTAGCTCAGAAACTTGCAGATATACCATTTTTTAAATATAGCACATGTGGTTAAAATATTAGGGATCTCTTTCATGTATACTCCCAAGATGGGTCTATCTGCCAGACTTACCAGTTTATAACAGTTACTTGAAATCCAGCATCATCTATTGATGGAAAATAGTGAAATTTTGAATATGAGTAAAAAATCACTTTTCTTGGAATGCTGTGAACATGTTCACTTGAAATAAATTTCACTTTCTGTAACAGTTCTAGGTCTAATGTTATAAGATGCTGAGGACCTTCCTTTCTTGAGAGCTGTACGCAAAATATATTTTTCTAAAATTGTGTATATAATGTTTTCCACACAAGATCTTTTCTGCTAGCAAGTGTAGTGGTTTAACCCCAGCCAGCAACCAAGCACCACGCAGCCGCTTGCTCATTCCCCCCTGGTGGGATGGGGGAGAGAATCAGAAGAGTAAAAGTGAGGAAACTCCTGGGTTGAGATAAAGACAGTTTAAAAGGCAAAGCAACAGCCGCACGCACAAGCAAAGCAAAAGAAGGAATTCATTCACTCCTTCCCGTGGGCAGGCAGGTGTTCAGCCATCCCCAGGAAAGCAGGGCTCCATCACGCATAACGGTTACTTGGAAAGACAAACGCCATCACTCCAAATGTCCCCCCCTTCCTTCTTCTTCCCCCAGCTTTATATGCTGAGCATGATGTCATATGGTATGGAATATCCCTTTGGCCAGTTTGGGTCAGCTGTCCCAGCTGTGTCCCCTCCCAGCTTCTTGTGCACCCAACAGAGCATGGGAAGCAGAAAAAGTCCTTGACTAGCGTAAGCACTACTTAGCAACAACTAAAACATCTCCACATTATCAGCACTGTTTTCAGCATAAATCCAAAACGTAGCCCCACACTAGCTACTGTGAAAAGAAATTAACTCCTTCCCAGCTGAAACCAGGACAGCAAGCTACCCCCACTTTAAGAAAGCTGTTGGTATGGGAGGTGTTGGACCAGATGCCCTCCCAGAGTCCTTCTAATGTAAAATAATTTATGATTCTACTATTTTAATGCGAGCCAAGTTCTGACAGGAAACAGCATACCACTAGATGTGGTGCTACTAGATACAGTGGTACACAAAAACCCCAGGATATCAACAATTAATGCCTGGAAGGTGTGTTTCTATGTAGTCAGAAAGGCAACAGAGAGGTGATGAGGCTCAGCTCTAGAAATGGGCTCTGCTGCAGAGTTCCTAAGTCTCAGCAACTGGAAATGTATGTGTTTGGGGTTCATTTGGACATATTTGGACTTCAGAATTATATAATTAAATGAAAGAAAACCCATATGTCAAATCACAAATAATCCATCTATATTTATTTTCTATTGGGATTTTGGGCCCAATTTCACTTAGCTGTCATTCTCCTTTAGTGTCTACTTTGCAACTGAGGCTTAAAGCATCAATTATTGTATCACAGTGTTCTAAGATCTGCATTGCTGGTGATTACAAGAGACCTAAAGGGTAAGAAAAAAGTTCTCCATAGACTCTTGTATTCTGCGGATTAGTGATGATAGATCTGCCTCTCTGGTTCCTACTTGAAAATATAAATTCAGAAAAAAAAAGGACCTGGCTTTAAGCCACTGTGATCAATAGGACAAAGCCTATTAATTGAAGTGCCTGAGAAGACTCAGAGATGTCAATGGGAAATTGCATCTGACTCTGGCTAACCCTACAGAAGAGCAGGGTTACTAATCATGGAACAGACATACTGTAAAAGCAAGGAGCCCTGAGTGCAACTCCTTTCCAGATCCTTAGTTGCTTCCATGGTAACTTTCCCAGACTGTTTTAGGTCAGAGCCTTTTTCCATCTTGAACCCCTCCCAGTGCGGCACACAAACATTTTTGGAAAGTCACCATGAATTTTCTAGCTGGAACTGAATTCATAGCTCAGAGTGCAGACTAGATCTCCAGGAAGACATGACCATATTCACCTACTTTGAGTTTAGGGGATGAGGACACCTAGCATATTTGTGGGATCTGCTCTTCCACAAGGAAATCCTAACTTAACTTTTGGCCTTTCTGTCCACCTACTACATAAGGGATTATAATGTAGCTCATTGTGGGGGTATGTCTTTGCTGAAAGACCATATATTTAAATGTGATATGCACTATGGAGACAAATAACGCACCAGCACACACACTACTTTCCAATTATTTGCAGTACTTTCTAGCAACAGAATAGGAAATTCTAATAAAGTTTATTAGTCTGTGAATTTTTATCCCTTGACAACAAAAAAAGCCTGTTGCAGGTTGTCTTTATTTTGGTGTGAGTTTAATTTTGTGTCCTCATTCTTAAATAAGAAATTAGTTATAACCAAGTATGCTGTTTTGTAATTAAGCTGCCACAGGGAAGATGCTGATGTCTAGGAAATATCGTTACGAAGAGTCATTTCTCTTAATGAAGCCTGTATTTTATAAACAGATTATTCCCATTTCAGAAGGACTTAGGAAACCAGAGACTTTAAAAGTGTAGTATCGATGTTCCCAATTAATGTAACAGTGCAATAACACACTATTCTAAGAATTAAATATTCTATCCTCTTAAGCACTGGACTGATATGGCAATGGGGACAACACTAGTCAGAAAGGTGCTTGGTGACTTTATGTGCAGCAAAAATGACCTATTTAGAACCATTCTATGTTTGCCTTGCAGAAGGAGCTGCAGAGTTTTAATTCTTAATTATGAAGAGCATCATTTATATTGTTTTGAGCTTTCTGTCATCCCTCCAGCTCATCTCAGTCTCTGACAGCTTTTCAGAATGAAAGCTTCTTCTTAAGCTTTGGCTTTTATTTCCATGTTTTCTACAGTCTTATTACCAACTGCTGAGGAATATTCTGAACTCTCGAGCACTGAGCAGCTGGGTTCCATCCTAGGCTCAAAGGATATGATATTAAAGAGCACATAAAACTTGTTACACATTTTACAATTCAGCTTGATTTTTAATTTTGCATTTACAAAATCCTACAAGTTTCCTGTGTTTAATGACCTCCTCCTCCTAATTTCTCTGAGTGCTCTCTACCTTGGCCCAGATATTAACCATTTCAAATTCTGATTTAAAAGCCTTCCAGTTAAATGTCCTCCCTTACTCCTTCTTTTTGTTGCTTGTTACCTTTTCATCCCCTCTCTTCCCTCTCTTTTCCTGTTTTTCGTGTTGTTCATTGTTGTGAATACGTAGTAACTCCATTCAGTTCAGTGAACTTAAATTGGTCATAGTTTCACAAATCTTAGTTTGATACAACTCTAAATAAATTACTGTCCTGCTGTGAACAGCCCACAGACACAAAGCAATACACCAATCTGTCTGACAGATGAAGAAGGAGGAGGTACGGTGACAGTCCTCAACTGCGAGAAGTTAAAAGTGAAAGGTACTTTTACATGATAGTTGCACCTTGGGTACTAAATGCTATGAGAACAGATATAATAGGACCAAGAAAACAAGCATTTAGATTGAATATTAGTCTATGTCTGTATTGGCGGGTGGAAGTTGGCCTAAAGCCTCTGTGGCTGAACACAAGTCAGGCATTTGGTTGCCACAGACGTCGTATCCTTCAGTTTGTGTGCTCTCCCAGAGCATGGAACAGACTCTCTAGGAACAGGATAAAAGCAATTTATAATTCATATGGCTGCAACACTGGTGTTTATATGATAAGATGTCTGGAAAGGGGCAAACTGACTGATCCAGTAAGGTATTTCCACCCCGATTTATATCAGAAAATCTTCCAAGTAAATTATTCTCCTTTTCTGAAATATTACTTACATTATTTTTCAAAACAAAAATCTAAGTAATTCTACTACTGTTCTGGGGCTTTTGCAAATGGAAACAATAAAAAAGCATGGTGAAATGCAAACAAACAATGCTATAAAATATAGTGCTAGGAAATACTGAAGTAAGAAGTATGATTTGAATGGCAAGCATTGATGCACAGTGAAAGAATAGATCTCTCTATTGTCTTTCAGTCTGCCTTGCACTGTTATGTCCTGCAAAGAAACAGACTGCCAATTAGCTAATTACCGATCAGTTCCAGGAATTTACCAGTTACAATTGAAGAGGGCCTCTGATTGCTAATGGGAGGTTCCTGACTGACTTAATTTTGCAGGAGTTCGTATTGACATTTTGGTTGGTCTCATGCTATAGATATGTTTTACTGGTCTCAGCAACGGTGATTAGCACAGATCTTCCTTTAGGTGAACGCAACTATATAACTTCTAGTATTTGATCTAATGCAGATATCCCTGTACAGTGTTACTTTGTGCTGGGTAGCTGCAGCCTTCTGGCCACTGAGCTAATCCTGGACAAATGCTGAATCTTTTTATCAAACATTACATTTTTCAGATTACTGTGAAATTTACTGCTTATGGGAGACTTCAATAAGGATAAAAGTATCCAGAGCAGCTGGACACTAACAGAAAAGAAGCTCCTGTCTGTACAGGCTTTGAACAATATCACAGAAGAGAAATGAAATTGTAATGTATGGTTTAATAATGGTCCATCGTACACTCCTCTACACACACACACACACACACACACACACACACACTAACCTTTTCAAAATTATTTGTGCAGTAATTTTTCTGACCACATGCTAAAAATAAAAGCAAATAAATAGATTAGCAACTCCAAGAGGTAAAGCCAAAGCCAGTAGATAAAAAAAGTACTTGATCTTTCTTTCGGAGTCCTTGAAAATCTTAAGCCTTTAAGCATTAACTGTTTAATAATAACATTAAAATAAAATAAAATAAATAAAATAAAACCAAAACATCTATGTGAAACATAGACCCAAGCCATTTTCTCCTATGTTATGTGTATGATTCACATTCTGTTTAAGAATTATTGGTGGTGGCTCTCCCAGGAAATTGTGAGATTTTAGAGAAATAGACTAAAATAGAACAAATGAAATTAAGAAAGAAATGTAGCACCTGCTTGGACAAGGAAGCTATACTAACACAGCCAAGGATGATGTATTAACCATGTATCGAGGGTATCGGCCTCTTCAGTACCTTGAGCAATTTCAGGGAATTAGAAGGCTTCTGCTAGCTCCACACAGACAACTGTCTACCATTGGAAAATCACTTATATTTGGCAGGTTTCACAAGCACACTGGGACTTGGACTAAAGTACATTACAATGGGCAAAACAGCAAGTAGTCCTACCCTGCACTGATTCTGGGCACAAAGAATTTTCTTGTTCTGGTTCTTTTCTTCTCCAAGCCCTAAAGTCACCATATACACAAATAACTGAGGGAGAAACTTCCCAGTACCTCTCTTTGTTCCTGATAAAATAAAAAAGAAAAGCACAGCTACCTTCCTGGACTTTGGTACGTTATTCACAGAAAGAAAAATTCATCACTTTCCCCTGGAAAAAGAGGTGGGCTTCTCGCCCAGTGGGTCATAGGTCTACATTTGACCTTTTTACAGGGCAATCAAATGCAAAATAAACCACACTTTTATCTCCTTTTCCCCTTGGATTTTTTTTACATTGTTCAGTTGCTGTATCTTCCAGCAAAATAACTGTTAAACAGATGACAGTTTTAAATGCCTCTCAATAAAATGCCAGCAAAGCCCATCATCACATCTCCATAGGTTTTAAATGATTTGGAGTTCACAGTCAAAACTGCATTTTCCAGTTCAGTGAATCCTTTCACTGACTATTGCTCCAACATCCTTGTTGTTTCCCATTACTGAATGGAAAGTCACCATATGACTCATAATACTTTGGATTTAATTGCAAAGATATGACTTTGGTCCAAGTGGATAGTATGGGAGGGAGGGGCAGGGGGATTATTCCCTTTTTCTAAAGCCATGATAAGATTTCTCTGAAACATTTTCAAATCTCCAGCACAACATTTTCACCCCAATTCTGAAGGTCCTTATTAGATTTCTTCTAATCTAAAATATTCCTGGGGTTCCTCTCTTGTGATGTTATTGCCTAATAAATGGAGTGGAAACTTGAAATCTTTCATAAAAGCTCCAACATCATGAAAATAGTTTCCATAATGAATAGATTTCAATCTCTAACTCCCTCTGTAGAAATGTTTTAATCATGAAAGACAGAATGGAGTTCTCATGGGGCTGTTATTTAAAATAGTAAAGAAAAATATTTGCATCTACTATGCAATTGTGAAATATGGCTTGGTGCTTTGTTTACAACGGGCAAGCAGACGGTTATTTTACTGAAAGAATTGACTGGCATCTTGCATGGATTTTTGAGAGGGAGTGTATTTGTGCTCTGTGAAATCCTCATATTTCTGACAGTCTGAAGAATTATATTGTTCTGAGTCTACATTTTGCTATTATTTGTAGGGGGAAAGCCAGCATTTCGGGTAAGAAAGAACCTTTCCATATAATATTCCTCACATATATATGAAGCAAATGAATAGCTTATATGAACAGCAAGATTCTGTCAAATGCAGTATTCTCCCATAGCTTCATGCTATTGCCATCTCAAGAATGATGATAGAGAGGATAGGGCATCAATCTGAATTTCTCATTTTCCACCTCCATGTTTTGAAGCACTGAAAAGGGAAGGAATATATAAAGGCAACCAAGTTTGCAGATCCTGTTAAGCATCTAAATAACATGGATCTTGGCTCTACCTACAGACAGGACTGCAACAACAAAATTTCACTCCAGCTGCACATCCTGCATTTATTAGCAATTAACACCATTTTGATTTAATTTCTAGCTTCTTCTATTCCTTTTTACATATGCAACATGTACCACACAAGCATTTGAGTTTAATCTTCTAGTGTGAGTGATAAATATGGATGTGATGGGAGGTTCATGACTCCATAGAAAAAAAGCTCTGGGATTTGATTTTATGTATAATTAAGTAATGAAAATATTAATAAAATTGATTATATAATTTTGTTACTAATCTAATATTGGATGCATAAGTAGGGAAAGAGAGACAATAGCCTTACTGACACATGTAGTTCCCTGTGACTGCAAATGCCCAGAAAAATACATACATTCCAAGTGGTTTACTGAATTGTAACTTTATTAAACTATAGATAGGCTTGCATGGGAAGAAGTAAATTGACTGGAATCTTTCCTTAAAACCACTATTCAATAAAGCCTTGAGTTTGGGTGAATTTTATTTTTCATGTTAGAATAATTTGCCCTGAATATAGCAACACAATTATATTTCAAGGAATTGTTTAAAAAGTTTTCAAGATTCTCCTGAATCAATCAAACAGACTGGAACATGGGGTGAGCAATAACAACAAAAAGAGAACAGATTCAATTTACAATGGAAAACCAAACATTTGCCTGGAAAAAAAACCCAAACACCTTGAAAAACTGTTTAATTAAAAGTTCAAAATAGAATATTTTTTGTATCATTAATTAAAAGCTTAGAGCAGAAGCACTGTGAAATAAATACAAGTAAGTCAAAATTTAAAAAGTCAACTTTTCTAACCACAGCTAGAAAACCACCAAAAGCCAAGAGCAATAAGGGATCTGATATGGTATTAAAGATATTTCAAATATAAGGGTATACATATACTGCAAATTAATCAAAATTAAGACAGCATCTATCAACCCAGGAATAATTCCATACTGACATCTTCTAAGAATATTTTCTATCTATTTGTCTCTATTAACAGGGCCTATTCATGGGGCTTTTCTAAAATTTATGAACATTTTCTCATTGATTTTCTCCTTGAAAGTATATTTTGTTATTAAAACACATTAATATATTTTAGTGTTGATTGTGACTATACTCTTATAGAAGGCACTTATACAATGCCATTTAGAAAAACATATATTTTCCATGGTGTCTTATCCTTTTGAATTGTGAACTAAAGTTAATCCAAAAATAAAGGGTTATATTAGGCATAATTTAAAAACCCATAGAAAAAAGGGTCATATTTTAATAAGAGAAACGTGTTTTTAATAGTAACAATGCATGTGGAGGCCTACTGGTTTTATTTCTTTTAGCTTGCATAAGACTTTCCCATTAGGGTAGCATATTGATCTCCTTACTCCTGCTAAAGTGTTGCGTGTTACTATATTGACAGAAAAGGCAGCGGGATAAAATGCTCAGGAACCTTTGAGCTAACGATTCTGAAGAGCTCCACAAGGACCTATTATAACAAAGCAATTGGATGATATGACGACCAGATTAAATTGAATGTAGAAAATTGCAAGGTAGTGCACATTGGAAAGAACAATTTAAACTACTCATATGCACTGATAACTTCTGAATTAGTTATAAGATCCTGGTGAAAAAATAATGAAGGAGTCATCAAGGAGAACTGAATAAAGACATTTGTTCAATATGCAGCCCGTACCTAAAAATCATGGTAAGACTTTAGGTTGCATTAAGAAGGAAATACAGAATACTATTAAAGCTGTAATGTTAATATCTAAATCACTGGTGCATCCTCACTTTCAATATTACATGCAGGTGTGTGATCTCATCCCGAAAACCAATAGAGTAGAAGCAAAATAAAGAAAAAATATGACTATGCCTTAGAGACAGGTAGAGACTGTCACAGGACCTTTCTTAACAATAAGAACCTCCAGAAAAAAAAAGTTAGCAGTAGAGAAAAATAAGACTCCAAAATGGTTCCCAACCTTTATAGAAATATTCAAAAGAAAAAGGCAAAGAGGGTTTCACTGTATATAAAGAGCATTAATATAAAGAGTATTAACTAGTGCTACAAGATATTACTGAATCAAAGAGTCTTGTATAACTTTAAAAAACAACCATGGTGAATCAGGTTGTAGTAAGTAATCAGCAACTGCGACATCTGTATTATCTCCAGTCAGCACATCCTGTCCCACAAGCCACTTCTCATGCAACTGGTATTTTTTTCCTAGGCAAGGCAACACATTACAGGAAACAAAACACGCTGTATTTCAGTATACACTGTAGCAAATAGCATGCTCTGAGTCAGGAAGAAACTTCTACCCAAACCTGGAAATGCTTAGTTGCTTCTTAAGGTAGTCTTAAGATATCACAGTGCCGGCTGCATAATAAAAGCCTCAGAAGATTAGGTTAACCAAAAAATTAGGTCATTTACTATCAAGAAATATTTTCATAATTGCCTAAAGAAGGCTATAAAAAATTCTATTTAATTCCCTTCTAAAGAGAACAACTGAATTATAACAGATCAAAACCAGTACAGTCTTTAATAAAATTAACATTTGAAATGAAACGATGACATGGCTAGTATTCTCATCTTGGCATCTTCATTAGGGTTCTGGTTTCCTTTACACAACATTTCTGGAGATTCATGTTGGACGTAACAGTGTTCCATGTTGTTTGGGGCTGAATGGGAAAACATGAGTGTCTTGATTGTAATTTCCTTCTGGAATTTATTTGTGTTGACTGCTGACCAAGCTGTCTGAATCTTAACAATAGAAAGGCAGGAATTACTTAGTCACTGTCTCTTTTCTTCTGTGTCTGTTTCAATTCCAGACATCTCTGCACACACTGAAGATGAACAGACATGCTCATTTTCCTGTCTGGATACAGGCTCACAGTTTGTACAGTATTTGTCTCCTATGTAGACATATGGGTAGTTGATCTGTTTTATAAGGAAAAATAAGCAGCAAATGTCAGGCTCATGCCAATTTTATCAATATTGGATTTTAAAAGCCCCAAACATAACAACTACAATAAGAAAAGTTTGCTGAAAAATTTATGTCCAGACTCTTATCTGTTGCAATTATGCTCTTGTATCAATGGATTTCTGACAATTTACAGCTTGGGGCTCTGGTCTTTTCGATACTACTACTAGTTTATAACTCTTCTTTTTCCAGGATTCTTGATTCCCTCATTTCTTTTGTTTGCAGGTTTCATGTTCACCAAAGGATTTACTTCACTATCTGATAGGAACAAAAGAGTCTGTCAACAAAGAAAGTATTAGATGTGATGGAACTCTTAAACTGTCTTTATATTGTTGTTAGGGCAGAAACAGCACCTAGGGGAAGCTGCCTCTGAAAGAACTGATGCCACATAGGTAACACTTGTTGATTTATTTCTCCTTTACAAGCTGATTTGCATCTGGGCATTTTTTTTTTTTTTTTTTTTTTTTGCCAAGTTCTTTTATCTCAAGTATTTCTGAAATGGTAACCTGGAGAAGTGAAAAAATTGAAGAAGTAGTTTGGGGAGAACAGAAAACACTACATCACTGAAGTACAGTTTGAAGTCTTACAATGAAAAAGGTTGCCACTCTAATGAAGCCCCTGATCCTAAAGAAGTCTCTATAAAAGGCAACTAATATTAATGTGTTGAGGTAGCCAAATGGAAGCCAAAGGTTTGCACAACTGAAGCAACAAATATCTAATACAAGTAACTGAGTGATTTCATATTCAGCACTTCTTGGTTTAAGTAAATTTTGGTGTATGTCTTCATTACCTAGTTTATACGTCCCATTTACTTTGACAAATCAGCTTCTTGGTCTTCAATATTACAGCCTTCTGGATTTCCCCAAAGGCATCTTAATTCTTATTTCCTTTGCTGGCAACTTGGCTAGCAAAGTGTTTGTGCTTTCCTCGAGGCTAGTGTAATGCTGGCAGAGAATGAGCTCCTCAACTTTTATTACGTCAAAACTTACAAATTTAGATTTTATCTGTGTGAGGTCAAAGAGAACTCTCAGTAGCTATGTTACTTGGTTGACTGGGGAAAAAAGTCAGGAGTAGCTCAGAAAGAAGACAGTCAAGTTATCTGTGTTGATGACAGGAAAGCTGACTTGAAAGGCTAACCTGGAATATATTTTCAAAAACTCTCTCCCTTCATTTCTGTGGGAAACTGATACTATTGCAACCATGTTTCTACTGTCAGTCATAGATTCTCTCAGTCTTCTTCTAGTATCATTATTTTTCAAGGTATTCAAATTCTGAGTGTTAACTCGCATAGGATAAAAAAAATAGACTACTTCACTCAACTTTAACTCATTTAACTAAAATATAGTTTTCCTCAAGTAGGCAAATTACCATTTTAACCATTCAAATATCTTTATAGATAGGTTCAATTGCAATTGCAGGAATGAGGTGGCAAAGAAATGCAAGAAATGCAAATAAAATTGATCATTTACATGAACCCAAAGGTAAGGTCACATTTCCAAACAGCATACCAAAACCTTAACAGTGTAATAATATTTACAGGCAATTTTGATGGCACTGCATTAATTTCAATGGAATTGTACCCATTTACAAGAATAGCAACTCTGATCCATCATTTATACTGCCAGCATTTCTCAGTTTATAAGAGAAAACAATAACTAATTCTGACAGCTGAAAAATGAGGCTAGAAAATTGAGACTGGGTTGTTTTCCCCACCCCTCGCTGATGCTGATTAGGTGCAGAGCAGCCTAGAGAGTGTGGAAAGTTCCCTGCCATTACAACTTTTAACTACAAAATAGCTGGCCTCCTAAATGGACTTAATGCATAAATCACTAATTGCAGATTTATTATCTGTACTCTGCAGTGGGAACTGTTAGATCATCCAAATGTTCATTTTGACTCCACAATCTAAGCAGCTAACCATGGAAGCAAGACAGCAAGTAGATACACACATTTCTACACCCTTGAATGTAATTTTTGAATGTCTTCTTAAGGCTTACTATTGTTGATGACCAGATCAGCTGAGCTACTAGAAGAAGACTGTCTTGGAATAACTGGTCACCAGCTGGTTAGGATCTGACTCAGGTTACTGTTGCCCAATTCTTGGATGAAAGAGTTAGTCAAATTTGGCAGATTTCAGATTAGTCCCTTGGAGAGGAAAAACTGATAATGGAAGCACAGATGCCTGTAATGTAACCTCATTTACATACAACAGGGAAACTCCTGTTTCCCTGAACCCCAGTAAGGAATTCCCTGCCTTACTGCAGCCAGCACTCAACCCAAGACTGCTTCTCCCTTCATTTCTCAAAGGTCATTGTGGCTTTGGTTTCTCTGCTTTTGATTTGGCTGCATTTCCTTTTCCTTCTCCCCTTTCTCCAGTCAATCCTAGCTCCTGCATGTGCTTTATCATTTCCCAAGAAAAGGCTTTAGCCAAATGGTTTCTGCTCATTCTTATCTGGGCTTGTGTTCAGCTTCTACTATTTTGCAATGGCTGAACAAAGGGGAATTAACTGCTCCTTCATTTAGATTGAATGGAAAGACAACTGCTGTATACAGCAGCTTTGACGCAAACTGTAACAAGAATTATTTCTTTACATACACATAGATTTCCTTTAAAGTTTTGTTTGTTTTGGGGTTTTTTTGTCTGTTTGTTTTTGTTTTGTTTTTTTTTTTTTGTTTTTGTTTTTAAATCCTCTGTGACATATATTTTGCACATACTAGATTTTGGAACAGATTAATGACTGATGGAATTAAGCAATCCCCATTGTCAGAGTGTAAAAAATGCTTGTATAAGCATATGGTCTTATTTATAATAATTCCATCAAGGGCTTGCTTCTAGCATTAACATGCTGCATAACAATAAAGTAAAGCTATGCAGGACACATGGCTTCTACTAATGATATTTTTCTGTAATAAGAAGCAGAGCTATGGAAGCAGAGCCCTATGCAAGTATGAAGTCCCATTATGTGGTCCATTCTGCACAACGTGGATTTCACTGAAGACCAACCTTACATGGCAGAAGAGCCATGAGGAATCAAAAGGATTGACACCAGTATGACTCCAAAAAGTGATTTACAGAACCGAATAAGAAAATAATGATCTTTACTAGATAGCATATCTCCCTCTTTCTCCCAAAACAACCCTGTACATATACTACTTCAAAAATAATTCCAATAGGACTTTTCAATGAAGGCAGGATGAAAAAACTGTTTTCTTGGTTGTTAATTTAATTTAGGTAAGGTACACGTCATTGTTAGATGTGGTTCAAACCAAAACCACTTTGAATTTCTTCAAAGCTTGTCTATTTAATCTTCTAAATACATCCACCACCAAACACATAGCATGACTGTACTTCCAAAGAATGTAGGACGTTTATAATGCATTCATTGTTATACGCCAATTAACACCACCACATAACAGCATGTAGCCTTTCCATACACTGTGATGTTGCTCCACAGAGTAGCTTTTGCCAAAATCATTACAATCTTCAAAGTGTCGCCTTCTTACACAAAAGTACATGGGAGGCAAAGCTGCTGTTATTTCAGATATATTGCTTGTACTTTTCTCATTACAAGAACATTCACATAAAAAGACAAACCTTTTTCTGAATATAGTAATATATTTATTATTTGTAAAACAGTGACACTAATAAAAATTATAGAAAATATAGGCCTAAATCTTCTGCGCTGCTTACAGAAATTAAATCTGATAACACTTAGTGTGCTACACATATGGCTAAATTCCTAAACTTTCATGAAGACATGTACCTCTAGCTACATCTTTGCTTTTCAAAAGAATATATAGCCATCCCCAACCAGCTGGCCAAGTTACACTGAATTTGAAAAGCATGAAAATATTGAACTATCGTTTCAAAATTAAAAGTATAGCTAGCGTTTTCAGCATTCAGGTAGACACAGTTTTGTTACTGAGTATCAATTCTGTTATGGCTAATACAAAGCAATAACTTTAAGTATATTCCTACCACTCTACTTGATCATGTGTCGTAATGACAATGTATCTCAGTTAAAACAGCTATTTTACTTTTTATTGTTTTAGCAGAAATCTCTGTATTTGAAGGAAAGCAGGAACAGTAGAAATTAAGTAAGGAATTTCAGCAATCTGTTACAGCAATTCTAAGTATATAGCAACTATAAATTTACTTTTAGAAATCACATTTTTGGAAAACAGATACTGGGAGGATACAACAGAAACCACAATAAGCAAAACACCTCCAGATTAGTCCAACATCAGAAAATGAAAATGACAGTCAGACATAGCTGGGTTTGCAGACAGCAACTGAAAATGCCCTCAAGCCAATTGTACAAGACAAAAAAAAAAAAAAAAACAAAAACAAAAAAAAAACCCAAATGCCTGTCTCAAAGAAACCTGTTTTCCCCAAAGGAGATTGCAATGCAGAAGCAAGGAGTGCTGGAAAAGACAGAAGCTCAAACAAGCTTCACTGTCATACCTTTCAAGAAAGCTCAGCTAGATCTTCACCTAGCAGTGTTTACTCTAACAAGTCAAAAGTGACCTTACCTAAATAAGGGCTAAATAAAAAGACACACAATTTTTTCACTGACGATGTTCTTCAGTAAAGCTCCCTGAATAAAATACTTGTAAACTGCCTGAAAAGAACTGCGGACAAATTCATCCAGAAATAAAATGATACTTTCAGGCTTATGAAAATATAGAGGATAAGATTATGCATAAGTTATTTTGAGTGTCTGACTTTTTTGGAAAGAAGAGTGGGAAAATGCAAAATTATCTTGGTTTTCCAGCCAAGGAACTACTTGGCGAAACATAGCATCAAAATGTGAAAAGAAATGAACACCATTATGGAAACATATTCATGCCTGGTTTCCTACAGAATTCTTGAGAGGTAATGAGCAACTGGCATTCTGCAGTCACTGTTCATCCCACCAACTGTAATTATTTTATTATTACCTGTGTATGTGTTGCACCTACTTATTAAATGTTTAAAAAGGAACATCTCTGGGCCCTGGAAGGCTTCTACGTTTTTGCATAATTTGTGTTGTGTCTGTCACAAACAAGCCCTGATTAGCAACTGGATCTTCAAGCACCCTAGAATAAAAACTTCTGAGTAGAAACTCTTCCTTCCCTCCAATCTCTCTTTAATATGCATATCATACATGGCTGAATTTTCAGCTCAAAAGATACAGAGAAGGGAACACTTCTAGCTTTGGGAGCTGGAATCTAACATGTGACTAACAGTAAGAGCAGGCTTTCCTGTTGCCTAACATTTAACATAGCCAATTATACCAGTGCAGAGACTTGAAAGACTGTATAAATGGAATGCTGTCTTTTGTATGGACATTACTAAAACAGGACAATGGCAAAAGGAAGGCTAGCCCCAACTAACCTTGATTCATTGTACTGAAATAGATTCTGTTTACATTTTAAACAATCATAGACAGTCATGTTCATATGCTGTGAAAATGGATGAGAGAAAATGGACTTTAGAGGATTTAAATGTAGCACTTAAAAGAAGGAAGTGAAATTTGTGTCCAAGACATAAAGCTGTCATGGCCAAAGTCTGCAAACTTTTGGGTACTTACAAAATCTTGTTTCTATTAATGGTCATTTTAAGTTTGAAGTGTGAAAGGTGAAGACTACATATTTGTATCTATAAAGATTTAAACTATTTATTAATGTTTTAAGTATTATGATTGAAAAGCGAGAACAGAGTTCTCAGCTTAAAGGTACACTTTAAAAACAAAGGTTTCCAGCTACATGTATCTCTGCAGAAGAAGGGAACATCAGATTCACAACTGGGTAGGTAATTCAGTGTAACTTATGGAAAAAGCTTAAACCTGATATTCTACTGGGCCTCAGAATATCTTTAAAAAAATGTCTGCAAGACAGACTGAACAAATCATACCCAGCATTTCTGGATAATTATTTTTGCTATTTAAATTGTTCGTATCAAACCACTTCCCTCCAAATGCACACAGGCCCTGACTTTATGTCTGTGAGTATTTCTTGAATATGTCCATTATAACAGCACTATTTCAAGAGAATCATGATAACTCTAAATAGTTACTTCCTAGACACCAAATGGACTAATTTTCTCCCAGCCTGTATTTTTCTCCTTCTTTCCTATAACTTTTGAGGAAGTTGTGAGAAAATGAAGATACACTTATAAGAAGTATTTTGTCAAAGCGCATATTGTAATTCTTAATCCATCATGTAGAGTGCCCAGAGCACTCAGTGGATGGCTGCAGGTGGATTTTAAAAAATGTAGAAGAATAACAAAGAATCAGATATATTCTGTACTCATTCTACATACAGAACATGCCTTTTCTATTCTTACTGAGGTGACCTGCTGTTAAACTGGATTTAATATGCTTTTTCAAAAGAATTTCCACCTTGAGCATATATGTCTCATACATCTGACCCTTCAAGGTCTTTCTAATTAAAGACAGACTATATCATCATTTGCTAAATGCACCTGTAGTTAATATAATTTACCATGGTATTTCTAATACATTCCAAGACATTTTACTTGGATTCCAATATGAAATAGAACTACTACCAACATAATGAAATCATTACAGCAATTAACAAAAACACAGTTGTATAAAATCCTCACCCTGCAGCAGAAAAACCTGAGTGGGATTAATGCCTAAGACAAAATAGAGAGTGCACTTCCACCAAAGCAGAGACAGGCACAAATGCAATCTAGCAAACAAAGGGTACCAGGGTTAGGGAACTTGGCATTGTCCCAGTCTGCTACGGAGCTTAAGCCTAGTCTTCCACAAATTAATTTAAAATGGTCTCCTGAGGAAAAACAACTTTCAGGCATTCAACAATTGATATATTTGATATGCTGCCCTATCCTCTGCCTGTTCCAAATTCCTAAACTATTCCAATTATGTAAAAACAGGAAGATCAGGAAGAGAAACGTGCATGCTGACATAACTGAGCAATTGTTGGTTGCAGATTTACTAATAAGCAAGGGAATGCCATACTGCTGTATATGTAGTGTACTGCTGCAAAGGGATAAACAAGATTGAAGGGAAACATCCTGACTTACCAAAACACTGAGGCTCTTTTCCCTGAGTGTCTCGCAGTCTTCATCTAGGGTCATGAGTAAGACACTGCTCTGGATATTGTGTTCACACTACCATTACCTAAAGTAACTGCACAAATTCCTTTAAGCATCACTTCTATCCTTGACTGCTTTGAGTCTGTTTATTTCAGATTAGTGAAGTGGTTGTCTAGCTGACTTTGGCACTCATGACATCCGCTCGACTAAAGCTAATGCAGGTTGCCGTAGAGTTGACCACTGCTAAGCGTGATGCTTCCTCTCTGTCTATTTCACTTGTAGCAGTGACTGAATGTCAGTGAACACTATTCTCAAAGCAATGTTGAAACTTTTGATGATGCAGGTACACAAACCAATAAATCCAATAAAGATGCGTTAATATCAAACTCCATTTGAAATGGAAGGGAGGTGATGATGAAAAAAAAAATCTCTGATAAATATAAAATCATTAGTGAATTAGATTTTTTTTCAAGCTCAGAAACCATTTCCATAAATTGTCAATCAATGAAAAACTCAAATCCATTAAAAATTTTTCTCTAGCTGTATCCTTTTGATGCTTCCAATACACTTTAAAAATATTCAGAGAACTGAGAAGAGCATAGTCGGGGCCTTGTGGATGCCAGGATTCCTGCAGAATTTCTGACCAGCTTCCTGCAGAGTAAACAGGTCTTGAATCTAAGTACCTGATTAAAGCCACTAGCTCCTTAATAAGTTAGGTGCCTTTTTTACTGTAAGCAATAACTAAGCAGCTGAAAACTAGAGGCAGTGAATATACTGAACCTTTGCTGCATTACACTCAGGGTGTATCTAAAACGCAGTCACTGTGCCTGCACATACAGGAACTAGCTCAGACACAAGTAGTAGCACAAAGTGACTGTGTGTGCAGTATTTGGTGACGAGCTGGGTACGTATTTGGGCTTTTGGACAAAAATAGAAACTATGTTGTCAATACCAAAATTAGCTAGTATAAAGCTAGCTAATATATGTCTCCATGTGCTGTAGCTGACTGAGTGCTGCAAGAACTGCATCAGGCAGCATTGGCTTGGGATGGAAATGGAACAGGTAGGAGGAAATGGAAGCTGGAGAGAGACCAGAGGAAGAGGCAGAAAGAAACTAAGGGGATATAAAGACAAAAAGGGAAGCAGGTAAGAGAGAACAAGGAAAACAAAGGAGGAACGATTGAAGAATTTTTGTCAGGTTTCATACGCAAATTACTTACGTGCAATGACTGAATAACCACAGTGTGATGCAGAAATAATTTACAAAGTCTCTGCTACTCTAAACCTATAGCCCTCAAAGTACAGAATCTACACAGAAGGAAATCCCCAGTGGTGAAGAGCTGGCTCTACACCAACTTCATCTAACAGCGAGTGGCCAAGGAAGAAACATCGGTGTAGACACTTCTGGTAACTGAATCATTAGCATGGATGTTTTGCACATAGGTGCAACAAAGAGCAAATAAAATATCCCTCACCACTGTATTTTTATTCTCTTTACAGGCTGAGAAGATTCAGAGAGCAGAACATCCTTTCTAATTCACTGCCAGCAAAATAAAGTGGAGGCAGATAAAATAAAGAGGGAGCAGATCTAAAGAATGTTTTGGAAGTTGTAGTTTTGATTTCTGCACATGAAAACCACCCGCATATGTACAGCAAACTGTGGCCATATGAACAGTGATACTATTTTTAGCAGCAAGGATCCAACTGGACATTCTCGCATGCAGAATCCTATATTATTTGAGATAAGGGAATTAGATGTGAAAAAGTAATAGTTATAAAGCAGCCAGTTTCTAAGGGGATTAATATAAACCCGTAGTATTATTGATACGTACAGAAACTACATGGAAGTATCCCACCACAATATGATGCAAAAGAACCTAATTCCTGACCATAATGATAGTTTAAATGAACTTTCTAGGTGGCTGAACAGGTATAACAAGCACCAGTGCTCTTCAGGCTCTACTACTGCATTACACAAACGGCAATTTGGACAGTAAGCCATGCTCCAGTGCCTTACTGGATGTGACAATCTTTAAAATAATCAGATGGAGAAAATCAGAGATAGGATCTTACGTTGACTGCTGAGTAAAAGTATCCCCTGATAGATGGTACAAGACTTCTTGTTTATAATTCCAATAAGATATTCCTTTAAGTATTTGTGTGAAAAAAATGACAAATCTCTTCCTAATTAACGTGCATATTAAAACCTGAAAAGCTCAAATAAATTTCAAATTGTTTTACAATGTCAAATAATTTAAGCTGTTGAAATGCTTCAATTTTTTTTTCTGCAGGGAGCAATTTTCCATGTTGGAAGCAAGCCAAAAAGCTCAGCTTGGCCAGATGAAAAACATCTTGAAAAATATCACTTTCTAAATTCATAAATTAAGCAACGCAGATAAAGCTGGGGGAGAAAGAAAAAAAATATTTCTGTCCCTGTACAAAACCTTTTATGAATCAAGAATTAAACAGCAAAAATAGCTAACAGAAAAAAAAAAAAAACACCCAACTTCTAGAGCACCACTTTAGCTGGATGCAAATATTTTGTTATGCATCAAAACTCAAGTTTGTGCCACAAACAAGGATTTGTGCCTGCAAGAATCTGTACATGTGAAAAGAGGTATATAGAAATATAAATAGGGAATTTGAGATCCTGGCCACAAAACCATTGCTTGGATGAGACAGAGAAAGCCTAAGGCTTATATAAATCCATACAAGCAGAGCATACTTTTGCACAATGTGGATTTCACCTCCAGCTATCTATACCTTGTCCACTTACCAATCACAGACCCAAGGAACACCTGGAGAAGAAGCAGCTGAGGGACTAGTTGTCATAGGGCAGGATTTTTTCCTTATTTTGCTCTTTTTCCCATCCTACTCCCCTAGTAGAGATTTATTCAGGCAGTGATTTGCCTGGAGGCATTAATGTCTACCCTGACCTTATACAAAAGGTCTCACTAAGTTCTGCAAGTGGAGATGCACATCAGACAGCTTTCATGTGGCTAGCTAGTGTATCAATTAAGCAAAGCTGTAGACATGACTATAAGTTACATTGCCAGTCACCTATGTTAAATGGAGAAGACTAATAAGATAATGTTACTTATACGCAAATCTGTGAGACAGTTTAAGGAAGCATTTCTGCTTTTAATCTTAAATTGCATCAGAAGTATATAGCTGCTGGTTTATTTTCTAAAACAGCAACATTTTTGCTTTACTTACTGTCATATAATATTTATAAGGTACCTACACCTCCACCCCTGGGGTGCTTCATGAGCAATTAAAACGCAATCATCATAATAAAGAAATAAATAACCTTAATTAAAACATTGCACAGGAACCTTCCTCAGATGCAGAGCCAGTGGGGAGCTGTCTGTCTTCACGAGATTTTACATATCTGTCAGTTAGACCGAGATCCAAATGCAACATCAGGTTTCATGGACATCATCCGGATTTATTATACTCCCTGAGGGCCATGTATTCATATCCCACCAAACAGATGATACTCAAATGTAGATTACTTAGATAAGATTTTTAATTGCTTCATTTAATTAAATTTTAAGAAGAGTTCTGGGTGCCTAGACCACACACAAACTCCCCTACTCCCCTACTCCCCTACTCCCGTTCTTAGCCTCATTCTTTCAAAAACAAACAGAACATCTCCAACAATGTCTCTTCCCACTCCTACATTTTGTTTTTCCACTCAGGGCTCTTATAACCTTTGGTACTTCCTTCTATCATTCTCTCTTCAATGCTGTGTTTACCAGCCCCTCATCATTCCAGGAAAGGAAGAAATCTGCAAAATATCCTCCACCTACCTGTTACCCATCAGCAGGCCTAGATTGTTCTCAGTTAAGTTGTTTTAATCCTCAGTTTTTCAGTGTAATATTCCCCAGAGGGAGCAGAAGACCGCAGCAAAAGAATACTTCTGGTCTGAAGTACGGTCACTTTCAAAAGCACTACACAGATCTTTTCTGGGTACTAAAACTTCAGAACTGAAGGAGATGAAGTAAAAAGAATTGATTTCTTTAAAGTGTTTGTACACAGAATCACAGTTCTTCCTGGGTCAAAACTCCTATTTGACAATATAATTTACTCTCCAACTCCAAAGCAATTTTTTGTGCTTTGCTTGGCATTTTGTTTAAAATGTCCATATAAAATTATCCATCCCTTTTAAATGTTTTGATACATCCTAAGGATGTTCTGAACAGTTTCTGATGTATAATGCCAAGTCTGTGACTTCCACTTTTAACACACAAGCTTACCTGCCCCAGAACATATGTATAACTCATTCCTTCTAGTGTAACACCAAAACACATAAATGCTCTGCCAGTTTTGAAGAGCATGGTGGCAACAACCATGACTCTAGAATGTCTCTGCTAGAGCTACTGACTGTGGCACCACCCCTTCACACTTTTCATGAAGAGTCCAGGCCCTTAAGGATGGTCATGTGCGCTATTACAGCTGTAGCAATGATGATGGCTATTTTCAAAGCAGTCAGTGCAGCTCTCCCACCATGGACTTTCCTCATGCAGCTGCAAGTTCAATACAAATAGACAGAAGAGTTCTCATGAAGCCACGGGACTAAGGGCACTACTGAAAGGAAGATATCCCTCATCTAACACAGAGGCACAGAGATTAGTACAGATGACTCTTGCCTTGAGTGAGTACATGGTTTCCACAGGTACATGGGAAGAGTTGTATCTCTCCTTTCCAAGCCTGCCACCTTTCTTTTTGTTTGGATGAAGAGAATCCAGCTAAGAGCTCAAATCATACTGTCATGTTCAGCTAATTGCACGTTTACAATTTACTGTAAGGTTGCTGAACTACATATATTATATATGATGCCTTTCATATGCTTTGAATATGTCATTTTCTAATTGTACCTGCACCTACTGGTATTCACTGAAGACCGTGAGGACTCATGGCCCTCAAGTTCAGTATTGAAGCATTTAGATTCTGACTGATACATTTTAATTTCAGGAGATCTCTCAAGTTCTACATAGGTTTCAGAGAAGTGAAATACAACATGATAACATCATTTCTTTCTTTTCCAGGAGGAATTCAGGATCTCTCCTTGACTAAGGCATTCACTATTTATTTTCAATTAATTACTAGAGGGGAGTTTATACACCAGGCTTCATCCTGTTATAACTATGTTTAGAACATATTCTCCTTTTCTGAGCTGTCCTTTTATATTGAATTATAAATAGTTAAGAAGTGGAAACATAGGTAAGGACAAGATGAATACAGGCAGAACTTTCATTGTATCCCTTTGAAACAAAGCAGCTTTGTATGCAGTGATCTACTTAATTTGGTTTACAAACAACTATTCCTTTCACAGGTCTTCCTACAAGATACTTGTGATCTACCATTGTGCTCAGGTAAATACAGCTAAGAACTTACATGCTGTTTCCTGACTGATAGCTGCATTTGGCAACTCCTGACATTGCTCTTATGACAGTTTATAAATTAAAATAACATGCTGGATGAATAGAAGGCATTATAGTCTCAAGAGGGTGTCATCTACCTCTGCGTTTTATTTCTGGTGTTCATGAGTGCATATGGCACACACTGTCTCAGTGCGGGCTGACTGTCTGCATCCCCTCTGAAGCAGCAATCCAAAACCCCACCAAACCTCATGTCACCGTCATTATTCTCTGTGAGCCCTCCTGTCACCTCAACCTGAAGCAGCTGCAAAGCCTGCAAGCAGTAACCAATCCTCCTTTGTCTTTGTTGCAAACGGTTAGAAACATCCTCCTCCCTAAAACAAACAAAAAAAGTTTTATTCTTGCCTTTTGTCCTTTCTTTCCGAGAGTGTGTTTGAATGATCAAAATCAAAACAGTAACACTGATGAATGGACTGCAATTGTTTTATGCCGTTTCATACTACACAGTTGGTTGTTGTTATAACAGAACTAATCAACATATGGTTGCAAGAGGAAAAAATAGAACTTGTGTATAATCTACATAGTCTAGATTGTCATTTTTATGGTCTAGAAATTCACAGTATGTCAATAACAAAAAGACCCTAAAACCCACAGCCTTTTCTTTAAAACACAGAATTCTTCCAATAATAATTCCAAGTGAGTTATAAGAGAGCCATGCATTTCTGAGAGACTTACTATTTGTCTATCGCCAACTGAAAAAAACGTTCCTGAGAGAAGAATTTGTTCTGGATTACTAAAAATTGTAACCCAGATCACATTAGAATTGAGATTAGACTGAAGATGCACGATCCTACTAGAGTTTCAAACAGCCAGACTTTGATAGTAGTTTAGACCAGCCTCTTCATGTAACTATCTTTGTGAGAGAATGAAAGAGAGCTGGAGCTAATTTTGAAATTAAAACATGACTAAAATTCAGTAATTGATATGTATGCATGTACATCAAAATGGATTTGATTCTATTGAGAAGGCAGAAGTTCTTTTAACATCTTGAGATTCAGGAGGAAACATGATAAAACTTTAAATTATATCTTCTTGATATAAATAATATCTTAAGTATATATCAAAGAGTATATATGTGTATATATGCATATTTATGTGCACTATAAATATGGTGTTGGTATATATGGTGTGTAATGTATGTGAAAATGGTCAGAATTTTTATAATTAAGGCATTTGCATGAGTAGAGATCGGTTAAATGACAGTATCCATCCTTACATTTATTTCTGTGAAAGCTCATGGAGTTACAGGAAGGAGATGCAAGACTGTTTTGACTTGTAAATTCTATTTTAAAATGCACCTGAAGGTGGGTGTTTTGTTCATCTATAGCCTTGTTTAGATGAGGAAGTGAACAGGTGAATTTGAAATTCAATAGCTAATGCACATTAATTTCCTGTGTTAACACTATTTCCTGTATTAACATTAAGTATACAGAATAAGTAGAATAAGTATGCAGAATAATGTTTCACACAAAGTAAAGAGATGTCCATACTAGGAGACAGAGAAGAATTACATTTTAAAATTACAGTTACTGGTACAAGTGAGTGGGTTAAAAAGAAAATTATCCTCTATATATTTTAATAGCATTCAAGCAAGTTTCAACACAGAATAGTTTCAAGATTTCCATCTCACAGGGATTTATCTCACAGTAGACTAAAGAAGAGAGTTTAACTGTAAGAGAAAGAAGATAAAAGCTCTAATCTTATAAGTGAAATCTAGAACATTTTAGTGACTGAGCTCTTAAATATCTAAATATTTTGCGGGGGTTTATATTAAAAAAATTGTAATGAAGTCCTTATTGCTAATCTGATTGTAATTACACCATGACTGGATTTATCTCATACTTTTAGGTCTCAGAGTTCTTTTTAACAGTCATTAGTTAATAAAAATACTGCAAAACCATTTCTAAATCCAAATCTAATACCTTTCTCAGTTAAAGGCAAGTGGAAGCAATAATTTCTACGTTCCCCATTATTTGTATTGTGAAACCCCCCAGATGTACCAATTGATTTGAAAATGCCAAAATTCTTTCAAGTAGGATAAATGCTCCATTATACCATTTAATTCTACTGATGACAGTTTCTTCTTGCATTAATTATTCCTTCAACTAAATAAGCATCTTTTGGTTAATATTAAATCAATGTAAGTAACAATTGCTTCTTAGATCCATGCACAGCTAAGGCTTTTAACTCATATATCAAAAACTAGACTAGCCAAAATATTGTTGAAAATAAGGTTACTACCTGTTGCTGTCCTGCCTAACATCTACATACACAAGAGAACTCCAAAGGATGAATGGAATGCCCTTCTCATATCTTACAATTCTCATTTTTTCCAGAGAGAAGGTAAAAAGCATTTTACATGTCATCCCATGATTTGTCATAAGAAATTTGTTTCCATAAATTGGAAGAATTGTAAAGATTCATTTAAAGATTGTCAGACAAATTACAGGTTTAATTTATTCTATAACTGAATTACTGCAGCTATAAAGTATATAATAAATGAAATAAGAATTCTGAATTTAAGTTTTAGTTCATGTTAATGTCTTAAATTCTGGAATGTAATACTTGAGCCATAGCTAAAGTCCCTATCCAGACAACTATATTACTAAGGTCACTTGTGATTTACGTGTGGTTATTTTTCTCATCTCACCTGCCAAGAACAGATGTTCAGAATTTGTTTTACTGAATCTGTCTCCATTGGCTTGAAAGTTGCATGGACTTTCAAACTATATTCTTGCCTAAAAGAGTAGCTTGTTTATTCATACTACAACCAAACAATTTTGGTTTTAATTCTCACTAATGAAGCCTGTTTTCAAGCACTCATCATGGGAAAATATCAACGAAATTTTTCTTACTTGTTTCTCATGTGAGAGATTTGAGTTTCAAATCTTGAAGTGGTGAAATGATACAGTCACAAGAGCCTGGAAAATGACTTTTGTGTCTTCTTTACCATGCAAGAAAGAAGTCTGATAACTGGGAAGTGGTATTGCCCACCACACTCCCTAAGAAAAGAATGAACCACAGTTAGGAGGTTTCTCTGTTGCAGTTAATAGACTGATTTAATTTAACTGCTGTCATTAGCTTCAGAAGACAGTGCAGCATAAGGACTAAATTCTGCCTTTGCATTGTTGCTGCAGGTTGGTAACTAGTGAAGCAGCTAAGATGTTGATGGCAGTACCCACGATTAAGTAACAATCTGACGATGATTTGCCACACTCCCTGAAAAATGAATCCTTACATCTGCAGCTTTTGTTAAACTGCAGGCTACTGAAAGACAATTACTGTGTAAGTGAAAACTGCTATTTCATGAAACAATTAAAAGAAGTCCTATAGTTCTACCAGAAACCAGAGCACAGGATTCTGTTTGTAAACAGTCAATGCCATTTTTTAAATGGCCCTCAGAAGGACAAGAATTAAACTGAGGACTAAATGTAACAACTGACCTTAGAAAGAAAATTTGCTTGTAAACTATTAAGCATACAGCGGTTAAGGATCACTGTGAAGACATGGGGCCAATTTCAGTGGCAACGTAACTTCCTAAGTCAGCACAGTTACAGTCTCCTACTTATATCCAGTTAAAATAATCTACAAGAGGACTGAAGCATTTTATATCATGACTTACTTTGTAGTAAAATTCAAATCATTACACAAATTTTCTCTAGGAGTAGAGCAATTCATTCACTTGCTCACAGGAAACATAAAGGGGTGATAATGTATTAACTTGTGTGATAGATGGACAGCAACATGAGGAACTGAATCCTTCCAAACCTCTCCTTAATAGAAACCATATTAGAAACCTTTCAAAAACCGTATACTTTCTTAGATCACAAAGACAAAACATCACCACAAACTGGAAAGCAGAAGGAGGGAGGGGGAGAAGGGAAGAGAGGCTGAAATATAAAACCCTCCAGAAATCAAAGCAGTGGTGCAAACCTGATATTTCCTTTAGTTTTTACCTAAGAATATACCAGAATGACAGAAAACAAGTAACTGCTTTCTAAAAGTTAATAATCTTCTCCTTTTATAACACAGCTACATCACAGCAAATCTCTAGTCCATTTACTTTCTCTCTAAAACCTTTGAACTACATCTCCATATATAAAAATATATGGAGAATATATATATAAACATAATGAATACCTAAAGGAGATTTGCTGCACACAAATAAGATAGTGGCATACCAACTACAGAAAAAATGTGAATGTTTTCTTGTATCTGTTAAAAATTTTCTGGCAGTTACAGTATAAATGAGCGATCAGGATGTGAGATCCAAACAGACATGATGTATGTAAGACATGACAAGAAGAACATTTGGCATTTGTTGTAGACATTGAAAGAAACGGACAGTTTCTTTATAGGAAATATTATAGGATTATATTAGGATTTGATTCTAGCAATCCACTGAATTCTCCAGAAAGTATTTTTCTACTGATGCAGAATTCTTTTCATCACTAAGCTTTTGGAAAAAAACAACAGCAGAGAGCCTGAAAGACTGAGTGTATGGGAGTGATGCTCTTAGAAAGATATGCATTCTGAGCAGCTAGATAGCAGACCACAACAGCCTTTTTACACCTGAAATAGAAGAGTCATAAATCTGTGATTAACAGGTATCAGTACCTGAAAGAAAGATCAGTGACTACTCCAGAACAGTTAGTAAAATATTTCTAGAAATTCAAATAAGAAGCATGAAATAAAAAGACCACATCTGCAATCAAAGGAAAATGACTTGTCTTTCTTAAACTATTATGAGGCAAGTGCTTTCCCCCTGTGAAGTCAAGTTATGTATATCCATTACATGTGTAAGTTATCCTGTACAGGAATACATGATATTAAAATTCAGTACCATTAGAAGAAAGCACTCAGAATGTGAAGGTTGAGGGCAGTGACAAGGATAGATTTAAACAGTCATCATGAGCTGTACAGTTAGTATCACTAGTCTACAACGAGGTTCCTGAATGAAGATGGAATATCCTCAATAACATTAACTACAAGGATGTTATTTATCTATAATACTGTTATTATTTTTGAATTTAAGAGAAAATGAAGGTTAGTACAAATACTTGACTGGAGAGCACTTTCTTTGCAGAAGAAAAGGTGAGTCAGAAAGCAGACACCTTGTACTGTAATGGCCTAAAACCACTCACTAAATACTTTGACCGGAGTTCCTTAGTCAAGAGCAAAACCTGAAGTAACTCTAATCCTAATTGCCAAATCTTTCTAATCCTACTGAACTTCAAGGAGAGCAGAGGCAGCTCAGCACCCCGTGCACTGCCCTCACCGGGATTTTTTTCTAGCCGAGCCCCACCTAACTTTGAGAACTAGGAGTCAGATGATTTCATCAGCAATGAACCCAGACAACACTTGGACTGGGTAAAATGGGTTAACTTTCTTTACATTGTTTGGGGTTCTGATGCCCTGTAATTACTGGGAGTGCTCTCTCAAATGGAAAATGTCCAGCAGCTATTAAAAATAGCCTTATAACAAACTGAATTTAATTGTCTTGTGGATAGCATGAAATTGAATACATTAAGGTCATTAACCTTCAATACCTAAATTCTGTTTTTCTATAATTATGTTTTCTGATCACAGGAACCCTGCATATCAGAGCCAACAATAAACACATTACACTACTAAACAAAAGTTGAGGCCATGGGGTCAGTTGACCTTCACATTTATCACTCATAGACAAAACTACTTTCTAAAGCAAGCATTTTTTGTTTTAGACTACTTCCCCTGCTGATAGACATAATTCTAAATTTAAGAATTATGTTATTTTCCTTCCTTTGGCATATTTTGCCCTTAACTATGTAATAAAAATGCTAGTGGAATTCATATCACATGGTATGTATTAGCTATATTATTGCTTATGTTATGTTTGGAAATAAATATGCATCAATTAAATTTATCCATCCTATATGTTGCAATCTCACAGGATTATAGCCCTTCATTTAAAATTCTGGGTGTAGTTTATAGAGTAATAAATGCTTGAAAGTGTTGTATTCTTCATGATCACCCTTTCAGAACATGAGATAGCAATTCTTACCATGACTTCCAATGCATTTACACTTAACAGCTTCTTTTGTAATCTTTCTTTACATTACCGTCTCAGTACTTGCGGTATTTAGCTACTCCTTCTAATAACCTGTAGAGCTTACAGGTCATTTCGGAAGAAAACTCACTCCATGGAAACAGTTTGTTTTCTACACAATATTGTGAGCAATGTGTTGCTCTCCTTCATAAGTTTCTATTTTAAAAACTGTATTGTAATCCAGTTTTACTAACAGTTATCCAGCATTATGGGCAAAATAAATACTGTCAGAACAAATGGCTGAAGATGAAATTAGAAAGAGAAAAGGAAGAAATGGCGCAAATCACTGATCATCTTAGATATCTGCAGACTAAGGGAAAAAAACAAGAGCTGGTAGACAATGTAGCACATGATCAGGACTGTGAAATAAATGGCAAAGCATAGATCCAATGGTATAACTCAAGTTAGTTGCCCTGCATTTAATTTAGCTTGTTTCAGGAAGATAGAAGAGAGAAAAGATAGAAGGTGGTGTTAGCTTGCACATGAAGGATTTGCTCTGAAGCCTGGAATGTGGATGAACCCACTGAAAGTCTATGAACAGGAAAAAGAATAGGGGATCTCTTCTGGAAAGCTTACTCATGAAACCAAATCAGCAAAATCAGATAAATCAAGATTTCTGTAGGCTTTTGGCAAAATCATTCAAAACAGAGTGGTGGGAATGAGGGGTGTCAGCTGTCCAGTTATCTTTTTGGGAAGGAACATGTTTTGTTTAGTAAGCTTTTGAAATGCATTGGTCAAAAAGAACTATGCACAAACACTCTTTGGTATTTGTTTCTAATAACAGGAAGCAGCTGCTGGAAGAGACTGAACTAGATAGCATCTTGGTCTTCAATAACTTCATAGGAGGATATAGAGGAAATGTCCCCATGAAGGCAGTTGAACACTGAAAGGATGTTCAGAGAGGCCACAAAATCTCCATTCTTGGAGATATTAAAAACTGAACAAGATCGTTAGCAACCTGATCTAAGTTGGCCTTGTTTTCAAGAGGGGTTTGAGCTGGGGGCACCTCAAAAGTCCTATCCAAGCTATACTATTTCTTTGATTCTATGATCCTTTGTGAAATGGCAGTGTTCTCAGCCCTCAAAAGGGAAAGGAGAAAGAACTGTGAACATAGACTGAAACTGAACTTCAGTAAACTTAAGAATCAAGCCAATATATACCTAGCTCAAAATCCTACCTCCAACAGTGGCTGAACTATTAACTGAAGTGACTATATTCTCACTTGAATCCATTTTGCGTGAGAAGAATGAAAGGTGGCTAATATGGCTCCAATCTTTAAAAAAAGGATTGAAGGGGACACTCAACCTGCAGCAAAAACGGTTCAGGTTAGACATTAGGAAGAACAATCTAGCAATAAAGGTAGTGAATCAATAAAAAAGACCAAGTAGATAAGTTGCAGAAGCTCCAACATTGGAAACTGTTTAATAATAGGTTGGACAACCATATACTCACCCAGTAACATTCACAAACACAAGTTAAACTGGATGACTCAACTGTCTCCTTCTGTCTCAGCTAAAATCTGTGTTTGTCTTATAGACATCCACTCATCAGTATGACTAAAACTAAGACACTCTTACATTCTCTTTTGATCTCTCCCTTCTGTTTCCTTTACCAGTCACCAAATCTCTCTCATCAGTATTCATATACAGCAGCTGATCACTACTTTGGAGTTAGGCTTCCTTCTAAATCGTCACACCCACATTACGACTAAATCTCAATCAAGTCAGAAAACTCCACTCCACCTTCAAGATTCTGCACGTGCTATCTAACCATAGGATCTGGATCTCATTACCCATTATTCATAATACTGTAACCTCCTTTCTACTGGTCTCGGTCAGTGCAAGTTGGCTCTGCTTGTACATACCCAGAAAGCTGCTGAAAAAGTAATTTTCCAAGTTCATATTACAACAGCTGTCTCTTTGCACCCTTCCACTGGCTCCCCTTTTTTACTGCAAGAAATCAGAAAAGAGTGGTATGTATTTTCAGAATGTGCACATGTATCTCTACCCTATCAGACAATTCTTCCTGAGGTGGTGATCAGCCAATGCTGAGCTCATTTTAGGCTTACTAAACGAACAGGCAAGCACGCAAACAGTAAAATAATTTGTGCTTCCTTCCTTGCTGTCCTGGATACGTTGGGCACCTGTTAACATCAACATCTGCATTATTCATCTAATTACTCTCCTCACATCCATCTTTGCTTAGGCAGCCTTCCCAGGATTGCAACTCTAGTTAAATTGCTGGTGTGTTAACACAACAGGCTATCAGACTGCCGAAAACAGCCCACTGATTCCTTGTCCTCCTTTTTTGGTCCTCATTTACATCCATTTTATAATACACTGACTTGTATTTAAGATTTAATTTGTAGGCTAAAAGTACAATTTTTCTTTTCTGTGTGCACTGTACCTAACAAAATGGGTCCCAGAGCATAACTACAGTTCTCACGAATACAGCCTGGCTTCTCAAAGGTATTTATATGTCTGAGGATCTGGATCTGAAAAGCTATAGTTCCTTTTCTTAGTGTTTAATGTTACACAACAAACATAAGGCCAGCTATTTCCTAAATGCTTCTTTGTAAATGGAGAAGCTGCTGACTCTCCAGCTCCCCTCTACGAATAATTACACTCTTCTGTACAAGGTATGGTTTTAAACAAAGGTAATTCAATGTTTCTGTAGGCTTAGGTATTGTAGCTTACTGCTGAATATGCATCACTTATGCTATTTGAAGCCTCTTTTTGTAAGGACATAAAAGGCAAGTGTAGATAAACAAGACATCTATGTGGTGGAACCACCAGAGCACAGTAAAGCCAAAATAAACCCTTTCTTTAGGCATGTGGCAAAGTGCTCAGTACATCTTCCTTCAAAGAGTAGGGGTACAATTCTTCTCTTAGATATAAGCTGGTAGATTTCATCTGCTTCAGGTGCAATTGCCTACTTATCATGATGAAGAAAGAATATTATAAGAATGATCACCTCTCTCTGCAAGCAGAGAAAGCAACATATGAATGGTGAACCTGAAATCAAGCACAGCAATGTTTTCATTTCATCATTGCTTGAACCAAGATTAAAAAGTCTTTTTCACACTGACCTTATTTTGTTAACAGGGCCATTTTTGTGACATCAACCTTTTCTTTAACCTGCACTATCTTTGCGAAGTGTATTAAGACTAATTTTATTCAGTTAAATTCTTGTGATCTTTTAAAACAAATAGACCAGACGATAAACTGGGACAGAAAAGCACTCAGGTATACACCAACGATTTAAAAAGGATTCTTCATGGATACAGAGATCTGAGCTATCATATCCCAGCAGAGGGTCAAGGCCTCACTATTGCAATTCCATAGGGATGCTGAACAAACTTTGCATTAACAGCACTTGCCTTACTGGAAAGGCACTGAAAAAGGTTTTGTTTGCCTTTCCTATGCTGTAAGTGAATGTTAGATCGCAGCTCTCCCCCTAAGTCAAACTGTTTTTAAGAAAACTGAAGGCACTGCAACCAAATGGCTGCCAGTCCATCTAATTTATACCATTATTTGTACGGACTCAGAATGTATAATTAATGTAAAGTTGATATTTCTTTTTTTTTTTCATTAAAAAGGTACTTTATTAAAATGCTTGATCCTCATAGATAAAGGGGACATATAGAACACAGTGGCCTTTTTGATATTTAGCAAATATTATTTAAAGTATTAAATTAGACTGTTTATTTCAACTGAAATACTGTGTTGTGAAATATCACAGCTATCATATCTATACACAGAGCTTCAGTACAAAAAATGGAAACTGCTATTTGTTCTCCTTTGTTATAAGATTTTATTTGTTTTCTTAACATGCAGAAAAATAATTAAAATGTGCAAAAAGTTATTCATCATGATGGAAAGCATAAACATTATTCTTTCAGTAAACATTATCTGGCATTCACATCTTTCTCACTATACAACACCATATCTATGACAGGGATGTACTCAGACTGAAGCTGTCTTATTGTAAAAGAGGTGAGAACATTCTCCAGAAGTCTTTCGACATCTTCCAATAAACAATGCTACAAATCTGATATGCTGTGTGCTCCTCAAAGTTCACTTTTCTTCTCCTTTTGAAGACATCAGCAGCAAAGATCATCATACCTTAGGAATTAGAGTGCTAAAGAACAGTTCATCGGGAAAAGTTTCATAGTTTTATTTTGTCTTTAAACAAATCTGCTTTTAATTTTGCATTATCCAAGGTTGCATACCATTTAAGGACGTGACAGCTGCCTAAAACATTTGGTTGTGTTCTTCTTTACTTCTCTAAAAATCAAAGTAAAATTAGACTTTTGTCCTCCAAAGGATGTATGCATATGTTTCATTTTACACACTACAGACAGTCTTTACTTCAATTATTCATGTCCCCTGGGACATAATGTACCTGTATAAGCCCAGAGTGTAACAGTGCCCTTGTACCTTTTGTTAAATGCTTGCTATTGAGTGTCTTGATTGAGTGGCTTTGCTCTGGAAAGCTAGAAGCTTGCTGTATGTGGCTGAACTCTTTTTCTTTCCATGCAGTTAAAAAATATGGAAATAAAGTGCCTTGACAATCAGCCCCAGAGATTACTTTTGTTCCATACAGGTGAGGGGGGAAACAGTTTTCAGAAAGGATAAAATCAGCAGAGGAAAAATGCAACTGTCAAAACCCTAATATGGTTAACCAAAGATATAAATTAGAATCTATTGGAATACTTGACAATATTCCTTTAAGTAATACCAGAAAGGTTTGAAAATCACACTGTCCTTGACAGTGGTCAAATACAATTAATCTTAAATTTGAAAAGAAGAAAATAAAGATGCCCAAATATACGATGTAAGCTTTTTTTATTGCTGGCACTTGGTTCTGTAGGACTATCGTTAATTTTTAAAGTCAATGCAAAACAGGAAACTTCATTTTTATCTACTTCATCAATGAAAAAAAGCTCTCAGTATCCAAACAATTTTAGGACTTTGAGCCATTCTTCTTAACCAATATAGTAACACAGTTATTTGGTGTCAATTAGCCTATGCAGTTAAGTTAAGCTGTTTCCTCAGCAGTGGACGTTGTTACAAACGACGGCAGAGTGCAGCTGCTGACATGGTCTTCCCTGGGTTGAAATGATGGTCTATATCCTCACCTGACTCTAAGTCCTTGGCGCCCTAGAAATCAGTAGGACAGCTATACACGTGAGAAACTCACTCCTTACACATCTGCACTTGAAGCCTTTGGAAGCAGAAAGAGTTTTAAAGAAACTGTTCATGGGCTGGTTCATCTACCCCTTAAAAAAGCAGCAGTGTGATAGTTTCTCTTTCTTGCCAGTGCCTTCAAAGAACTTTTTTTTTAAGCTCTGTTCATCTTTGGGTGCCCATTCTAGGGCTACTATAACTTGTAGCTGTTTAACTCACTGCAGTTCAGTATTTCTTGTATGATCTGTGATTGTTCATAGGTCCTATCCCAGGTGGTTTTGATTCAAAACTCAGAAAAGTCTGGAGAAATTCATAACCAACTGCTACCCAAATTATCAAACAGCCTTTCCATACTACCTAGAAATCGTAGAAACTCCAGATTCCAATTTACTAGAAACTTTGGGAAAAAATGGGAGTTGATATGGACCCAAAACCAGAAGTCCAAATACTATATCTCTATTCAATTAATATATCTGTGTTACTATAGGACGGTAAACAGAGTAATTGAACTACCTTGTTGTCATTGTGAAGTTATTAATACTACAAAACAAGCCAGGAGACTGTTTTTCTGTTTCACTGGACAACTAAATTCATTGCCATTCCTTGACATAAAGTAAAACAAAAAAAAGCATTTGAAAGATTTTCCTTCAGTAGAATTAAGGTATGCAATCATATGTTACCTTTACAGGACTCCGTGATCAGCACACATAAAAGTAAATGAGCTACTCAATAAGATGGGAGTGTGCATCTATCATTTCAGAACTTTTTCACTGAGAAATCAGATGAGTGTTTTGTAAAACCAAGATCACTCACTCACTCTTTCCTCCCCCTGCACTACTGTTCCTCTTCTTGGCACCCTCTATCAAATGCTTTGGCCAAACCCCCAACTTAAACTGAGACACAGCTGGATTTAAGTCAGTGGAATAATGACATTTATATTAGCTAGAAATCCCTTTATAGAAATCAATCTGGCACTATGAGGTAGCAGTGTTTGCCATCACAAGAAGCAAAATAAATCATATGAAATATACAGCTGTTATGTTATCTAATGACAAGATTTGTTTATAGCTACTTGGCATAGTAACTAAGCTGATAAATTCATTTTGCATGTGGAAATAGCTGCATTATTCAAAATGCATTTCATAGCCTATTGGCCCTCAGAAATTTCTTTGTTTTCCTGTCTTTTGATCAGTACCAGGCAAAAGAAAGATGGAACAAACCCAACTACACTGGATGGAACCAGCGTGCCTGAGAAGTTGAAGGCTTGGCCACCTAAGTGCAGAGCTTGGTTCTGATGAAAATGTGCAATGTAGCAAATTCTTCTTCAATCAGCTCTGCCCCTTGTGCTTGGTTTTGTGGTCTGTTAGGTACATTTTTCTGGCTTTCTGAAACCGCATGCTCATCTATGTCCTCCTCTATCTTGTTTATTTTATACTTTTCTCATTTCATGCTATTCTGTCCTCTGCCTTCATTTAGTGGTTTCTAACTTCCATGCCCATGCCACCTCCCCAATTCCCTCACCCTTTTCAAGATCCAGTGTGCAAGCAGAGAACAATGAAACATTTCAAGATCTGGAAAGAATTTACAATCACATAACCTGACACTGAGATTAAAAAAAATTCCCCTAGGTATTACAGAGTAGTCCTTGAATCTAGCCCAAATTTTGAGGTTGAAAGAAATTAAATGAAAAAAAATTAATTCTTTTATCAAAAGCAAACACACTATTTACAACAGACACTAGTGAACATTTAAAAGATAATGTTCTGCAGTCTGAATAGCATAAATTATCATGTGGACTTTTAAGATACAAAACTGAAGAAGAGAATAGTCTGCTCAGTTGTGTTGTTATGAGTCTAGGAAAGAATCATGTATTACAAAAAATAATTCTTAAGGGCACTTAATATCCTTCCCCTTTGGTTTCTCCTTTACACTTCTAGTTAATTTCCTACTCTCTTCCACCAATACTACTGCTTACTATTCAGCTTCACAAGCCAGCTTGAGTGATTTAAGGGAAGAGTGTAAGAATAATATTTCTCATTTTCTACCTTTGCTAACGAACACAAGAATTCTTTAAAATAAAGAAATATGGGTACAGATTAGATACAGGTACTTAGGCCCCATTTTCACACTGGCTCAAATAGAGTTTAAGACCAATTCAACATTGTTCTAAGAAATATGATGAAAAAGTAAGTTAGACTTCTAGGTCACCTAGAAGCTTTTTAAATATTTTACCTGGTGTTTAATTAAAATATCACAACCCAAGCAGAAAGCAAGGCTTTGCTTCATTATGCTATGGCCTGGAGTGCATCTCTGAACGAATCAGCTCCAAGCTGTAATAAGAAAACATGTTTTTGAGAGAAGCAAGCACACAGCTGCTTAACCATATGGAAGTGTAGCTGCATGAAGCTCTGTTAATATCCACTTCTCACCTCCTCACTTATATCCAAACGTGTTGCCCCGGGGCAGGCTCCTACTTCCACCTTCGCTCTCTTACCATCCTTTTGTCCTCCTGTAATACCTCAGCTGTTCCGAGAGCTCTAGCAGGTCACCCAGCCACATGACCTTGAGCGCTGACAAGCATCCTGCCAAATATACCAAGTCTTGCACAGCTTACTCTAGATGAACATTAGATGTCTCTGGTAACTAAATATACACGCATCACTTACTGGAAAAATCAAACAAAAAAGCTCACATCCTTTCCACACAGCTGGAATCCCGCAAAGTGATGATATTGGTTTGCAGGGGATATATACTGCTTTTTCAGTCACTCGCTATGTGTAGGTTTATACTTTAATATGATTCGATCCTCTTCTTTCTGAAGTTTTCCATAGCAAAACTTAAAAGGAAGATAGAAGGGGCCCAATGTATAGAATTCTATGCTTTGAAAAACTAGATCGTAAATTATGCATATGACAGCTAATGAAGAGCAAGCCTATAAAAGGAGTTAAACAGCTAGATTAATATCAGAAGCATGAACATGTCTAAACCAATTATCTTTACCTGATAAACTTACTGATAGGTTTCAAGTTGACAAAGAAATAATTTATGTACCACACAACAGCCGATTATGTTCTCTGTTGAATTTGTCACGGATATAAGTAAATTCCCCATTTATTAGCATAGAATTGGAGAGGGGAACTTTTTAGCACAGACTTGGTTGCTTACTATACTCATTTTTCACCAGTTTGTTTTAAATAACTGATAAAAGAAGACTCAAATTCTTCTCCCACAATGACAATAGAAACATGCTCATGTTACTCAAATGTTACTCAAACATTTTGCATATGAAAATTTCCCTGAGGTGTGACTAACTAAATAGGTAGCTCCTTGAACCTCATCAAAATTCACATGACTGCACTGAAATACAAAATCGGAACCCGCTACCAAGCACACAGTCTCTACCCAACCATCATCGAAGAAAATGCGTGCTCAATTCTGTTGCTCATTCCCTGTGGGCTTCAGGCACTGCATCCCATCTGTGCTCTCAGCATTTGTCTGTGAGCTGCATTCTTAGGCTGGTGTTCTGCTTTCACACCCTTCTGAAAGTGCCTGGTGCCTAAGGAGACACTTCATATGGAACATACAATTGCCTATGCTCAGAAAAACAAACCATGCCATTTAAACACCATTCTGTGCTGCAGGCTGACCAAAGACACGTTGGCCTTTGAAAAGAAGAATCCAAACATTGCAGCATCCCATCCAGGGTAGCAAGTTACTCTGGTTAATAACATGCCCTGAACTGCAACAGGAGGAGGACAGAGACACAGCCTCATTTCCTTAGCATGTCCTGCAGAGAACACGGCTAGGGACCCTGGAATGCCGTTCCCAAAAGGTGTTGCCATGTTGCCAACAGAAGGAATTTGGAGAGATTTGTTTCTGAAACCAAGCACCCGAGTTTGCCTTTTACTAGACATGAACACCCACCTCAGTATTCCTGATGCATAGAGGAAGCACTATTATGATACCCCAAAGCAAAGATACTTCACTTGTGCCCAGTTCATTTGCAAGCTATTTGGGTATTGTAGAGGAAAAGCAAAGCTCCTTGCTACCTGAGTTTCTGACACAAGCTGGCCCTTAACCCAGAAACCACAATTAGTTTCTTCCATCATCTGTGTACACAATGTAAGTGTAGCAGGAAGAATACTCTCAATTTCTCTCGCATGTGGATTAATTTTCAAATAACACTCTGAATGTTTCAGGTAGCCCTGGGCTGTTCTTTAACAGATGCATGAGAATGAAGTGATGGGCTTTAGGAAGGTTGGGGAAATAAAATAATATTTGGAATGTTTCCCTTACTGTTAGATATCGGTAATGTTTATTCTAATGTATCACCTAATCTAAAGTCATGTCAATGGAAAGGCTTCACCAGAGACTGCAACAAATTGTTTACTTAATAAAGGTCATTCAGTTGGTGGTGTTCATCATTTAGTTCCATTGTGAACATAAGCCCAGCTCTGACATTTAACAATTTAAAGCTAGGTAGGGTTACTGTTTCCAAGACTAGTCTCATTGCCAGACAGAATTCTAGTAAAATTGTATTGAAGATGAAGTGTTAAGTGTTTCTTCTGATTTAAAGGCAGTATGTTTTTGACAGGTTTGAGCTATGCATTTCGTGGCTTTATTTCCCTTGTTTAAGAAGAAAGCGACAATTTGCTGTTTATAAATACATTGAAAAAGTGTTTTATAGCATATTTTCCCTCTGATGGCAATATAAAGGCCTTTAAGAAAAAACGTAGAAAAATGCAGAAAAGACTGCCTGCTTTGTTTTTTTAGAAACTGCTCTGGGGAGTTAGATCTCTCTTCTCAGGGCAGCTTGCTTTCTTTGTGCAGAGCAGAAACTTTATAAAAGAAGTTTAGCCCTTGCAACTGCAAAGACAGCTTTCTAATGTACTTGAGATACCAGCAGGTATTCAAGATTGTACCTCACATCAAGCACTTTGCATTGTTTTTTCCCAGTGATTTGTAGCACCTGTGCTCTGCTTCCTACCACAGAGAAGATAATAAGAGAAACTGCAGTCTTCCAGTTCCCAGAAGATACTTTCATCTATGTTGACCCCAAGCCAAAAAGATATCTTTTTCCCCTTCCTTTACCATACGTGATGTCTCTTCACACAGCACTGTTTTGTTTTGGTTTTTTGTTTTTGTTTTTGTTTTTGTTTTAAAAAAGAGACAGAAGACTGAATTAGGAGCTAAGGGGATGAAGCACAGAGAGCAGTCAGACTTGTGGTGTGGAGCAATACCTAAAGGAACAGAGAGAAATGTCCGGCTGCTGCAACACCTATACTTGAGCAGCAGGAGTGAAGAGGCCTTGCTAGTAACTACCTGGTTGTCTTACTATTCCTTTGGCATGCGCTGAAAGACAGTGAAAGGTGGAATGGGATGGGAACGAAGCCTGGGAGGGAGAAAAAATGAGTTTGTGGAAGGGGAAGGAGAGCACAGCAAACAACTTTTCAGAAATGAAGTAACAATTACACAGTATGTCCCTTCTTTTGAAGTCTTCAAGACATTTTCAGTAATGTCTACTTGTAATATCTTATGCAGTTGTGAAATGCCTCTATGTGTACTGCAGAGAAGCTATGGCTCCAGGTACAGAGCACACACAAATAGAATTCCTATGTAAAAATAGAGTTGTCATGTTTCCCAGACACAAGCACTATGGATGCACTGCAGCTTGTAGAGCACACTCTGTAAACCCAGTATATCTCATATGGATCGGATTCACTGCACTCGAACAGATAATCTGTGCAACAGATGTATGTTGAGCTGACACTTCCTACAACATTAAACTCTGCACAGGCACAGTGGAGCTGACTAGCATGTGCACAGTGAGCAATCTTCAGCACATCTTGCTATACAACAACCAGTCGGACCTACCTGATAAGAACTGTACCACTTGACACCGTGGAGATACTCCCCAGTCTCAGACTTCCAGGAGCTCACAAGATCACAACCACATTTTCTATCCAATAATGAATATACTCTGTTTCCAGATACATATATACATATTCACAACTCAAGCGGAAGCCACTCCAAATGTGGAGACACAAGCCACCAATTAACATACCGCAAAAAACTCCACAAGTGCACATTTCTGCTTTGTGCACTATGGTCAAGTCTTTTTTCCTTCCTCCCATTCTCTCCGGTCACAGTTCATTGCTACAAAACTCTTGAAGTAAGATGAGTTGTGGCATGAACCTGGAATGTAATCACAGACCTTTACACCTTCAATCTGAAGTACTCCCAGAAGAGTTACTGTAATAGCATGCCTCACATGTTTCAGAGAAAAATTAACTAGACCTTTTGCCATATTATAGCCCATTGTTCTAATTTCAGCAATGCCACAACATAGCTCCAGTGTGTTTAAATAAGCTATAACTTAGTTTAATACATATCTGACCACAAAGCCTTTCTTCATTTGAGTCACATTTTTAAAATGACATATGTTTAAAGGAGTATATATGCAGCTCCACTGTTCTCCAGCCATTCCTATCATGCAATGGTTATCTAATCTCTCTATGTGCCAGTCAGTTATAGCTTCAGGACATTCAGAATCTCCTGCAGTTATAAAAAGAGAAACATAATTTGGTTTCAATACATGTCTCATATATAGAATTTAAACACTATAAACAATGAAGTGCTAAAAAAACCTGCTAGCCCAATAGCTCAAGAAATTTTTCAGGAAACTATATAAACTGTCTCCACAAATACGCCACATAATGGTTTAGAGATAAAATTTTACATCATGCAGTTGTCAGATTCAGCTCATACATGAAGAATTAATGTAGCACACAAGTTCTACATGTTCTTTCTAATAACATGAACTCCTTGAAAAATACCTAAGATTCTTCATTCATTTCAGCAATTTCCACACTGTCCAGATTAATTTCTTGAAATTATATCCTGTTCAGCAGGACAAATAATAAAATACAGCAGTATCCCTCAACAGCAAGCACTTCTAGCTATACAATTAAAACTGGAGCAGTAGAAAACTAAAGGAACTTGATATTTAATTTTCAGCTAGATGAAAAGGACTTTCCTCTGGAAGGCAGGAGTTCAGAGCATCTAAACCTTTACGGGGACCCATTCAGAGCTGAAATCAGAGGTTCAAACGTACCTGCTAAGAACTTCCGGGAAGCTTTCTGGTATTTCTCTTATTAAAGCTGGGATTCAACATCCCACATGCCACGTCTCTGTTGGCACTTCTACCACTAGCCTAGCAACATGGGGATTTCTAAACAACCTTCTTCTCACAGGATATGAACATAATTTCTTCTGCATTTGATCGAGTCAGAAAAAAATCTATGTGACTGTCCTTATAACTCCTAAAAGCAAAATTGCTTGTGAATGAAAATAAGAGAGTGACACAAACCACAAGAAAAAATGGCAGGAAGGGATTAGCCCCTTGGATATCAAAGTAAATACTGACATGCTTACAGATTAGGCATGATTAAGGACATTGCTAAACTGATACCTTACTGAACTGCAGCCATTTGCATCATTGAATAAAGGTTGTTCTAGAAAGAGACTTAGGTATGGCATCTTCTAGTATTGTCACACCAAACTCTTAAGCGTCTTGCCCTGATGGTGTAATCCATGATTTCAAATGTCTGACTTCTCTAGACACTACAGGGGGAGAGTCACACTTGATCACAGACAGAATACTGAATGACAGACACGATAGGTTCCTAAAGGAATGATGAAGAATGGGTGCGTTTTATACCTGATCACTCTTGAGAGCTCAGGTGCCTCCCTGAATCAGACATCTGAAGTGAAATAAGAGTTCATTTCAACCTCATCTGGGTATAGCTGAGTACATCCAGAGACAGAAGACTTTTTTTTAGATTGCTGGAAGAGAGGAGTGCTAATCACCGAATTACAGAATCATGATCCTTATAGTTCTTTCTCTCTGGCCCCATAAACCATGCACTCTCTGCTGTATGACATACTAGTTCTCCCCAGACAGTCGCAGAGCCCAGTCCTCCCTATGGCCTCTTGGTCTGGGCACCCTTCTGGGAAACACAAGATGCAGGATCTAATTGCTGCAGGCTAAAGAAGCTAGTGAACCCTCTCAGGCATCAACGTTTCAGATTGGGTGGCAGCACCATTTCCACATGTGTTTCTGAAGAAAATTTTGTTCAGATTTAGGATGCCTCATTTGCAAATCCAGATCAGGATAAGATATTGGGACACCTGGCTCTGCCAAGAAGGCAGATGTTCTGCGTATGAACAATACAACATGAAAGTACTCAGGAAATGTCACTTGAGTCCTATTGAATTTTACACTCCCACTAACACAGGAAGGTTTTCTAATGAGCACTCTTAAGTGATCTTAAAAACTATTAGGTGCAATCTTCAGCGTATTTCTTCTAGATTCATCCCTTGTTATGCACCATTGTAGTTTTGTTGCTCTAGGCTGAAGCAATAAAGAGCACGGCAAGCGCAATTGCTTGTCATTAATGTTTCTCAGTTTTGCTGTTTATTTGGACATTTCCCTCCCTTTCACCCCACTTTTTTGGTGAACAAGATTAGTTGTTCCTCAGTGTTGTGACCACACACACTATTAATCCAATTGGCCTGGGATGAAATGACCATGAGACTGCAAAATCCGAGATGTCCTTCTCAGTTCAGTGATGATTCAGTGATGATAAAATGAATGTTCAAGAGCTCTCTTCTTGCTAGGATTATAATTCATTGTGGAATTTTCAGTTAAAACCCAATTCAGACTTATGACAAACTAAAGTAACTTCAAAGCCTCTTTTGATCTTTTAATGGAGAAATGTCACCGAGTGACTTGCCATAAAGATTAAAGAAGTTTATCTTGTCTGACATTCTGAAGGCATGAAGGAGAAAAGTTTAGTTCTGATTATGAATTCCATTGTTCTGAATCCATTTCCTATAGCTGATGTCGAAACATTTAATGAGTCCTTGCATTACAAGTTACAAACATAAATATGGTTAAAGTAATAGATAGGTGTGGAAGCAGAAGATTCCTTTCCAGTGGTTTCAGACTATTATTTCCATTCTAAAGAACGGACTGTAACAACCTTCCCACATAAGGCCATCTAAGTCCTTCATCAAAAAACAGAACACATACCAGTTATTTAAGATTACAAAGCAAAGCCCTATTCTTACTGAAATCAGTACAAAACTATCTATGAATTTAATGGAAACAGTATATGGCTCTCAAAACTAGTTAGTATTGTGCTTTTCAAATAACTATCTATGACTGATAGGCAAACTACTACATTAAAACTTAGCTTTTATTTATCTAAGTGACTCCTCTGTATTTTGTCTTGAAACATTTTCCAAGCCTGTCTCAATTCTTTGAGAAGTTCGATTATAGCTAGAAGAATGTAACTTCTGAACTAATACTTTCTTAACTCTGTGTAATTTCTCTCCTCTCCCAACCTCCTCTCACAATCCCATTTGCCTGAAGTCTTGCTGTCCTCTAGTGGTGAAAGGCTATGACATGTTATGAGAGCATTTAAAAGTAGATGTCCTCTCCTTCATTGTGATTCTCATCATCTCTGCTCTGGATAATTTTCAGGTGTCTCAGCGAATGGGTTCTTGAAATAAGCTGATGATCTCAGCCTGGAAGACTGTAATAAAGTTAGCCAGTGAAACATATTAAGTTCAATAGCTATTTGAACTTAGAACTATGCCCCAAGTTGAATTTGTTAGGCAGTTTACAATTAACCACCTGTATGTTCTATTATTTTCACCTTGAAAAGAAAAAGCAGATGCATTAGAGACTCTCATAAACATGCCTATAAAAATAAATTATCTTAAGACTTAACATGGGGTTTTCAGCACATTTCTTCAGACTTCAATTGTACAGTCTCACTTCTAAAACTTAAGTTTATGACAGTCTTGCTTATGAATATAACTTCTAACTTGTTAATCTAATGATGAACTGTAATCAGTTTCTGAGTTATTCTGTCTCCTACACTCACTAACAACACCTCAAATTACTCAAACCCCTGGTATGCAATTTCATGTCGGGTCACAAAAAGACCGTGAGTGGTGTAAGTCAGTCATAATGATGGATATAGCCCCAGCCATGCTGGGTCACATGAAAAAGGGAAGATGACTTCTACCTCCCCACCATCTAGCAGACATTCCCTCAGCTCCATACAGCTTCAGAACCCTACACACCAGTCACAGTGGGTGGTGAACCATGGAACTACTGCCACTTGGCATGAAGGTCTCAGAGGACAGAGACAGGTGACTTTCATGCAGATGAATGAAAAGCAGGTGTCACAACAGGGCAGAGACAACAAAGTGATTCTCCTCAGAGCAAGGATCTGGCAGGTTCAGGCTTTCTGGAACAAGTAGAGTGCCAGATTCAAAACAGATCATCTCTATTGAAAAATTCCCCCTGACTTCACTGTATTTTATATCAGGCTCCATGCTATATAAAAGAAAGAAGCTGAGTAAATAGATCAGTCATTTGGCTTATTCAGGCTTGCACTTACTGCACAGGGTAGAGGTACTGGGGAAAGCCAACAAGTTAATAAAGAACAGCCCAGTAGCAAGCAACCTTTAAGAGCAAGGTCTTCATCGTCACTAAAAAGAAAGAAGTAGAATCATATATAATCCAGGACAAAACTAATCTTTTAAAAATTACCATACTACATCTTTTCACTGCATGTCCTCAGTACAGCTCTCTTAATCATGCTCCATCAGACACAGGTATTTTTGAATAACGAACGAGATCATAAAAAAGCATCAACTTGATTCAGCACAGGCACAAACAATTTAATAGTGATTTATGAAGGGCTTTGTCGTGGTTTAGCCCCAGTCAGCAACTAAGCACCACACAGCCACTCACTCAGTCCCCCCACCCCTGTGGTATAGGGGAGAGAATCAGAAGGGCCAAAGTACAAAAACTCGTGGGTTGAGATAAGAACAGTTTAATAATTAAAACAAAACAGTAATAATAATAATAATAACAATATAATGAAAAGGAAAATAACGAGAGAGAGAGAGAGGTGAAACCTCGTGAGAAAGGGAAAAAAAAACCAAACCCAAACAACAAGTGATGCAACCGCTCACCACCCGCTGATCGACGCTGCCAGTCCCTGAGCCGCGATTGCTGCTTCCCCCGGCCAACTCCCCCCAGTTAATATACTGGGCGTGATGTCACACAATATGGAATATCCCTTTGGCCCATTTGGATCAGCTCTCTTGGCTGTGCCCCCTCCCCTCCCGGCTTCTTGTGCACCTCGCAGAGCATGGGAAGCTGGAAAAGTCCTTGATTAGTGTAAGCACTACCCAGCAACAACTAAAACATCAGTGTGTTATCAACATTATTTTCATACTAAGTCCAAAACGCAGCACTATAGCAGCTACAGTGAAGAAAATTAACTCTATCCCAACTAAGACCATGATAGGCTTCCAACACACTTTACTTATGCCGGTGGTATATAGCCTTAAAAGTCACTCCAGCATCTGAATTAACACAAAGAACATTGTGTAGAAGTTTGTTCAGCTGCCTGTCATTTCAAGCATCTTCTGCTTTCAGGTCATTATCAACATTCATTCTAATCATAGCCACTGTTACTTTTAATGGGTAGCCAATCAGTGGCAAACTAAAATCTCCAAATCTTCCTCAGTTTCCTCTTATCTTGCTATATCCTCACCTTGTACACTACATTTTACAGGAATACATAAGTAATAACATATGAGATATATTATTTTGTAAAATGAACATCTGCTACCTTGGATCTGAATAATTCATGTAAAAAAAAGACCTTCTTTCAGAAGGCCAGCTCCTGCAGCTGCATTTTTCTTTATGGGACAGATCCTTAGATCTTGTTTGTTAACAGTGACCAACAACTCCTAAAATGAAATAAAGTGAAGAGTAAGAAACTTCAACAATAAATCATGTGGTAATATAGTAGATATATCAAAGACAAAAGCAATACCCCTACAGATGCCACATAAATGTTTTTAAACTGTAGCCCAGCAGACTTTAAGTAACAGCAAATAAAGTATTTAGATTGTTTGCACAAAATTGCCTATGCCATAAAGCACAAAAATCCCTGGGCTTCTAAGTAACACATACAACAAAAAAACCCCATAGTCTCAGTAGGAGAACATTGGTAGAGTATTTTTTCCATTGCGGATCAGGAGTACAGATGCATACTGACCCCAAAGGGGTAGTTAGAAGAGTAAATTAGTCAGAGGACCAGCCAATGTAGTGTATTCCTTGTGTGGATGGAAAGCAGTCTGGTTCTGTTACAGCTGAAGTCATGAAGAAGCTTTACAAAGTACAGGTCCACATCTGACAAGTACATCTCTACTGTGTCTCGCTGAGACAGAGCTAATTTTCTTCATAGAGCCCATATGGTGCTGTGGTTTAGATTTGTGACTAAAACAGCGTTGATAACACACCAGTGTTTTAGCTATTGCACAGCAGTGCTTGCACAGCGTCAAGGCCCTCTCTGCTTCTCTCTTTGCCTGCCAGCGAGTAGGCTGGAGGTGGGCAAAATGCTGGAAGGGGGCACAGTCGGGACAGTTGATCTGGATGGAGTGAAGGCATATTCCGTGACATATAACGTGATGCTCAGCAATAAAACTCAAGGGTAGTCTTTCCAAAGTAGCTGTTCCTCAAGACTGGCTGGGCACCGGTCTGCTGGTAGAAGGTGGGGACTGACGGACCACCTCTGCATCACTTGTTGGAGGGGTTTTGTTTTTCTTTTTTCTTTTCTCCCTTTCCTTCACTAATTAAACTGTCTTTATCTTGACCCACAAGTTTTTCTTGCTTTCACTCTTCCAATTCTCTTCCCCATCCCGCTGGGCTGGGTTAGTGAGTGAGCGACTGGAGGGTGCTTAGTTGCTGGACAGGGTTAACCCACCACATCTCACACATGGATTGTTTTAATAACCTTTCCAAATCAGGTAAATAATAGCAATGTTAAACATGAAGCTGCCCAAGTATCCCAAATGTCTTCACTGAGCAGTGAAGAACTTTATGGCACAATTCGCCTAGCACCAATAACCTCAAAGCACTAAGGACTGGACTGCTCCAACTGGAGCTTAAAAAAGTAACGTAACATGACAAAGCAATTTTTAAAGAACTTAATATGATGTTTTCTCCAGTGATCAATTTTCTGGGTCAATTCATTTTTGAAAGTTAAGGCAACTCATCCTCAGATATTCTGAGACACTGTTTCCAACATCTGTGCAATGAACAGTTGGATTTCTTTCTGAATTGTCCTAATCGGTGATTTAAAGCAATCTTTGTCACTTTACAAATTAGATGCTGAAGCAAGCTATTCTAATCTCTAAACATTAGGAAAACCAATCCATGAAGCAACAGGGAAGCAGTGTAATTTTTCTGTTTAGAAAGCATTGTGTTAATATGGTCTCTACTATCCATAAAAATTCTGTAATGCACCCAGAGGCAGTATTAGAGACACAGCATCTATAGTTCTTCCAATCTATTTGTTAATGTCAAGTGGATTATTAGAAGGAATCCAGGAGCTTTTACAATAGTACACTTTTTATTCTAGGCTCAAAGCTTGGAGATTTTGACTATCACAAACTCAGAATATGAGAACAATCCAGTTCAAGCACCAGCATGAAAGTAGTTTTAATTATTCCCAGAGCTCAACCAGCAGTGAAGTGGAGAAACAGCCTGATACCAACATGCAAATGAAGAAACCAAGAGCCTTGCTTTGTTACAGAATTACAGGCTCATTTGCTGAATCATTTAATACTGTGCAGCCTACGTTATTGTCAATATTAGGGAAAAACATAGAAGCACCCTTCCTCTTCCCACAATTGTCATCGTATTCTATATCCATCTTTTTCACTGAAACGGGGTTTAACTGGAATAGATCACCAACGTAACCGTAAATCATATTCAGACAGGATATTATTTTTTCCTCATGAAAACAAAGGGGTGAAGTTCAGGCAAACAGCACATATTACCAAAACCCAGAGTTTTTGTTCAGGGAAATAAACCACCTCTTTTTCTCTGTTGTACACAAAAGTAATTTTCCTTTCCAACAGATTTTGAAATACAGGGATGTATCATTAGAAAGACATTTCTAAGATTTTTTTTTTTCCTCCTGTTAAGAGGAAATGGCTCCCCCAGTCATGGCTTCACAAACCTGGCACATACCTGAGGTAAAATCCGCTTTAAAGTAGCAACATTTTTGTGTTTCATGCTGATGGTAGAACAGGTTCTGAGATTTGGGAACAAAGAGGCATCCTCCTCAGCCTCGGGGATCTGCTCCTCCAAAATCCCCAGAACGGGTGAAGGAACCAGATGGGTTTTTTGAAGAGGCAGAGAGGGAAACGGCATAAGGATCATTTAAGGGGCAGATAATCTAAGACTGCCTTTTTCCTGAAAGGGAAGGTCTTAAAAGAGAGAACTGACAAGTTTCAGACGAGGCCAGGAGGCGGCACAAAGCACAGGCACTGAACTCGGGCATGACACGGCACCATTACCCAGCACTTACTTCTTGGTAGACCCACTACCATCTATTCTCAGTTCTTCTTCTTTGCAGTGTGCCAACTGGTCTCAAAGGTCACCTTTTTAGGGTGGTGAGAGATAATTCCCCCACGAGGTCTCTACCACACAAAAGCTTGCAGCACAACCGATGCACCCGTTTGGTGAAGGAGAACCAGGCGTTACAAACATGTAGACCAGCCCGGGGTGTGGCACAGCCTACAGGCTTCGGGGCAGGTAATGGATCCTGTCCGGCCCCGCTCCCTGAGGAGAAAATGGACACTTTTTTGGCTGACACTGCCTTGCCAAGCAGCAGGGCCCGGCGGGGCTGAGAAAGTGCCAGTGGAAACGGGAGGGTGTGCCATGCCCTCACGTTAGCGCCTATTTATAAAAGCAAAACCTTAAAAAAGAAAAAAAAAAAAAAAGAAAAAAAAAAAAGAAGAAGCCCCACTTTTCCTCAGAGGAGCAGATTCCCGCCCTGCGGCCGCCGCGGCCCCGCCTTTCCCCGGCCTCGGGGGCGGCCCGCGCTCCCCCTCCCGGGCCGCGCCGGCAGCGCTCACAGGGACGGAGCCGCCGTGGGACGGGACGGGGCGGGAGGGGAGAGGGGGGGGGGCGGGAGGCGGCTTCTTCCCGCCTCTCCCTTCCTCGTCCGGCCGCCGCAAGGAGCCGACCATGGCCAGCGGGCTCGGAGGGCCCCGCGGCCCGGCCGGGCTGGGGGAGCCGTGAGGGGCGCTGGCCGGGGCGAGGCGGGGAGCAGCTGCCGCCCGAAGCGCTCCCTCTGAGGCATGTCCCCGCCGTCAGGGCCCGCCGGAGGCACCGGCTCCTCCACTCGGTGTTGAAGCCTCCCCGGACCATGGGGACGGCGTCGTCCCTAGTGAGCCCGGCGGGCGGGGTAGGGGAGGTGATCGAGGACACGTACGGCGGCGGCGGCGGAGAGGCCTGCGAGATCCCGGTGGAGGTGAAGCCCAAAGCCCGGCTGCTGCGCGGCTCCCTGCGGCGCGTCGGGGCCTCACGGCCCGGCGGCCTCATCGGGGCCAGCTTCAAGTCGACGGCCTCGGTGCAGGAGCTGGAGTGCGTGGCCGAGTACGAGCGCCTGAAGAAGGAATACGAGATCTTCCGCGTCAGCAAGAACAACGAGGTGGCTTCCATGGTGAAGAAGGAGGCCAAACTGGACAGGGAGAACAAGCGGCTGCGCGCCGAGCTGCAGGTAGCTCCCGCCGCCCTCCGGGATGAGGCGGCGAAGCGGGGCCCTCACACCTGGGGCTGCGAAGGACTCATCCCGCTTCCCGAAAAAGCTGTGGCAGGGAGATGGCTTGTGGGTTGAGTTGTCCTTCCCAAGGAAGGCAGGGTGCTGGGGAAATGGTGCGCACGCCGGTGCCGTCCTGGCGAGTTGTCGGGGTGCGGTCAAGGCGTGCCTCTGGGGATGGGGACCACAGGGCGCGTGGCCGTCACCCTGAGAGCGAGGAGGCAGCTGTAGGGTGATGGGATAATGCTGTATGCAGACCTGAATTTCACTAGCTGAAAAATAATCTAAAAACTTTTATCAGTGAGTGCTTTCACTCAGAAAAATACTATATTAAATGCTTTCAGGCACTTCAGAAAACTTACCAGAAAATACTTAGAGAGAAAGAAAGTGCATTAGAAGCTAAATACCAAGCCATGGAGAGAGCTGCTACTTTTGAACATGATCGAGACAAGGTCAAAAGGCAATTCAAGGTATGGCTTGACTTTTCTTTTCCTGGGAAAATGACCAAAAAAAGATAGATGTCGCTTGGTCACATTCCCCCAATGAACTCTTCTCCAATAGCTTTCATGAGGACCTCTCTTTCTTAAAAAATTGCCGTATCATAGCTGTAGCTGCTTATTTCCTTCAAGATAATCCTAGCAAAACTTCTCTGTAAAACTAAGAGGAAAAAAAAGAAAATAACTTTTTAAATATTAAAAGGAGAATATGCAGTGATGCGTCTGAGCATAGGTATATATTCATATTTGAGAGTAAGAAAACACAGGCTGCAAACTGACACATGCTGAAGGAGTGTATAAACAGAGTTCCATTATTTCTGAATAAATTTTGTATATACTTTTGTAATATCTAACAATTCTAGCTTACATTAAAGAAAAGCGTGTATTGGTGCATCTCTTTTGGCTGCAAAAATATGGTAGCCAGTTAAAGACAAGAGCCTTTGCACTTCTCTGGGGGAATGACTTGAAAGGCCAAGCTGATGCTTCTGCTTTTTCCTTGGTGCAGAAGATAATAATTCTACCACCCAAAACAGAGCAATAGGTCCTGGTTTTGCACCATTTTCAAGAGTCTTGATATCTTTAATTGTAACAGGTGCTAATGTTTGTCAGATATATAAAAAAGAGGATTGGTTTTGATCTTATTTAAGAAAATAAGACTTGAAGATTTCATCTCTCTGTATTTAAATCTAGGTTCATGTTTTCTTCCCCTCATGATAGTGCTATTTTACAAACAGGACAACTGGGGATGCTTGATCACTTTCTGTCTTGGGTAATTAAAATTTCTGCAACAATCAAAATTAAATACAAGATTATATGTAAATGTAAAACGTACACGGAAGAATAAAAGGGAACCTTTGAAAAAAAATTACATATAGTGATTTTAGAAGACAATAAATTTTAAAAGATGAAGAAAGTTACTTGCTCATTCATTTTTAATGAATTTCCCATGCTAATGCAGACTTCTGACTTTAAGAACAGTATGATAAGGTTTAAAAATGGAACATTTTAAAAATAGTTCATTTCAACCTATGTTTCCTTGCTTGTTTATAGGCTCTTGATAGCTTCTTGTTCATATTTTCATGCCTTTGCCTGCTAAATGAATGCTAGAAACTTATTTTTCCAATTGAAAGCAGATAACATGAATTCAGGAACCTATACTGATTTTCAAAAGATTTATGGTTTTTATTTCTTGGGTTTTTTTCCTTTCCTGCTCATAGATTTTTAGAGAAACTAAAGAAAATGAGATTCAGGACTTACTGAGGGCCAAACGAGAGCTAGAAGCAAAACTTCAGAGACTCCAGGCCCAAGGAATCCAAGTGTTTGATCCTGAAGAGTCTGATTCTGATGACAATTGTACAGATGTTACGGGTGAGAATTTCATCCTTAGCATTTTGTGTTGGAACGTGACTGAAATCTCTGAATAGTAAAGCACAGGACAAATATTTATGTTCTTTTGAAAAAAGTTTTATTTATGCAGGTTGAAAAGCAACATAAAACAGTTCAAAGGGTAAAAGCAGCTGATGTTAACAAACTTGGTTTAGATTGTGGGAACCCCACGTTTCTGGTCTTATGAATGAATAGATGAAGAAAATAGAGCACTCTCTAGACACAGTGACTTGAACATTTTTTTTTAAATTGTTTCATGAACAATTCTGAGTTTTCTAGTCTTTTCTGAGTTTTCTGATTCTCAGTCTGAGAGGTCATGTTCCAAAGGGTCCAATAAGCACACCTGAAACTAGAGGGAATCTTAGATAGACTTGCTGTCTATGGATGATGAAGTATGCCGGTCTCTGCTGCTGTCCTTTTCAGAATAGCAGAGTTAGATATTTAACAAACATTAACAGATCAGAAGAGTAATTTTATTGAAGAATTTTTTGAAAGTGAAGCCCTAGCAATCTTAATGATGTAAAAGGCAAAACCTCGTATATGCTGTAAGAACTCAAATAGGTATGTGATCAGTCCTCTGACTTTGTATCTGATTCAAAATAGAGCAGTAACTCTAGCAGACAGTTAGCACCTTAACACTCTTAAGGATGGCCACCATTACTTCTTGCACCATGAAGGGTTACTTGAGGAAAAACTGTGTGCAAGTGCTGTTGCTTAACCTTTGTTTTGCTTATTCAGATATATCAGCTGTCACATCTTGGCAGGAGTATAAATATGCAATCTTTAAAAGAAACGTTTCATAATGCAGTGTTTGGCTTTTTGCACAGTAATTATGCACTTGATGAACTTTAGAAGTACAGATAGTCTTGTTTTCTTCTATATATTTTTTTCTCTCTTCTTTTGTGTTAATTTTTGAATGCATTCTTCCCTCCTTACCTTTTTCTGAGTCTTCTTCAATTTCCTGATTTTCTCCATGGAAGATTTATTTAGTGTGAAAGTTGTTTATTTAGTGAAAATTGTATATTGATTGGCAGAAGGGTAATCCAAGCGTATTGCGAAGAGATACTGTGAAATCGCACAGCACAGGGAATATATTTAAATACTGACCTACAGCCCCTTTATGCTTTTTCACTGCTGGAACATTCCTGAACAAAAGTTGTCAATTTTGTGATGTGCACAGATGACTGCAGCAATACTGTGAACTGTTTTCCTGATTTTTAATGGAAGTCAGCATTTGAACCCATCAGATGTGAGCAATCCATACAATAACAAATATAAGCAGATAACCATATCCCATTAGCAGCATGGCTTCTCATTAATTTTGGACATGTGCCCGTTTAGAACTACAGCACACAAAGGTGTGAGCTAATCTGCTAAAGGCGAAAAAATGATGATCAATGGCATGTGGCAGTAGGTTTCAGCTGGAGTATCCAAGACTGATAATTTACCTTGTTTAGTGACAAGAGGTTTTTTGTTTCCCAATTCTTAGCTACTGGGGCACAATCTGAATACTGGAATGGAGGAGCTCTGGGAAGTGAGCCATCCATGGGCAGTATGATGCAACTTCAGCAGTCTTTCAGAGGGCCTGAATTTGCTCATAGCTCTATAGACGTTGAGGGACCATTTGCAAATATAAACAGAGGTAAGTAATGGTAGTTTGTTTTGCTGGGATTATATGTGTCTATGTCATTTTTCCATCCATTCCTAAATAATTCTGTTCTTTCTTAGCTCCTTTTCTGTCCATTCTTGGGTAATTTGACTAAAGGATTATTTGGAATCCTTTGTAAAAATAAAATGTGCTGTAGCTGTACATGCCAAGCTGTGTTTAATATATTTGGTGACTATGGTATGTGCAGCAGTGATCTTAGTAAATGGCAGTGAATAGTGCTTCCATGTAAGTAAACCAAGTACTATTTTGTTGCTTACATTGTCTAAGGAAGATAGTGATCTTTCAATATCTGCTGGCATTCTTTTTTCCATTTCTATTCAAATTCTCTACTTCTTGAATATGAATGTTACATTTGTATTAGAATAAACTATATCCCTGCTTTTTTCACTGGATTTGCATGGGGTTTGACTCTGCTTAGGGGCCCGTTCATGGAAATCTGATCACAAGGCCAGGATGTACGCAGTGTTATGTGAATTGGTGTTAGGTATTTTGTTATCAATAATTGTTGCTTTTGAACTTTGTTTCCCAAATGGCCTCTTGTAAATTGTCTTCCGGTGCTCTGGTTTCCCTCACTGTTGTCCTGGCCCTGGAACCTGTCCTGCATGCATTCCCCCTTTTTTTCTTCAGTCCTTCAGGCTCTGATTCAGAAGTCTGTGTCTGCAAAGTGGGAGGGGAGGGTCTGCTCTGTGATGGCTCCAGCTTCACACACTAAGCCTTTCATCGTGCCATGTGGTGCTGAAACGGCAACCTATTCCTGGCTTGAAAGAATGACCAGCCACAAAATCAAGAACCTAAGAAAGTTTTAAAATTTTAAAACTTGCTTCCATAGGGAATTGACTTACAGTACTACAGAAAGCAATGGACTTTATCTGAAGAAGAGGAAGTTCCCATAATGTTTCGCTGTCATTTATTTGCATGATCTAATTGTAATACATGTAGATTTGGAGGAAAAAAAATAATGTTCGATTATAAGTGATTTTATTATTCCTGCATATTTTTATTTTATTTTATTTTACAACTATCATCTTGATTTTGTGGATACATTTCATCAATCTTTTTAAAGAAAATATCACTGTAATGATAATACAAATATATTTAACACTGTTGTTTTGCCACATAATCAAATTATACAACATTATTGCATGATATGGGTTCTCTAAATTCAAATTTTAAAAATAAAAATAATTGAGTAAAACCACTACTACTATTTTAAATAAAATGTGGTATTGATAATGATAAGAGGTGATAACTTATGTGTTATGCAGTGTAATCAGATGTGAAGATCTTCAGGCTTCATTCTGTTTTTTTTTCATTGGCAGATGATTGGGATGCTGCTGTTGCCAGTTTATTACAGGTTACTCCTCTGTTTTCCCACTCTCTGTGGAGTAACACAGTAAGATGTTTTATTATTAGTACTGATGAGACTCAACCAGAAGTGGACATCTTCATTAGAGTGAGTACCTGATAAACTTATGCTACCTTGTATGCTGTTTTGTTTCCACTGTGATACTTATTCAGAAATTTGTCTAATATTTCTTGAAAGCTGTAGCCTGATTTCAGTGAAGTCAGTGTAAGTATTGTAAAGGACTTCAGGGGAAGAAACTGCATAGAGAAAAGAAACTGAGATTTATCTAGTAGGTCCTCAGTGCTATGCGGATTTATTAATAAAGCACTGTTATTCAAATTTGCTTTCAGAACTACTCACCAAAGCTTCAAAGAATCTGTGAAACAATGGGGTACTTCTTTCAAGTTGTTCATTTTCCAGCAGAAAATGAAAGGCCTCTTAAGGATGTAAGAAAATGGGAAATTGAAAAAAGTTCATTAGTCATTTTGCTCCTGCATTTAACTTTGCCAAGGTACGTATTTTCCAGACTAGTAAAGCAAATGGAAACTAGTAATTTATGCGGAGTGCATAGCGTATTAAAATTTATCTGATGCTTTGCTCAGTACATTTCCTAAGCTAGTCTCTTCTAAGTAATACTCCTTCAAACTTCAGGTTTGCTAGTGCAGACAGTTAAAAGAATATATCAGCTTTGTATAATTTCCTTTTTCTTATAGCTACAGATTCTCTTAAGATAGAGCATAAAAGATGTCTTCATATTACAGATATGTTTTGCTTTCCCAGAGCAGCTCTCTGTCATGCGTATTGCTGGAGTCTTAGGAATTCAAGATGGCTGCTGTGAATGTCCTCAGTGTTTTTCATTTGCTTATCTAGCCTTACACCTGTCTGTAGTATTTTGATTTTATTCCGTCACATGTTATTTTCTATTTTGGCTATTTTTCAAACTGATTTCATGGTTGTCCAGTGTGCTACCTTATGCTAGCTTTCTACAGCTTAATTTACTGAAGTCACTATGTTTTATGACAAATGGTGATGCAGTATGTTCTCTTTGTTCAGTGAGTAATTTCCTAACCTTCTAGAATAAGAAACGGCTTACTAAACGAAAAACACCAAACTAGGGATACTTTTAAATTGTGTTAGGACTGTTTCGGTTATGCATTTGGGAATTTTGGGCAGAGTTTGGTTTTGATGTTTGGGGGAGGGAGGAGTGTCCTTTTGCTGAAGGGATTAGAAAAGGTAATATTAAGGATCACAGAGTGGTCATTCCAAAACATCTGTATGAATGCAAAAATCTGAAAATACTGGTATGCATTAAGTTTCATATTAGGGGTAGATTTTGAACTCTAGGGTTTTCAAATACTGTTGTATTATTCGAGCTCTTGTATTAACTAGACCTCCTGTTTCTGTAAATAAAACATCTGTCTGCAGAGAATTAAAGGCTGGCTTAAGACACTAGTAGCTAAGATTTACAACAGTGGAGTGCTTCAGAGAACAGCCAGGTACCACAGATGATGTTTGTTTTCTCAGAGGAATCAGACTAGAGCTGCCATACGTTTATGCTCTTGGAAAGATCATGTCAGCTGCTGAGGGTATATTGACACTCCAAGGGGATACTGTTGCAAAAAACCTAGTTTTATGTATGTGGGTCACAAGTGTTTAAGAACGAAATACACAGGAAGAAGACCCACAAAGGAGTATTCCTCTCAACAGCATTCACTTAGAGAGTTTCTCTTAGAAAAACTGTGATGAAAGTTGTAGTGCTCATATAAAGAACATAGTATTTTGAGAGTTCCTGTCTGCTGTTGTCAGCATCCACAAGTTCTATAGTTCCTTCTGTGGAACAGCAGTAGATTGCTGGGAATGATAGCCATAGATATTGTCATATATAAATACAAAGTGCTTTTTAGTTTGGAGGTGTGTAATTCTCCTTTTCAACTACTATAAATTAAAAGACTATCCTACATCTGACAAGGACTAAAGGAATTTTCCTTTAGTCAAGGAATAGAACAGACCCTTCAAATAAGTGATGGCAGAGCATGTATATGATGCTTGTTAATCATGTGTGAATCCATATCCTTTCCATGCAAGGCAATTACCTTTCACTCTGTCGTATTGGTATGACAGAAAGATGAACTTTTAATTTACCAAGCAATAATCATAAAAGTTCATAAATGGTTTCAATCTTTTTGGTACAAGTAGCATAAATTTCTCTCTTAGCTGTTCCTTGCCTCAGAATTTATCTTAAATTCTTTGCTGAAATATTTGCTTGCCCTTTGTTGTAAATAGATATGACTTTTGCATTAGATTTTGCAGCGAAACTCATCTTTGGAGCTTGTGTTGATTGAACTGTTTACTACAGCAGTGTAATATAGCACAAGAATGCTGATTTCCAATCTAGTTGTTTGTTGGAGGACTGTGAAGAAGCCTTCTTGAGAAATCCAGAAGAAAAACCCCGGCTAATTTACCACAGAAAGGAGGATGGCAGAGTCAGTTCAGTCACAGTGCAACAGTTAATTGAGCAAATTTCTTACATGAACAAAGCAAAGGTATGGCATTTTAAAGACTGTTGAATTTTAAAAGGCTTACTTTACTGCTATAAACAATATGGAGTGCTAGTAGTCCCAGATTTTAGGAGAAATTGCATTATACTCATTGCTCTGGATGCTCATTATATGAGCAGATTGATGAAGCTGAAATTTATGAATGTTATGAAATTTCCATTAGCCGGGGAGACAAAAAGCCACTGCATTTTCACTGAAAAAAAATCCCTGTGCTATAGGTATAGAATTTCTCACTTGTGTTTAGCCATTTAAATGGCAAAGTTATTTACCTAAGGTCCCTCTGTAGCCACTGAAGAGAAAGAAGTGTACCTTCAGAGAGATTCCTCCCATCTGAAGATAGATCAGTTGCCATTTATTTCCCTCTATGGAGAGAACTGTTGAGAACAGCTGAAACTAGATGCCCAACTTCTAAAAGCTTAGACGAAGTGCATCCTACTTAAGGAATGCAACAGTATGGAATTTAAATGTGTTGCAGAATGGTTTTGTTGGAAGTCCTAAATACTGTTCCCAGTTGGATTCAGAATTGTGTCATGCGTTGCCATTTACTTTTTCAGATGATTGATCATATTGGAAGTGTGGAGGAAGGAGCATATGAAATCTATAATTGTGTGGAAAAGATAATTAAACAGGTAGAGTACATGATGCATTTAAGCTTTTTCTGTTCCTACTCTGATTTACGGTCTTAAATGATGTCAGCGTGATTACTATATGCTACTTAGACGTAATTCCAAGGATCCTTCTGTGTTTTATCATTAATATCTGGCAAGCAAAGAAATCTGCAGGTGGAGAATAAAACCCAAAACTGAGCAGTGCTTTTATGGACAGAAGCAGAAATAATAGGGGAAAGGGATCTATTGGTGGCCTAAATTCTCTTTCAGTTTCTCTTTATCCATATCATAGGATAAGGAAAGATTGCCTAGTCCATTCTCTCCTTATCCTTCCTTGTAGTGGGTTGGTTTCACTATGAGAAGGCTAAAACCAATGTCTTGAAACCTGTGCATTCAGAGTTAACTTGGTTTCATCTAATTGCTCATTTATATATGTTCTCTGCTCGTCTAAAAGGAGATAAGCATATAGAAGTTAGTAGAGCTGCACTCATATACAGTGGAATTGAGAATAACACCAAATGTGCCTGCACTGTTTAGAATTATAGTTGCAGTTCTCTCCACATAATTTTCTTTTTACTTAGGATATATTGGGGTATGAAATGACAGAAGTAGAAGGCAAGGATTTAGGTAATAAGGAAGAGTCCACTGCTCCTGAAGAAGTTGTTTTTGGTGATGTATTGTGGGATGCGCATGATGAACAAGAACAGATGGAAGCTTTTCAGCAGGCCTCCAATTCAACATGTGAGCTGGGATTTGAGAAAGTAAGTACATTGGAAATGTATATGGATGAAGAGAAAGTCATCACTCATTTCCATCCCTTGTTAGGCGAGATGTACTTCTACAGAAGAAGCTGTGTCTGAGAGCATCCTTGAGGCTATTACTCCTTAGGCTAGAAGAAGCCATATGTCTTGTATAGATGGCATATTTATTTTCTGGGAGAGATGCCAGTTTGTCTGTTGTTGAATGGCATTGATGAAGAAGCAGTTGTTGTTCCTGCACTGGAGAAAAGCACTATAACAGCATGCCAGAAGTAGGGTGTCCTCTTAGACTTTGATCATCAATAGAAAAGGCTCTGAATGTTTTTTTTGTGTTTTTTGGGTTGTTTTTTTTTTTGTTTTGTTTGTTTGTTTTGGGTTTTTTGTGTGTTTTTTTGTTTTGTTTTGGTTTTTTTTTTTTTTTTGAGGAAATCCAAGCTCTGTCTTGAACCTGGAATTAGGTCTTTTGGAGAAGACTAATGAAAAGATTTCATCTCATCATGCAGCCATACAAATGTGAGAAGAACATAGGAAAGTTAAAAGCAGAGAGCAGCTGAATAGCTCAGTACTTACCCATTACTTGAAATAACATTTTTAAAACATTTCAGATTGGGGTTATCAAGAACAGTTATATGTAGGGGAGGTATAATGAATGTAGGAAGAAAAAATATTACAGTGGTCATGGAAATTGATGTGACAGCTGATTTGGGCAACATTCCTTGGTGTTATAAGGTAATATAAGCATGCAGTTTCTATGTTATTGTATTTAAATTGTTAGTACCCTTATTTTACTAGCACAATTTATTCTTTCACTTCACTACTCATATATTGGCAATGGGTTGGAGGATTGTGCCATCTTTACTACATTCTAGAACAATAAAATAATAGAACATTAATAGAAAAAAAATACCTATGTGTATCTGAATGCGCCTCCACTTCTTTTTTGCAGACAAAATATTACTCCCAAGTGGACGAAGGGTGTTTTTTGGTTTTGTTTTTGCCATTCTGAACTCTGCCACAACATTCTTTAGGTTTTCTTTCACCATGTGAATGCCCTTCTTTTGCGTGATTAGTGCCTCAAAGTATCATTCATGGCAGACGCCAACTTTGAAGGCTTTGTCCTGGCAACCATATCCAATGCAGTGGAATAGTTGGGGGAAAGGGAGGGTTGGGAAGCCTGAACAAACATAGTACCCAATTGCTTTACTGTAGTAACACTAATTTATTTTATTAGCACTGAAAGCTCCATTTCAAATAGAGTTTTGAAAAACATGTTTTTTATTTTACACTTTCTTTAAAAGAGATAATAAATTCTGTGGTTTGTGTTTAATTACAAAATTTCTTTCCATCTATATTATATTGCATTTTAGTAGTTATTCCCTTACCTTAATAAATCTGTACATGCATTTTGTATCTAGATGGTTTACAATACCTGGCACTATATTTCTCCCTTAAACCGTGGAATATTTGTAATGATTGTTTCTTTTTTATAGTATTTTGAACGTCTAAATGACCTAGTAGCAGCACCAGCACCAATTCCACCTCTGCTTGTATCAGGAGGACCAGGCTCTGGGAAGTCTCTCCTTCTGTCAAAATGGTAGTTTAAACTAATTTTTTTTTTTTTTGTATGAATGAAATTTAAGAAGAAAGTTTCCATTACATTTCAAACATTGTATCAGTTTAATTGAGGTAAAATGGCAGCATTTACAAAGCAATGAGGTTATTGAAGCATCCTGGAAAGATTTGTAATAACTGAGTAGCTAATTCCATTTGGACTGCCTTCAACATCTCCCTGACTCCCGTTGCAACACCCTACAGATCTGTCTTTGCACAGCTTTAATAAGTGGTTTCAGTAGCTCAAAAGTCTTGCCCTTTTCTGATACACAATAGGGGTCCTTTGGAGTCTTTTTAACTGAAATAAAGGAAAGATCAGACCCAATAATTTATCATGGAAATGCATTTTATGGTCACTTATAGGCTATGACAAAATTTGCTGACATAAAAATAAATTGGTAGTGCTATTACTTCTTAAAAGCTTAGTGACCTGTAACTACCCAGTGCCAGGAAGGGCAGTTGATAATGGCTATCAGTATTGGGGATAGCAAAAATGGAATCTGACATAAAATGTTCAATTATAGCTCAGGAAATGTCTATCCTATTTTGTAAGATAAACATGGAACAGCTCTAGCTCAGACCCTCTATCTCCTTTAGCAGAACTGATAGTTCTTATTTGAGATATATTTGCAAAATTATAGTCTGTGAAGTGCCTTTTTTTTTTTTTTTTACTTCTCTCATTAGGATTCAATTGCAACAGAAGCATTCACCAAACACTCTCATTCTTTATCACTTTGTTGGGAGGCCCATGTCTACTAGTTCAGAATCTGCATTGATAATTAAACGCCTTACTTTAAAGGTATGTTTTATTATTACATACCCTGCATTGCACGATTCTTTGGAAAGCGCCAGTGTGCATGTGCATGTCAAAAGATAAAATTTTGTTCAGCTTTTTTCTACATCAGTTAACAGTAATACAAATATAAGGCATTATAGAATGGGGGAATCTGACTCTAAACATTGAATGCAGATCAATTAAATAGTGCCTATGGCATATTCATAATAGATTGGCATTAGCAGTTTTGCTTCCAGTGACCTATATTGATGGCTTATAAAACGATATAAGCTTCTTCCAAAATTTCCAGCCATCTGGCCAATGAGAGAGGCAGGTGGTATCCCTTCTGTCTGTGTGTTTAGAAACCTGAGGCTGTATTCACCAGTTGGCACCATATTGTTCCTAGACTAGTCTCTCTCCTATGTTAATTTATTTTTTTAAGTGTGTGTTAGATATGTGGGGAGTAAGTAAGGAGTATTTTTGTGCCAGGGTCTGAGCTTTTTCCTTCACAGGGTGGCACTAAGGACCTCACGGGACTAAAAGCTTTAGACAAATGAAATCAATTGTGCTCTCCTTGCAATTTTCTGATGTATTTTAGAAGTCTGCCTATTTCACCTGTGCAACTTTTAAGCCCTGTAAGTCTCAAAATTCCTTGTCCATTGTGTAAACTCAGGTTATCTCTCTAGAATTTACACAATGAGTTCAATAAATATTTTTTGTTATCCATATGCCAGCTTTCTGCATATACTAGAAGGAGAGAATTCTGTGTGAACTTTACTAGAAAAATTGCCCCAAAATCATGTGTTGTTGTGTTTTGTTTTCCCCCACCCCACCCCCCGTATCTGTAGGACTGCTTTCAACTATCCCAGGTGATTTTTAAGGTAGAATTTGTTATATATGTTTATAATTCTGCAGCTTATGCAACACTCTTGGTTAGTGTCACCTCTGACTTTGGATCCAGCTAAACTTCTGGAAGAGTTTCCCCGCTGGCTGGAAAAACTTTCTGCACGTCATCAAGGCAGCATTATTATAATTATTGATTCTATTGACCAAATACAGGTATGTTTTCAAAATACTTGCCATTTGTCAGTCTAAAAGACACTTTGACTATTGTAATAGGTTCAGCTATATCTATGTAACAGAAATATTAATGTTTGCTTTGCTCTAAAGAGTACACATAGAAAATAGTTTTGCAAGAAATGCAGATGAGTTAAAATAGTCTTTCATTTTTATAGATAAAATTTATGTTGGGTTGGGGTTTTTTTTCCTTCTAAATTTATCCTAACACCTTAATTCTTGAGGAGTCTAGTTACATTGTTTATTCAAAGATTCAAGGCTGTGAGCTGACTTATTGGGCATGTAAATAGCCTAGTCTTCGAGGGCAACATTTCAACAATAGCATTGTATCTGCTTTATTTAATGTACAGTCATGCTGATACATATCAATGGATCATTTAGTACTGTTTTGAGAACCAGATGATCAACAATTTTTAAGGACACTGGAGAATTTAAGACTCCTTTCACTGAGCTGTGCAGTTAATGAAATGTATCAACTTCTGGCATTGTTTTGAACAACCTTTGTATTAAGTAACCAAAATTTGTTTCTAAGCAAGCTGAGAAGCATATGAAGTGGCTGATAGATCCACTGCCAGTGAATGTGAGAGTGATTGTATCAGTGAATGTAGAAACATGTCCACAGGCTTGGAGGTATGTTATATTTCTGGGATGTTTCAAAGTAGCCTGGGTTAGAATTATTGTTCTGAATTACAGTTACTGGTTGAAGAGCCAACAGCCAGATTTGTGAAGACCCGGAGATTTAATAGAATAAAGTTTTGCAACCATTGAGGGCAGCAAAAGCTTCTCTATTGTAACTGCAGTGACGATGAGTTTTAGCTGTTGGGAAACTAGATTTTTGTTTTACTGTGATGGATCTATCCACATGACTATGAAAGAGGATATTAAATGCAGTCAGATGCACATCAAGAACTGCAATACCATAATGTAGATCCAGGATAAGGCTAAAAGTGGAAATTTGACTTGTGATGATTGGAATTTCTTAGTAGCAGAGAATAGCTTCAATTACTGCTTTGATATCAATCATTAAAAAGCTATGGAACTTTGATGTCTTTTTTCCTTTTGTGTGCTATTTAATAAGGTCTGAATATGACTTTGTTCTCTCTTACCAAAGGTTGTGGCCCACTCTTCATCTTGATCCACTGAATTCCAAAGATGTTAAATCTCTCATTAGTGCAGAATGTAACTCTGTAAATGTTAAATTGACTAAAGAGCAGGTATGTCTGTTGCAGTTCTCCTAGAGTATCTTATCCTAGTATAACTTCTAATGAAAACACAGAAAGATGAAATAAGCCCAGCTGCCAAAAAGAAAGTATGATATTTAGCTAACTAAATACTACTGCTGTTTGTAGCATGCAGTTTGACTGTTTTTGCCCCATGGCTCATAGCACTGAAACACAGATGGAACAGCAAAAATTATTAACACAAAAACAGTGCAGTTGCACCTGTTGCTGTAAACACTTTCTTTTCTTTTAGAATAATAGAAGGTTTAGTATTGCATAATACTGTAACAATGATTGGCAGAGTGGGGAAAAAAGTATTTTACCTCTGTGCCTTGGAGACCGATTCTGTAAGGTAATCCTCATCTTGAGAGATGTAATGGTTAGATCCTAACTCTTTTAATCTTAAATTCAAAAGGAAATATTCACTCGAGTGCTCCTATAGCAAGAAAAACATGCAGTATTTTGTGCACTAGTTATCGTGTCATAGTCTTCAGATGTTACAGATAGAAACATATCTAGAACTTTTTTCTTTTCAAACAGTGAATGTTTTATTGGTATGATTAATTTCATCTTGGCTCACAGATTTTGTTTCAAATGTTGTAGGAGAAGAAGCTTGAGAGACACTGTCGTTCCGCCACAACTTGCAATGCTTTGTATGTCACTCTCTTGGGCAAAACCGTTGCTTGGTAAGTTGAAATGGTCTTGAAATTATTATGCTCATCACTAGATTAGAAGACTTTAAGTAGGTTTTTTAGTATTTTGAAATACATTCATTTAACATAGAATGAATCTTGTTAAGAAAAAACAGTGGAGCAGGATACTAAGTGTTCCCCCTTCACTGACTGCAATGGGAAGAAAAATCAGAGCTTATACAATCGCCATTTTGATACTAAGTGAATCCAAATAGTTGTATCTGTCTGTTTTCAGCTCTCCTATTTTTATTTTATTTTTCTGTTGTTCTGCTTTCTGGGTATGTCAGTTGCTTCAATGCTTTTTAAAGGTATTTGAAGAATGTTGATATTGTTTTGTTAAACAGTTTAATTCAGATCTGTTGTATTTACTGATGGACCAGATAGTTTGCCTCACAGATTTTTAAGGCTAAAAGGAAGTTCAATAACTGTTTAGTTTAACGTCACGCATATGGGACTTTGCACTATAATTCCTGCTGTGGAGAAAATTAATCTTCCCTCTTGTGCAATAGAATACTTAATAAGTGCATTGGCTTATTATTAACCTGGACTTCATCATGTTGAGAAAGACACATTTTTAGTTTAGAGACTCCCAGAAGATGATACACTGATAATTTACTCCGGGTGACTGAGTTTCATTATGTTTTGTTTCTGTTTTATGTCCTAGAATATTTAATTGCTTCTGAAAACATGCTTTGTAAATGCGTGAAATGAAACAGCAGCATGTGGTGTTATCTTTATCCAACCTGATGTTCTTATTCTGTACTCTTGCTGGAGGAAGGAACACTGCAACGTACTTTTTTTTTTTTTTTTTAATGTTGCCATTATTTAGAAAAATTGGAAAATATGACAGAAGGTGGCTTCAGGAATTCACCTCTTCTGTGTTTAATCTCACCAGGTGCTGTGCGCCTTTTAAACCCAGTAGGAATTCAGAGCACTTTTGAGATAGAGCTCTTCAGTAGTTTCAATTCATCTTACTCGGCCAAATCTAATATGCTAAACCATGTCCTTTTTGTCCTTTTGCTCAGTGTTGGAAATACAGGAAATATTGACGAAACCCTTCAACAGTGTTTCCAATGTCAAGACACAGTGTCACTGTACAGGCTTGTTCTGAGATCAATTCAAGAATCATTGCAGAGTGATAAAGAGAAAGGTCTTTTGAGAGAGGTAAGCAGAGAATGCGTCACTATTTCTACAAGTAATGCATATTCTTTCCTGTCAAGAGTTTTTCTGAAGTTAAAAGTAAATAGAAATTTATGTTGGTTCATATGTATGATTCAGAGATTACTGTATAACTAGTATAGAAGGGACAATTTTATTCATATATCTATTGCATAACTATAGAACATATGGCTGCTTTGTGTTACATTTCAACTAAGTCATTATCTCACAAAACAAAACAGAAGTTTTCCACTATGATGTGATGTAGAATCAGCACTTCCTTTGGTACCCTGATCCAATGATTAACTACATTGAGTGTAATAAATGTAATCAAAACATGGTCTTATGAATACAGGGCGCTGCTTACCAGATTTCTGATTCCTCTTCCTACCTTTGCAGAATTTCCCTGTTGTGTGGAGCATTTTTTTGATTAGGACAAGATACTCGATAATTGCTAGAAGTTCTTTGGTGCTGGCAGCATGAGACCTTCAGTATATTTTACTTAAATGGAAGTTCCTTAGGATAATGGAGTTACTTTCCCCTAGTGTTTTAGAAGAAAGTCTAAAAGCCATTTGTTTGTTGCAGAGTGTCCCATTTGGTGCTTTATCTATTAGAATATTAATCCATTAGCAGTGAGGATTGTTCTTTGAGGACAGAAGAGAGAAAGGGCTTGTGTAGGCAGGTTTTTTTTCCCCTTGATGTGTAAAGTTATACACAGTATTTTTCTTGGCATTTCAGTGTAACAGCTCTGCAGCAAATACTGCTAACTGTGTAAAATAATCTTTCTGCTTTTCGTAGATACTGTGTGTCATCGGTGTTAGCCACAATGGTGTGAGTGAGTCAGAGCTGATGGAACTTTATCCTGAACTGTCTTCTGCGGTGTTAGCCTCGCTCGTTCACAGCCTGCACAAAATGTGTTTGCTGACATATGGCTGTGGTTTGCTAAAGTTCCAGCACCTCCAGGTAAATGTTGTAATTCTAAACATGTGCAAGTGAAACTCCACCCCCTAAGCCCCTGCTGTTTTTTAGATGAGTTATGTTGTTAACTAGGCAGTTCATGGTATGTTTGTGTTTGCTCATCCATTTTCCTTAACATCTGGTCTGATGTTAGAATCACCTTGAAAGCTGCTAGAGCTGTGATACCAGTATTGGTCAGCAATTGAAAACCTGGCGTTTCAAACCATCAGAAAATTCTGATCGATTAATTTTTAACTTCATGTGTCCTGGAAAACACTGGTTCCACAAAAACCAAACAGAATTGAAGGAGAAGGGAATATTATCTGAACCACCAGAGCTTTGGTCTAATATAAGACAATCTGTTTGTAGTGCCTTTGTCATTGAAAGGTTTTCAGTTCTACAACAGGAGACGTGTTTCATAAAGAAATCTTGCATAGCGCCCTGTGTATCATCAGCACTTAAACAAATTAAATGCATTCCCTTTCTCTTAATTACACTCTTTCAGGCTTGGGAGATGGTGAGATTAGAGTATATGGAAGAAGGTGAAAATGTTGTTTCTGTCTATAGACAAAAACTAGTGGAGTATTTCACCATGCAGCTAAGGTGGGTCAGAATTCCTCAAGATGTGCTAAATTGCAGGCTTTATGCCTCGTGGATATTTTTGTTTTCTTCATATAGCTTCTTTGACTCAGTTTAATAAATTATTTTGGCAAAACAACTCTGCAAAACCCTAGTTGTCAGTTTAGCAGTTTATTACTGATAGGTTGCTTTTTAATCTTGGAGAAGATTGAGAACTATGGAGGGGAATGGGCATATAATGAAGTTATCATGTGAAAAGGTAGGGCATGAATTTATACCGCGTCAGTTATTTTGTGGTAACTGACCCCATGTGTATCTTTAACTCCCAGTAAATGCTAGGACATTTGAGGTTGCTTGGAACTTGAAGAAGAGATAGAAGACCACTTACGTTCAGCAAGCAATTAGCACATACACAAGAGGAGGTCTAGTAAAACAGCTGAACAACTACAAGTTCATATGTAGCTTGAAAACTGATTTGCATTTACAGTCCTGAGTTAGCGTGTCCCAGCTGTCGGCTAGCTTACTGCTCCTCAGAGCATGCACTGTTGGGTAGCAGAAAGCCAAGAGGGCCACAGTGTCCCAGGGAAAGGAGGCACAAAAAGACAGTGGGCTGCTGCAGGGTTGCAATTCTGCTAGCAGGCACAGATTAGCCCATATGGGAGGGGGGAGCATCTTCCTGTGGGGTACCTGGGGGTTCCAGCTCTCTCTGAGGTGAAATTAAAATGAAGATGTGAGAAAACAGAGTACATAGGTCTTGTAGTAGTCTGTCTGCTTGTTCAGACATTCAGGTATGGCAATTGTATGCTTGCCTAGTTTTCACATCAAATTGACAAGTTCTGTTAGGCCTCTCAGAGTTTTAATTTTCATTTGCTTTTCTTTCAATAGTCGAGACCGAGTGACTTGGAGAAGTGCAGATGAACTTCCTTGGCTCTTCCAACAGCAGGGTGATAAGCAAAAGCTACACAAGTGTCTTTTGAATCTCTTTGTATCCCAAAACCTTTACAAAAGGTATAAAGTTAGCCACTGTTTTCGCGGTTATAAAGATTTCAAAGTAATTTTTTTGTCAGTATAATTCAGAAGATTACAGATATAGATTAAAGGAACTTAAATAGTAAAGGCTGAAATGCTAAATGCTGTTGCCATATAAATAATCTATTTTTTCTCTTCTGTTACACCTGGGGGTTGGTAAAGGAATAAATACTGCTGTGGAACAACATTAGTCTCCATGGATTGTCTCTGTAGACACTGTAGCATAAAGACAAAATTCATGCATATGGCCCTTTTCTTCTAAGGTAGCATCAGTCTGAATAGAGAGGTGTCAGAGATAAGATGAGCTTCTTATTTCCTTGTTAAAACAGGGGACATTTTGCAGAATTGCTGAGTTACTGGCAGCTGGTTGGGAAAGATAAGAGCTCTATGGCAGCTGAGTATTTTGACTCTCTGAAAGAATACGAAAAAAGCTGTGAGGGAGAGGAAAGTATGATCTGCCTGGCTGATCTTTATGAGACCCTGGGACGGTTTCTTAAGGACCTAGGTCTTCTCAGTCAGGTAAGTACGTTTAGAGATTGTTGTAACAGCAAGGAAGCAAATTAAGCAGAGCTCAGTGTGTGCTTTCTGTTGCAGTTGTTAAACTACTGTAGCATACAGGGTGCTGCCTGCTGCCATCATATTCTGAACTTTGTTATTACAGGCTGTAGCTCCTCTGCAGCGGTCTCTGGAGATTCGAGAGACTGCGCTGGATCCAGACCACCCGAGGGTGGCGCAGTCACTCCACCAGCTAGCAGGAGTTTATGTCCAGTGGAAGAAGTTCGGAAATGCTGAACAGCTGTATAAGCAGGCACTGGAAATCTCTGAAAATGCTTATGGAGCTGAACATCCTCGGGTAGCCCGTGAACTTGATGCGCTTGCGACCTTATACCAAAAGCAGAACAAGTAAGATTAACTGCACTGGTGTTTTTCTTTCTTGTGGAGGTGGTACATACAAAAATAACAGCAGAAATTTTCTTCCTGAAGCTAGAATGTTTCTTTGGTTCTTTTTTAGAGTTTCATAACTTCCAATGCAACCATGAACATCCCCTCTGTATTCTTGTCACAGGCCACCCAGTAAGAGACAACTTTTGTGCTTAGTTTAACGAAAAACTTTTAACAAGTTAGAGATAAAGGAGGAGCATTGTCTGGCCCTAACATTTTAGATATTTTTATCTTTGACAAAAAGTGTGGGTTTTTTCAAGATTCTTAAATTCTCCTCATATTTGTACACTGAAGTAACTTAGAAGCTTTCCAGAATACTCAGTGATGCTACATTTGGCATTCTTCTAACATTGTAAATAACTGTTCTCAGATATGAACAAGCTGAGCAACTGAGGAAAAAATCCTTCAAAATACGCCAAAAAGCAGCAAGGCGGAAAGGCAGTCTGGTAAGGAAATGTTTGTTATTTAATAAAAGTACAGGGCATGTTGCAGCTCTGCTAAATAGATGATCAAGTGTGTCTGCAAAGCTGACAAAGCTCCAATGCTTTTGATAATTCAGGGCATAATAGTGAAGTAGCTTAACAGCAGCTTTGGTAACTGCCCTTTCAACTCTGCAGGAAGTGGAGATGCATCAGTACAACTGGTATGGAGTTGAGAGAGGTGGAAAATAAATACATTTTGGGGGTGCAGAATTACTGCTGGTACAAGTGGCTGTCAAAGTGGCAATGGAAAAGGTGTTCTCCAGAATAATTGAGGCGTTTATCCTACAAATACGAGTGCACACAGTGCTTACTGCAGTGGATCACAGTAATATTAGGTGCCATACTGAGTTTTTCCTTTTTTTTTTTTTTTTCCCTTCTGTGTTTTTCAACTACAGAGTTCCTCTTGTCATTCTTGAGCTAAGGGTGTGTTTGTCATGTAGTGCTAAGAGTTCAGCTAGTAACTCCAGAGCTCTAGTTGTAGCTCTGATGAAAGTAGTGAAAAGCCATAAAAATGTTGCTATTTCCACTGTGCTTAAATACAAATGAATTTGGATCCTGAAGATTTTGCCCATTTTTGTAATGAGTTCTGCTGCACAAATATTTATATTAAGACTGCAAAGATGAAGAATAGGCCAAGTGTGTAACAATGGCTGCACTTTTTACTTGTAATTCGCTTTACGTGTAAGCATTAGCTTGGCAGCCCGTTTTACAAAGATCCCTGTAAAGCCTTGAGTAATACTGTATATGTATTTGTATATGGCATTTAGGATAGGGGATTAATCAAACTATAAGTTTTGAGCTTATAAACCTAAGAAGTTGATCTGGATTGGTTATTTGAACTGTGGAGTTTAAGCAAATTAGCATGTATGATACAGGGAAAAAAGCTTTATGACAGCACAGTAACTTAAGTTTCCTGAAGGCATGTTTGGTGAATTCACTGTTAGATTGTAAATAAGCAGAATGCCTACGTGACATTTAGCTTGAAAACAGAACTTAGATAGCATTATTGTGCTTCTTTTGGCACCAAACTGAGTCTTTTGATTTTCTGTCTTCAGTTGTACGCTTTAAATGTAATGGTGATTGGCTTACATTAACTTGTGCTTTGCTGTAGTGTGGCTTTGCTCTCCTGCGTCAAAGAGCCCTGCAACTGGAAGAGCTCACGTTAGGCAAGGATACACCAGATAATGCTCGAACCCTCAATGAGCTTGGAGTCCTCTATTATCTGCAGAATAATCTTGAGTAAGTGGTATTAATTTTGACACATCCACTGAATGTTCTTTTAGGTCTAAATGCAAGCAAAGCATTGAGAACTAGCATTAAATATAGACACATGATCAAATACTCATTATGGTGCCATCCCTGATTCATTACACTGGATTTTGTTTACTGTGAAATTCACTCATATTTTGCAGAGTTGCTGCTGTTAGCACGTGAGTATTTACCAAGTCAGTGCATTTCCTACATTCAGAATTGATGTTCCACAGTTAAATTTAACTAGCCTTCATTTCAAATACCGATTCTCTCTGGAAATTTCTACCCCCTCTACCCAGCTTCACTATTTTGTGACCCTCCTTTGTAGCGTTCGTCCTTGAACAGCAGGATTGTTGTTTTTCTGTGAAAAACACTCAAAATGCCAGTATTACAAGAAATTGTGAGTTAAATATTCGCTGTGCTTGTAATCCTTAGGCTGTTACCCTGCTGGCCTTTTTAAGGGCAAAAGAGGACAAAGCAGAACAAAGGTGTTCTAAAAGCAGATAGAGATAAGCAGGGGTGTTGAAGACAGGGAATAAAAGGCGCAGAGCAGTTCTGATTGCATGGTTAGCCACTCTTCACATCAACTTCTTCAGTCCAGAGCAGTCTAAAACTGTGTGTTGTGAGGGAATTGTAAAATCACCTTAAATCCCACTCTACTGAACTGAATCTTTTCAGAGAAGCAAGAAAGTGCACAGCAAAAAATCACAGAGTAAGTTCTGGATGTATTTTTACGTTCTTCCTATATCTGATGTTTATGTCACCAGTAGTTGTTGGAGAACTGCGGAAGCATATCGTAATTTAGGATCTGCACAAAGAATTTCTGTTAAATGCAGGACCTTTACAGTGAAGGAATTGATTTTTAACAGTTGTTGGAAATGGGGGCTTTTTCATCAGTTTACCCTCATGAAGTCATGCCAAAGTGACTCATTATAGAGGAGTGATATCCATCTAATCTCATACAAGATCATTTTATATTCCACATTATTCATGTGTAGTTCCTGACCAACACAATCTACTTCTAGAGTAACCATATCGCCACTATTTCATAGGTGAGCAAAAGTATAAGCTTTGTTCTAGTTTATCCATTTTTTTAAAGGATATTGTGTCTCTGTTCTGAATCAGCAAGTCCAAGACTGAATTTTTTGGTCATTTGATGCAGTTAGAATGAAATCAGTAGCAGAAGAGTTTGTCACTTTATTAGTTGTTATATATCACACATCATCCTCTAGCCCTTACATAGAGTGAATGCTTTTTGACACTTGTCTAAGAGCTCCAGAATTGAACCCACAGTTCTGTGTATAAATGATATTTTTTTCCTCTAATGTGAAATGGATTTTTCCAATTTACTAAGCTGACCTCTTGGGAATAGTGTCACACAGAATATGTGTGTATGTCAGGATGACAAACTGCCTAGTTATAATGAATGCTGCCAGTATTATGTGGGGATCACCCGTTGTTTGTGATAGAGGAACTGCTGTAAATCTGTAATGGAATAGTAGTGTGCTACTCTAGTGAGATGAAATATACCCTTTTGATAGGGAAACGCTTGAGTGGTGGCATTACACAGAGTCTTTTCTACTTTGTCACTTCTAGGCAGATTCTACTACGGGAATCTAGGTCATGACATATATAAAACCCGTTCTAGTCTCTCCACCTTTGGTATGAAAGCTGTCTGCTAAACCCTGTAATATGTTTCATTTTTTTTTTAAAGTTACTTGAAAAATGTGTGGTGTGTTTTGAACCTTTATCTCGCACTCCACTACTGCTTTATCCATGGGAGTACATGACTGCTATGAGGAGTTGCCTAGAAGTCAGTAGAATGTTTTGAATAAGGAAGGACTACTTGCATGACTGAAGATGTAGGTTGAATTAAAGAATTGAGCAGCTGTTGGGGTAGTGTTATGTTTGCTGAAATCTGCTAGACTGGCATCTCAGTCCTTTACAGGGGAGCTCCAGGTTTGCACAGGAATACATTAGCTAGCTCTCTGTCTACATTCTTATGGTTAGCCTGCAGGGCAGGACTATGTCTGGGATGTATAGTTTCTCACTGCATAAATGAATTCCTGATCTGACACTTGCTTATTCCGAGAAAAGTCCATTACCAGATATCAGTATCTCTGCAGTTACCAAGGCTGAGTTTGTTCTGTTTCAAACAGCCACTTCAGCCTGTACACGTCACCGGCTTTAAAATATTGCTGAATGAATGTGTTCTGTAGGACAGCAGAGCTTTTCCTGAAGCGCTCCTTGGAAATGAGAGAGAGAGTCCTGGGACCTGACCACCCAGACTGCGCGCAGTCTTTGAACAACCTGGCAGCCTTGTACAATGAGAAGAAGCACTACGACAAGGCAGAGGAACTCTATGAAAAAGCTTTAGACATCAGGAGGAGAGCACTGGCTCCAGATCATCCCTCCTTGGCTTACACTGTGAAACACCTGGCAGTGCTATACAAAAAGATGGTAAGCGCAAGCCTGTTACCTTTTCTCATCACCTAAATTAACTGTAATGCCTTGCACTGTTACAGTCTTCAGTCCAGAGGGAGCGGGGCATGGGAATTTTGTCAGCTATTGGTGTTCTACGCACGTGCATAAAAGATGCAGTCAAGTGGCCTCAGTCTTGTTTCCAAAAAGCCCAGTAACTTTTTCAAAACACACTTTGCTTAAAGAAAAGCGATTTATGAATAATGCCTTTGGTGTCCTGCATGCTCAGTATTCACCATGAAGAATTTCTGATTTGGTTAGAAGCTAGTGTTTTGGCTGCAGTGAGGGACGCTCTTCCCAGCTGTATTTGAGTTCTCCACTGTCTGCTATGTGACATCCACATACAAGAGTTCGGCCAGATGTGTCTTAGTGGAAAAATCATGTTTCAGGGTGTAGGAATAGTTCTTTTTACGCAATGACCTTGAACTTTACAGTGAAACTGAGAGTAACTTGATGGCTCATGAGGGAGATAGTACTTTACAAATAAACTGTCTGAGCCACCTCCAGCTTATGTTGATTCAGAGAAAGATGAGAGTTACTCCCCTGTGAAGTGCACTATGGGGAATGACATTAACAGTAGTACAAACCTCTGTGTTTCATCATTTCGAAATGTTTTATGAATATTTGTGTTTGCAGGTGGTCGTTCTAACCATTTGATATCATCAGTGTAGGAGTGATGTAAGGTTTCCAGCTGTTGAACCAAGATCAAATTCAGAGGATGACAATTTTTTTCTTTTCTATTTTCACATCTCACTATTCTTCAAAGAGAAAAGAATCCTTGAAGATAATCCCTTGGATCAAATGCTCCTGTGTTTTTGCTCAATAATTGTTACCTGCTATTATGTGCATGAAATTGTTTTGGGTCACATATGCTTTCTGCTTACTTCAGCTTCTAATTTTCGTGCTACTAGAAACTGGAGAGCACTCAATATTTGCATCAAAAACCTCTTTGCTAGTTTGAAGGAGCACAAATTAAAATTCATGGTGAACTAGTGATACAGGGAAGAGTGGAGGAAGAGAAGGGGCAGGAATCAGGTGTAGAAAATGACAATTATTTATAAATATTTGTTCCACATGAATTACTGATCATCATCAAACCATGGCATGGTGATGCTTTGAAAAAATAAGGAGAAAATTTGATTTGAATTTTGCAATTACAGTGAACCGTTATACAATGGACGTTTGCAGTATTTAATTTCTAATTGCTATTAAATATGAGAATTCGCATTCTAATAATAGAAGTCTTAGCTTACTTCTGAAGTATATCCAGTTAATGTGTGAGCAGATTCAAATTTGGAGGAAAACAGATTTGCTGGAAAAATAATCTACAGTAAAACTAGTTGGAACCTGAGAGGGGTATTTTAGAGAAACCTAAGACAAGAAGCCAAAGCCTCCATACAGTGAATGGGAAGCAACAGGGACTTGAAATGGCCTTGGACGCTGTGGCTGTTCCAAAGATGATGGTGCAGACACCACTGCAGGGAGGAGAAGAATGCTCAAAAGTTAAGGCAGCTACATTCCCATTCCTCTATCCCCAGTAAAATTTAGGCCCTTTGGGATAAAAAATAAGCTCCGCTTTCATTTGCGGCAGGATGAGGAAATACGAATGGAGAAAATTATTTGGATAAAGGTATAACTGGAAATTCTCTTTAACAGCCTTCTCAGTGAGAGACTTCTGGGGAAAAAATTAAATTAAATTAAAAAAGAAAGAAATAGACATAGCTGAGAAACACATTAACTGGGAGTTGAATATGCTCAGTATTTTGGAAAATTAGGTCCTAATAAATATTCATGATAAACAATTTGTGCAGAATATAACTATGACTTAACCAAAGTTAAACCCTTGTTCTGGAAACAGTTACATCTTCTCCAAGGCTTTTTGTTTAAAATAGATTTTATTGCTACCATTTTGATACAAGGCAATGGAATCATTTTTTCCGTTATTCCTAGGGAAAACTTGACAAGGCTGTTCCTCTGTACGAACTAGCGGTTGAAATTCGACAGAAGTCATTTGGCCCAAAACACCCTAGTGTAGCAACTGCTTTGGTAAATCTGGCTGTCCTTTACTGTCAGATGGTAAGTTTTTTGTGTCTTATGTGTTTATTATCCCCTAGACTTTTTTATGACTTGTACCTAAATGATACCAAAGAAACTTGATCACATTTGAAAGGGAAATTCCTTATAAGACTTGCAAATTCTTAGGTTCCATTTTAAAAATTGAAAGGTTATTTGACAAGGAAAATGTATGCAGGGAACAGATAATCGCTGTGACTGGCATTTCACAAGGACACTTGGGTTAACGCCCTTTAGATTACTAAAAATGCCCACAAGCTTCAGAAGACTAGAGCTAGAGTACAGCATTTTCAGCAATGTGGCGGTTATCACAGTATGATGGAACACAGCTCCACTGCTGACTCAGAGGGAAACACAACCCTTTGAAATTTATGAAGAGTCCTGGCCTTTATGAACTGCAACTCTGTGTAACTAAATCTGAGAAGGCTGTAGATGTTCCAGTCTACAACTAATATGAGGTTCAAAGGAGATGCAATCAACTTTCCGAATTCCTTACTTAGCATTGATAGGAGTGAGCTGTAGATTGTGGTCTTGTTTTCTGTATTTCTGCAATCTGCATATCTGATTTTTAAACAGGGATTAAACCTGCCTCAGGTAAAATGAAATAGCTGTTGGTAACTCAAAAACTTTCAGGACTGAGATTTTCAAAACTGCCTAGGAAGTGCAGACCCTAATTATTATAATATGAGCAGGAATTGCATTTGCAAGTGCAAGTCAATTCCTTTGACAATCCCAATTCTCATCCTCATCTCTCAACAGTATCAGGAACTCAAAACACCTTTTTGGTTAAATATGCATGACTTTGCATCTAGGATGTGTTGATGCTATGTTGGAAAAAAGAATAGCAAACGTAATATGCGTCTGTAACAAACAACTTTCTACTACCCAAAGAAAAAGCAGGCTGAAGCTTTACCTCTTTATGAACGTGCATTAAAGATTTACGAAGACAGCTTTGGTCACATGCATCCTCGTGTGGGGGAAACTCTGAAAAACTTGGCTGTGCTAAGGTAAGATTATATGCTTTAGCCCTATAAAAGCAAATTACTATAAAAATTACTGGATGAAACAAAACATCCTGGACTTGAGTACTTATTAGGAAAGCAGAGAGCCTTAAGTACACTTTGTTGATAGCATGGTGTTGCATTTCAATTGAAATGGCTTGAGAGGCTTTTTATTTGCTTGTTTCATCTTTGGTTTACTTGCTCGTTTCAACTTTGTTTTACTCTTCTCCAAAGCTATGAAGGGGGAGACTTTGAGAAGGCAGCTGAACTTTACAAGAGAGCTATGGAAATAAAAGAAGCAGAGACTTTGTTGATAGGTGGAAAAGCAACTTCTCGACACTCCTTGAGTGGAGATACATTCAGCTTAAAAAGTGCCTTATCACCAAACATTTTCCTGGAACATGGACAAAGGTGATACAAACCTGCTCAAAGAAAAGGCAGCCTCTTTTGCTATTTTAAAGCAGACATAAAATTATTAGGACAAGTCTATTTTTCCTAGGCTAACACACTATTTTGGGACTGACACCTGTCTTCATGAATGACAGGGAGACAAATGTTTAAGCTTGAAATGCTTCCATGTTAATGTTGCAGACTGTACGGTACAAAGAGAGCTTCTTTCATTGTATATAGATATGCATATTAGTTACTAGCTCAAGTTATAGCTAATGCCAAAAATGTGGATTTGATATCTCTTAGCCTCAGTTCCAGGATTGTAACAAGTTAAGTTGAACCAATTGTATATACTCTATGGGGTAGTTCTTATTTCTGTGTTGTAGCAGCTGGGCTTAGAGGATTTGTGTACTCTTGTTTCATCAATCCTTTCAGCCTTTTCAGAAGCTTTTAAAGTTGTTCCTAAAAAAAGAGTAACTTTGAAAAAGTCAAAATACTGCTCCACCCAAAGTTTTACGTTCAGGGTGATTTCAGCTTTAAGCAAACTTATATTCCAGGGACTTGTGCAAAAATAATTGGTTTCCTTGGGAAGCTGCTGTATCTAAATATATCACCATCTACAGCTAAAGCTGTTGTCAGATTCAACTGTGTTCAGTAAAAATACTTCCAGTGAGGAATCAGAATGAAGATGATTATGATCTGATTCCCTGTTGTTAACCCTTTAGCGATACCTTCACTATTTAATCTCAGTGAATCCCTTAAAATACAAGAATGTTTGTATTAGCTGGAAAAACCTAATGATGCAAAATAGTTTGCCATCAGATAAAGAGATGCTAATCAAATCTACTGACCTGCTGTATTTCTTAATACCCTAGTCATCTGCAAGAATCACTTTGCACTGAATGAGAGCAGACTTCATAAAGCCATGAATCAATTTAAATACATACATTCAATTTTTATAAGAAGTCTTTTTTTAGTAAGTGAAAAATTGAAACCTCACTGTAATGTTCCAGAGGCAACTGATGTAAAGATTTATTTGATCCAGTTTGAAAAATGCAAATGGCCTTTACGTCAAAGGGATACTTACCTTCAACAGTTTTTTTTCCCCCTTTTGGGTAGAGTTAAATATAACCCATTTCAGCCCTTGTTCTGGTTAGAAGGAATTTAATATTTTGGTAAGGCTGTAACTTGGCAAAAGAAACAGTATATAAAACTGACTGAACAAATACACAACCCAAATTTGATTTTTAAGATTATTATTTAGTTGGAAAAAAAATTAATAATAGCTTTTGAAGGTATTACAATACAGCAACAAGAGTTGACACTTTGTAATAGCTCTCTGGATATTTTTCTCTTACTTCCAAAAATGGGTTTTTAATAAAAGCAAGAGTTCTTTTACTGTATTCCAGTCACCTTGAAAAGTTTTGAAAATTGGAAAGTTCTTTGCAGGATTGTTACCGAGTCAAAGGAAAACCAAACCAACCAACCAACAATAAAAACCCCAAAACCTCAACCTTCTCAGCTTGTGTGTGTTTCTGTTGCCTACTCTTCTCAGACCTGGTAATTCCCTCCTCTAAAGTCAGCGATAGGGATTATCAGATGTCTGGTCTAGTTTGTCACCTCTGTTCTGATTTTAACATGTATAATGATGTATCTTGCTCCCCCAAATAGTTTTCCCTAATGTTGCGAGCTAAAATAAGAAGCTACTTTCTAGACATTCAGTGTTATGTCAGATTTTCCCCATTGAGTGGTTTCTAGTTCTGAAATATTTCTATTCTTCCTGTGAGTGACTTCTCTCCAACTTGTTCATAGGTTGCAGGGTTGGTTTTGGAAGAAAAATCAGTCTCTAAAAAGTAGCAGATCCCACCTGTCTGTGGTCCATTAGCAAAGATGGTGAGGAATGACTATGCTTACCCTGTCAACCCAAAGAAAACTTTCTACAGGAAGTAGAACAGGTTCATGAGTATTAGTGGAGGGTCCGACAGGCCCCATGTTGGCCATAAGCTTATGCAGCTGTAGTCATAGCGCTCTTAAGACAGTCGTTCATATATTTGTAGTTGTACCACATGGACATCAAAAAAAAAAGTAATTTGTATATCTGGTGTATGCCAAATAATACTTCTATGTAGGAGAACTCACCTCAAAACGGAGCGTCCCCAGTTTCAGTGGAGATTTAATCATGCAGTCAGAATATCAACGTCTCAATTACATTCCTGATACACTGTGAAAACTGAAAGCTACTTTTATAAGATTGCCAAATAAACAAAGCTGGACTAAACCATTGGAATATGCTTTAATGTGTGAGTTTGTAACAAAAGAAGTCATAAATTTTCCGTTATGTTTTCTAGTTGGAGTACATTATACTTGTAAATGTCTTTTTAATCAAAAATAAAATCCTTAAAGCTGAATTTTTTTTTATGCTGTTTATTTCTAAATAATTTTAACCATTGGCACAATCATCTGAATGCATTTTCTAATTATTTCAAATTCTTCTCGTATATACAAGTTGAAAGTAACACGAGAACCGTTTTGCATGCTCTGTAACTAGGCTTACAAAAGTATGTTACTTTGCTCATAAAACTGTACGTGAAGTAAAATGGTAAACAGTTGCCTCTTCTAAAGCTGTCAATCATGTGATAGCAGTCACGTCAGCCAAATAGTTCAGAGTCATGATGAACTGAGCTGTCGTAGAAACGAGTCAAACCGTTTGCCTCAGGATCTCCAGAGCCGGGTGTGTGCCTCACTTGTATTGTTCCCAAGAGAAAGGTAAAGTCACAAAGAAACACGAGTAACACTTAAATTGATGCTTGGATCAAGCTAACGCAGACTTAGTGACACAGATTCAAGTAGGTACCTTTTCAATGATCTCACTGTTCTGTTGTTCCCATCCCTCTTTACAGTTCATTTCTAAAACCGGGTTTCTCCAAAACTGAACTCAGTCCAAAAAAAACCACTTCCGTTTTACAGTATAATGCACCACACCCAAACCCCACCCAAAACCTCCCTCCCTAGCTTCGAGATGATTTTTATGTACATAACATAATCTAGTGGCAGCTGTGGAGGAAACAGATTTTTGAAGTTTGTAACCGATGCTTAGAAATCAAACATTTAAGTAACCATTCAGCTGCCCTAAGAAACAGAAGCACCTCCGCAATATTACTCTCTTTTTACATGTTGGTTGGATGCTGCTACCGCCACTACTAGCTGTTCTGTGTTGGCTGCATCATACTGTGGAAACGTTTTTGAACAGCCCAAGTTGGAAATAATTGTATTGTACTGCAAAGGCTGAAATGTATGTTCTTCTATGCCAAATCTAAATAGTGACCAAGCTCTGGACCAGACACCCACAGTAGTTAAAATATTTGAAATTGATACTGAATTTATTCCAGTTCTGCAGGGTACTGGTACTGCAGGCTGTGTACATTTACAGGTCAGTTCAACACATGGTAATTTAAAAGGTAAATCAACTGCACTAACATTATTTACAAGACACATACAGTAGCTCAGCTACTCCACTGAAGGTATTTGCAACACTAAAAGTTTAGAGCAATTTTAAAAGCTTTCCTATGCAAACTCAAGTATATTCCTTAATATAGCCCATGTGATGGGGATAGATCAGAATTATAGCTAAACTTTTAATAAACAACAAATATAATACTTATATTTTTGAAAAGATAGACAAAATCTCCTGTTCTTTCCAATGTTGCTGGTAATTCTAACAGATTTTGTTATGTAAAGCATCTGCCAGCTGAAATAGCGGCATGCCAGTCTGCTAGTATAATTATCTACTAACAAAAGACTTCACCTTGTTGCAGCATACTCAAAGTGTTACCACATACAAAACATATAGGCAGCTATTTAAGAACAAGCAGTAGTAAAACTTTGATAAAACCAGGGAAGTTTAAAAAAAATTCCATCCCAGAGATACTTAAGGCAGATGAAAAGGCTGAAATGTTCTGTTTACTCAGAAAAAGCAGCCACAGCACAATCCATGCCAAGAAGTGACAGACACCAGTGAACAACACTGAGTACAGGTGCCTGGAAAATGAGGAGCAGCAATGAGTGAGGCACCATCATCTGCCCTTGACCTATTCAATCCACTCCAGCAGACTTCGTCTTTCACTTGTCCTATCCCACGTACTGTTCTCATCGATACGTGATGTTACATATCATAATGTACACATACATGTCATATGTGATGATGATATCATCACATATGACGATATAGCATATAATCTGCTATGCCTGCTTTTGTTAGTTTATCCATCTCCTTTTATTTTCTACTGAATATCTGGACACTAGCAATGCTGAGAAATTAAAATTTACAGTCGCACAACTCCCTATCTTAAAGATGTGAATAGACAACAGAATCTAAACAAAGTAAGTCTGTTTCCTTCCTGCCCCTGTAACAGTTCCATTTCATCAGAAATGTAAATATAAACTCCAGGGGAGGAGGGAGGGAAGTCTGGTCTTCTCAAAGTCCAATGTCAATCCAAACTCTCCAAAGTGATACTGTGTTTCGCTACATGTTTCTCATTTTGGCCATGAGTTCTTCTAGGCTTTCTTCAGACTCAGCTACCGTCTCCTCAGTTATCAAATTCTCTTCCTATTAGGAACAGGAAGAAGAAGTTGGTAACAAAAATAGCAAACCAAAAACCCCACACAAATGAGCTTTATTGCCAATATACCACATCATTTTCCTAGAACCAAGCACTCAATTGCAAGATTAGGCCTAAGTGATTATAAGCTTAAATTGTAAACTATTCTGACTAGGAGTTGGAATGTTCTGGCTGCAATATATACAGATTCTGTGCTCCCCAGGTACGGTAATTGCTCTTTGACCACATACGGCTTTTACAGGATAAAAACAGTTAAGAATTACTTAGTCACCAAAGTATCACTGACAAATTCACATTTTTCCTTCCCCCACCCCCCAATTACGTTTATTCCCATGGCCTCAAAACAACATTCACACTAGCATCCCTACTTAAAGAAGTGTATGTCAGAGAAACACAAAACTGGACCACAGAAGGCACTAATCAGATGTACTGAGGTACAGTTTCACTGGAATTGTTCAAGATGGAATATTATTTGAGGTTTAAAGGGCAACCAAACTGGCTGGTATTATAAATTTAATCTACAACATGTATTTCAAAAATTCATAAAGAATAAATATATTACCTTGTTCGGGATAGTAAATGCTACAGTAATTCCCTCAGGAAGCTCGGGTACTGGGCCAGATGCAGCCTTCAGCTCATCTTCTGAAATTTCTGATACTAATTCGATGCCTTTGTGTTAAAAGGAATCGAGAACTCCATTAAAAGTTAGAACAAAAAGTTCTTTAATCACTATGTTATCACAGTAAGAGGAAAACGGCAGCTCCTTCTCCAAACCAGAAAAACTTTAAAAGCATGAAGACCTTTGATTTCAACTACTTCATTCCATTATCAATATAAAATATTTTCCTTTTACAATACATGAATGTCCAGGTAACTTCTGGACACCTCTCCTATAGGACTTCCTTGTTGTACCCTTTAAATCTTACCGTGAGGACACTTCTCCCAATGGTAAACTAAGATTATTTTCTGTATCATGTAATAAACAGAATGCATGTATCCATCCTTGAAATGGCTATGTAAAACAAGCTTACCATTCCTTAAGACAATTCCTTCTAATTTAAAGCCCTCAGAGGAATATAAAAATCCATGGGATGCCTCAGCACAGTGGTTATGGAAATGACAGATGCTCTTTAGTTACATATTTAAACGGAACACACAGTGAATACATCTTCTCACACCTTCCATGTCTTCAGACATCTTCTGAGACAGCTTTTTATTCAAACAGCAGTTACATTTTGAGCCTAAAACCTGCACATTACACTAAAAATACATCATCAAGTTGCAGTAACGTTACTGTCAAAACCTGTGAAAAGCCAGCAGTAATTACACAGCACGTGTTACAAAAAACAGGAACCCTAAGAAGTCCATGTACCCTATGGTTTGGTGTGTTCACCCAAAACAGAGACTGTAATTGAATCTCAGTACTGGGAACACCATTTAGTCTCCAGTTGATTACCTACCCCAGTCATTGTCTTCATGTACTATTTCTTCTTCCTGTTCAATTACTTCTTCTTTTGGTCGTGCAGCTTCTTTTTTCTGAAGGAGAAACACAAAAAGATAAAAACCCCATAATATAAGTTTTATGTCCATTTTTCAACAATGGCAAAGAAGATCAAATCTAATATTCACACTTCTTTTAAATATTTAAGATACGCAGTCACCATTTAGAAATTTGTTAGGCATAAAAAGGCAGAATACCTGCAAGTTAAAATAACCCAAACCCATTAACACTCAAAAATACGACTGCCAGAAAGGTTGAGCAATTACTGTCGAAGGATATATTATCTAACTGAATGCAAGCTATGCTGCCTACCCTTTGCTTTAAGATAACCTCCAAGTACTGTATTTTTAGAAACACATGCAACCATCTGAAGACAAGGCTGCTGAAAATTGGAGTAGCAATTAAAGTTTTCTTTTCCTACAGATCTGTAGCTTGCTTTTTCTTAACACTTTAAGAAGGGGGAAAAAAAACCCAAAACATTTTTACCTTATAATTTTCTTGCTGTTTTCTGCAATTTTGGTCACTACATTGTGGGTTTGGCTTCATAGACATAGTTGGAAAGAAATCCTGCATCGCATTGTAACCAAGATAATAACTCACAGTACCAAAATTTAACAGGTATCTAGAAACACAAACAGAGAAAGCAGGCCCTTATATGCAGGTGTAAATGTAAAAATTCATTGCTTGATACAATGGAATAACTTTTCCTCAAAGAACTTTTAGAATACACTCTCACACTAGGGAAGTTGTAAAGAGTTACTGTAATTGTCTTAAAAAAAGCTGTAGTCACCTGCCAACAGCATAACTGCATCAGCATAGAACCCGATCCTCTTGTGGTGTAAGTGTGTGAGAACAAGTCAGCTACAGTCTCAGAAAAAATATGTTTAGAGTAGTATGTAAGCGGTTTTCTCCTGTGCCTTAATCCATTGCTTGAAACACTCAGGTGCCCTGTATTACAACGGGAGAGTTTTCAACAGCTAATTAGAACCAGGTTAATCATTTCTACTGGAAGGTCAGATTTGCAATGAAAATAAAGATTTAAAGTAAGCTGCAATGTTTGCATTCTTCATGAAAGAAAAATGCATGTTGCCATGCAATTTTATATAATACCTCTCTCTGCACAGCTGAAAATGGAGCTTTGCTGTTTGCAGGCACAGTTGCAAACAGTCCTTTTATTCTTTGTAACTAGAAATTTTTGGATAACTTTCAAAACCAAGCTAAGGCTAAAAATAGGCTAAATAAGATGCTGTTCTCAAACATGCTTGTAAAACACGGGGCATCATTTTGAAAATATGTCATACTGCTATGTAACTTTTTAATTCACTGCAAGTTTTTAAGAATACAAACACTGCAAGAGAAATGATTTATTCTTTGTCCATGTACGAAATTTCAAAGACAAGTCAGCACTGTAGCATTTTTTCTGTATAATTTAATGATGTCAAATGGGAGCATGTTTAAATACAGAACTAAGAAAAAAAATGCATGTCTGTGTATGCAGTAAGAGAAATCCTTAGGAAAACTCTGAAGTCTTTTTCTTAAGCCTGAAAAATTCTATTAAAAACAGCAGCTCCGAAGTGACCAAACACACCAGTGACTGAAACAGTGCATATTTCAGCCCTGTCCAATGATGCCAATACCTTTAGGAAATAGGCCACAAACATAATACAAAGAACCAGACCCATCATTATGAAATGTTCCTTCATGTTTCTTTCTCTTCTTGTGCTGTACATTGAATAGCAACAACTCACCAGTCACTTACTTCAGAACATTTTGTACAAGAATTCCTGCCACAACACCCATAGTTGTAGGAAGACTGGCTGCACACACTCCATCTCGTTTTAATGTTTTCTCATCAATATTTGCAGCAACTACAAGGGGAGGAGCACACTGAGGGGAAATAAAGAAATTAAGTTTAAAAAAAAGTATTAAAAAACCCACACAGATCACACAAAATTTTAAGCTACTCCCTCATCTGTGTCAGGATCACATTCACTAGCCAGCTAATCTTCATATTCCCAGTCTAGCTTTAAAAGGCAAACGAGCAATTCAGCAGAGCACTGCATACCGCAAAACAAGCAGATTCACCAGGTATGATCAGCTGTATGTGTCCTGACACTGCATTTTCACTCACTCCAGATTCCATCCAGATTTGTCCGAGTTCATTGCAGGCCTTATGAACACAGAAACACACACACATCAGCGCTGCAGAAGTTTAATGAAAAGAAAAAAAAAAAAAAACAACCCACACCGCTGTAAATTGAGAGTGATTAAACACATTGATCTTCCTGCTTTAGGACAAAAAGGCTATGATAAGAAAAAGGAACATGAAAACGTAGAATAGGAATTGTTTATCAAAAGACAAATCAAAGGACAAAATAAAGTCGTCCTCCTGAAGCCAGCCCTTTGTGCTTTCCTGAGGACCTGAGATCTTTGAACAAATACAGGCATTAGTGATCCAGTTACTAGCACGCTACAGAATTTAATTGCACAAACTACTTTTAGAGGCATGGATATACAGTGTATCTGCGGACCTTGGGTGCACGCAATTTATGGATCAAGTTAGCTGAAGGATAACAGAAAACATGCATTTGGCCTATACCCCACACAGGCTGCTACTATAAAGCAAAACAGCTTGATTAGGTACACAGCCTTAAGACATTTTTAGTATACAAAAAGTCATATGAAGTATACAATTAGCTATACACAGCCTTTAAAAAGTTTGTAAGATTTAACGTACCAGGCTTTGATAATACCTTTATATAAGCAGGATAATTTGGAAGGACAGAGAGGGCTTACAACACTTAACTCTTTTACTAACCATTAGCTGCTAGTAAGTTAGAAGTCTACAGTTATGTTCGTACGCATAAAATGTGTTTTATAAGAACTGGGTAAAAGATCAGATTCTGTTTCCTTAAACCAAGGAGGAAATTTCTTAGAAGATTCTTGCTAAGTTCCTGTCTTTTCTCTGGTCCCCACAATTCCTAACATTATTTATAGGAGAAAATAGACTTCCACAAGCTCATGCCTTCAATGGCCTCACCGTGTTAATAGCCATGCGAGCTTCAAAGTTGTCCACGCAGCTTAGAACAAGATCGACAGGCTTCCCTTCCTCTAGCGCACCGTTACTGAAATAAGTATCAGAAGTTTGCATGAAATTGCTGGCAGAACAATACACCAACATGGTAATCAACATGCTGCTTAGAGTACAGAAGCACACGGGAAGTGTATTTCTAACAAAACTTGTGCAAATGCAGAACAGGATACAACTAGCATTTACAGTAGGAACAGCAGAATGCTGAAGCTGGGATTTAAATATATGGGCATTTTAGATTAAAAGGAGTTTAATATAGTATACCGTCACAGTACAAAGTATTGAACAATTGTATCTTTGTACAACATAACTGCAAATGGGAAAAGTTATTCCAGAACTTCTCTGTGAGATCCAATAATAACTATTCTCTTTCTTCATTCTATAAAGCATACCTGAAACTACTCTAGAGCAGTCAAAATATGATCTGATCTGTTTTCTATAATGGGAGAAGCCTATAAGACCTGCAGCTTTGGCTGGAAATCTAAAGATGCACTAATATAAAATATAACTATGTAACAGTAGAAATAAATGCCAACTCTAGAGAAAAGGTCTAGACAGAAATGTCTTCATACATACATATTTTCCACTGGTTTTCAATTGGAGGTCATTAAATTGAAAAAAAACCCAACAATAAAAATGCGAGCTGTATTTAAAGTCACACACCAAGAGAAGGTGAGAGATTTTACCTTATTCTGTCCATGAAATGTTCAAAGTTGTCCAGTGTCGTGATGTTGTAGTTATGTACTTCAAACTGAACATCAGGATTAATATTCCTTATGGAGGAAATAATATGAGTCAATGTCAATAAATACAATGATAACTTGCATTCTACTCCCTAACTTCACAAGTGTTGCTACAGTCTTAAGCTTCCAGTCTGAACTCTAGAATACACCCACATTTGTCAAAAATTGACAGATTAGATGAGAAAAGAAAAATCACAACATATCGAAGTGGCATAGTTCATACCAAACTTCTGAAAAAAATTAGCTATACTTAAAAAGTAGACTTACATTAAAGTTTTGGCCAGTACAAAAATGTCCTTGAAGTATCAATCATTCCCACAACTATTTTATACTCAAATTTCTAAATTAGATCATGCTACTTTGCAAGTGATTAAGAATGAAACATCACAGTTCTGGAGCAGCATCCTGGGTAAACACATTTTGATAGCCACATCTCTAAGTTATACCTCAAGGTATGCTCTGCTGCTTGCACTTTACTTAATCCAGCTTGATGAGGTTGGAAGAAGAGTCTGTTCATGTTTGCCAATTCCACTTTGTCATAATCAAACAGAAGCAGCTATAATAAAGATTGTATTAACATATGTGAATCTCCAAAGACTCTGCAACCAGAGCACTATGGCAAGGCATTTTAAACAGCAAAACTCATTCTAAAACAAAACCCCCAAGCCCAACACACCCCCACCCCCGGAGTCCCACTCAGTTCACATACAACAGTTACCAACATTTTAATTACGTGAAAGACTGAATTCTAACTGCCATTCACCAGGAACTGATTTGTTAGGTCATGAAAACCACTCTTTAAAAAAAGCAATCTGTTCATTTGATCTAAACTAAGAATATTCAACAGATTATCTGCGCGAACACCATCTACTCTGTTATCAGGTTCCTACTTGCTGTTACAGCATTACCTAGAAATATGTAATTTCTTTTACTTGTCTTGGCATGTAGTTCTTCAAAAACAATTCACTTAAAATACCTCTATAATACATGGACACGTTGATTATTATAAATTCTTAATCCACTGTCCAATGTCCTTTTCTATGCCCAAGATGCTGGTCGTCAGGAAATGCTCCCTCAGAGGAAGGGGGAATAAACTTTGCAATTAAAAATTGCATCACCTCTGTATTAAGAAACTTCTTAAAATTCCAAGAGTAAATGGTCATGCTTTGCCTGGAAATACAAACATTTAAGCAATTCCCCAAATTCCTCCTTTAAAGAAAAATCCTGTTCTGTTAGCACTGGAGGTTCTTGTTATCTATACACACATCAAATTAATTTTAACTGCTGCTAAATATTTAGCTCTGAGTCTGCCACATGATGAACTAATGTTTGTGAAAAAATATCCGTTTGACATATACCGCATTTTAATCTCATGAATATCAACTTGTTCTCATAAGACTTAATCTTCTATGCGAGTTACCCCCTCCTTTTTCTTGATTTTGTTTTCCTTCTGCAATAATCGAGTATGAAGGTTAGATAGATAGGCTCATATAAGAGCACGGAGAAGACAAACATCCAAACAAGAATCATCCACATGAGACAGGATTAAGCCCTAAGTACATCAATTTTACTAGCATAATAAAAATACAGACTCTTCATTTGTGATGTTTACGCAAATGCTGTTGTTGAGTGCTTTCGTCATAGTACTTTTTTATTTGGGCAAAATCAACTGAGTGAAATCAAATCTAACTCTTTATGAAGAAGACGATAAAGAAGTAGAAGAAGAAAACTCTCATTACCTTACCAATGCCACACCTTGTCAGCATTTCAGCAGTCACACTGCCAACTCCACCTACACCTACTACTGCAACGGTAAAGGTACGGATTTTCTGGAGAAAGAAATTAAAAATACAGAGCAGTATATCAAAAGTGGTCCTCACAGGGAAAAAATGCAAGGCTGTTTTAATGCAGATAGAATCCTACCTCATAGTCTTTGACAATTCCCATTCTTTTCAACGCCATCAAGCGACTACAAAGAAAAACAGCAACATTATTCAGAAAATGCTCTCTACATTTCTAACAGCAATTTTGCTTTTCAGATATTTAAAGTCATTTTTGCTTTAAAAATAACCCCACCAAGCACCAAACTCAAGCCTGCTGTTTCCACTGCAGTTGTGACTGTCAGCTGGATACAGTCTAAATGAGATAGCAGATGCTTTCCTGTTAGCAACTGCAACAGAGTACTAACCCTGCAGAAGCTCACGTACTTATTCAGCTGGTATGAGTAACACCACTGAAATCAGGAGGATCCATAGCTATTTTCATAAATGAATCCCTGATTCATGGAAAGCCTACACTTTTTTCTGTAATGAACCAAAGCCTACAGTTTTTTCTGTAATGAACCATATAGCAGCAGGCCAGCGAAGACCGTCCCACTATTTTCTGATCAATTTGATTAGATTAACTCCAACATAGCATTTAAAAAAAATTAGAGAATATCAGGTTGTGAGAATAAATGGAAGGACTTTAAATTTATGTTTTATCCTGCTATTGCATTTTTTCATTGAAAGTATCGATGAAAGTACAAGTATCAACTTGTATTAAAGCAACTCATCCTGACAAAGAAACAATGCATCAGATTTCCAGAAGGGCTGAGCATTAGAAGGGGTCCCAGATGCTCAAGACTTCTCTAAACCAAACTCTAAGATAGGTAAGTTAGAGGAATAAGACCTCCAGTAATACCACCACCTGTCCCATTTATTAGCAGCTTAGCTGAAAAACTCACAAAGTTTCCTTTCTCTCTCCCTGTACTATAAAGCACAATAATACAAAATAACCCCGACGTACACCCCTGCCAGCCCAGTCAGGTGGGAAATGCGAGAGCATCTCTCCCCTCCTCCCCACAGAGCACTCGCCTTCAGCACTGCCCTGACAGCCTCCTCAGCACACCCAGCCCCATCCCTTGGGCCCCTGCCTGCCTGAGCCCACCTCCACATGCCTTTATCCAGACCCACGGTTCATAGAATCATTAAGGTTGGAAAAGACCTCTAAGATCATCAAGTCTAACCATCAACCCAACACCCCCATGCCTCCTAAACCATGTCCCGAAAGTGCCACGTCTATACATGTTTTTTGAACACCTCCAGGGAAGGTGACTCCACCACCGCTCTGGGCAGCCTGGTCCAATGCCTGACCACTCTTTCAGCAAAGACATTTTTCCTAATATCCAATCTAAACCTCCCCTGACGCACCTTGAGGCCATTTCCTCTGGTCCTGTCACTTGTTACTTGGGAGAAGAGACCAACACCCACCTCGCTACAACCTCCTTTTTCAGGTGGTTGTAGAGAGCAATGAGGTCTCCCCTCAGCCTCTTTTTCTCCAGGCTAAACAACCCCAGTACCCTCAGCCGCTCCTCACAAGACTTGTTCTCCAGACCCTTCACCAGCTTCGTTGCCCCTCTCTGGACACGCTCCAGCATCTCAACGTCCTTCTTGACGTGGGCTCCACCCCACGGCCTGAGACCCCGCAGCCCCCCTCTTCCCCATCCTCCACGCCCTGACTCAGCCCCTGGGCCCCCTCCCCGTGCCTCAGTCCCGGCCCTCTCCCCGTAACCCACCCCCCGCAGGCGCTGCCTCCTCGCCCCATAGCGCGCCTCGCCCCCCGGCCGCACCTGTAGGGGTTGGAGTCCGTCACCTCCGGGCTCATGCTCTCGATGCGGGCCCGCGGCGCCCGCCGCCCGCCCTTCTCCCGGGCCAGCTCCTCCTCCAGCTCCCGCACACGCCGCTGCAGCCGCTCCAGCTGGCCGGACTCCGCCATGGCAGCGCCCCGGCACCGCAACGACACGTCTCCCCGTCTGAGGGAGCTTCCGGGAGCAGCAGGCAGCGCCGTCCGCGGCTCGCGCCGACGCCTCCGGCAGCGTTCCCATCCCGGGGTGGGCGGCGGGGCGGGGGAGTCCTGCCGCCGGACAGCGGGCTCTGACGATGACTGAGGGCAGGTGTCAGCCGGGGCGGTTACCGCCTCCCGGCAGCCGTTTTTTTCCAGGAGAAGCCACCCGGATCCGAGAGCCCCGGCGCCGGGGAACGCTTTCCTTGACGGACCAAGCCGCCTGCAGTTGCCGCGGCGACGCCGAGCGGGGCGGGGCGGGGTGAGTCACTCCGTCAGTAGCGTAGCACTCCGTCAGTAGCGTAGCGGCGCGGCGGGCGGGTGCGGGGTGGGGCAGTCCGTCAGTAGCGTAGCACTCCGTCAGTAGCGTAGCGTAGCGGCGGGCGGGTGCGGGGTGGGGCAGTCCGTCAGTAGCGTAGCGACGCGGAGGGCGGGTGTGGGGCGTACGCTGCCGGCGCAGCGCTGGGACGGGGGGTATAATGGCGGCGGAGCCGGCCACCACTGAGGTGCGGCGGCAGCACCGCTTCGACCAAGGGAGCTTGGAGCGGTACCTGTGCGGCCACCTGCCCCGCTTCCCTCGGCAGCCCGCCGGGGCTCTGGGTGTCAGGCAGTACAGGTAAAAGGGTGAGGCCGCTCTCCTGCCCCGAGACCGCCTGTGAGGGGCGGGCGGCGGCCCCCAGGGGCGCTGACACGGGCCCTGAGGCGCGGAGCCTCCCTCTATGGGGTGAGGAGAGCTCGCCGCCCAGCGGGAAAGGCGGGCAGGGTGAGGGCCCTTTGCCCTGGTGGTGGCGGAGAGCAGCCAGCGAGGTGACAGCTCGTCCCCTGAACGGCTGCAGAAGTCAAAGTTGCCGGTGGCGGTGTTATCCCCCAAAGCGGGCTCGTTCTCCCGGCGTGCAAAACGCCGAACCGCACACGGGGCGGAGGCGTTCTGTTCGATTGGGTTTTGCGCAAAGATGGGTGCTAGGTGGTAACCCCCAAAGCTGGCGCCCCGCCCCGAGGAACTGCAAGGCGCCTGTACAGTTAAATGTGTCGCTGACAGGTAATAGTCACCTCCCTCAGCTAATAATTGGTTAATTTCGTTCTCATTTCAACTTAAAGGTACAGCGCCCTTTAAATTTACCACGCATGCTCGGAGAGCGAAGGGCTTATTTGAGTAGAGGGTTTTCTGGCCTATGGGCTTGATTTTTAGTATTAAAATGAGCATAGTTCACCTAAAGGACACTTAGTTTTAGTTCTTATCAACATGCCAATTAGTTGTCCTCCTTGACTATATACTTTATCGCCCAGATTTCCTTGTCTTCTGAGGCAGGATGTTCCCTTTTATCAGCCTCTCAGCTCTTCTTTGAGGAAATAGTCATAAAACAAATGCTTCCCTATCTCTCAGCTCCCTTCTCTGGCCACCAAGTTCTGTTTTACCAGGCTCACATGGTTCATTGTTATTGCTTAGCGGAAAATTCCATTTTCTTTGGGATGTCAACAGTGAAGGTGACCTTTGGCGCAGGCAGACCCTGTGGCTGCAGTTGGTCGTCTGCAGGCAGGCAATGTGTTGGGTGGACTTCCCGCTGTCCTCAGAAAAACATGTATTTGGCCCTCCGTGGCACGCTCTGCTGGAGTATATGCACGCCTGTTATTGCCTGCTCGTAAGTCTCAGCTTATCTGATCGCTCTTTAATTGCACAGCAAATAGTAATATTCAGAACCACATACGTGGCTTAAGAAATCAATTTAAAAAGCCTTAGGGTGTTGCCAGGTAAGTAAATCCATGAGAACAGCATAATGCTGGGCTGAGGTTCCCAGTAACGCCCTGAGCAGTGCATCGTGCCAGTGAGGTGCTACACCCGAGCTCCAAAGCTGTTCTTCCACAGAAGAACATTGAGTTCATTTGCATTCAGCAAATTAGTGGTGTGGCTGTGTGACTTCAAGTTGGGAGCTAACTATTAGAAATTAAGTTATCCTAAAAATACATATTAATTCCTTTGTAAACATGACCTTGACTGCTTTATCTGCAGCTATCGCTAAGAAACAATAAACAGTTTTTCATTGCCTTCTGATGCAAATATAAACATCCATTGAATCCTTAGCTGTATTCTGATCCTTGTATGTACTTCAACTGAAGAGATTTTAGATGGGGCCTCAGGAGAGTAGCTAATAGTAAAATCTGCTGAAAGATTGCTAGTATTTATGCTTTTACTACTTTGTTTGTCTTGTAGTTACACTTAAAGGCTTCAACCAATCTAAGTTGCTGTTGTGCCAGGCAGAGTATTTGTCTGGGCAGTATACTTGTCAAGCTATATTACAGACTATGCCCTAACTGCCTCAGGGAGAATGGAAGTGTCATGGGAAGCTTGAAGGCAAAAGTTCACTTGAGTTTGGTTTACTGATAGTTGTCTAATCTTTTGTTGGACTAGGTCAGAATGTGTCTTAAAAATGATCCAGAATGAGGAGAGAAAGGCATACAGATTAGCGCAGAGCCTTGAGGAAAATAAGGATCAATGAGCTTGATTGGGATATGACGGACAACGTATTACAAAGGGTTTAACTAGGTTGTCCTTCTCTTTTACACATGTATGTGAAATGTCTAATTTCTATGATTCTTTGTCACTGCAACATTCATTCTTTAAAACCTTACAGTTACTATAGGCAGTCCCTTAAGCATACCATATGTATGTGATGATCAGGCTAGCATACAGTAGGGCTTGGTACTAGAATTCTTCAGTTATTTGGAGAGCTTCCTCTATGCTTACATTGTTCAAAATACACCAAAGGACAAATACACTTATGGGCTAGTGTGAATTCTGCTCTGTTTAATTTCCTCCAAATCAGAAATCTTTAAAGTTAATATCTACTCCATACCTTGAAAACATTGATGATGTCTCTTTAGGGGGGAGAGGTGAATGCTATCTCCATTTCACAGGAGAACAAATCGAGTATCTGTGACTTCTCCGCAGTGAAAGAAGGCAGTGAAAGAGGTAGGGATAGAACCTTTGACTTCTGATTTTGTAGGCTATCACTTGCATCCTTGTAAGACTATACTTGAAAAAAAAAAAAAAAAAAACCAAACCCAAAAAAGCAACTCTTGAGAAGAACCCTTTCTCCTGTCTTGCCACTTCATTCAGGCCAAGTCACAGTGCATTTTGCATAATTTCTGTTAAATGTTTGCATATTTGTAAGTATTTGTGTTTGTCAGTAATGGTAGTCTTTCTCTTTGTAGCTCAGGCCAGTCAAATCCAACCTTTTATCTTCAGAAGGGTGGGCAGGCTTATGTGCTCAGGAAGAAGCCCCATGGCCCCCTTTTACCTAGAGCTCACAAGGTAATTAACATAATTCATCAAGCACCAAAGACTCTGTTGCAGGTGGCTAAGTCCTGTACATGATGGTGCAGCACATTGTTGAACATGTCCAGAAATGCAGTGAATTGCTGCATCATTTCCTATTTTCTGTGCTATACACATAACTAAGCATTTAAGAGGATACATTGTCATTCACTGTACTCATTTATGTTTCGGAGCTTTTCATTTAACATAAATTTCTGTGACTTCTTCAGGTCGATAGAGAATATCGTGTACAGAAGGCCTTATTTTCAGCTGGATTTCCAGTGCCTGAGCCCCTGTTGTATTGCAGTGATGTTTCTGTCATTGGAACAGAATTTTATGTAATGCAGCATGTGCAGGTTGGTCCTCCAATGTGAGAGATTTTTTTCTTCCCCCTACTACAACCTGCTTTTAAATTGTCCAAAAACTTTGTTAGAGCCTTATCCAGCATTTACTGAGTTTTGTGACAAAGAATAAAGAATAAAGAATCCTCTATTTTTCAGAAATGCTAGCTATCAGAGATTCTCACTGAATTCAGCTTCTCTGTGACTTATTTCCCACTTTGTTGAAATTTTCAGCTCAGTATTTAACCTCTTGTTCTTGTTCTGAGCTCTCAGAAGGATGTCTTGAAATGAGGCAGTGTTGCTTCTGTGAAAAGCGTACATAAGTCAGAGGGAGAACAATTACGCTATGAAGTTATACTGAATCTTTGGACATCCTGGGACCTGTTTAGTACTGAAGATAGGAATCTACATACAATCACCTTTTCTTGAAAACCAAGCGGGATTCCAGCTCAAGCACTGGTTTCAGAAAGAACATGGCATAGCTCTGTCAGTGGTCCATCACTCTGGGGGTGCTGTAGCTGAGTTGATACTGCTCTGTTAGATTTTGGTGATTCTGAGCGTAAGTCTGCTGTATCATGCCTTTTTTTTTCTTTTCCTGTGGGAGGAGAGTTTGAATTCGGGCCTCTTTGCTTTCATTGTATCCTACTCTATCATCAGGTTCACTGGGAAATTAGAAATATAAAAGTTGAATGCGGGCTGGTTCCTGGAGTTAGGTCAGTTAAGTTAACCTTCCTACCATGAATCAAGAGTAATAAAATGTAAAAGCTATGAAGAACTTAAAACAATTTTCTTACACTAAAGATGGAGAATTTTTCTGGTTTTGACTAGAACAAAGTGATTCCTTAATAAGAAATCTTGCTACTGATATATTTACATTTCTAAGGATGTAAATATACACTCTATCCATTCTAAGATGGCCAGCAGTACACTGTTTTTAACAAATACATTATGTATTTAGAAAACAATCATGCATTTATTATGTTGAATAAACTATTACACAATAGAAAATCTGATTTCTAGATTTGTTATGCAGAATCTTTCAGCAAAAAAGTTCTGCTGATGCTTTAGCTCTGTAAATATATTGAAGCCATCATACAAACCAGTGAAACTGAGGAACTTAGAGAAGAGTCTGTTTTTTCTTTTCCTATCTGTTACTGGCAGGGTCAAAATTAAAGGAGAAAATGGAAAAATACACCCATTTTCTAAACGTATTAAACTGCTTTTAAGGGGAATGCAAGTGAATTTCTTTCGATTGTTTGCCTCTTCTTCCGTACAGCTCACCCATTCCCCTCCTCTCCCTGCCTATCCCCCCATCCCCCTCCCCAAGGTCTTAATTGATATTTTTTCTGGAAGTTAGCTGTTAGAGACAATACAGTAACATTTTTTTCCTGGTACTTTCAAGCTTGAGGATATCTGGATTGAGTGCTCTAATTCAGACTTTCATCTACTGAATATATCTGTTATTTTAATTGCCTTCCAATAGATATCCTGTATATTAATGATCTGAGATTACTGCGAATCCCTTCATCTGTCCTGGGGAAGGAATAAAATAAATGATGAAGGAATTTTTGATTGCATAGGGAGTGTCAGTTCACTGCATTTGTTTTTGCTCCTGAAATGTATAGCTTTACTTCTCTTTATCTGATGCATACATCCCACCAAATGTCTGATTTGCGATGTTTCTAGGGTCGCATCTTCCGAGACCTCTCGCTGCCTGAAGTGGGGCCAGCAGAGCGTTCTGCTTTGTATATTGCAATGATAGAAACTTTGGCCCTGTTGCACTCCTTTGATTTACAGTCGTTGGGTCTCCAAGGATATGGTAGAGGACCAGGATACTGCAGAAGACAGGTACAGCTCTTCAAAAAAGTCTCTTGTTTTGTCAGGTCTTTGAAGATTTATTTGATATGCAAGCTAAATTGTTAATTACTAATGACTTTACAAGTTAAAAAAATTACAAGGTAATCATCGTATTTTAGCTATTAAACATCTTCACTGAGTTCAATTATTTGTGCTCAGTATAAAGTTACTATCACATTCAGATCAATTCTGTAATGCTATACTCAGGGAATTATATTCGTTCACTTTTGGAATAATATTAGATTTAGGCTACGTAAATAGGATTGAAATAGAAAATAGAGGTAGTCTTCACTGCGTCTTTTGACCTCATGGTTCACGTTTGCAAATGCAAAGATACTAGATTTTTGTAACATTGTAATAGTCAAAGACCAGAAGCATGTGGTTCAGAATTTTGTGCTCTTGAAAAACTTGTGCATCAGTTGGAATATCTGTTGAAGTGTTTGTATTTCTTTAGGTATCAACTTGGAAGAGACAGTATGATGCAGCTGCTCATACAGATATTCCTGTCATGAACAAGCTGGCTGAGTGGTTAGCAAACAACTTGCCACCTAATGATAATGAAGAAAGCCTGATTCATGGGGACTTTAGAATAGATAACATCATCTTCCACCCAACAGAGGTATTCAAAACGTATTTGTACATGTTTAGTAGTTTTTGGTCCCCTATTTGTTTGTACTCCTGCCATGTAATGGGACACTTACATGGGTGTTTTAGTGCATGACACAACTTTGAAAGGAACAGTAGAGAACTTAACTCTTCTCTGTACTGTATGTATGGTGTTTAGGTACCTAATACAGTCCTGGTTTTCATTGCAGGAGCTAGTCACTCAATTTATTAATTAGCTCTAGTCCCTACTTCAAAGTCCAGGAACAAAACATTTTATATGCATAAATCCTGTTGAATTCAGTGCAACTTAAGGACATACTAAAGGCTCACTTCATTAAACTACATAAGCATCTGTTCCAAAGCCCGTTGAAATCAGTGGTATGGCTTCAGTTAACAGTGGCTTTTGGAACAGGATCTGAATGCATCATAGGTGATACTAGTGGAAGCAAAGAAAAATCTGCCAAAGCTTCTTAGTTATGGAGCACACGTAGATCACAGAGACCCTGAAAAATCCTCATTCATCTCTAGGGAAAATGAAGAGATTTTTTCCTAGCTTGTGGAAATAAATGTGTGTTACTTTTCTGTTGACACAATTGCAGTTTCATTATTTTTTCCATGCTATTTGCTGTGTTGCAACCAGAAGATACGCCTGGGATTTGTGACCAAGACTCTGCAATGCCTGCTTCACAACAAAGCAACAGATCCCAGAGGTTCCTACCATTGTGCATAGATCAGTTGATAGACATTGTTTGTAGGCTTAAATATGCTGACTGACTCCTTGAGCAAAGAATCTGGCAGTCTCAGAGACTCTCCCAGCTGTTCCTGAGGTAGTTGAAAGAATTGACCAAACTGTACGTAGGTAATTTTAAATAATCTGTAGAAACTGTTCCTGTAGTTGGCGGAAAGACCATGCAGGAAAGTCTTTTGCACATAGTTTAAGTAGCCATGGATCATGAGTAGGCTGGAGGGGTCGTTCAGGATGACAGGCCAGCTGGATTATAAGAATTCATCAGAATGACAGTTTGGGGAGTCTCAGCCCACCCAGCTGAAGACATCATTGCAAGGTTTCTTGCAGTAGAGGCTCATGTCGCTATCTAGGCAGCGATTGACTGTCCTGTTTAAGAAATTCAGTTCCCCACGTAATCGTTAATCTATGCATAATATTGTGATAAATTAGGGGTTTTAATGCATGGTCTGTCCATGAGTATCTGTGCAAAAGGACCCTGCAACAGTATCTGTGCAACAGGACTGGAAACAAAAAAAACCTAACTGTCAATACTACTGTTCTTTTAGGATATTTTAATTCAATCATATTTTGACTAGAAGAGTTTAGAAGTTTCTGACAGGAAGAACACTACTCAAAACCATAGAATTTAAAACAGATTTTCAGGAAAAATGCCTGGTTTTCTCCCACTACGTGAATGTTCATTTTCTGCAGATCCTTACATAGTGCTGAAAGGAACTGATTTTGCTGTAGTCAGGTACAGTGTGTTTTTAATTTTGAACACATAGTAACTGAATAAAGCTGTTGGATATTAAGTGGGTTGTGCATTTGTGGATGGAGAGAATTTATCTTGTAGCATTCACTTGAGGTTTTTTTTTTATTTAAGGCTCGTGTTTTAGCAGTGCTGGACTGGGAACTTTCAACTGCTATTCATCCTTTAGCAGATTTAGCATATGCCACTCTATTCTACTTTTGGCCTACATCTATTAAGGACTTAGGTCAAGGAACTGTCTTGGGTTTCAAAGACACCATAGGTATGAAACTGTAATCTTTTTGTTGAAACGAATTCTAGAGTTGATTTCTATTTGATATGTTACCTTTATAAACAATAATAAAAAAGTTAAATTAATAAGCACATCATTTTGCACTTGAAAAGAACTTTTCCATGGTTCTCTTCATTGTAGGAAACGTGCTGACAGTGACGTTTAAGGTAGTCCTGTTTTAATAAGCTGTGGCTTAGCCACAGTATGCTGCTTCTGTAAAAGTTTATTTTGAACCTTTCTTAGAGATAATGGAAGAAAACTAAAATTTAAATGTAAATTTGTAATCTATTTAAAAAAAAAAAAAAAAAAGGCAAACCTCCCCCCCACTCCATGGTGCAGTTAATTTCCTGACTGGAGTGGAGGCGGGGAATGGTAGGAAGTGTTATGCTTACGTGGAATTCTGACACCTGCTGTTTCCTTTTGTCTCTCCATATCACACGTGGGTCATGAGAAACGATAAATCATCTTTTTTTTACTGTGTAAATTAAATATCTCATAAAGCTGAAAAGCTGTACAAATGTTTGAAGAATAAGGTGGGAAAAAATAATACAAAATGTTGACTATTCTGAAATATTCTGTGATCTTTTTGTAGAAATGCCTTCATTTGAAGAACTGGTTTCCATTTATTGCCGCTGCCGGGGTATTAGCACTACTTTATCCAACTTTAATTTTTTTCTCACTTTGTCATATTTTAAAATGGCAGCAATATCCCAGGTAATACACTCACATTTGCTGAATCGTCACATATTTTTATTATGACTATTTGTAGTTTGGTAATACTTGTTCAAAATTTGAATCATATTTAAAAAATAACTATAACTATTGCATTTCAGTTTGTTCCTTTAGAAGCCATATCTTAGATGCTTATGACTGATAACTCTCTAGGATAGAATTCTTGCTACATAAAGTACTTTGTGTTAGATAGATACAGCTAACTTCTTGGGAAAGTAGGCTAAAAAAGAAGAAAATGTGCATAGGTGGATTTTTTATTGATGTTCTGGTATGAAGGCAATTTTGTCATTACCTTTTTGGACTCTCTGGCTAATTTACATCCTGTATTACAGAGAAACAAAGATCGTTCTAAGTTTCTGCAGCTCTCATGAAAGTAGGTAGCAGGACAGATAAGTAATATCCTGTTGGTGCCACTCACGAATGAAAAAGGGTGTGTTGTGAACTCAGCTTATTATGATCATAGGAGGCCAATCTTGAAATGTGGTTATAGGGGAAAATAAGCTTCATTGATACCTTGTTAACAGAAGTAACGGTTTACTTAGATATTCAGCCATAGTAAGGCATAAGAATAATTTTATGAGTTGCAGCATGAGATCAGCATACCAAATGTGGGATAAACTACCTGGACTTAATTTGGAGTAAGAGCATATATGTGGGTAGTTAATGTAGTTGTGGATAAATAATCATATGTGTATACTGTTGTCAGTTGCCTTAAGGGACAGGCTGGGCTTGCTTGCAGTATCACGTGCAGACGTACTGGTTTTTTCTTTTTTTTTTTTGCCTCCACTAATTTTTTTGATTTTCATTTAGTTTAGTTTTGCTGGGATTTGTTGTTTTTCTCTTGCGCACCAAGTATCTCCATTGTATCATAAATAGACCAAAACTAATATTAACGTATCCCATTAAAATCTGTCTGGGTGCTGATTTTTTCCTATTAAGAATATGTGCATTTAAGTGTTACTTTCATAGTTGAAGAAACCACCAATCTAAAAAAAGAGACAATTTTAAGTGCATAATTATACCATATATGCCTTTCTTCTGGTTTTAGGGTGTATATGCTAGATATCTCATTGGAAATGCTTCTGCAGAGAACAGTCATGAATTTGCTAAGATTGTGAAGCCTTTGGCAGAGAGAGGGTTAGAGCTCTCGAAAAGGTAAGAGTGGTCTAAACTACTGGTCAAAGGCAAGGCAAAGCTTTTACAAAGTCTTCACTTATTTAAATGCCTGTATAAGGCAGCTTATGTTATTACTTGTTATTGCATTGCATGTTCTTCTTTAGGTCATCTTTCAGCAGCACACATCACAGCATTTCTGGAGAGTTGTTCCATCAGAGTAGGAAAGGCCAAGAAATTCTGCTGAAGATCAAGCAGTTCATGAAGCAGCGCATATATCCAGCTGAGAAGGTAAAAGCTTTTAGTAAACCTATTTATAAATGAACATTTTATGAGTAGAGTTATAAAAACATAAAGCTATGTGTAGAAGTCATGCCGTCCTGTATTTTTTTACCTTTTTTTTTTAAACAGCATTATTTTCATGCAGCAATGTTTGTGGCATTGCAAAATAGTTACAGAAATCATTATAGTCTGCATTAATTTTTTTGCAGAATTAAAATGTTGTATGTATTGTTAATGAAAGGTATGAGTTACTTTTTAAACTTTTTAAAGTTTAACAAGTACTTTTTTAAAAAAGAAATACTTTTTAAAGGTATTTGCCAAAATACTTTTAACACTAACAAAACCTTAGAACTCTTACATACTAAACGCAAAGACACTTAGTTAAAAAATGGAAACTGCTGGTTTTAACCATACAGAGTTGAATGTTTCTGTTTCTTGCCTTATTTTTTTAAGGTATGACTTTTACAACAAAAAATGTGATTCCATAATGTATCAACATAGCCTCATTCCTGAGTATATCTAATACCAGGGAAGGTTTGAAATCAGGTAGTGAAATATCCATGGAAGTCCCTAATTTAGGGAAAATAAGATGAAGCATTTTACTTCTTAGCCTAGGGAGATTAGAAATTTTCCACTTAGAAAGGTGGTTCAACTTTTAGCCTCATGAAAGCACAGATGACATTTGTAGCAGAATTGGGTTTTTTGGCTTTTTGGGTTTTGGTATTTTTTTTTCCTTCTTTGCAGAAGTGCAGAGGACATATTAATCTAAAAGATTAATGCATCTGCCTATCACAAGGAAAGGTGGAGAACAGAAAGTCTTGATATGCAATTTTTCTTAAAAGTCTGTCTGTAACTAGTTTTGGATCATCCAAGGAAGCCTTGCACTAATTAATGTACTTGCTTTAAAAACAAATGAATCACAAACAGCCATGCAAGTTTTGCCGATGAGTAGCGTTGTACTTGTAAGTTATTTCTGATAATAGGGATTGTGAATCAGGACTTGTAAATTCTACTTCAGAATTTGTCTTATCGTGTGATTTTTCAGAAGAGGGCACTACTTTTATTCATTCTAAAACTAGTTCTGGGCCAGCTTTGATGAAGTGCTGGGCCTCACTAAAACATACTTGTGAAAATATTATGATTACTGAATACACAGTTTTACTTAATACTAATCACTGGTGCTCGGAATGACTGTTTACATAATCTGTTAAGGAATTATTTTGGCAGGAAAAAAAATGTACTGTTTGTGTGTTTTCTCAGTTAAAAAGATTAACTGGCTTATATATATCTGAACATTGTGAGGGAAACCTGAATCTTAATTGTCAGTACACCTGGCTTCTATTTGTTGTTTTACCTTTGTGTTTATGCCTCGTGTGCGGACTGTTGGTAACAGTTACTTATATCATCAGAAAACACTGACCCTCTACCATCATCATCGCATATTTTAAACCGCCCCAAACCGTTTCCATGTATGAAATAAGGTACTGATTGGGGTCATTTCCATGACGTATTTAAAGTCTTGCAAAATGAATAGATTGCAGTTTCATTTTGAATTATATTTTTAATTTTATAATGCAACCAACTATATAATAAAGACTTGTGTTAAATATTTTTTTTATTAGTTTCTTGCGGTGTAGGGATGGAAAAGACACCATATTATTACTTGCCTATGTTACACGTGTTCTTAATTTAAACAAGTGTCTTTTTAATTGTTTCTCTAAGGAAATAATAAAATACTATGCTGAACATGGAAATACTGAGGAAAAATGGAAGAAACCACCACTGCTTGAGAAACTGAAGGTATGGTATAATAAATATTCTTGAGCACTCTAGCAGTAAAAGAAACAGGCACTGACATGGCGTGGAAGAAAGTTTTGTGTATGTTGTGTATGTTACTTTGCATGGAAGGAAATGGCGTGAGGAACAGTGTAAGGAAAGGAAGAAGGAAGTGTACAAAAGGAGGTGAGAGATACAAATGAGAGAAGAGAAAAGCAAAAGTGAGTTCTGTGAGGGTTATGTCTGAACTCTAAGTCAAAGACGGTAGCTATTGAAAATAGCTATTGCAAAAAGGCATCAGATATATTGGACAGTATGTTAGGCAGGAAGGAAGAAAATGGGCAGCAAGCCAGACTTAATTTTTTTTTTTTTTTTAAGATTTATTGCTAATGTTTTTCTCTATTGATTCTTTCAACAGGAAATGGCCAAAGTAGAAGGTCTGTGGAATCTTTTTCTCCCGGATGTCAGTGGTCTCAGCCAGCTTGACTATGCGCTAATAGCTGAGGAGACAGGGAAATGCTTCTTTGCTCCTGAGGTTTTCAACTGTCATGCACCAGGTTAGCAACTCTGTCCTGTAACTACAGCACTGAGAGCATTGAAAAGTTGGGCATCTTACACCTTACAAGTTGTGTGTCACAAGAAGTAAACATGACAGCTGATTTCTTACGGACACTGGAAACATGGAGGTCCTGCACATGTATGGGACTGAAGAGCAAAAGAAAGACTGGCTGGAGCCTCTCCTAGAAGGGAAGATTAGTTCTTGCTTCTGCATGACAGGTAAATCTTTCTCCAGAAGAAAGTTAGAGGCAATTGGCACAAATTTCACGTGGCATATGTGAAAAGTACAAAACTACAAGTTGTTATGTGTTAATGAATTAATACAGAAATTTCCACTGTATCTGTGAATATGTTTGAATATGAAATCATGTATGAAGTGTGAGTGCAAAGTGAAGCATCTTTGCTGCCCTTCCCTGATAGTTCCCATTTTTCATGCTTACAGTAATTAGTATTTGCTTTCCATATATTTTCAATTTATTTTTAGTACTAGTAAAATGCATTTTATTGTAAAAAACAGATTTACAATAGATCTTACCCTTTTTTGTAATGTGCTTTGGGGTTCTCTAGGAACATACATGTATGTGCAAATATGATTACTGTGATTAAAGTTGTGTAGTTTTGCAGTATGTCATAGGTAGGGTAGAGGTTTTAAGACATAACCTGAAGATAACTAACATATGATGCATATGATGGATGTGGAAGGGAACATTGCCGCTGAGGATGAGGAGAAGGCTGAGGTACTTAATGCCTTCTTTGCCTCAGTCTTTAACCATCAGACCAGTTATCCCCAGGGTATTCAGCCTCCCGAGCTGGAAGGCAAGGACGGGGAGCGGAATAAACCTCCCATAGTCCATGAGAAAGCAGTTTACGACCTGCTGAGCTGCCTGGACACTCACAAGTCTATGGAGCCAGATGGGATCCACCCGAGAGTACTGAGGGAACTGGCGGAGGAGCTTGCCAAGCCACTCTCCATCATTTATCAGCAGTCCTGGTTAACAGGGGAGGTCCCAGACAACGGGAGGCTTGCCGATGTGATGCCCATCTACAAGAAGGACTGGAAGGAGGATCCAGGGAACTACAGGCCTGTCAGCCTGACCTCGGTACTGGGGAAGATTATTGAGTGATATATCTTGAGTGAGCTCACTGGGCAAGTGCAGGACAATCAGGGGATCAGGCCCAGCCAGCATGGCTTCATGAAAGGCAGGTCCTGACTGACCAACCTGATCTCCTTCTATGACCAGGTGACCTGCCTAGTGGATGAGGGAAAGGCTGTGGATGTTATCTACTTGGACTTCAGCAAGGCCTTTGACACAGTCTCCCACAGCATCCTCCTAGAGAAGCTGGTTGCTCATGGCTTAGACAGGTGTACCTTTGCTGGGTAAAAAAACTGGCTGGATGGCCGAGCCCAGAGAGTTGTGGTGAATGGAGCTAAATCCAGTTGGTGGCCGGTCACAAGCGGTGTTCCCCAGGCCTCAGTGTTGGGGCCAGTCTTGTTTAATATCTTTATCAATGATGTGGATGAGGGGATTGAGTGCATCCTCAGTAAGTTTGCAGACAACACCAAATTGGGTGGGAGTGTTGATCTGCTTGAGGGTAGGAAGGCTCTACAGAGGGATCTGGACAGGCTGGTTCGATGGGCCAAGGTTAATTGTATGAGGTTTAACAAGGCCAAGTGCCGGGTCTTGCACTTCAGTCACAACAAGCCCATGCAACGCTACAGCTGGAAAGCTGCCCAGCGGAGAAAGACCTGAGGATGCTGGTGGACAGCTGGCTGAACATGAGCCAGCAGTGTGCCCAGGTGGGCAGGAAGGCCAACAGCATCCTGGCTTGTATCGGGAATAGTGTGGCCAGCAGAAGTAGGGAAGTGATGGTGCCCCTGTACTTGGCACTGGTGAGGCCGCACCTTGAATCCTGTGTTCAGTTTTGGGCCCCTCAGTACAAGAAGGACATTGAGGTGCTGGAGTGTGTCCAGAGAAGGGCAACGAAGGTGGTGAAGGGTCTGGAGAACAAGTCTTATGAGGAGCGGCTGAGGTAGCTGGGGTTGTTTAGCCTGGAGAAGAGGAGGCTGAGGGGAGACCTTATTGCTCTCTACAACTACCTGAAAGGAGGTTGTAGTGAGGTGGGTGTTGGTCTCTTCTCCCAAGTTACTAGTGATGGGACAAGAGAAAATGGCTTAAAGCTGCACCAGGGGAGATTTAGATTGGATATTAGGAAAAATTTCTTTACTGAAAGAGTGGTCAAGCATTGGAACAGGCTGTCCAGAGGGGTGGTGAAGTCACCATCCCTGGAGGTGTTCAAAAAACATGTAGACATGGCACTTTCGAGACTTGGTTTAGGAGACATGGTAGCGTTGGGTTGACGGTTGGACTTCATGATCCTGGAGGTCTTTTCCAACCTAAATTATTCTATGATTCTGTGATTCACTTGCTTTATGTCTGTAGCTCAGCATTATATCCAATTTTGTTCTTGAAAGCTTGTCGCATTCAGCATCTGTGGAAGGCCTGGCTGTTGATTTAGGAAGGTAGCTTTGAATATGTGATGTCAAAATCTTGATCTTTCTGTGTCAGCAGGAGTTGAGAGAACTCAGTCTTGCAGAACTGGACCCTTGTTTTGCAAATTCTGTTTCACTGTTCACTAAGAGGAAAGAGATGCTTTTGCTTTAAAGAAGATGGCCTATAAAGGAAGTTAAGGGTGAAAGGCGAGAGGAAGAATCTTTCCTGTTCCAAACAATAATTGATGACATTTTGCTGGCAACAGCTTTGTGTAACCTATTTCATAAACTGTCACAAAAGCAGTTTAAATCTCTTTATTTTCACTTGGGAAGAGCCTAGGGGGGAAAAAAAGGTTGAGGAGAGATATGACTGTTATCTATATTGGAAGGTATATTGGAAGGGGGAAGGATTTAAAAACACCAGGGAAGGAAGAAAGCTGTTGACTACAAAGAGTAAGTTTAAACTGGCTATGAATAACAGGTTGTTAGAAAATAGAAAGCCTTTGACCACCAGCAGAGCGAGGTTCTGGAAACAGCTTTTCTACTGGGAGCAAAACAGTGTTACTGTCAATATAGTATATCTAGATCCCTGTATTTTTGGTGGTAGTACTACCTGTATATTTAATCCAGTGATTTGTTTGGGTTTTTTTCTTTAACACAGAACCAGATGTGGCTTCAAGTGATGCAACCAATATGCAATGCAGCATTGAGCGAGACGGAAACAGTTATGTGATCAATGGCAAGAAGTGGTGGAGCAGTGGTAAGTACAGAAACCCTAAATAAGAATGGCTAAATCTAAAATTCTTTCCAAGAACTGATAAAACAAAAATATTTGTGCTCCTTTTCTGAGATGGAAAATTGTCTTTTCTTGGGTAAAGGCAACAGAAAGTAAAACAATGGAAAGAGCTGAATTGAGCTTTTGTTCTATGAAGCAATGTCCAAGACTCAAATCCACTTTGGGGTTTTGGACCCTTTTTGGAACCTCTGAATTTTGTTCACAGAATGAATGCAGCTATTGTTCTTTAAATGTTACCTGTTTCCATCAGGTAACTTACACGTTTATGGCCATAGCCTTTAAACTTTGTTTTTATGAAGCTGTTTTTGGCAGCTTGTGTGGGAGGTTTGACTATACTGTGCAGTTACGGTAAAATTTGGCTGCTTTTTAAACTATCCTGTGATGCTGTTGGACTGACTCTTACAGTTAATTTTCTTACACTGTACCTCCCAGAAAAATCAATGGATTAGACTGTAATTGGTAAATGTCCTTGGTATTATAGTACCATTAGTTTTCTACTGAAACATACATGACACCAACTGGAAAATCATCATTCCCTGGGAGTTTGGAAGCCAACTACATAAACTGGGTTGCTAACTGGAGTGAAACTTGAATGTTTCATTTATGTACTTTTGAGAGTGGCAGCTACCTACTGATATATGCTTGTGCAATACCTAGACTCACCAGAAGATAGGGCTCTTTCTCTTTTCTAGTGCTGCAAAACGGGCAGCAAAGGAGGCATGATACCTTGTGTCTTGACCTGAGAGTGTCGCTTAACTGCTGGCTGCCACCTTTGCTCTGGGTCAGTGTCTCCCAGCTGTGCATTGCAGTTCCTAAGGAAGTAATGGGAAAGTTTGTAGGAGGTCACACACACAAAATATTATTCATAAAGTTAGTTAGGTGAATTATAAAAAGGCGAGTAATCATAAGAAGGTAAGCATGATTTGATTTGTCTTCTAATAAAAATAATTAGGACAGTCAGATTTGCATAAAGACAGACATACAAAAGGCGCTGCAATTTCAGGAAGTTTGAGAAACACATACATGCAGCTCTGCCTTAGTCAGAGTCTCTTTTTCTGCCTGGTTGGGTTTTTAGGTAATTTTGCTTGGTTGGTTGATTTATTTTGGGGTTTTTTTTGTTTTTCTTCCTTTTTACTCTGCATGGGACATTAGGACCTTGGATGTTTGGGAATTCCAGAAGCCTGACAGCCTGGTCAGAATGTCACTCTGGGTGTGACCACTATGTACTTGTGAAGACAAATCATCGATCACACATGCAGGGAGTCAGTTGCTTCATGGAAGAACTGGAATTTCTTAGCATGATTTGCATGAGTGCTTTGCACATCTACAGTAAATCCAGTATGGCTTAAACATATCAGATTTATGGTGTTTGTGGACACCATCTGTCAAGCACTTCGTTCATGCCCTAGTATTTCTCAAAATATTGGGGAACAATTCTGTAACCTTTTGTTATCCAAACAGAGGGAAGAGGCTTGTATCTTGTTTATGCTACTGTTGCATCTTGTCTGTCATTTTAGAGCTTTTTCTTCCAGTCCGTAATTGTGTAACTAGGGACAGTGTCTAAAAATAAGAGATTCTTGTTGGGTTTTGTAAGCCATAGATAAGGCATTTTGTCAGAGCCCATGGGATGTTTGAGGGCAGGGACTGTATGCTGTAATACCACTTTTTTTCATTTTGAAAGCTAATACGTCAATATACTTGAAATGCTTCTAGAGAGTTGTGGAAAACTGCTGTTTTCCTGGAATCCTCACCAGCACTGTGGCATGGGCAGCTCTCCTTGGAAAAACTGTAAATCCCACCGACCATGAGCTCTATATGGAGTCAGAATCTCTCTCATTCATCAGCCAAGGCCTCTAGCCTTTGCTGGTTGATAAATGCCTATCATGAGAGAGGCCAATGCCTTCTAAAACAAAAAAAACATAAAGATATGAATAAATGACAGCCAGTGCACTTTTTGCATTCTTTGATTTTATTGTATCTCGATATATTTTAGCAGATACAGTCATTGTAGTGTTTGAGTAATTTTACAAATTCTGACAAGATATTCCAGGCCCTATATATGAAGATTAACTTAACTTTTTCTTACATTTCTGCTAATGCTTTGGCTGTGCTACTTCGGTATTTACATTTGACGTGACATTTATAGAGAACTAGAATGTGCCTCCCGTAGGGTAATGGGCTTGTTGAAGTTTAGGGTGAGCAGAAAAGGAGAGATGAAAGGTCATTTGTGGTAGTTACAGAGGAGGAGTTACTGCTTTTTGTGGAGGATGTTGTTGTTGCTATACATATGTGGAAACACATAGAGAATGGCTTCCCCACTCTTTTTCTCTCAGTTCTCAGCCATGAACTGATACCTCATTTCAAGCTGCAAGTGCATCTGTGGAATGATAGCTGAGGAAAAAAATGGAACTGACTTAGGCAAATGTTCTAAAGTTTTACAAAATAGTTGGAGAAACACAAAATTATTAACTTTTGGTACAAAAGTTCCTGTACTGCTGTTTATTGCTGCTGGTTTCTTTTTCTGTATTGATTATAAGTTTAGACATGTACAGATTGTTCATTACACAGCGATTTAAGTGCCTAGTACTATGACCGTTTTAAATATAAATCTTGGGGGTGTTTTAGGTGTTTGGGTTTTGTTGCGGTTTTTTGGGTTTGGGTCTTTTTTTTTTTTAGTAAATATCTCTAGTTTTTTTTCCAGGAATTTCAGTATTTAGTTCCTGCGTGATGCTTAATTTTGATCAACATGTTCCACTTTGAACTGCACTGTAGTATCTTGGCTAGTCTGCAGGTTCAGAAATTAATCTGAAAGTTGACTTGCAGGCAAACAGCTGCTGAAACAAGACCCCCAGAATTAGTAAATAATTCCCTTGGTTATATAAGATAATGAAAGTAATGGAGAATCTATATAGTGAAACTAATTGTTTCTTCAGTATGGTCTTCATAATTCATAGAAATTTCATCAGGTCTTCCATGCTGTTGTTGTCTTCTCCAGTATCCATAATTTTTTGCGATTTTCATAATGTGCATTTTAAAAGAGGCACCCAGAAAGGCATAGAGAAGAGGGTTCAGGCAGGCGTGAAACAAAGCTATGCTCTTGGTGACCTGGAATGCAACATCTATGGTTTTACTTGCATCGCAGTCAGTAATCAACATGTAGATGATATCTATGGCTCGCCAGAACTTGACAATATTGTAAGGTAGCTGGGTAATAATGAAAGTAGCCACTACTGCCAGCAAAACCATGAAAGGTCTAGATTTTTTAGCATTTGCAGATCTAAAGATTGCTCGAGCAGTAGCTGAATAGCAGATCAACATTACTAGGAAAGGAAGCAGGAATTCCAGGATAATTTCCAGGATGTGAATAGTTGCTTTTAAGACTGTTTCCGTGTTCATTGGAAATACAGGGAGGCATTCATTCCTGTCGTTGTGTTTCTTGACTTGATTAACTATCAGTTCAGGGATACTGAAGAAAATGGCAGACAGCCAGACACAGGTGCAAGTAATGCTGCAGTGTTTACCAATTCTTCTATGACCCTGGGATTGTGACGTGGCCCTGTATCTATCCACACTGATACAGGCCAGGAACAGCATGCTAGAGCTGAAGTTCATGGTGTACAGAGAAGAAGTGAGCTTGCACATTGAGTTTCCAAGTTCCCATCCCTGCACTGCATTTGCAGCCCAAAAAGGGAGTGTAAAGAGCAAGAGCAAATCGGCAATGGCTAGATGCATGATGTACACATCTGTCTTAGTCTTCGGTTTCTTGCAATAGGCATAAACTGCGACCACTAATGAATTTCCAGCCACTCCAACAGTGAAAGCCAATGCATAGAACACAGGAAGGAATAATTTACTGAAATTTCTCACATCGCTTTTTTCACAGAGAAGCTCATATGTATTGTAATCTATAACAGGGTTGAGATCATCGTCCTTGTACTCAATCCAGTAATCAGTTGAGTTATTCATATCCCAGCCTATGGCAAAGCTACAAGACACAAGAAAAGGGGGGAGAAGGGAACGTCAAAGAAATAATACTGGTTTTAAGTTTTCAAATTTCTGAGGAAACCTAAAACCCTTGCTCAGAGTTGCTTATACATCTCAAGTTTAAAGAAGTTGGATATTGAGAATATATTTGTAAATAATCAAAGTAGAGCTAGACAGTGATGGAGGCAGAACAGACCATCTCAAATTCTCACATGAAATGGGGTAACTGACTACATCTGTGTGTGGAATGCAAAGTAAAATGGATTCAACTGAAATGCTTTCATTAACCTTAGCATTTGAGATCGCAAGATGCTTGGAGTGTACCTCACCGGTTTCCACATTTCAGTTGAGGAGCCATCATTGCTTAAACTGCTCTAACGCAGTTATGTTTGACAATGTTCCATTGCAAAATAAATTTGTCTGTACCTTTTTAGGGCTGAAATTACACCTTCCTCTCTACAGCCTCTGCAAAGCAAAGGAGTACCAGTTGAAGGCTGTAAATGCTATTACAATAGAGTGGTTAAGGAATATTAACAGAGTAAAGCTGAGAGGCAAGCAGTAGTATTCTGTGCCTACTGTCATAAATTTTGGCAAATTTGGGATGTGGGTGTAATAGAGGGAGGGCGTGCTTGTTTGTTTGTCAGGCACACATATACATGCTCATTACGTGAAGCACAGCAGTGGAGTCTGTTGCTGAACAGCCTTAGTTTAGTCTCCATCCCACGCAGCGAGTCATGCCTATGTGGAATTTTTTACAGAATCAAGTTGCTGTGGATACACTTCATCTTACAGCTGGAGACTTCTCAGAATGTTATCACAGAAAGGAATCTTATCACATACAGAACTGCCCACAAGTACCCAAACAGCTCAGAACCTCAGCTGTTTTTTCAAGTACTATCTCATGACAGATTTACTCCATAAACACTAAGGCTGGATTCCCACTGCCAGCTTAGAGTTGAAGTTTGAGTGTTCGTAGCTTCAGACTATGTCTTAAGCAAGTCATGCCCCACAGTATTTTCTTCTTTTTCTGTAATTGTGTTCATTGACTGATTTGCTGAAATTCTTTCTATTGTAAACTACAGTCCTGCAGTGCCCCGTTTTCTTGCAATAAATGGGATTAAGATTTCTTAACAGCAGTAGCAAAAAGTAGCTGAGGATGAAAAACACATCCCCCTTTCTCATCGTCTACAGTGTTTCAGAATTTGAGGCCAATGTTACTGAAAGCAAATTCTTATCTGATATTCTGCCCCAGAGCTTTTTCAAGCTTGGCTTTTTCAACCTTGAAAATACTCCAAATACCGTTTCTGGTTTTTAGGCAAGGGTTTAAATGAAGGGTTGCCAAACCTTTATTAGAAACTGTATCTCTTAAAAAAATTTTTTTAATGTATTTTGTCTACCAGAAAAAATAAGTTACTGATTGATCTCATATTCAGGGATGCAGACCAATTAAATAGAAAGAAATGAGTAATTTCTATTTTTGCTTGGTATTTTTTTTCCCAGGGAATCTGCTATCTAAATTTTTTAAAAAGCGTTTTAGTTAGAAATTAACTGTTTGGTTTGGCTTCATCCTTAATGACTTTGTTGGGTTATTTTGTTAACATTTTAAAACACTTCCGGTTAAGAGTACTCATTGTTTAAAATTTATTTTAAGTCTCGTAATCTGACATTTACTGTTGCCTAAATGAGGTGTACAGAATAGAAAAATACAGTAATTCTTTTTATTACTTTAGCAAGGGATGTCTATTCTATGCCTAACAAGCTGTGTTAGCAGGATTTTTCAGCAGGGGTGATCTTTTGCAGCTCTATAGTACTTTGAGGAGAGATTCAGACATCAGTAGCAAATTTTTTTTTTTTTTTTTTTTTTTTTTTAGTAGAAGAGAAACTGCTGCAGGGAGACTTTAATCCACTTAGCCAAGATTAGGAGAAAATTCAAAGTTAAAATGAAAAGATTTGGTTGAGGTCTAAAACACCTATTACAGGACCTGTCTGGGAATGCTTATTCAAGCTGGGTCACTGGCAAATTTTCTTGAAAGCAAAACAGTAAACATTTCAGTGCAAACTTCAAGGAGCCTGTGTATCACAAAGCAGTTTGGCTGTGACAAGGAACACGCTCCTGATATGCTTTCGGCTGACCTGAGTTCTTGATGGAAACAAAGTTATCTAAAATGCAACAGTTGAGATTTCTCCCATAAAAACAGTTATGTTTTGGCTAACATACCTATTCCTATTTGTCATTCCTGTTAACATTGGTTCTCAGGCGCACCTACACATGCCCATTGCATAAAGCAGAGCAGTCCCGTGGGAGTCAGGTGCTGAACAGCACTGGAACAGGCTTAGTTTAGTCTCCATCCCACACAGCGAGCCGCCTTATGCCCATTTGGAATTTCTTACAGACTCAGATTGCCATGGGCACACTGCATCTTACAGCTGGAGACTTCTTAGAATGTTATGCGCAGGAAGGAATCTGATCGCATACAGAACTGCCCACAAGTACCCAAACAGCTCAGAACCTCAGCTGTTTTTTTCAAGTACTGTTTTCTAGGAGGCATATTAATAGACAGCTTTGCATGTTTTCTTGCAGAATTATTCTAGCGTTCCTTTTAGATACAAATTCAGTGTTTCGGTGTGTTTAAACTTGACATGGCATTGTATGAATACATGTTGAATGAAAGTTAATATCCCCACTTTAAACAGACAGATTTTTTTCTTTAATGCATTAAGCAGTATTCTGTTCTTCTATTGAACAAATCTAATTTTAAGACTGGAAATGAGCATGTGCCATAGTGAAATGTTGTCTCTTTGTAAAGCCAGCTTAACTAAGAGTAAATCCTAGCTCTTCTGTATGTAAATAAGTATATGACACTTAATATACAGAGCAGTAAATATTAAACCGAGACTAACCTTTTGTCAGCAGACTAGTAGCAGGTACCGCAGTTGAGATGTGCTTCAGTGAAATGATCTGAATTGGTCTGACACATTGCATTTTGCCTTCAAGCACCACACCCTCATCTGGAACTCAGTTGCACTTTCATTTTGGTTTTCCAGTTTTAAAAAAAAAAAAAAATAAATAAATCCTGCTTTCCTGGAAACTCTTCTCATGTTGAACATGTACATTTCCTACATTTCTCCCTATTCCAGCCAGGGTGCAAGTGTTCTTTGGAAGGTCAAGACTCTCTGACTATTTCACTATGTTGGTTGTTTTATTCCTGAAAGTCCTAATGTTTGTTGTTCAGGGTTTTGTTTGTTGTTCGGGGTTTTTTTTTGGTGTGTGTGGTTTTTTTATTGTCTTTTTTTGTTTGGTTTTTTTTTTGTTTTTTTTTTTTAACTGAATTAAAAGGCTTTTATGAAATCGCACATTTAAAATTTGAAAAGGAGAGAAGGAGGCGGGGAGGTCTGTCTGGGGCAGAGTTACCTGTACGGCATCACTATATTCTTTCCCCAGGACACTACTGCACTTTTGATGGCGGCTTCTGTAAGGTTTTAAAGGATCTTTATATCCCCTCTTAAGTAACTTTTTAGGGGATACAATAGAAAGATGAGTTTGCTTTTTGTAAGATGTGGGAGGTTGCTCTTTCAGTATGTGATATTGAACAAAACCAGGAAGATGATAGGGAAAAGATGTGAAAGCAAGTGGTAAATTGTCAAACAGAGTAGGAGCAGATAGTCCTGCACCCTGTGGGAGAGTTCTCAGAGACTTGAATGTTACCAGTCAGACTCATAATCAAGTTAGTGTTTGATAATATTTCTACAGAAACTGCAAGCCAGGCAGATACTGTAGAAGAAGAAGAAAGGTGCTACTCCATCCATGAGGTTTATTCCACTTGCAGTGTGCTGTCTGTGTTATGGAGAGTCAAAACTTTTACAGGAAAGGGAAGATGGAGAAGTTCTGCAGTTTACATGCTGACATTAATATTTCTGCACTGAGGCGTGGACTTAGCTGTGCTAAGAATTCTTAATATGACTGGATCTTGCTTAAATTTCCACAGTCTCTACAGCTTCAAATTGGTCTTTTGTGCAAGAGTACCTTGTGCAGAGTGTCAGGAGCCTTCTATGATCTTCCAGAGCTTTTATTTTGTTTGAATTATCCTGTACCCTGTAGCAGTCTAATGAGCTTCAGTAAATGCAGTACTGATGCCAAACAACAGAGAGATTTTGAGGAGACTAGAGGTCAGGTTTTGCTTTTTGGTGTGCTGGCTCAATTGACAGACCTGCCACAGCTGGAATAGCCATCTGCCTGTGCTTCAACTATTTTGGAATATGTGAAAGGAAATGTTTTTCAAAATGGGCAGCTAGGAATGTAATGGTCAGATGATTTCCATGTGCTTCTAGCTTCATTTGCATTCACAACGAGAAAGAAAAATGGTTTGGGAGAGGAATTGAAGTCTAGAGGAAGAGTGCTGCAATATTTGTGCATATTTCTGCAGTGTTTTCATCTTGAGTTGTCACAGCACTTCACTGGTGTTATTCACAGTAGCAGGTAAGACATTTGGGTTGCTTCCAGCACGTCTGCTTCTTGCAAGTCGTGTTGTTGCTTAGAGGCCTGAGCTATTTCTCTTTAAAATGAGTGAATCTCTCAGCTCTGAATGGGCTTTGTTTCAGTATGGTCCCCAACAAAATAGAATAATCAGGGTAGAACTGAGAAAGCTCCCAGGGAAATATCTCTGTGTGTTGCCTGCAGAAAAGACGGTTGTGTTACCAGTGCCTAAGAGGTCCCCCGGGCAGGCTGTAGGAAGGCAGTTCATGTTAATCCTGTGCTGTTTATTACAGTACCTCAGCTCCTCTTAACTTTGTAGGGTGCAGGGAGGACAGAACCTTCCAGTCACGGTACAGAAATAATACTGTCTGGTAATACTAGATTTCAGTATGGCCCCATAGGCTCAAAAATAACAAAAATTATTTAATAAGTAAGAGTGAATGCAAAATGACAATGGATCTTGTTTAACTAAGAAGCACTTGTGGCTGTGTAGAAGTGGGATGAAGGTGAGGAAAAAAACATTCCTAAGTGCTGTTCAGAGCACACAGGTGCTCTCACTGGCACCGTCTGAGACCGTGGCTCTAGCTGGGAATGAATAGCAGCCACATTCAGTGGCAGGACTGCGCCGCCGTTGCTCATTAGCTGCAGAACCCCAGCGTTGTCTCTGTCTTTACTGGTTGTAGCCAATTTGTTCACAGCTACACTGTAATCTTTACCATACGTGAACCAGATGCCCAGCAGTGTTATCTGGAGAAAATGAGATAAAACTGTGGAATACATTGTGCTAGTGGATAGAAATTACTTCAGGCTCTCCTTTTCTCCATTAGAAGATCCCCATATTACAACAGTTGATACCACGCTGCCATCCACCCTACTCAGTCCAGTTTCTTCTTGTGGGAGAGTCTGGAACATGTGCTTATCAGTGCCTTTCTAGGAAACTGCCAAGTCTGTAATGTCACCACAGACCCTTGATCTTTAGCAGAGAGAGGTAACCCACCAGGCTCACCGGTGCAGCAGCCAACATGGCAAGAGTTGTAGGTATTCTGGGCATTCAAGTAGTAGATTATCTTGCCTTAGTCATCTTAGCCAAAAATTTGAAGAGTGGGCACTGAAAAATAGATACCTAGATTGCAAGAATTAAGTGCTCCTGGCTTTTGAAACCAGATTATATGGCAGCTTCCTTAAGTAAAGGTTGTACTCTCCTTGTCTGTGCCACATTTAGTGCTCTCCACCAGAAGGAACCTGTATATAAGTTGATTGTGTGAAGATCAGTAATCTTAAGCATGCTACACCCCCTGATAGCAAAGATTAGGCTTCTAATAGGATTGTGATCAACCCTCTAAGCACATTTTAAAATATTGTCCTTGCCTATGTGAGTGCCATGAAGAGTTAAAAAATATAATACATTAGTTAAACTTACAATGTTTCCCAATGGAGCAGCATTGTGGTTTAAAAGTTTTGGACAGGTTTTACAGACATATATGTGAAAAAGCTTATTACAAAGCTTATCAATATGGAAATATGCTTAAAACTGACCTTCTAAAGTGTCTACTACTTCTGTTTGTTCAATTGTGAGCTTCTTGCAAAACTACTTCTAACTCCTGCCAAGATGACAGGCATCTCTGACTCTTTCCCCCATCCACCAGCAGCTTCTTCGAATTCTGTAAGTAATGTAAAAATGCCATTTACAAATGAGAGATTTATTCCATCCAGGCAGTCTGCATTTCTTCAAAGCACTGGAGTCGTCCAGAGTCTTGCATTAGACCAGAACGGCTTTCTGGCCTTCATGGGTCAAAGTTGCATAAAATTTATTTTGGTTATTCAGAACTTCCGACTCTTAAGGAGGGGAAAGGCCAGGAATCTGCCTTCCTTTGCTGTGTTCAGATGGAGAAGAGAGCATATGAAATGAAGGTATTCGTTTGCCTTCCAGAAACTTGTACCAATGATTTAGAGCATCTGACCAGATGTGTAACTCTCAGTGAACTCCTCACTAAGTTCAACATGAAAGCTTCTGATATTTTTCATACAACATGGTGAAATTTGCCTATTTGCCTTTTTTTGAAGAAGGGAGGTAACTTGAAGATTGTTTACAAAACAGTTTTCGAAGACATTCCAGAAAGTCAAAATATCTTTTGTTGTAAACCTCACTTCAAGATAAATGTGGTTTAGAAAATACCACTTGGGCAATTCTTTACCTTCTGTGGAAGAGGAGAAGAATCAAATACCCCTTCAGAGTGCAGCATTTCTCTTTGCAGGGTAGTACATTGCAAGGCATCTGTTGTGTTATTTTGGGGTTGGTCACCCACTTGTTGCAGTTGCCGAAATGAGCCAGCTGTTTGAGATCTACCTTTTTTTTTCTTTTTTTTACAAAGCTGATTTATTGCCCCCTACCCCAGCTTTTCACTCAAATATTTTAGCTCATTGTTATTGTACAGCTCATGGGCCACAAATGCAACCCCACTTTGAAAACAATGGGTGAATGGCATATTGCAAAAGAGGAAGGTAAACAGCCAGCAGTTTGGCCCTCAAAACAGGTGGTGCTTATCAGAATGAAATAAATCTCTTCCTGGCCATCACAGTGGCTGTTCTTAGGAGGAAGTAGCTTAGGTCAAAGCCAGGTGGTTATATTGTCTAGACCAGAGGCTCCCAAACCTTGTGGTAACAGCTGCCAGAGAAGTTAAAAAGTCATCTGTGTGTCTGACCTCAAAACAAACCGAGTTGGCACAGATCAAATCTGGAATTAAACCTCTGCGAATCTTGTCATCCGCATTGAGGTAGCAAAAAAGAATTTACCAATTGTTACATACATCAGGTATAATCCTGCCCCCTTTTCCCTAGCTTTATTGTCTGTGTGAGACTTTGAAAGGAATGAGAGCATGCTTTGGTACCAAGAAACCCTTAAAGAAAAAGATAGTGAGGATTAAGGCTCTTAGAGATAAGATGACCTTTTAATTAATGGTAGAATCTTCTTTAGGACTTGTACGTTAAAAGTGCTAGCTTTATGCTACGAGGACTTGTATCAAATAATGTTATGGCTTCAAATGCTAGCAGACTATTTTCAGGTAATGATTTCCACTCAGATCTTTCTTTGAAGTGCAAACTAAAATCATCTTCATAAGGAGGGAAAAAACCTTCATTCCAGAGAAGTTACGCTGAAATAGTAGCAAAGTCACCATGGTAACCCTTTGATAGCCTGATTTGTGTAATTTGGTTATAACGTGGTCGGCATTTCATTCCCACATAGATCTTTCAGTCTTTATAGTTTTAAGAAGCTTTATTTTTGAAATGGCAGCATCTCACCTTGAGGTGTGCTTTCGTCTCATGCTTACTTGCTGAGCTGTAATGGTGACAGCAGTAATTAGATCCCATTTCAAGTACCTTCTTGTTCTCTTTTCATAAAAGTAGACGGTGGAGCTGGATCCTGGAGGGCTTGGATGTTTGGCTTTTCATTGTTCCCCTCCCCACAAGTCAACTTTCTTCTACATGTTAAGCGGTAAAATCTATTTTGTTTCAGTCTGATTATTCAGAGTATAAACACAGAAGTAGATTGCATGCTTTTGCTCCGGTATCACAAAAGGAAGGGAGTAAGATTTATTTGCATGAAACTTCCTTTGATTCTACATTGAGATTTTTATATTGAAAACTATTTTTGTGTTTGTGACTTTTTTAAGGTGCTGGGAACCCGAATTGCAAAGTTGCAATTGTAATGGGCAAAACCAAAAACTCCTCAGCATCCAGGTAAGGATTCCTAGCAGATTCAAAGGGTTACCTAAAACTCGTTTCCTGGAGGAGTCACTGCTCGCAAAATTTTTAAGTGAAATAACCTTAACTGCCTCGAGCAGTTGGATGTGCTTGAGAATTACAGGGGAGTTTTAAACCTCTGTGTGTGTCTGTTTAGAGGAAACTGTTGCTGAGCAGGCTCCTGTTTTGCTGTCAGCTGCTGATGACCGAAGCCTCCCAGCCTGTTCAGCGTCACCAGCTTGCACCCACATGCTTCCCCCTCTCCACTGCACTAGCTCGAGTATTTGTGCAGCCATGTGATGAATTGGATTAGGAAGTTTTGTGGGGTTCACTAACTTTATCTTGGTCGCATTAGTTTTAGTCTGCTTCAATTGTTCAACCAACAACTATCTCTGGCTTACAATTTATTTCATAAGTATCGTATATAGAACAATTAACAAGAGTAAGAATTGCTTGCTTAAATGATAATAAAACCAAAACTTTTCAGAGCTTCCCTGAACAGAATGAGTACAAGTGGCACGTCAGAGACCTGAAGTTACCTACTAAGTTTTTCACAAAGTTATCTATATGGAAAGTTAAGTTTGAAACATGGGATGTTTGTTATGTGAAGTTTTGTGAGCAGAGAGCATTGCACATCTTTAATGAGGCCTGGTCTTTCCATTCCTATGTGTAAATATAATAATACCCTCTTCTTGTTTGAAATAAATATGGTGTTCAACTCTTATCACCAAACTAAAATTGGCTTTTACAAAAACTTAGGCAAGTGATAAATAAAATGCTTCGTGACTGATTCCATTAAAGTCACGCAGCTTGTAGTACAAAAGAATTGGAACATTTATATCTCTAAGTTGGATTTTAGCCCAGATTCCACTGATTATCTTAAGTTTTTAGATTTGGCTAGGTTCCATTGAGAAGTAAACAGTAACTTGCTCACAGCGCACAGGATGGTTTGTCCGACGGCTGAACATACAGTGGCATCTGTTGAGCTCTTCGAAGCTGAACAGAAGTTCATGGAGGGGGACTAGGTGATGCTGCAGTTGCTTGAACTGGAGGCTGAATTCAGGGACCGGGGATGTCACACCCAGTTCTGTGTGACTGCTAACGGACCTTAAATATTCGGAAGGAATTTAAACATGGGGATTTTTCTCCTAAACTATAGGCAGGCCAAGATGATGATGATGATAAACATATTTCAAGAACAAAAAGGAAATGCAGAGCGGGGAGGACATGGACTGGGTCATACAGAAGTACTTGCACAGAAGTGACAGAAGTAGTAGTTTTTCGGTCGTGGTGCATTTGATGCCAGCAGTACATTTGTACTTGTTGACTGGTGATTCAAGGAGTGTGGCAGCGTGCATGCCGCACTGCGTGCAGGCCGGAGGGCTGTAATCAGTGTAGGTAAATCTCAACGCTGGCTTTAAGCGAGTGCTAAACGGAGGATAGAAAATAAAAAAAAGTGGAGGGAGGGATCAGAAGGGAGGCTCAAAGTGAATCGTAACTTGTGCGTTTTGTCTTGATCAGGTATGAGCAGCACAGCATGATCATTGTTCCCATGGCCACGCCAGGGCTGAAGCTGATAAGACCCCTCTCAGTGTTTGGCTATCTGGGTAGGTGGTAATATCTATCAGCTATATGTGTATTAATTTGTTAGTAATCTCAGGAGCTGCAGTCATACTAATAAATATTGTATATGAAATAAATTAGTAAAACTCTATATATAGAAGAAGGGCTAGGAATGGAAGGCCTGTATTTTTATCTTCCTTTGTTTTATCCTGCTGTTGTGTTTCCTCTGTGCCTGTAGATGAGATCCATGGAGGGCATTTTGAGATACACTTCAATGATGTGCGAGTGCCCATCTCCAATATAATACTGGGTGAGTTTTTCAGTATTACTTCCTTTTTAATACGTACAGCAATGAACCAAGTTTTATGAAACGGTGGTTTATTTTATGAATCACCGTAAGTTATTGTAAACAGCTGTGGTCAGTTGAGCCAGGGTCTCAAATGTGTGTAAGAGGGAGCCCACTCTTACTTCAGCAGTCTACCTGCTGCTTGAATGTAGCTTGTTTAGAGCAGAAAGGTGACGGAAGGAAGCAGGGCAGCTGTAGCTGTTGTGCAGAAATCCCTTCCCTGAAGAGAAGCAAAGCAGACGCTGTCAGTCAGTGGCGTTCTTTCCCCAAAACCAGTTCTCATAGACTTTACAGACTTTTAAAAAGAGCGTCCTGTTGTAGTCCGTGGCCGTCCAAGCCTGGGTGCCTGCAGACTTAGCAGAAATGAACAAAAAAAAAAAAAAAAAAGAAAAAAAAAAAAGAAAGAATGAGCAGGCCAGCACTCTGACCTTCTGCAGGGAGAACTTTGCTCTACTTCTCTCACTTTTAGAAGAAATCAGGATTTACAGTGTTTCCTCTCTGCTCTTTTTATTGCCCTGAAAGAGCTTTCTCTTCTGAGTAGCCCTAGGACCTGGAAACCTCAAAGTCATCCCCCAAATTCTCATACCAAATCTCACAGACATATTTTTCAATGTAAGATTAACAACACGTAAATTAAATCAGGTAAATAAAACCCTCTCAGAAACCATCTTAGAGTGTACTTTGTGCTGTAAATATTATTAACAGCATGTCAATCTAGATCTAGTTGGAGTAAACAAGCACAACAGTTCTGCAAAATAAACTTTTAAGAAGCTTGCTTCTAGTTCTGGAGCCACGAGGCCACTTCTGCTCAGAGCCATGGATTTCAAGCAGGAATCAAGGGGTCTGACTGTCTGTGCCTGTTTTTCCTTCCAAACAGGTGAGGGCAGGGGGTTTGAGATAGCTCAAGGTCGGCTCGGGCCAGGCCGTATTCATCACTGCATGAGGTCCCTTGGTGCAGCTGAAACCGCTTTACAGATAATGTGCCAGCATGCAGCACAGAGAGAGACATTTGGGAAGAAACTGTATCACCATGTAAGCACGTTCCCTCTTTGTCCCAATTCACGTGCTCCAGACATTACCCTTTGTTTTGCTCACACAGAACCTTGTGTGGTATCAGACTCTGATAGTGGACGCTGCAGTAGATGTGCCCTAACCTTGAATTCTTATTCATGATGGCCCAGGTGGCAAAGGAAAAAAAAGTCACATTGCAAGGCTCTCCCGACTTTCACAGTAACCTACAGGATTTTTTTTTCCCTTGCAATGAATTGGATAGCTGTTGCTGGATTTGACTACAGATTTTGTCACTGTGGGGTTTTTTTCTCTGCTTTCACTGATCACTTTGGACAGGTATTTTTTTCAAGTATACAGCTTATGTTTCTGTAGTAACAATGTGAATTTGCCATTTTTGCATATCGACTTTATCACCGGGACTTCTCCCGTTCCTGTTTACTGGTGACACTCAAGAGTCTAAATTTGACTAAAAATTTTACTTCTCTGATCAATTATTTGTACTTACTTATGAAACTACAGGCCAAACCAAAGCCATAGTGGGATTTTTTGGTCTTATCTTGTTCTGGAATTGAAATACTGTTTTGTGAGAGAGAGCTTGCTAGAACAATAAAAAGAGGACAGTCTGCTTTTTATAGGAACCATCAGCATTTAGTAGTTGGCCTATCACATTTCAAGTGTTCCTCAGTCTTATCCAACAGATAGGATGACTTTATTGGAATAAACAAGTAAAGGCAACGGAAAGAGGAAATGGAATTAGTGTCTGGCACAGGTTATAAAAATTGTCTGTACAATTCCAGAGGGAATAATCTTACATATCTATTTTCCAGTCATGTCGTTGCCAAACTTCCATTCACGACCATAACCTAGAATTCATCAGGGTTGGATGAGGCGCACGCTATTTCTCAGAAACTTGTTAAAATAAAAAAAAAAGTTTGACGAAGCCAGAGGCAAGACCTGAAGGCCAGCTGCGTAGCCAGGATAGGTCCTTCACAGCTCTGGGCTAGCAAAGGAAGAGGTGGGGCTGTTGGTGGCCTTGGGTAACCAGCTGACTCACCCCTGCCCCCATGGCAGTTAGTTACGGCCCTGGGCGCTGTCGGCAGAAAGCACGAGTCCGAACACCTCCACCTTTGCTGAGCTTCCAGCCTTTGCACTGACGTGAGCGCTGCACATTCGCTCACGCCTCCTGCGGCTGCCAAGGCTACAACGTCCACGCGCAGGCAGGAGTGTGTGCCCGAGGCTGGCCCAGGCTCCAAACAGCATCGCATCAACCTTTTTTTTTTTTTTCCCCCTACTGTGGTATGTTGGCTGCAGCAGGGAATTAGCCAAGAGGAGTAGGCGCGGGCTGCCAAGGCAGTAACTTCATTTGGATCGAGGGAGTTACTACTTTGTCATTAATGTGAACAGACAGATGCAGCAGGCACCACCCTGCAGCTGTTTGCCTGGGCGTGTAATATATCACCACCAGTAGTTTAAGCAAAACAACCAATTCCTCTCCTCTTTCACCATCCAGTTTTTGTAATCTGGGGCACGTTACACAGAGAGATGGCTCTGAGTCCTGGTAGCTGGTAAAGGAAAGCAGGGAGTGAAAAGGAGGTTTTTGAAGGGCTTCAGGAAAATGGCTAGCAGGCAGTGGGTCTGACCAGGAAATGAGAGTGGGCCAGGATCAGGGGGTTTTCCCCCTTATCCTCTTTCCTGGTAGGAAAAGAACCCCTCTATCTTCAATATTTTTGTCAGCCAAGTGTTGTCTTTTTTTCCTCCTGTTACATTACATGCATCAAAGTAGCTTTAATTTGCACAGGGGTGTCACTAAACGACTGCACTCGCCCATGCGGAGATACAGGGGCGTCGTCCTTGGGGCAGGTTTACCTGGATACGCGAGGAGGCATTAACTGACTTCCTGCTTGTTGGCTTTGGCTTCTGCAGGAAGTTGTTGCCCACTGGATCACTGAATGCCGCCTCAGCATAGAACAGGCTCGACTGCTTACGCTAAAAACAGCCAGCAAGATTGACATGTTGGGCAACAAGAAAGCAAGAAAAGAGGTAAATTTTTCTTTGCCAGCCTTGGGCTAGGACTTGGGGATGCAATACCCCTGCATTCAACTGGTTGAAATACAAGCTAAAAGATGTTGCTTAATGTTACCCTTCTTTTCATAAACCGTAACTTCATGTTGAAAATAGATGGCCTCAAGAGGGCATTATCATGAGACTGGAAAGCATTCTCAGTTAAAAACTTTGAGATCAATCTGATAAAGTATTTAAAAATTAAAGAAGTTCACATATTGCTCATTTGTCTCAAGACAATGAGATAGTTTTGGGTGACAGTCTTTCCTGGAAACAGTTTTACCTTACCCAGGGAACAGGAACAGCAGTGCTCTCATCCCATCCAAAGAGGAAGGAATGTAGCATGAGATGAAAGTCTTCACCAGAAGCATTAAGTAAACATTTTCAGTTGCTTATGAAATGATTGCTGATAGCGTGAGTTCTCTTCTAACTACAGGTAGCCATGACCAAAGTGGTTGTCCCTCGAGCTGTGCTTAAAGTGATTGACTGTGCAATCCAAGTGTGTGGTGGAGGTGGAGTTTCCCAGGATTTTCCTTTGGCTTCTATGTGAGTAAGGGAGACTTAGCTGTAGATTCTAAGCATTCTTTGTAAGATAATTTTATAATTCCCAGTACATGCTGTTTCACCTCAGGTAGCCTGAAATAATGGTCCACATGCCTTTAAGCTATAAAACCTAAACCATGTGCTTTTATAATTTAATTCCAATGCAATTGCATTGCTTTACCCTTAGAAGAAAGAAAAAAGCTGGCACTGGACTTAAAATAGTTCTTATCAGCAGCATAGAGGATCTGTTTCTCAAGCTCAGTCTTATCCCTTACGGCCCTGGGGAGAAGCAAGCCTTCGCAATTTCCAGCCCACACATCATAGTCCTGCCAGGACGATTTTGCTGCAGTAGCTCCTGTGTAAGATAGCTCTTTTCAAAGAGACTATTGTTGAAAGAATGGCTATAGCAAAAACAGTGCTGAGAACTCCTCCTATCGGACTGGCTTGCTGCTGTGGCAGGATTAGAAATCTCCCCCTAATTCAGCTCTTCTGCCACAGGTTTGCTTATATACGGACCCTGCACCTGGCGGACGGGCCTGACAAAGTTCATCTCTCAACAATTGCAAGGTGGGAACTGCTTGATCAGTCAAAGCAGCTAACTGCAAAAATCTAAGGTCAGCATAAAGCCATCTCAAGTGGACAGAAGATTTTGGAAAGATTTTGTTCCATGCAGTAGTGTTGTTTAAGGTAAAACAGGATGAATACAAAAATGTGATTCTAGCTTGAAGCAATACATACTCTCTCATTCTTTACTTGTAATTATTATATTAATAATCAGAGGCTTGCTTTTAAAAATTTGCAGAATGCCATGTAAATACCAGAATTTGTCTGGGTTCTTTATAACACTAAATAAAATCTATTTTCTGAACAGGACTAAAGTGCTTTATTTCCTGAGCCAAAGCCTCTTTATCCTTGTATTATAGGCAAAGCAGTTTTGACTCAGCAGTTTCACCCAATCTAGTTTATTGCAAGCTAGGATAAACTTGTAATTATTGATTAAATGACAATTAAACACTTAGGGTAATGCCTTTCTTTTCCCTTTCCAAAGCTCACCCTTGGTCCCACCTCTTCTCCTCCCCAGCTCCTGCTCTCAGCTGCCCTCCTTTTCACTGCACTTCCCCTCATGCAAGGCTAGGGTCAGCACAGAGCCTGGGGCCAGCGGGTAGCAGTTTGTCTGCTACTCCTTGCTTCTTACTCCTGCTTTCTTTCTCCAAACACATCTCCTCACATTGTTCCTTACAGGTGTGCCTTTTGTCTTCCCTTGCATCCTTCCATCTGTCTCTCCTCTTGTGCATCCTCACAAGCCTCCCCCAGCTCCTGGCGCCAGCTGCTCCCACCTTTTCTTAAATACATCTAAGCATAGGAGGCACCTTGCCCTCTGAGGAGCTGATGTTTTTGGCTGGAATCAGCAGTAACTGGCCCAGGGCCTCCTCTGCTGCCAAAACAGGCTCTGCCACTTATGCCCAATACAGCTTTGTGAAGCTCTCAAAAATCAGAGTCCCTCTGCTCTGCCTCTTTAACAATCCTCTTTGACATTAGTTACTTACAAGAGAACTTGTTCGTACAGTACCAGAACCAGGCAGATCACAGCACACTGCACCCTTGGTAGTTCTACTTCCCATAAGGCAGGACAGTCACTTTTCAACTCATACAGGGTGGATCAACAATTAACGTAAGGACACAAGTGTTTACTTTTTGCCCGACCAAACCAACCACCCCAGCACAGCATTTGAGCTCGGCGAGAAGACGCACTCTTTGGCGATGAGCCTGCAGCCAAGTGCTCGCCTGAAGGGTGTTCCAGCAAAGGCTGCTGCAGTCAGTCAGTGCAGTACAGCTTCAGAGTACCTAGAAGTGGAAGCTTTCTGCAAAGAAGCTCCTCACCTCATATCAATTTGTTATGCCTAAAACCAAGACTATAATCTCTTTTGAGAAAGCAATAATTATTGTTTTTACTTCCATCCATCCTAGTTTCCTCTTGCTTCCTGCCAAGAATGTTTCCTAGGAAGTTGAGCATCTCAGTACATCAGCAGCTGAAGTGCGTTTCAACTCCACAACACCCTGCACCATACCACTACCCAGCCTTGAGGAGCTCCACTCCAGCCCGTCACAGCCTACACAAACATGTTTTTCCAAGCAAGGCTGCCCAGGAACCCTATTTAAGCCGCACTCAGTGTCTGACCGCCCTCATTTCCCACACCTTCAAAGAACAGCTACATAAGAACAGCACCTTTATCTCATTAACAAGGCTCTTAATTCCCTTTATTTTAAAATTTTATGTACATATGAATGATCTGTATAATGTACACTCAATATAGAAAGTTTTTATATACTGGATAATGTATAGAACATTTCACAATTACACTAATTTCTTACATAACATGTCAACTTTAAGGTTTTTTTGCTGAAGCTTTGTCAATTTGGTCAAGCCAGTTATACATACGAATGTCTAATGCTGTCTGATCTCAGGAAAAAGATAATGTTAATGATTAAGGACATCAGTGAACTGGTGCAGGGACAAACCCTTTGCAAGTCATGTTTGATGGGAGTGATGGCATCAGACTGGGAAAAGAAGGGATGCCCTTTTAGTGGGGGTCGGTGAGGTCAAAGTGATTTTAGCCCAATTCCTCTAGACTGTAGCTCAACTCCAGTCATGCTAATTCATAAAATATAAAAACTAGGAAAGTTTGATTCACAGTCTTGTAAACAAATATAAAGGAACAAAATGTGCTTACGTACAACAAGAAAAAAATTCTTGTGTACCCATTTCAGCTGATCCACAGAGTGCTTTCTTGTGTTACAGTGTGATAGTTAGAATCACTGACTTTTTCCTAAAAAAAAAAAAAAAAACAAAAACAAAAAAACAACAAACCCAACAGTCATAGAAAAAGGAATAACACTGTCATTAAACACTTGGAAAGGCAGTAAGTTCACTTCAATGTGTTGGAGGAAAGTGCTGTTCCTCATCACTGGCCCGTCTGCCTTTCTGTCCCTTGCACAAGAATTTCCAGTCCTTAGCTGACATCTCCCACTTCGTTGTCTACCGGGGGTGGTACGTTGGGCATTACGGATGACGTCGTCCCTGCAGTGAGGTAACCAGCAACTCCAGGGCCTTTCAGGAAGAAAACAGAATATCAGCGATTAGCTTTAATTCTAAAGAGTGACTGAACAGCTTCATTTTCTCTGGTAACACTAAAATGCATCATCCAAGTCAACCAGACACCTTAAACGAGAACATTTAAGAGTTTTTGTTTAGATTCTTTGGAATCTAGGAACACTAGGAATTAAGGCATCTTAGTGAACCAAGGGGAATAGCTCGTGGAGACCACTCGCAGACTTGCTCAGCATTTTTTCATTCCGATGTGCCAAATAAGTTACAGAAGAACCCCAACCACCAGAATTACCCACCTCGCCTTCCACCGGGGAAGCAGCAGTAAAGAGGGGGTGGCCTTCCTTTGCTAAGGAAATGACCTGCTGCAGAAGCGAGGCGAGTTCAGGCACGCATCCCACTACTGGGCTCCACGTTTATGCTTTTGGTGTTGCAAAGGTTTTCCCAGCCGCATAGTTAAATCAACTCAGCGGGCTGCCCTGTGAGCAAGCAGAACTGCCTTATGCTTGTCTGGGCAGCTCTTTGCACCTTCAGTTAGAAAAAGTAACGGCATTCTTGGGGTACACAAGCTTCGTATCAGAGATTGAGACCTCCTCACCGTTAATAATTTATGTCGGTTACTGTAGGGGCAAGTCAGTTCTGCACTGCAGACAAAGCCCCTCTCCCTCAAAGCTCAGGGTTTAAAGTTATGTATATAGAAATGTTTTAACACAACAAAAACTCATGTTGCAGCACGAGATGTTTCAACAGCAACTCTTATCAGATTAACGACTGTAGAAAGCTGCCAACACGCAACACGTTCCTGCATCAATACAGCGATGACCCTGGCGCGAGACCTTCAGCCTACATTGCCAGTCTTCAACATGGTAAGTGCTACTGGGTCCTTTACTCTCTTCCCCTTAAGCCATCCTCACTAAGTTCCCCTAAATTTACTCTCCATTCCTTCCCCACCCTCCCTCCTTGCACTACAGCCTAGAGCCAGAACATCAAAGCATGGTTTGTCTCCTCGCAAACAGACCTACTGCAAGCAAGGGAGCAAAGCAAGCAGTGTCTTCGGTGAAAAAAGCTGCCTGGCTTCCGAAGGAAAGAAAGAAAAAACTTGGGCATCTGCCAAGACCCAGACTCACTTATACACGTCCTAGTGCAAAAACCCCACTAGTTCTCTTGTGCTTAAAACACTTCTGTTATGGAGGATTCGTAACATACTTCAGAAGTTTAGTTCATCTGTAGTACCAGCAAGTATCAGCCACTGCAGTTGTTAGTTTTCTGCTGCTGGGCGCTTGAAGACGACAAGTTTTATCGGTGCTTTGCAGTTTGGGACCACGCGTTTGTTACAGGACTATGACATGCATCTATTACTCGGAATGCAGTAAGTGCAGCGTGCATTTTGCAAGGTGGTATCTACCTGCTTTAGAGAGCTACACAGAAGTTAGCAAGCTGCCTGGCAGAGCAGATCTAAAGCCCACTTCTCAGGTGAAGGGGACTGCTGCCAGTTAGAAGGGAAGGAGAAGAGACACCTGAGGGAAGAGAAATAAGCAAGGGAAGTTTCAAGGGAAGTGCAAATAGCAAAAGCAATTTGAAGCAAGACATAAGGCAGAATACAAGATAAGGCAGGTTAAAAATAAAGCTTTTAGTCTGGTTTCCATCTATACTTTGCGTTTGTACAGCATCTTCGTTCTACATTTGCAAGCACTTAAACATTAGGCAATTTAAATGCAGCACCGGCCTTAAGGCAACTGGATAGCTGAATTGTCCCCAGTCTCAAGCCTCACCATGGTTTCAGTTCTCAGCCAGCATTCACTTCATATTTCTAATTTATATTATTTATGAAATACCAAGGAAATTCAGTACCAACTGAAGCAAGTGCTCAAGTGTTGTTTGTCAAAGCGGCATTAAACGGTGCAATAAACAGAGAACTCCTGTTCAGAGCTAAAGCACCGAGTCTTTCCTGTGCGGAAAAACGCATCAGGTGTTGCAACATACCTGCTCTCACAAGAGTAAACATCTGCTTCTAGGATGTCCAGTTCCTGACCTGAAAGGCTCTTGCTTCGTTTTCTCAAAATACACGCTAGTGTCTTGCAAGAAAAGCTTTCCTGTCTATATGGCCAGCTGATTTATACCTCATTAGTTCTGCTACGCTCAAAAGCTTCACCGAGATTCCTGTATTGGGTCAGATGAGAAAGTTCCATGCGGCACATGGAAGTGTTTGTACTGACCTGTCACAAAAGGCTTTAAAACCTTACCTGGGAGGCTAAACTTTTAAGACCAAATGATTGTTCAGCTGACAGCTATTGAGGACTCAGAAGTCTGCATCACGTGTTGCTTTAGACAAAGTTTGGTATAATGTCATTACATAAAATATTTTCTGATATAGCAAGTAATCTGCGATAGCCAAGTTTCGGACTGTGATACAGCAGAATGTAGTCATTAAAGATATGTGCAGTGCTTGACAGCCACAAGTGAAGGAAGAACCAGAATCTGATTTGCTGTGATGTAACTGTTGTAAGGATCATGTCCACACCCTGCTATTACCAGCAAGGAAGTTCACACCAGTTGCTACCCTTTGTGTGCGCACGGCACGCAGCGCCCACAGCTAGAACACTCTTCTACGCTGGCCAGTGCGCCTGAGGTGGCACCCCTGGGGTGTCATTTCAGTCTTGGTGGCACTCACAGGGGCTCACTCAGGGCGCACCGCAGGAGCGGTCAAGTATATGCTGCACGCTCCAAGTAGAGGCGCGAGGCCCTTCCCACCGGAGAAGGGCCCTGCCAGCGCACTGAGCCTGGCTGGAACACGGGCCCCGCTCTGAGCTGTTAACGTTCAAACGGTTCCAACACTACGGCTACGTGCCTAACGCTAAAGCAGAATAATTCACATGACAACTACTACAGACGAAGTCTAAGTGATTTTGAAGAAAGTTTACTCCTCCTCCCATAGCCTTGGAAAACAATTTTTTCTAGAACTAAAGCAGACTGATCCTGAGAAAGCATGGAAAGTTGCTGTCATTCATTAGCTCTGATTACATCTCTGCTTTATCACTACAGGGTACTTGCAAGAATTGCCAGTGTCCAGATTCTGTTGCTCTGATATTTTAGAAATAGGTACAGCAAAGACTATCCAGAAAAATACATTCTCAACCACAAAAAAAGAAGAGAAGAGAGTTTGGCTTTCGATAAGCATTTTAAAAACTTACTGTATTTTTACAGCATTGAATGTTCAGGCCACATGATGGCACTAGATCCTGAGGATAAAAACTCTCTCCAGAGCCAAGCCTGACAATTAAGTAACAGTTCAGTATGATTCAGAACATAACTAGGAAAGCGTTGCCAACCTGTGAGGTATCCTGCTGTTTGCGTCTCAGAAATGAACAAGTCATGTTTCTGATCCTTGAAGGCACTCCACACAGAGGAACGAGACAGAATTTCATTTACCTACAGCATTGGAAGAGATGAACACAGTGAGCAAGTGACATTCGTAACGTTCTAGGAGAACAAACTCGTTTTCTAAAACCAAACCATTCCGAAGGGATTACCAAGTAGCACAGGAGGAGTTTAGGCTGCGATACAGAATCGCACATTTCCGAGGAGACTGTAGCAACTTGCTTTTCCATTTGAATTGTGCAGCTGAACACATATTGCAGAAGGCTCATAAAGAAAAGTCATTTAGCAGCTTGACTTTCTCCTTCATTCCCCATTTACAGGGAAAGCCAAGGAGAAGCAACCCTGCAAGCAGCCACTTGCCATGCATCCAGAGCTGAGGCTGAACAGGACTTTTCCTGTACTACAGTGAGATAGGGCCAACTTGGAAAGACCTGTCTCCAGTTTCCTTCCCTTTGAGAAGGTTTTCAACACAAGGGCAAAAGAAAGGCACCAAGAACTTGCACAGTTACTGCGACAAACTTTACCAACTTGAATATACATCCTTAAGTACTGTTGCAGACAACTGTAGGGGTGTTATCCTGGAAACAAAAACACATTCATGTTTCTAACAGAAGTTCTGAAAACCTGTCAGTAGAAGCGTACGAGCTTCTGCTCTTGGGATTTGTCTTTTGCATTAGTGCTCTTCACATGCATTGAACCAATGACTTCTCCACGAGAAAGAGATGGAGATGTTACAACCCATAACTATTTCGTAGTTACAGGATGTTAATGTTTTCGGGGGGCATGATGCATGTGACAGCCATAAGATTAAACAAGGGATGTTCAGAGTTTGATCTTCCAAGTGTACAAAGCCCAGTTAAGGACTCGTCAGTACTTACCTGTTCTCCGTACTGCAGGCTGCGAGACATGGATTTCAGAGTTTTAACAATCTGAGCTTTTGTTGCAGATGGGCTTTCCAGGTTCTCAAGACCAACACCTTCAAGCAGCTTTAGAAGGTAAGGGACCAGATCTGCTTTCAAAGCCTGCAAGCATACCCAAGGGAGTTGTCTTAGCGTGGACGAGGAAGTGCCGTACTGGTGTTTTACATCACTAGCATTAGCGTGAACCAAAAAGTACCAACAGCTATTACTAAGTATGTTTAGCTAGTCAATTTTTCCTGAGCTGTATAAATACATACAAGAGAAAGCAGAGGTACCAGCCAGCAGTTCTGGTCTGTCTAGGCATAAACTCAGTTGAATTAGCTGGCATTCCTACGTTATGCTTTCTCAGCAGACACAAGCCAACACTATCCTACATATTAAGCTTCAATGCTCAGGTAGCACCCTTCAACAGGTCTGAGTTTTAGATAAAAGGACTGACTTTCGACTTCTCCAACATGAAAAGCACATTAGTTAGATGGCTTCTGGGAAGCCTCCTGGGCACTGAAATTGGATGATACCTCTGTTATGAACAGATTAGATAGTCTGTAAAAAAGTGTTAATTTTCTATTTGGCTAAGAATATACTACTTACTTGGGCTACTAAGTCATTTTGTTCCTTCTGAAACATTCGATTAAGTGCTTCACAGGCTACACCAATTATATCCGATCTCTTTTTCATTCCATTCATGAGAGGGCTAATGGTCTCTAGCGACGCCATTGCTCGAACACAAAGCTACAGAGAGACAAACATCCAGAGTACTTTATTTTATGCTAACCGTGACGGTTATGGCAGATATAGTCAGCCAAGACCATCAATTTCTCAGTGTCTTTAATCTATCAATTCCACATTAATCAGCTATAAGTCCCTGCTCATCTGGTACACAGTATTTATAGTCAGAATAATGCCCTTCTAGGAACGCTACTAAACAATACAAATAACTCCAGTTATGCTTTTCTCTCCCCTTGAGCACTTAAAATGATTCGGTACCTCATTGTCAGACAATATGTGCATGACACGAATGGCACTTTTAGGAATGGCATTGTTCTTGTGATTCATAGCTTGGATTATCTTGTGAAGATGACCAAGTGGAGGAACTTGATCAGCTAGCTGAGGCTGGGCACTGAACAGGCACACAGTTGCTGTGGTAATGGTTTCTAAGGTTTCCCCCTGCAGAAAAACCAAAAACCAACAGAAAATGTAACTCAGTAAAGCCTTATGTATCACCATAATAGTAACATTTCTCACTTGCTCTGCATTAGAGATTTTTTTTTCCTTAATGCTTTTATCACATCACTTTGCTTTGAAATTGTTAAAACAAGAAGTTTAGAAGAACACGATCAGCTCCAAGAGTGGCAGACATCCACTAGTTTCACGAACACAGATCACACAGAAGTTTCTAAGCTCTGTTTCTAGTACCTAGAGAAGCCAGCGTCTGCCTGCAGCCTCTGCGTGCACAGCAGCACATGTGCTAACTTGCTCGGTAGAAGCATGATAGCACAGATGTTTAGGCCGACCACCTGAATGCCTTAACAGGTTCTGCAGTCCGTGCAGCAGCACTCACCACGCTTGCTGGATTCTGCACACCTACGCAAACTGCCCTCACACGTTTATTCTGAAGGTGTCTGTTTTATTCAACGTGGGAGTTAGTTGCCTCCCTGCAAGTCTAACCCAGAATCTGTCTGAACACTGGTTAAAATTCAGTTATTGGTAATATCATTAAGTTACTGACTTGAACATTGTTCTCATTCAAACCGTAACACATCAGTTCTACTGTGTTACACTAATTGTTAGGTGGCAGCGTTGTACAGGTCACATAATTTACACCAGAGTGGGAAGCTAGTGTTGCAGAAGGACACCAGAAGTGTCAAGAGCTGAAAATTTTCAGGCAGTGCAGAACAAGTGCCATTTTCTTTAGGTTGGTCAGTCATGGAATAGTTAAAGACACTTCATTTGTTAAGCCTCATCTCTACCACAAAATAAGCCTCTAAGACTTACTGAAGCTAGTTCTGTGGCTTCAGGGACTTTAAAAGCACTGACTCACGTTCAGAAGTTGCCTAAATGTATCTACATGCTTTTACAGAGAGTCGGAAAGCAGACAAAAAAATATCATTTGTGTTGAGAAAAAAGTGTGAGAATCTAAGTCAATCAGATACTAAAAGACTAGTAGCTAAAAAGACTGCTAAACAAATTCAAAGAGCAGAATCAAAAAAATCATCTTACATGGGGGTTATTTTTCTCCAGTAGTTCAGTAAACTTTTCCAACAGTGCAATGAGAAATTCTCTTGGTTTCCGTAAAACCCAGGCCGGCTGGGCAATAAAAATCCTTAGGAAGACTCCCCCCACTGAAAGTTCACCTTCTGCCTCACCATACACCACAGCAAAGTCTTCAGGCAGCTGTTGAATTGTAAAGTAAAAGGAGTTATTGGCAAGGGTATTTGTGAGAGGTGTAATTGTTTCTTTAACATCACGACTCTAAGTGGCAAGGCCACTGAACTAACTGTATTCTCCAAAACAGAGCTGTGCCAGATCAAACACTTCATCTTGAAGAAAGATGAGGTAAGAAGTGAGAGTAGAAAGAAGAGTGCAGGCAGTACTACTACAGTGGACTTCTCTTTCAAAGAACACAAGTAACTGAGTCTACAACTGTGCTAGTGGTAACCACTAGTTCAAGAAAAGTACCAGCAACAAGGTTGATAAAAACAGCCCTTTCCTTTCTTTCTTGCACACTTTGGGACAAGGGTTTCTCCCCATTAACCTAGGAAGGTTTCCAGTTTACACCTGCATCAAAATAGCCATCCTGCACATGTTTAGAAGTTGTTTCAATGCCGAACTAGACCACTGTTGGGAGGAAGTCATGCCCGACCTTTCATAGACATTGGGAAATACTACAGACTGAAACATCTCACTGATTGACCTGATGTGATGGAATGGCTCAGGACAACATGGCTTACCGGCGTTCCCCAACATTTACCAAGAGTGAGTTTACGACAGCGATGTAATAAGCGATAGGACTTTCCCCAGCAAACTGGTATTTCTCCTTTGTTGCTGACTTTTGATAAATTTTAGAATGACCTGAACTATCAGGAAATTCAGATTATTTACTGGCAAAACCACTGCCAATGAAGTGTCTGATTTCAAGGTACAAGTAGTAACAAAAGCATCAATTCAATATGAAAACAGTTACGTTAGCACCGCCGTGAGTTCCTGTTGGTACTTTAAGAGGAAAGCCTGTCAGAGAGTTACATACATTAATGTATTATCAGCTGGCTTATAGTCTCCCTGGACACACCCAAAGCAGAAACAGGATACTTTTACCTTCCAGTTAGTGTCAGGGTTGTCCCTCTGCAGTTTAAAGTGCCTTTAAAAAGAAAGTAAGTTTTAACAAGCAGTAAAAGAAGCAGTCATCTTCCCTACTTGACACCTCAGTCTCCCTCTGTCATTGTGAAGTAGTACCAGTTTCTAAACCCCATTTTCTCCTCATTGTAACCCCCTCCCAAATCTTCTGGCAGTGAGCAAATACCTGGATTGTGCACAAACCGCACTTGCATCACTAAGTTATAGGTAAAATACACAAACAGTGAACAAGTTTCTTTTCACTAAAGTCTGGCTTGCAAGGATTCTACTTTTTATGGGCAGAGCCCTGTCCGACACTTCTTCTATAGCAACTCTGGTTTACTGCCACTAAGAGTGTCTCAGTTAAGGAAATACTTAGTCAGTAGATCTCCACATACTCAAGCATCATTTCTCGAACTGTTGTTGATACTCTCTCCCTGGAGCTGTCATTCCAAATTAACTCAGGATTTTCATGAGTTCCCTCAAAGATATGAACAGCAGCTTCAGGGTTGTCCCTCATGGCATCCATGAAGACTCCAGGTAAAAATTTCATTAGTGTAAGTCTAACCTAGAAAGGATGAACAGAATTGACATTTAGTGTACCATAAGCCAAACTAACTGACAGAAAAATAGAGAACTCCAGGAACCCCAATTATTTGTAGCGCTATGACGCCAACTGCTAGAACACAACACCACCAAATAAAATAGTGCTATCATTTTAAATTGCGATAGCCAATGATAGCTCTGAAATCTACATAATCTAATGTTAAAGTTGTTACAAATGGAAACCGAGCTACTTATAGTAGTTATAATAAATATAACTCTTTCTAGAAGTCTGCTCACAAATTAAGAGTTAACCATTTTGGAAAAGCCAGATTGCTCTTCACAAGAACATTTCAGTCACAGAAGAGGATTTTTTTTGTTCCGTCGTTAGAGAGTGGTTGGTAATACCAAGATAAGAGTCCCAACAAGAGCTGTTAAGATTCTTACCTTTGGACCCACCAGCTTATCTGCAGTCATTTTGGCAAAGAGCTCTGCTGTTTGGGCTCGGACCTGTGGATGAGTTGAGTTGCAAAACATATCTAGTAAGTAGATTAAAGCACCTGTACAAAGAGATAGGAAAACATTCAAATTTTTTTCTGGTTACAAGTAGCACGAATTCACTGATTCCACACTGATTGTACTCAAGAGAAGAGCAAGATTTGGTCACTGTATTTACTTCAGCTCCAGTGTTGCAGAAACATTTGCTTTCTATGTAGTACTGTACCTTTTGCCATGGCCTCTTTAATTATTTTTGTGCTAGATGTCAAAGCATACAAAGTCTCAAGGACGAGTTGCCGACCTGTCAATATAAAAAGCATTAAGAATTTTGTGCCATGTAGACTACAAACTAATCAAAGATGACTAGCTTAATGACTAAACTGATAACAGAAAGCTGTACCAAAACTGCAGTAAAACTTATGGGAAGAGCTAGTTAGAAGTACATATAACAATTGCAAGCTTAGGGTTTTCTGGCTAAATTCAGTTAGTTAAGGCATGACAAATCCATCACATATTCTAGTACGGCATAACTTATTAATTTGATGTTTACTACCTGAATTCCCTGAAAGAATTAGTCAATGAAATACTATGCAATTCAAACAACTCAAATACCTGCAAATTCAGGTATGTTTCAGCTCACAGATTTAAGACAAACAGGTTACACAGTACATTTTTTTTTTAATCATCCCCACTGAAATGCTGTCTTAGCCTAAAACTCAGTAGTACGCTCAGCCAGCTGCATTCTAATTAACTTCTGAGTTGGAAACCCTTTGCCTTGCAAGACTAAGAATTATGTGGTACATACTTGAAGGTAAGGAATGCAGGAGTGCCAGTAAGTTAGCAAGAACCATAGCCTCAGCAATGTTGTTAACACATTCTTGGTTACTTGTTACTATGTTCACTACCTGTAAAAGATCAGACACAATACTTAATTATAATCCAGCTGTTAAGACATTGTCCAGAAAATGCAGTGTATGATGAAGTCAGTCGCCTCACTGACCAACATAGCTAATATTTACAATGTTCTTTCCTGCCACCAAATTGTCTTGTCACCTCAGGGAAGAAGGGAGCAAAGGCACAGGAAAGAAGCTATCACTTGTACTTCCCAGGAGGAACTGACACCTTGGAAGCCCAACCTTGATACTCTAAGTGCTACTCTAACAGTTACACAATCAGGTTTGTTATATGCTGATTATGTAGAGCATCTAGACAGGAGGGTTTGGGGGTCTTTTTGGTTGGTTGGTTTGGTTTTTTTACCTCCAGAGCCAGCTGCTGCACCTGGCCAGCTCCATGAACACGCAGAAGGGAGAATATCAACTTAAAGTGACCTATGCATTCACACTCAGAACCTGCAAAAGACCAAATAAGTTATTCTCTTCACATCAGCCAAAGCATTCACTGAAGGCCATCCCAAGCCCACACTTCACTATACAGAAATCTGTTAAAGACTGTCTGTTCAGTCTGCCACAGTAGTTACAACAGCTCCTACAGAGCAGCACCTGCTACAGAATTAAAAAATTATTAAGTCCTGTCTATTAATCTAGCTTCCACGAAGTCTCAGGTCAACAATATTTCAAAAGGAGAGGATAATTCCTCCCTCAAAGGCCAGTAACTGAGCTACCTAGTTACTTGCATTCTTACGAGACAACTAAGCAAGTTCAGTTATTTTATTTATCATTGGTTATCCGTACTTGTCTTCGAATACACTTTCCCTTTCTGATTCTCCCAGCTCAGAGTAGGGTTGCTCTCTGCAGCAGTAACAGCTGCCTTCAGGGTTATAATTGCCAAATGCAGATAATCCAGTCTGAGAACAACCTAACCATCTATTATTAGAAGCCATGATAGTAACATGAGTTGCTTTTAGAACTAACATATAATAGAGTAGCAAAACGTTCTAATTGTGTGTCTCAGGCTTTTCCAGTCTGTACACTGATACCTGCTCATAAATCTTCGCTGGTATTAGCTACACGCTCTCAAGAGCATCTTCTCCTCCTGCTTTAGTAAGGCCCTGACATGTTTTTAGGTGTTTACAAGTACGCAGCACTCAGCTCAAGGGTGTTCTTTTTTGCTCGTTTGATGCAAGGAAGTTTAAAAATAAGCTAAAATTCTTTCAATGATTACAGAAAGTTTCATCCAAGAAGTTTAAGTCTTCCTGGCAACAGCAGGCTAGAATTAGAGTTAAAACCCAATGTTTCAGAGAAGAAAACAGGAAAGACTTGGATTTCACACAACACTAATACAACTACTGATAATGTTCTCCAAGGGGCAGGGAAAGCAAGCCTATATGGCTTATCAACAGTGCTGAAGTCTGTTAGCCAGCAAAACAACCTTCCTTCTCACTCGGAGATAAAGACTACAACAGTCTGCATTTTTTAAGGTTGTCCACAAGAAAGCTTATCAGGGAAGTTTATCTTTAAGCCTACCTGGGTTGTGTTTTATGACATTTCTCAGAGCCTCCAGGGCCATTTCAACTCTCCGTAACCGATCTCCATGTTGATTGGACTCTACTTTCCCGGTCTGTGTTATTGCCATTAGCGTATGAAGATACTGTGCTTGTGAGCCTACGTAATCCAAGAGGCTTGCAGCAAATGCTTTAGGAAGCTTTAAATTAGAGATGAGAGCATTTTTAGCTGTGTGATGCAACGGTATTCACACTAGAAGAAAGTGTATCCAAATAATTTTTCCTACATTTCACATGTCCCTTTCTTCCAGACAGGAAACACTTTCCTACACTGATCACTATAACAACTGGAGCACATTAACCCTATTTATCTCTAAACAAACCCTTAGAAAGCTACCACTACTTCAAGAGCATTCTTAAGATGTATCTTTGTCCATAGATACAGATGGACAGCAAAGCCACTAAGCAGAATCACTACCCTCCCGGAATTACTGAATAAACCTGAGTGTCTACAGTGCAAGCTTGTAGAGAAAGGGCATTAAGCCATCTGAAGCAGCACGTCTTATAACAGACTCATTGTTCTTTTTAATTTAGTTTACTTTTTAATTTATTCTACTCCAATAAAGAGACATCCCATAACATGCTGATCATATTGAAGGAAATTTCCCATAGATTTCATATTTTCTCCATTCTGTTTGCACTGACAAGACAGACAAAGAGGAAGAAGTAACATTCCAAATACTAGTTTCAATAGGAAGGTTTTAGCTACATCTCACCTCTAGTTGGAAGGTAGGGACCTCATTGTAGACTCTAACAAAAATCTCTCCCACAATAAGCTCCTTTGCATGGTCACTGAAGACAAAGTCAGATCCATAGCTCTTGTCACAGTCACCCTTTAAGCAGAGATAAGCAGCACAAGCTCAGACAGAAAATAAACTTGTAGAAAGTGTAAAGCTATAACCCAATAATGAAACAGACAATACTTGAACAGAAAACGTAAAGCTTTAGCAAAAGTCAGAAGCTCAAGACAGATTGAAACATTACAAGAAATCAACAAGCAAACTCTTTGGGTTTTTTGTTTTCTTTTTAAGACTACTGAATGAAAAAAGTGACTTAGGAGTAGACAATAATGGATACTTGTATTAACTATACCACTATATTACAAGCAGTTGTACCAAAAGACAAACTAGTTTAAAAAAAATAGTAGTGGGATTTCAAGTAGAGTATCTTACTCTCTTAATCATGCTTTCTTGTTGAGATTCCAAAAACTCAAGTAATTCAGCTCTTGTCCCATTGTTCCAGATCAAGTAGGGGTTCTCTGTATTACTGTTAAGCATCTTCAGAGTCTAAGAAATAAGGAATTTACATGATGTAACACGTTTACAACTTAGTTCTGAATCATTATGCAGAGTAATCAGTGTGTTTCATGATATAAGTTAATCCAATCTCTAACAACCAGACCAATTTCATAAGCAGGTTTAAAGTGTCAAGGTTTCCACATACTGGAAAAATAGTATGTGTAAGTTACTCAGTACAGTACAATCTATATTTTAATTATTCTTCTTCATTCTGCTTTGAGCCACACTTCAGATTCTCCAATTTTTTTTGACAGCGAACACCAACTATCTGCAGCATCTCTTTGTAGATGACTTCCTTGGCACCATTAAAGAGAGTAGTTTAGCCTTTGCTCTCCATTATCATTATATCCTTAAGCCTTCAACAATTACCTCAACTACTTTGCTCCCGTAATTGTTTTGCAAATATTATTCTATAGGATACTGTTCCCATCCATAGTGTTTGAGGCTGAAACAGTTTCTATTCCCTTGCAGTTACTCCAACTGCAAAGAAAAATTGCACTGCTGTTCTCTGTATCAGGTTGGTCTAAGAGAGTTCAGTGTTTTGGAAGTGGCCAGGTACTCCTTCCATTAAATCATTAGAGAAAGTTTTGGCCAACAGATGCTTACCTCAGTAGGGCTGACCACAGCGAGCTTCCTTGCAATATAGGGTGTCAACATTCCAGCCAAGCTTTTCCTGATCGTTGGGTTTTCAGGTGTAGCTTGTTCTTCAGAAAGATACCCTCCAAGGCGACTCAAGGCCAGGAGACTGAGCTTAGCAAGGCTATTTGCTACCTCCTGGAAAACACAGAGGCAGTTATAAAAAAGCTAGAGCTTGCTGAAGAAACATTAAATTAGCTAGAAACAGTTGTCCAACACTTCCACACCAGAATGAACAGAACTGGTATACCCTATTTATCTGCATCACTAATTATGCACTGACATCTAATAAAACACTAGGTGCTGCATAAGAGCACAGTATGATCACTGTGTTTTGGGCTTAATAAATGCAGTTAGACATGAACATTGATAAGTAGGAAAAACTGGGGCATCAAGATGAGCTGAAAGCTACAGAAGCTGTTTTAGCGTAATAGCTTCTGACCAGACAATGGTTCCTGCTAGCACAGTCAAATATCACCATAATGAGCTTTTTATGACAGTGATACAAGAGTTAATAACTACAATAGACTGCTCAAAGCTCATCTCATACAGTAGCTGAGGAAGAAATGCCATACTTAGAGGGTCACTGTTTAAGGAAATGGAAGTGTGAAGCCACTTACACAACTGTGGGGCAAAGGAACAATATGGTCCTAAGGCAGACATTACAGGTAAGTTCATGGTATCACTAGACAACCCCTTTAGTTGAGCCTCAAGAGAAAAGGACTTTTTCTTCTGATAGCACACATTTACTTTTTTACTGTTCACCATAGATACAAATCTCTTGCATTAAGTCTGTTAGAAACTAGAGGTTTTGGCAGCTTTAACATTTCAACTCAAAACATGAGCTATTCTTTAAAAAAAACAAAACACAAAACCCAAACAACAGTATTTACACTACTACACAGAAATCCCCTTCCAAAACTGCTCTGTTTACATTATTGTTCATGTAATTCAATGATTCTAACAGATATTTGAATGCACTTATTTTGCTAATAAGAGATGGCAAGCAACAACTGTTGGTGTCTGAAAGCATACACCTTGTTAAAATTACCTGGTGATTCGAATCTTCACTTTTCTGAATACCGCTCTCTTCTAGCGTATAGTCATAGTTGAAGAGGTAACCCAGTAAGTACCAGAGAACTCCAGCTTGGAACAAGTGTGTTTGTAGCCAGTAATCCAAGGCAAAGGAGCTAACACACTCCACTCCCAAAGAAGCTACTCGTGGTATGTTCTGAGGGAAGAAAAGTTTGCCTTAGTACTTATGACCAAAGAAAGCCAACTGGCTTCCTTACCAAAGGCTTAAAGCCAAAACTTGCTAATTCTAGAGTACTATCTAAGCAGCACAGAGATGAAAACTGAAGTAGACAGAACATCATCTGCAGTTGAAGTGTCTGGTAGCCAAGAAACATGGCTAATTAGTCGGCATCCTTCAAAGGAAGAGTACTTGAACAATTATTTCATATGAATAGAAAGGAGCATTGATGAGTTGGTGGAAAAACAAATTCAAGAAGGTGGCAGAGATTCACAGATAAGCTTTTTATGGCAATACATGTGTTCTGCAGGGACTAAAGAACAGACAAGCACTTACAGTCAATTAGTATAATCTGGTTTTATAGCTTCCTGTTTTCTATAGTCTTCTTCTATAGTCTTCTGTTTCCACATACCCCATATGAAAAGTTCAAGACAAGCTTTCCTTTCTTAATTCAGACAAAATTCAGCATTTATATAACATGGGTTAAGTTCTAAAGAGCTAAAAGGCACCAAAACTTCTTGAAATCTATTCCCAGAGTTTATGCTGGTTTAGGAGTCTATCTACTTACATAACATCTAGCTCAAGTACTTTTATCTGCTGATTTAGTACAGTAAAACCAATTGGCTAGACAGAAGTCAGTTAAAAGGCAGAAGTAGCTGAATCTTTATAGTAATTGCATTTTAAATCCACTAAATGGATTCAAATACAAGTGTGGGGAACAAGGCAGTAGAGTTCTGTATCCCATAACAATTAGCTGCAATCTTACAGAAGCGTTTGATCAGCCTCTGCAATTGTCCTATCTCCCTTAAAAACAGAACATTCCCCTAAACATTTAACCGTTAAATACCCATTTAGGCAAAGGAAGGGAGCTCTTACCTTGCCATAATACAGTAGTCTACAGAGGTCCTTAATGATGTTAGGCATTTCTGTAATCTTCTCTCTGCATTCCTCAAACTGAGCTGCTACACTGTAACACTTACTAATATATCCACATACCTACAAAAAGCAGTATTTTATGGTTGCAAGTGGAGAAGAAATACATATTTACAATCCTATTTATTAAATACATACAATACTATATCAATATTTTATACACATGTATATTTATTATCATATGTATGATATATATATATGATCTTCTGAGAAGCTGATACAATCAGAAGTTGCTACAACTTACCTGTACAGACATATCATCTGGTTTACTAGAACGAGTCAAGACTGCTACACAACGATTAAATGCTTCTTGCAATACCTGTGAGGATTGGATGATGCATAAGTTCAGTCACAACAAAAATTGATAGAGTCTGGCAGAAATTAAACATGGTTTTATCAGCTAATGTTTTATGGCTGAAGGGAAACATCCAACAAAATCTGCTGCTTGCTCAAAGGGTCTGCATGAGCAAAATTCCTTGCAAGTGCTGGTACTAGCATTTGGTGCTTTAGAGGTGATTGCACTTTCACATGCGAGCTAATATGCATAGTGAAAAGCCCTTCTGCTCAAGTGACTTGTTCACGTTTATCTATTCTTTCACATAGAGAATGCAGAAGCTCTCAATAGAGTTTTGTAAAGAAGTAGAGAAACATCATATGTAGTTTGCATATCCACAGTTCAACAGACAAGCCTAGGTCCAGAAAGGGGTATACTCTGCAAGAGGCTTCTCCTACTGCATCCAGAAAGACACAGTAAGAATGGACAAGTGTCTCAACAAGACCAAAAGTGATTCTCAATTGCATTTGATATCCTATGCATTGAGTATCTAGGATTTTTAGCTGTGGAAAAGTTACACTAAAGAAATTCATTTCAGTAAGTTCCTTTCCGTTTACCTCAATTCCACTTTCTCTTCTCAGCTCTTCTGCATTTAATGCTGAACAATTGACAGTATGGAAAGCAAGTTCTGTAGCAGCAGGCAACAGAGGAGATTCTTTGGAAAACAAAAGGTCATCTGATGTTTCAATGGTAATAGTCTTTATCAGCATAGGATAGCCTGCATACTTGTAAGGTTTCAACTCTGAAAGAGGAAAAAAGTCAAAGTTTACATATATGCAGAGTCCAAGCAATTTAAACCACCACATAATTATCAGCAGAAGACATATCAGATATATAAGGACTAGGAGTCAAAGAAAGCCAACACTTGGGAAAACTGGACCATGACTGAGCAGTCCACACGATCAGACTCCTTGTCGCATAAACACTCTTCATGCTGGAAGCTGACAGAGCTTTATGGAAAGACCTCATTTAAGATTAAAAAGACATCTCCTGCTCAGCAAGGCCCCAGGCTCAGGGCCTTTCAAATGATGCTTGTCCATCTCCAGAGAAACACAAGCATAGCTTTGTCTGTCTGTCTTAGGCCAGGATTGTCTAACAATAAGCCTATAAGGACCTTTTCCAGTTGAACACTGCAATCATACATTTTAAATAATTATATTTTTCATCCCTTTAGGGTTCAGCAGGGCTAAAGAACAACATCTTGCAGTATGGAGCCGATTGTGAGCCGACCTATATAAGCCTACACTAATGTCACAACTGACAGAGCTATGATTGCATATGAGGTTCTTAGTTTACCATTATATTATAACACTTATGTAGCAAAACACTGTTGACTCTGCAAGACTTGGACATACCAGCAGCTGCCAGCCAGGGACTATAGTAAGAGCCAAGGGTCAGGGTACTCTAGCTATCCCTCTTTCCCAGTTGGGCTGAGGTAGTGTTGCAGTACACTCAGAGGACTCTAAACTTGCAGAAATTCAGACCAGTATTACCTCATTTTTAATAGCCACGTGAGTGTAATATCATTTATATCCAGAATCTGCCATTTGGGTGACTAAGTACTAATAAGGACTTCTCTGCGCAGACAGAATTTTAAGTCTAAGGTTATATACGGAGGAAGATTCAGACTGATTAGTACTGGTGCAGGGAATTTCAAAAAGCTATTCATGCTTTTGGATTAAGTTCTACTGCAGATGAATGTATTTCATGGAAGAAAAAGTGCTATTTTGAAGCCCTTTACCGTAGCTACATAATGCTGTGGCAAGCCAGAAACCAGATCTGGTTGTTGGCAAGCCAGAACACAGACTCAAGAATAGAGGAGATTAAAATGGACCACAATGGCCACTAAAGTAGTGAACATAAAACATTCTTCTGAGACAGCATGCTTACCTTCCCTATGCCTGTTGAAGAGGATGCTTTGAGTTTTCAAGATCAAAATTATGTTTTCTGGATCTGGCCCATCTATCACCTTGGCAGACTTTGTGCATAGAAACTCATATGCTTTATTAACTTTTTCAAACATATCCTGCAAATAAAGAGGAATAGTCTTCAGAGTTGCTAAGAACCCCCTAAATTACTAGAAGTCAGCAGCGTCAGTTTAGATGCAGCTAAAAATAAAGCATTCCAGGTTGTTAGCCACAATGCTAGTTTGTTGCCTTATTACACTTCAGAAAGTATTCCAAATAACCTTAAGAATAGTGGTTTACAGATCAGTTTTCTTCTGTCTCCTAAACCCCACCATAGGCAAGAGACTAAAACTAAGTCAATTCCACTATGACAAAAGTAGTAAGTACAGTTTAAGTGACTGTAAGAATGGGCAGAGGATGCAGTCTGTCCTTGAAAGGGAACAAATAGCTTATTTAGGTCCTGGGTAACTCTCTAAACCAGACGCTTTGAGATGGGGGTCTGACCTGATTATGTCAGTTTACTGTATAAATCCTAATATTCCTTGAATGACATCAGTTAAATTACGCATCTGTAGTACTAATCTGTATTCTAGTATTCATCTAGGGCATAGCTTTTAAAAGGGAGAAAGAAAATTTAACTGGGCATTTCAGAGTTCTTAATACATGTAACAGCTGAATTTGTCCCCACTTTATGAGCACCTTAAATGTGTGTTGTACATACCCTGCCTTCTGGATTCTTGTCTGGGTGATATTTTTGCGCCAGCCTGAAATAAGCTTTCCTGATCTTGCTTTCATCATGCCTACAAGAAAACAAGTCCCATTACATTGAGTAACATCAAAAACACAGAAAAACAAGCCTGTATTCTGACAATACCAACAGTAACTGCAATTCATTTAAAACTACAGAGCTCTCACATTTCAATTCAAAAATCCTGCTTCATCAGCTGTCCCTGAATGGGGGTGATCATGTGGCCACAGACTGTACTGAATATACTAACCAGAAGGTGCTCTAAGTCCCCAAATCTTCTAAATGAGGAGTCTAAATGAGCTCCAAGTGGTAAGTTAGTAGTTCATGATTTGTAATAAGTGCACTGTTCTTGGAGGGTAAACAAAGTGCTATCAGTTCTCTTCTAGAAGCCTGAAGTTAGAAACCAGTGGCAAGACAGGAGGTAGAAAATCCCAAGGATACTACCACCAAGAAAAAGGACAATATTTGGCAGTGGGAAGAAGGATTGTTAGAGAAACCAAGTTCCACTTTGAACATATTCCAGTTCTGCCATATTCTTTGCTCACTATGGTCGAGTCTAATGCTTGTCCTGTGAAACAGCCTAATGAATGCTTTGAAGTAGAGCTCAAAGCATTCTTCCCACAGTTTCAGTTTATCTGAACACTTTACAATTATTCTCCCAAACACTGGAATTGGATTTTCAAGCTTTGTTTCTTTTTAGATGAAGCAGTATTCCACTGTGAAAGAAGTAGGTGCTAGACAGAACTGAACTGGTACCACTAACTGGTTGCAAGTACTGAGATAAGAAACTTCAGTTTGTTCAGTGTAGAGTTTGTGTAAATGTAGTTATACAACTTTAAATACTGAAAACAACTTACTGGCCTTGCCCCTTGGGAAGGTTAAGGACTTCATAAGCATCATCTATTGACATGGTAGGTGGCTTCTTTTCTACCTCCTTCTTCCAAGCTTCTAGTGTATCTTTCAACAGTTTAACCTAAATAATTACAATTTATTAGTGTTTCATTTATGCTGACACCAGTACACATCATCTTTATTAATAAGTACTGCTTTATTAATGAATTCTTATCACCCATTACCTTAAGTTCATAGACCTACTCCTTTTTCCTTTAGTAATCATGGTTCCCCCTCCAGTCAGGAAAGCGATTAAGACTTTGCTTCACTGCAGTGCTATACTTTATTCAAGATAAGAGCACCTTAAGATTAAAATGTCTATGTAAGAGTCACATTAGAAGAGGGAGAATCACTTAAATGATACGCAGCTCACATCTCGATACTACAAAAACTGCAAAGCAGCTGCATGAATAAGTAAAAGCTGCTGCTTAGACAGATCTAGACCATAGACTTATACCAAAAAGATTTCACCAATTCAGTTAATGTACTGATACCAAGTTAGCTCAGTTTCTTGTCCAGCATGGACAAATAAGAACCCAGAAGTGATGATATCCCACCCCACCCCCATACCCCACCCCGCCCCAATCGCTTCAAGTCTATTGAAACACTATCTGGAGTTCCACGGACGCTTTATTTTGCTTTTTTAGTAGTCACCACAAGGAGGTTGTACTTAACGTGGTTGCTATATGGCATGAAGACTATTCTGCTTCAAGATAAAGAAGCGTTTATCTTATTTGCTTATGGACTGAAAGTCAGGATCCATCAGTTACTTGCAACAAACCTAGCATTTGATTTCCTTAATTTTTGTACAAATCCCACTTTTAGGACTCTGAAAGATCAAGAACTAAATGAACCCTGAAATACTTCTTACTTACTGGATCTTTAATTGGCCAGTCTGGAAATCTGAGTGTATCACAAAGATGCTTGAGGTAATAAATATTACAGAACAACTCATTTTCCAGTTGTGGATAGTTGATAACCGGGATAGGACAGTATTGGTAGAGTGCTCTTGTATTGCTTTGAAGACGAGGGGTGAAGTCGGCAAGATGAGCAGCAATCTTCTCTATCATAAGACGCCTAAAAGTTACAAAGTTTGGTTTAACACTTGACAAGCAGTCCTCAATCCTCAGTGACTGTACAAGTGTGTTCAATGATTTCTTCTGAAAAGATTTTCCTTAGTTTTTTTCCCCACATTTCAGAATAGGATTCAGTCTTATTCTGTTATGAAGCTATTTTTAATAAAATAATTTTCATGGCTTTGAAAACAACATAAAGTGATATTTTGCCCTCCCTCAACACCTCTTTGTTTTGGGAGACCCTAAAAATGTATTGTAATATTAGAGGTATATCTCCTAGATAGGTACTAGTAATAAATGAGTACAGTAAGTCTAAAGCAGTCCACCTAAATAGTGATGTCTTCACTCACAAAAGGAACTTCACCAGGTATGACAGAGTTACATGTAAAGCATATTGACAGGTGTTCAGGGAAATATTCCCCTTCCCACTGCCAACTGCACTCCCCCACACCCCTGTTATTTTTGATAGAAGCAGAGGGCAATGTAGGACACTGCCCTTGCAAAAGGCAAACAGAGGGAAATAATGAAACTATGGAATCCAGGTATTTTTGGCATTCTTTAGCAATGTCAAGGACAAGACCTCTTCAGCATGAGACTTAGTTCAGATTTATTTGTCCCTCTGACAGAAAACAGTTACCTCATTTCATTGCTCCAAATTGCTTCTGGAGTGTCAAATTCTCCAAGGAATATCTCAGAAAATTTTTCTGGTTCATAGTTTTCTAAGTAACAGACCATTGCCTCAGGAAGAATATGTCCAAGTATACTTCTTTGAACTATATCTTGACCTTTTGTCTACAGAAGAGATCACATTGTCATCTCAAAGGTAATCTGAATTCAGTCTTGCTAACCAACTTGAGATCTAAAAAACCCTCCCCCTTTTCCCCTGCAGTTCTTAAAATTTAACTCTTGAGAACTCAGAAAAGAACAAGCGTCAAGTATTGTTAAAACTACAGGTGGTCTGCAAAACTATTTGGAAACAGAGGTAGGTAGTTTGCATTCTACTCACTTCTTCAGACTTGAAAGCTTGTTTTGTATGCGTGTATTTCAAAAACCTACAAGAGAAACAACAGTTATTTTCCATTTAATTGATACTTAAGGCACCCTTGAAAGATAAGCAGACCAACACAGTCCAGCTGGCAAGTCTCATATATTTACTTTGAGATATAAGAGTAACAGCAACAATCGAATGAATCTCTGTACAAAGTCTACCAAATCCTTGGGAACTCCACCAAGTTAAGCACTCCCATTTTATAAATGTTGCCTTATGTTCATCGTTTCAGTTTGAAAGTCTTGTCCTGAAAGCTTGTTTTATCCACACACAAAAAAAATATGAAGCTGATAGAGACACAGACAATCTTTTCCTATAAACCTCTTCCTGTACCGTTAGAGCATTGTTGCAAGGGTGAAACAAGATGATCTCACACTAACGGCCGATAGTCCTGTCACAGTAGAGTCATCACGTAAACATGCAATCATTTCCCTATGCATTTTCCTATAGAAGAGACTTAACTGGAGTTGTACAGTAGCTTTTTATGAACTATTGAATTTAGAGGAAGAGTACTGGAATGAACTGCAATAGCCACCTGCACGTCCAGTGCATCTGTGTCAGGCAGTACAGACTGATTTAACTGTTTTAGGCTTCAATACTAAAACATACTGTTAGATTTTTCCACCACTTTCGATAGCTGCTTACTATCAAAAACTAGATTAGCATACTCTTTAGTGCCTGTAATGATTTGTTCTTCTACAATAAGCCGTGCCTAGTTGTACTGGTAGAACTATATGATCAGACATGTTCTCATTCCCTCCCTGGCAGGGTCATAAGCAATTCACTTTTTTAGTGGCTGACTAGACCACATGGAGGCGGTTCTTCTAGAGGGTGTTTGCTTGCAATGTCACATTGGTTCTAGCAAGCCACACGCCCTGGAGCATTTAGAGCAGCAGTCCTTCCGAGCATGACTAGTCAAGAGGTATTTTTAGCTATTCTTTTTCCTCACCTTGCAATAGGAAGTACATTGGAACCCGTGTACATCATGATAAAGAAGAACACTCCACTCAGATAAAAGCGAGGTAACTGAGGGTTGTCTTGCATCACATGAAACAGCAAAATAGCGACTTTTTCCACAAGGATAGGATCAAAAGTCAGTAACAGCTGAAATCAAACACAAGCATTTACATCAGCTGCTTGAGTAGTGCAAGTTACCTAGCCAAAATTGAAATTTTAACTAATTCAGTATTGAGACAAGCCAGTAAATTTACAAGAATTTCAGTTAAAGAATACTTAGCCCCAAAATAACAAGTTTGAATCACAGAATGTTTAAAGTTGGAAGGGACCTCTGGGGGTCATCTTGTCAAACCCCCCTGCTCAAAAGCAGGGTCACCTAGAGCAGGTTGCCAGGGTCCACGTCCAGATAGCTTCTGAATATCTCCAAGGATGGTAATATTTATTAATGAGATATTGGCTGAAACAACACGAAGTTAGTAACAATACCCAGGAAAATAAACAACTGCTTGTCCAGAGATCTGCAGGATGTAACAGATGTCATTTGATGTGTTTGTCCCCCTTAAAGTGTTCACACAGGGAAGACTGTAAAGTCACACTTTTAGTCAATTAGATCCATTTTTTAGGAGTTGCTTACCTGAGTGATATGAGGAAGGCAAGTACTATCTGACAACAGTCTTTTCACTCTAGGCAGAGGTCTTATAATAGCATTGTCTTGATCCCTAAAAAGCAATGAAGTTGCACAGCAGTAAGCACACACGTGCCTTTGCTCTTTCAAGAATGAATAACTTCATTAAGCCTTAAGTATCAGGCTATTGAGATCATATTCAGTATCATTTTTTCTTTTTGTAAACTTCAAAGTTTGCTGTTAGACTTGATAACTGTGGTTTAGTGTCATGCATTAAAGCAGCTTTAAGTTAAAAAAGAGCCTGCCTGCAAGAGTAAGACTATGCCGCTGTCCATTAGAAATGCACATAGCTTGTGCATTCATTCTTGCAGTTCCTTTCACAATATTAGTATTGTCTCATTTACAAACTCTCTATTTGCCCACAGAATTAATTACTACTATGTAAAAGACTCTCTAATACAGTTCATTAACGTACTACTTGGTTTCTAAGAAAAGCTCTAAGACAGAATTTATGAATTTATGCGTCTGCCAGAGAAAGTTAACCACTTCTGCTGAAGTTTATTGTTTACCTGCTGGGAAAATATCCACACATTGTGATGAGCATGTTGAGTACAAGTGTGGCAAGGTCAGTCTCATTCAACACAGGCTGGCCACTGGCAAGCAAGCACCACTTCAGCTGAGGGATGACCTGCAATGGTCTCCAGCCATCCATACCTTGAGCCCAGCAACGTGTTTTTGAAGTCAGCTTTCCACTGTTCCATAGTTCCTGCATCTATTGCAAGGTTAGAGATTAATTTAGGTGATTCAGCATTCAGAGCTACCTTTGCTCCTAAACATTCACACTCAAGACAAGCTTTTAACTGCTGTATAGCAAACTGTTAGAGTTGCATGAAACTCCAACGTATTTATAACTGTCAGGAACATGAAGTAAAAGCTGACAGATTAATTGCAGCATAACTGGGGCATGGAGGGGTAGGCAGCCTTACCAAAAAGGCTATGGTTCTTGGCACAACATCAAGTCCCTTATCTAGCTTTAATCTTTATTTAAAGAGTTACTTTGAAAATATAGGTTACCATTTTTCACAGTTTTCCCTCTCACTATTAGAAACACACCCAGTCACCAGGATGGAAATACTTTGTCAAGTCTGAAGCTGATAGGTACCTCCTGAAAGCTGTAAGGACCACTCCTTTCTTTGTCAGCATTGCCAAAGTACCATTCTTTCTCGCTCTCCCTCTTCATATCAGGTGCCGCCTCAATCACATTGCTCTAGAAGTTGATGTTTATAAGAATAGCTTTAGCTTCAGTGCAAATATCACATTTCTACAGGAAATGTGAGAAGGATATTGATTTTTTTGTTTTTTTAATAAATTGTCCTTTTAGCAAAGCAATGTATGAGTAGTAAGAAACAAAGGCCACATACCTGCAGAGGGACTGTAGCTCTGCTTGTGTGAAGATGTGCCAGAGTAAGCAGATCTACAAGGATTCTAATGCCATTTGAATCCATAAGGTCCTTCACATTTTTCTGTTAATGAATGAACTGCGTTAACACAAGCATTCTCTAGATAAGAGTTGTTACAAGTACTAAACAGTTTTATTCAAGTAAGAATTGACCATGAGAAAAGTCAAATCATTCTCTGAAGTGACGAGAATGGTACAATCACCACAATATCTAGGTTTCCTTCAGCTTTCTCACAACTACCGCATCCCAGAAAGCTGTATCAAACATTGTTTTAAGAATTCCTCAAGAGTTGAATTTTTGCTCAAGTTCACCCAGAAAGACTAATTCAGACCATTTTATGCAGCTGAAAGACCGATGAACTACTGTTAAGTGTACATGTCCACCTTACCTTATTAAGGATCAGCTTGTTGAGAAACAGTATCAATCTGTCCCGCTCAAGCCTATCAGTGCACTATTGGAGCAGAAGAAAACAAATTAGTATTTGACAGCACATATTAGAAGTTACCTTCAAAAGTCAATACAGCCGCACTTGCAAAGACCCATTTACTTTTTTCATGCCCAGGATAAAACTACTGACTATTAAGTGTCCAGTTTCATGCAGAGCTAATAAACGTAGCTTTCTGCCACTGAGGAGGAAAGGTCTTGTTGCCCTTCACCCCCTTTGTTACTCTGGGTCTGACAAACTCACTTTTCTGCCAAGTCTATTGTTCTAAAGGGACAGTGTTTGGATTCCCCAGTGAGCCTGTTAACACAAATACAAGGGAAAAAGAGAATGCTTTCAGCCAGCAGACAGAATGGGTCTTTGATGTTACATCTCTGGTGAGACTATCAAGACACAAGGCAAAATAACAAGAGCCTGCATTGGTTCAGTTTCACTTACAACAGCCATATCTAAAACCCATACTGATGTTAGCAAAGAACCCCTTCTTCAGGCTGCATGGAAATGTATTTTTGCATGCTGCATCAGTTGTCAGACATAACTTAACAGACACTTAATAGGTAAAGTAGTTACTACTAAAAACCTAATCCATCACATGTGCCCATCTAAGGCTACTATTTCATTAGGTCTGGGGCTGTTGCTACTACTCTTGAAGTCAGTATTTCAAAATAATGTGACATGGAACAAGGTTCTCCTCTTGAAAAGCTTTATGCTTCTGCATTTTTCAAAAGCAAGCACAAGATTAATATCACAAAGTTCCTTCGCACTATTTCTGTACAGCCTGAAAACATATTAAGGCCAACAAAATGCAGATGTAAAGAGGCTAGTTTGAAATCCCTTTGCAATCAGCCGTTTTTTTACTGAAACTCCCAACTGAATCAAGGGGAGATGCTAGGAACACTTGGTGATAGCATGGGAAAAAAGTATTCACGCTGCAGCTTCATGTTCTGTAAAACCAGAACTCGGGTTTCACAGCAACTTGAAGGATCTGAACATATGTTGGACTACTGTATGTTAACTGCTATATCAAGTAATTTTAAATAATTCTTACCCTTTCTAACATCCCAACAATGTACTTAGTATCAGAAAATGGTCCTATTTCTTCATGACATCTTCCATAAACAATGGCCAATGCTTGCAGACATAAGCATTTCATATTCACTTTTGGGGTAAGCAAGAAGCGATGGTAGAGTTCATTGAAGAATTCATATCTAAGAAAAAGATGAGATTTTAGTGAAGAAAAACAGGGACCTTGGGAAGGAGAAAGGATTTTAATAATGTCTCACGATTTTTTGATTGCTCCACTCTCTTCAGTTTCATCCTCTTCCAGTAGCAATCTTAGATAATAATCCCCTATTTTTATTTCTTCAGAAAGGCACTCATATTTTACCTGTAACACAGAACAGATTACTTAACAGTAAATATTGTTTCTCCTTCATTAAGTTTTTGTTTGCATCACAATACTGTACTTGCTTGCATCCATAAACTCAACAAGGTTAGCAATCCCTCCTACAGTCTGAGGAAGATTGAAATCTTCAGGTTTGCTTAACAGAAACACAGATCTACAAAATATATGTCATAAGCTATTGTTACTCTCCAGAACAAATGAAGTTTCTCATCTTACTGAAATCCCAGCTTCCAGCCTTTAAGTAATTTGTTTCTAGTATCAGCTGGTTTTATTAACTAAACTTGGATAACACATGATGACTCAAGTTTTAATGAGTAGTTATTCCATTGCAAGGTATTTTGCTCAATGTTACTACAAGTATGAAACACAAGCATGACTTAATTACTAGTTATACTTGCTATTATGCTGGGTAATGAAAGCCTAGAGGCATCAGTATGCACACCAAGAAGCTGAAGTGAAATTGCACAATGAGAGCCATCATTAACTTCAGAGCAACTATAAATTTAACCATACGCCTCAATGCTCAGTGGTTTTAAGCATTTGGCAAGCACCTTATTTAGACGTACCTCTAACATACCACAAAAGCCGCTCTATACAGCGATTTTTCATATCTATAGTTTGCTGGCCACTGTCACGAGGCCACATGAAGTTATCTCCAGATTTGACCACAGCACACAATACAAAGACGCCCCACTAACTAGTATACTTCCAGAGTGATCTCAAGCCACAATCACCCTTGGCAAAGTGACAGGTACCACAGCTGACAGAGAAGCCTCTGTCACCACTACGGTAGTTAGTACAAATACTCACAGCATAGCCTGATAAAGTATTAATTTAAAATATTTAAAAGCAGATCTCTGAGACAGCAGCTGTTCAAAGATCATGTTACAGATGCCCCCTCCAACCAGTCCCAAAACATCCTGGGCTGTAACTGCAAGAATGCTAGTGATACATTCCAGTAGCATAAGCCACGTAGGAGTGCAAAGTGCAGATGGGAAGCCTGTATTACTAACTTTCAAATCTGTACTTTTCATTCTGTCCCAGTTAGCACCTCTAAAGTACAGAGACAGAGTTGGGATAGCAGACACTGTGGCGCCCAGAAGTCCTGTGCCTGACCCATACTTGAAGGAAACTTCAAAAGCTAAATGCCAGTGCAAAAGATACCAACCCAAAACCAAACTTAGCTATTTACTGCATCAAGGTAAGAAGTAATCTGTAGCTGTGTGATAGGGCTAAGTTGTATACATAAAATAGTTCTTTCTCCTAAAGCATTAGCCTGATGTCTTGTAATTCTTTCCAATTTGCCAGAACAGTCAATGGAAAATTCCTCAAAAGCAGCAGTTTACTCATTTCACTAATAGTCCTCTGCTCAAATTTCAACTAGAAAGCTGTACTGTGACAAGGATGGCATTGGGAATATCTAATATCTCACAGCTGAATTCAAGTGTGGCCTTGCTTTGCTTTAGCATTACATAATAATCAAAACTGTGTGGAACCATAACAATACTGGAGATAAGAGTAGAGTACAGGAAGCGTTTACTAGCACATTACTTCAAAACATCTTGCAAGTTGTTTTGAGAAAGCCAATTAGGACCATACCGATAGCTCTGCAGAAGCTGGAAAGGCTATTTTGACTTTAGGTACTACTATTCCTAGAATGTGGAAACAGTATCCTCAATCTATAATTTACAGAGCAGCACAGGTTTAGCCACATACCTATTCATGGTTTGGCAACCCAGTATTTAACAGCCTTAGAATCACCGAGACATGATGAAAATAAAGACAAGAAACTTTCTATCAGGAAGAAGAAGTGACTCGTGGAACTACCCAAAACAAGTCTGATGGAACACATTCAAGAACAAGCACAACTCATCTTCACAACAGTGTCACACCAACTCTTGTCTTCTCCTCTTAATGCAAGAGGACATCAAGGTTTCTGATCAATGTTTCCTCTCTACAGCATCATTTGCCAGGCTGGAGAGGTTTCAGTTTTGCAGTGACACTGGACAATAGTACCTGTTCACAGCTTCAAGCCTTAGCAGTTTATTCCATAACCCCCAAAAGAATTCTAGCTTGCATTCAGGGACTGTCAACACAAGATTCACTCATGTGGTCAGAGACAGAAAAGTGACATGTTAAAGCAGACATTTTACATATGCAGTTTCTCCTACAGTGGGTCATTTACCTCAAACTCCTGATGGTTCCATGAGATAACATTAGCACTACCAAGTTCTCTGTCAATATTAAATGCTCTCATCTCAGACTCAAGGGTATCTCTCAGTTCTTCCCGTGTTTTGAAGTTCCAAATCAAGTTTGATCTAGCATGATCCTGAAGAAATCTAAGAAAGAAGTTACATAGTTTAAGCCCCTCAAAACATTATCTGAAAGACAAGACTCAGCTGGCAAGCTAGAGAAGCTTAGCATTAGTGGACCTTAATTAGAAGGCATTGAGTAGTGGTCTCTAGTTTGTTACAGTAGCTATGGCTGTTCAGCTGTATAGTGTTTTCATAGCCATGGAGGTCAGCCTAGACTAAAGCATGCCTGTTGTCATCTCTTTTGGCTCAGTTTGTTATCTGCATATAGCTGATGACCAGGAGACGTGCAAGCTATTCATCATATCTGCCAGTATGGGCTACAAGTGAACAATAACCCAGGGCAGCAGACATGCACATACCAAGTGTATGTTTTAACAAAAAAAAAAAGTAGTTCATGCAGGAAAATAGAAGTTGATGTCTCAAGTGTCACAAGACAGCCAGTGGACATTCTTCAGTGGCAGTTACAAGACAGCCTTTGGATCCAGAGACTGGCTGAGAGCAGCATTTTAATACTTAAAGTTTAGGAGCATGTGAATTTTCTTTTCATGCAACACTTAATGCAGAACGGACTATATATTTGACCTTTAGAAACATTAAGCACCAAATCAAACAGTTAAGTTCAGGCAATATCCCCAAGCTTGCTTTCGTAGAGTTTGTTGAACAGGCAGGCTTTAATAGTCCATTTAACATAACACCCCTAGCCAAAGTCAGGTGATAATATCTGGTTTTCAGCTGGAGGCCCCTCCCTTGTAAACTTTGACAGTTGTAAGAACTCAGAAGTAAGAAAGCTGCATTTAGGACCTGTGGCACTATTTGAAATCCAGTATACATGTTTTCTCTTTGCCTGCCTTAAGCTCATTTTTATTCCAATTCAAGATAAAACATCTTGAGTAGCTTACAGGTTGACGCATCAACACACTACAGTAATTTTCAGTGCTACTTTGCTTAGCCTTCAATGTCATGTAGATCTTCACCTGCAGTTTGTTATTTGTTCTTCCTTTTGATTCAAGGGAAAAAAGGATGCAGTTTGCTAACATTTGAGAAGCTTTCCAAATTCCCCCCTCTGCTAAACGCAAGCTAAATCCTTAACTACACCTTATGGTTTCATTTTTCATAAATTCCTGTTACAAAGCACTTGCACCATTTCAAGGCAGGCAGAAATTGGAATCAAGCCACAGCAACTTGGAAGCTACTAACAGAGATATCCAGCCAGGTAATAACTTGAATCTGAGACCACCATATTAATCTTGGTACATTACCTGTAATAGAAGAGATCCCAGTTTGCTTCTATTTTTATTCTTTGGCGTCGTTTCCTTAATATCACTGGCTTTTGAATAATGTTCTGCAAAAAAAAGCCAAATTTAAGAAGTCAGTAGAAACAGATACTCCCCATTTTCCTCTTCTAAAATGAAAAGCTGGGTTTTTTTACTCCTTCAAAGCCACACTAAGTTAAGCTTCATTAATAAGGTCTCCTTTTCTAGCAAGTCATAGCAACAGACTTTCACAAGTGTTATTTACACCAAGCTAACTCATGCCAGAGAAACTTTCAGCTGTTTAACAAGCCATTCATTTAGAAGCAAGTTATCCCTGAGAACAGCTTAGTTCCCATCACCATAAGCACCCATCAGCTCCAAAGCTGACAGAGGAGGAAACCCACAAGAAGAATGCTTTGCTCTTGAAAGGAAATAACTAGAGCAAGTCGCAGAAATAAGTCACAAACCTGACTTGGCCACTGAAAGGTTCCCTAGCTTGATCAAGCATGAAATCAATGTTATACTCTACGTGAGGTACCACATGCAAGCAGAAGTCTGAGCAACATAATCCACACAAGTGGCAGAGATATACAGACTCACCATATTGTTTCTGTCCTGATTGTGATGGAAAGTTGGAAGAAAAAGAAAAGGTACATTTAACAAGCCACAGCCACTGAAGTAATTCAAAGTGGTAATACCAAACTTGCTACTACCTTTTCCAAGCTGCACTTGCATACATTTACTGTGAAATTAAACAACTCAGAACTCCGGAGAGAAAAACGATTGTTTACGCTCAGTATCTAGACGAGATGTTAAGTGCAGTTTGCCCTTCCACCATCCTTTTCCACATTTCTCCATTAATATTTTGTTTTAGACCCAGTTCACCATTATTCCAGAAATATTACCTGTCAAAATTCTGCACCACAGCCTGTATCAGACTTGAGCTAGATTCTACCACACTAAGGTTTTCCTAACTTAAAGCTTATTGTTACATCCAATCAAGTACAGACAGGCATTTTCAATACTCTGCATTGCATTGCTCTTCATCCTTCCTTGCATATATAATAGTTTGTTTCATTTTCAGAATGCACAAAAACAAGCTCAGTCAGGAGACTAAAGAAAGTTAAAGGAAACGCCTCATAACCCAGAGTTTGTCATACAGAACATCACAGTAAAATTAAAGGTAAAAGATGACCAACAGGAAGAACTCAAGCAGTGCTTGAGCTATCCTCTTATAATATCAGATCAAAATAGACACTTATCTTAACCATGTTTTTATGTATAGCCTTATGTTGCAATTTAAGCACCGAGATACCTATATTCAAGGTAATACTAAGCTTCTTCAATCAGGTACCCTAACTAAAATACCACTAGCATAAAAGTACATCATTTTGGATGCAAAGAATATTCATAGTTTCTTCCAAGTGTAGTTTAAAAACTGGTTTTGCCACATTTCAAGGAATTTCCTGTTCTCCTGTGGTATTATCTTGGAAGAAATGCACATAAACTGCAGTCCAGTTTGATAAGGTTGGCTAAAGCAAGAACAAGCTAAAGCTTAATACATATGCTGAAGGAATCCATTTGCCTGCTTTATATCCTCCCTGGAATCCATTTCTAACCCAAGATGAAGGGTAGCAAGAGGTGGAGAATTTGCTAAAAGGAAGCAGAACTATGAAATTTCTCACATTCCTATACTTCTATTACTGTCAAACTTCCCTCTGCTTTCATGGAGTTGTAGGTGTTCCTCTCTACACTTAGTCAAGTTGCTGTAACAAAAGAGTTTCAAATACTTTTACCTCTTTTTGAGCTATGCCCATTCTATCTCTCCAGTGCATCAAGACTAGATCCACCTTCTCTTTGGCAAATTTTTCAACTTCCTTCGCAGCTTTTCCAGCCAGTCTCTGCCACTCCGGCACTTTATTAAACTTGCCGTACTGGTCCTGCAGAATAAATGCTATCAGTTATTTGCAGTTGCAGGTCTATCAACATGTTTAATGCAGGTCAATGCAACAGCCAAGCGTCTGTATTGGAAAAGTCACTAAGACTTTTAGTACATCTATATAATGGAAGAGGTAAGACAGATACATTTACTTACAGTTGCAATTTTTAAGTTATCTCTAACATGCATCCTATCAGCATCTTTTTCAGGAACAGGATCAGCACTGTCAAGGTATGCCAGCAAACCTGGTGGCTAAAAACATTTAAAACCAGTGTAAACACACACGTGGCTAATGGTACAGAAGCCGTCACATTAGGTAACAAGATCACTTTAAATCAGAGATTAAGACAGAACTTATATTCTACTCTAAAGCAAGTATGTAAAAGCTACAGCAGCTTTTTGCTTTTATTAGTGAAATGCCACCATCCTCAACGGAACCATTCAGAGGCACGTACTTAGCTTCAGTACAGCAGAGCTCTTGCCTATATCCCATTTCTTAAAGGGGTACTTAATGAAGCTAAGGACTGCAGGAAGAGTTGATCCCACTGCAATAGCGAGGGGAATAAATACTATAACCCTAGAATCCATCCATATCATCTGATATGGATTGAATGTTGCATGTGACATTAGAGACGAGATAGTCTCATCTGACTAAGCCTTCTGGAAGACAGTGACCAAGATCAAGACAGTTTGCTCTGCCAAAAATGAAGGAACTAGTTTTTTGAATTTAAAAGCTGGTATTTTTTGAGATTTAGTAATTCCTTACAAAACTGTTCTTTGAACTAGTTTTGCTGAATTAACTTAAGCAAGAACCTTCATGAGGCTGTAAGGGTGAAAGAACATGGGGATTATCAGCTAATATATAAATTTAGCTACGTTATAAGCAAAGCTGGACAGGCATGAAAGCACAGACAGAACTGCTGCCTTAATTTCTTACAGGCACTAAGCATTAGAGACTGTTTACTATGCCTCCCACATTTTTGTCCTTTTAATAAATAAGTCAGACACCTTATTTTTAAGTTGTCATATGCCATTTTTAAAAGTGGCAGAAAAGTAACAGAATACTTTAAGAACCCGAGATGTTTTGTATTAGCCATCAATATCCTTCAAACAGCAGATGCCAGACTACTGGTCTCCCAGGCTAGACTTCCCCTGTGGAGGGGAAAAGGAATGTGTTCACCATATAGACTATCCCAAGTTTTCTAATACTTAAGGCTTTCAGATTTTATTCTTTCCCTCCTCCATATCCCGTTTTTACTCACCAAAATACGTTTCAACAAGTTCATAGCAGTTTTGTTCTCAGCTGTCCAGAGGCCAACCAAATGTCTACTTAACTGCCTGAAAAAGCCATTGAAATTAACAAGCTGCATTAGTATTTTAAACAGATTTTTAAACCACTAAACTGACACCCTTACCATGCTGGTGAAATGAAGATGAGCAAGAGCTTCGTGCTCTTGAGTGACTAAGAGCACAAAGCATTATATTGTTCCAGTTCAAGTATATGCTCAGCATGCTTCAAAGTGTTGCCTTTAACAAGTTCCAGTGAAGTTAGTGGAACAGTAGCAGCACATGCTTTTTGATCTAGACCTCAAAAGAACACTTGAGCAATAGAGCAGAAACTAAACATCTAATGACCAAGTGTAAGTTTATCTAGTCAATCTTAAGTTACAGTTAACTTTAAGAGTCTATAAGCCATCAAGAACTGTTAACTGCTCTACCTGAAACTCTTAATACCAGTTACTGGCTAGGAAAGCCTTTTTGGGAGTCCTGCCTTCTATGCCAACTGACACTTCCTGCCAACATTTGTCACTAAGGTTCTACTGCATTGAACTGAAGCACTGCTTACAAGCAAATCGTAAGTAGTAGCTCCAAACAGAACTAGTAATGACAGAAGATTCCATACTAGCTCTCTCCTGAATGGCATACAGTAGCAACATGATCCACTTGTCACTACATCACTTTGCAACTCTTCAGGTGCTTCAGGAACATGCAGTTGAGGCTTCTATAATCTTGTATTTGGGTGGAAGTAATTGAATTATCACTCCTCATCCTCTGCATGCTCTCAGGCCCAGTCTCAGCTCACAAGTTCTACTGACTGCTGAGTTCATGGAATGATTTCTGTATGAGGAGACTTTCAGATGGGATGGGTGACCCTGTCTGCATGCAAGGTATCTGAGGTGTGCACACCAGGATTTATATAGCTGTATAATAAAGTTGAACCTTTTTACATGGTCCAGACATTCTACTTGCCTTTTCTTTTCCTGAAGATTTTCAGAAAAAAGTAAAAATCAAAAACTTGAGCCTTTAATGAGTAACCAACCCAAATCCCATCTTGAAAAAAAAATAATCAAAGGTTAAGTGGCTGCAGTCACAGCTGAAGCTTGCTCTACTTAAAAACATCAGCTGCTGAAGAAAATATTCTCCTGAAGAACTGCAACTTTTCTTCCCTGACTTCCCAATGTTTCTAACATTAGCTAGGACATTACGTAGAATTTTTAAACATGATATATCAAGTGAGACTGACATACCTATTTGTAAGCATCCTCTGATCTGTGCTTATTGTAAACATAGCAGTGTGCAAGTGACGAGGTAAGGCACCTTCACTGAGGGCAAGATCTTGCATTTTGGTAGCAATCTCTTTGTCTCCTTCCTTTGGAAACAGGGCAAGATGATTACTAAAGAAAGAATCTTAGTTAAGCTGCTTTTATCTTAGTCTACAGTTCCAAGGCCTTCTTGACCACCAATTGTATCAACTAATATCCAAAACCCAGAAGCTATACTATAACAGGCTTTAAGCGCAAGTTCTCAACAGCAGCCGATCACAGTTGTAGTAAAGCCATGGACCAGATAATTGGCAGTTCTATCTAGGAGGACAGAAGTGAACAGTGTAACATGTATGTCTCCCATCACAGATCAGGAGGTTGGTAGTACCTTTACAAGTACCATGCTGCAACTCTAAATCAGGGTTAAACAAAGAATGACAGCCACAAGTAACTGCTTGTTGCTTGACTTTGGTCAACAGTAACCACTTAAGAATAACTGGTGCTGTTTGGTGTAGACAACCACATAGATAAGACTGTCACTCAGTTCAGATACATTGGTTGCAATGAATAATTAAGAAAAAAGCTTTCACTGCATTTTTACTTGCCCATGTTCCACTATAGTTCAAATGACAAGAGTTGTAATAAACAGCAGAGCAACTTTTAGCTAACGTTTTCAGGTATATCAATGGAAACTTGCAGATTCATAATACCTCTATTTCAAGTGTTCATTGACTTCCATTCCAAGAAAGTACTAGATGCATTTCAGATGCATAAGCCATTGTGATACAATGAAGCACTAACTTTAGCCCTGAATTTCAACACAGGAAGTGTCGACAGTCAGTTAGCAAGGTCACCCTGCAACAATCACGAGCAGCCCTTAAGAAGTATGGACTTGGCCCATACATCATGTGGTATGAAAACTAACAAAGCTGAATTAACCTTTGTTGAAGCAGAAAGAGCAAGAACAGAGGCTGACACCACTAGTCTGCTCTGGGACACTACTGCCTGCTAATCCCAGTCCCATTCCATCTGGCAATGCATCCCAGGAAATATGTCTTCTCCTCCTTGAGAGACCCTCTTTAACATGCAGAAGTCTGGTGGCTCTGAGATGTGTGACCGAGCTACAAACAACATTAACAGCCAAACCTTGACTGCAGTATGAAAACATGCAAGGCACTACCTATTGTCCCAACTCACATGCCTTCCAAACCCCCAAGTGTAAGATACAGCAAGTTGCTACATTAAACCACTCACAATTAAGCAGGTGTTCTGTTCCTCACCTTCCCCCTTCCCCCCATCCCCCCCCAAAGAAGCTAAGATAACAAATGTCTATTGGTAAGCAACTGCACTTCTGAAATAGACAATATGTATTTAGTATGCTATCCCAGGTAACATTGATCAAATCTCACCTCTATTATTGCCTTCATTACCAAACCTGCTCCTTTCACAATTGCCATGGAAGGGTGCTAAAACAGAACATTGACAAAATAATTATCCAAGTGCAAAATTTGAAGAATAGATCATCTGTGATTCAGTTTCCTTAACTCATCTACATGGCTGTTCTACCTCCAGTTCTGGGCAAAAATTAATCTTTCAGTTTTGTGAAAGCTAACCTCGGGAAGAGTTCCTATTCTATACTTTTAAACGAGAATCTCTCATGCAACTATCAGGTGGACTTCTTGGCACTGAGCAGTACATACCAGAGGAGCTGGAATAATGCTGGGGAAACTGACACAAGCCGACACTAATCAAGAAGCAGGAGACCATACTGTTTTTACAGAAAGAAAGCACTGATATTTTAGCTAAAAATCCTAGAATTCTTACAAGTTTACTACTGAAGAGGATGTTACTCTTGTTTTGTAACTCTTAACTCTCATATACCGAGAGAGAAACAAAAGGGGGCAGATTCTCCAAACAGAGGAAGATCTGTGCATCTACTGAATCTAGCTTAACATTTAACTGGTATTTTAAAGTGTTTCTAGAAACAAGTCTTAGACAGTCTATTCTACAATGATTTGGCATATCATTCACTATAGAATAACCACCTCAGTGTGACAGTTGAAGGTAAAGCAACAGGTCACTAAAGTTGACACGGTTTAGACACATAAACCACCTGAAAAATAGACCAATTTGTCTTTCAGGAGAACAAGAAAAAATTCATGTTCACTATATGACTACCTAAGGCCTCTGATAATATAAAAAAGATGAAATCTTACCTGAAAGAGCTTAAAGAGCGTTCTTCCATTAGATGCCACCATTTCCAACAACATATCAAACTGCTGCCCCTCAGTAGTCTCACTATACGGAGCACATAGGGCAAATGTCAGGAAGTCCAGAAGCGAACTAATTACTAGGGCACCTGTCCCATGATCCTGAAATTAGGAAGACAGGTATGTAATACAGATACTGTGATTCTCCCCCACCTGAGAGTATTCATGCAAGTTTTATTCAGTATTCATGATGCTGAAGGTGCTCTTCCCTGTCATACCATGAAATAGTCTGCAAACAAAAATTAAAAGTTTAAAATATGCCATTAGTCTGAGTATGGCAATACTCTGGTAAAGTATTGGCTCCTAGAGCATATCCGAGACTCATGACCTCATACACTGGTGTGCTGCAAGTTACTTTACCTAGCTTTAATCCCATAAGTACCAGTTTACACTAACCTTTTAGTTAAAGGGAACACCCAGTTTCCACATTAAACACGCAAACACTTGTTGCATGACACAAGTTCTACAGTATAGACAACTACATTCTAACCTGTCAGGACCCAAACCTATTTAGAACAAGCTTCAGTGCCAGACATAGCTGTATTTTCTGCATTTCAATTGCAGGTACAAATACATTCAAAGATATATACAAGTATGACAGAAGTGTTTTCATAGCATTTAGGAAAGGCACTTAAAGAAGCTATCTGTTTTCAAAATTTGACTTACCACATGGGAATTGAATTTCTCTAGTAGATTTTCTAGAAACTTCTTTGAAGAAAGGAGGGAAGCTTTGTTCAGCTGCTCCTGCCTCAAGTCGTAGTCATCATGCATGGGCTATAAAAAAAAGTATTCACTATGCTGTCACATTTCAACACTCAGTTCCTAACAGCTATAGTCTAAAAGCCACACTCTGAACCCATAAAAAGTACATCCTACTTCAAGTTCAAGTTCAGTGGGAAATCACTGTGCCACAAGTCATTTCATGTTTGAGCACACTGCAAGTTGAAGGGCAATCCCTATTTCTACATCTTTCAGTAGACTGAAGTGCACACGATCCAAAGAGAAAGAATCTGCAGTTTAATACTTACACACATAAGAGCACAAAGCATGTCGATAGAGGCATGGGTTACGCCATCATTGTTCCTTTTGAGGGCTTTAACAACCTTCACTCCTAATCGTTCTCGAAATCTTTTGAAAGGAAAGTGAAACCAGAAAGATTAGAGAGGAAACAGAAATCTTAGTTTTAAGATAGAAGTCCAATCAGGGACCAAAAGTGGCCTGCTCCTATTGCATTTGGCAAGCCAGTACCTTGACGTTTACATAAATTTGAGATTCCTTAGTAGGAAAACATTAATATTGACTTCACTGTTAACAATATGGCCAAGAGCACATTCACCAAAAAAGACATATTCCCACAGTTACAGGATAGTGATAGTACAGGACACTATTCACAGAGAAACAGACCTTTATAAAGGTCTCAGACTAAGTGCCTATGTTACTCTTTCCATCACTCAGTTGTCCCATAGTCCAGAGCCAGAAATATTCCACAGAACTTTTCAGTTTCAGAAGAAAAACAGGCAGTTTTTCTGCTTCCTTATGTTATCCAATTAAGACACAAACTCCAAGCAGCCTGTACTTACTGTAGCAGTACAGCTTAACTTCCTAACATCAAGTTCTATCTTGTGTTGAACTGAAAATAGCAATGGCATCAACATAGTTTAAGAATGAAGAACTGCCTACTTCAAGGACAGGAAGATGTCCTTTCCACTAGGAAAAACATTAAGCCATATCTGACTCAAGGCAGAGAGTATTTAGCAACGGAAAAATTAGCTTTACATACTAGTGATCATTTGGGATTCTCAATTTACATTAAAAGCCTGATGACAGCCTCATACTACTGGCAGCAATCGTGTACAGTCTTCCAGTCTTTTTCAGAAGTGAAGCTTAACTCCAGTTCCCAGTTTTAAAGATATCATCAAAAGCTCAAGAACTGTCTTCACCTACTACTTCCAAGCTTGAAGAGACTTCTCACTTACTTTGGAAGCTGAGTAAAGGCAAGAAAGCCCGCTTTTGAAGCCACTAGCCGTCTTACTGCTTGGAATTGGCTTTCAAGCTCTGCATTAGATGCTGCAATATCTCCCTCTTGGGAGAGCAATGCTGTTATGGCATTATTAATGAGTTTCTCCTTGTTTTCTGAGAACAGACCCTGGTTAAAAAATAACAGTTATTAATATCTTTATGCATTAACAATATCTTAAGAGGATGGGCAGAGGATTTATTCTTACATCTTGTGTAACTGCATGTAGTACCCCACTGTAGGAAATGTTAGCATTGAACCTGAACACAGCATCCGCAAAGTTACCATCTGGAAGAAGACATAACAAAAGTTAAGTGCACAGTACCTGACTAAATATCTGGATGCTTTAAAGAGCACTATAAAACCATGTAATAAGTATTAGCTTACTTGGAGGAGCAGCCAAAAACCTCAAATGAAGGCTCTCTACCTCTTCATCTACAGGCATACTGAGTAATCCCCAACGCTGGCCTTTGTGTGTGGAGGTCATTTTCACACAGACATCTCTATTACCAGAAGCTCTCACTCCATCCAACAAACTAGCCAAGAGAGAATCTCTGGATTGGGAGACAGACATATGAATACAATTTAGATCAGAAAAGTGATGCCAAAGAATCAAGTGATAAGAAAAATAGGCAAAAAAAAAAAATCAAGCACAGAATGAAAGGCAGCAATACTTGGAATCTCTTACTAACACTGGTGCTAACAGCTACACCTCTGGAAGAAGTCACTAACTTTCAAAGTGCTCCTTCATTCACTGGAGGAACAGCTGTCTTACACCCAGCATAGCCAGCTGAAGCCTTTTACTAAAAGGATCAACTCTAGATTATCTGTTAATGAGTTACACATGTTGTGAGCCAATTCATCCCCGTGCTTTCTACAAAACCTCACTTAGTAGGATTAGATTGCATTACAACTGCAAGTACACTCAGGAACTATTCTGTTGGTTGTTTTAAATAGAATCAACTAAGACCATTTCAAGCAGACACCTCAAAGGGTTTACAGCCTTCGCATTTCCATATCACTTAAATTGTGCTTTCCTTCCTTCTCTCAGATATACTGCTTAACCAAGTACAACATACACAGAACAGCATTCCTTATGAGAAACAGGCTGTACCTAACTGTCCAACACCTTTACACATTCATCAGAAAACTTCTGGACAGATTTGCTTCAAGTTGGGATGAAGGTAAAGGGGAGAGATTTAGCTCCTGTAACGACTCTTGATTTATAAGTGGCAGACCACTAGAATAGCAAGGCTTTGAGTCAAACTCTGACCCCTGCAAGTGTTACAGAAGCTGAGAAATTAGAAGCTAGAAGCACTACAATGGCAACTTCCATTTGAATTTATAACCCACAGAAACTCCAGTTACCTTTCTGTTGAAGAGTATTTCCGAATTTGTCCTTTGATAAATTCAATGGTAAAAAGCTGGGGGTTTTCACAGTCACATACTATTGCAAATACCTAAAAATAAGAGAAGGATCATGTTCATGAGAGTGTTATTTATCTACTCTACAAATTGAGGCCATCTTACGTATACTATCAAACTCCTACTATTATAATCTTTTAGAGCTTGTTTGCAGAAGTGGTACTGAGAAAGGTTGCCTCTTACCTCGCCTAGAGGTTTCAAAGTCACAATGTTATAAGTAGCTGGATCCCGCTCAACTAAGCAAGCTTCTGTAAGAGCTAGTACTCTCTTCACAGGTTCCTTTAAAAAAAAACACCCACAAAACAAAACCACACATTTTAGGAAAGAGAATTCTTAGCAGTTAAGAGGAACCAAGTAAGTTCAGTTTGATACCCTTACCAAGTGTCTAGGTGTTATTTTTTGAACAACAAACTCTGCTAAAGATGTTACAGATTCATCGTTGCTGTATTTTCCAAAGCGAAGATTCAAGTATTGCTCAAATTCTAGGGATTCTTTCCTTATCCGCAAAGAGATACCTATGAAGTTGCCAGCATGCTCTATTGCACTTTTGATAATTTCCTCCCTCTGCTCAGATGCAAACAGGTGCTGCAAGTTTTGACAAGGAAAAAAAAACAGGCAAAAAATATGGCATAGCTCAAGAAATCAGTTCCATAAATAATCCTCTGCTATATACCTAACAGTAGAGAATCTTCCCAACAGCTAGGCTTGCCTTTGCTAAGTGCAAAGTATAAAGAGAAGAGGTATTTATTACAAGAGATCCACTATTAAGTTCACATTTCCCTTTCAAAAAAATCTATAGCAGCTATTCCTAAAGGATACCCTGCTACACATTAGCATGCCATTAAAGTAAAAGTCTGCATGACCTGCCTGTCCACCCTTGGCAACAGATCCTGACAGCCTGGCAGGAGTGAGGAGCCAGAGAACCATAGTGGTAGCCCCAGCTGCTATCTGCAAGGGCTGCTATCCAGCCTTACTAGGCAAGGTTAGGGCAGCTCTAGATGATCAATTATATATTGCTAGTTTTATGCCAGAGAAAAGCATGCTGCTGTGTGTAAAAGATGTGGAAACCCTGATCCAGAAAGCAGAGTCCTATTTTGTTAGTAGTGACTGAGGTAGCTATAGTTACATTAGCAACCATGAATTAATTCCTAAAGATCCATTTCAGCTGCTTGCAGTATAGCACAAGAAACCCTTTTAAGATTTTGAAACCAGCATTACACTGCAGTATTTTCCCAAGAAAAGCCGTTGAATATCAGATCACAGGCCTAAAAAGGAAGCATTACCACCAATCGATCTATTTCTGAATGAATCCCTCCATCAGTTAGGTAGATTAGTAATACTGCCTGTCACTTCTGTAACTCTGAAATGTCAGGAAACTCCATGTCCACACTGCATTCATATTCACTACACAAATATAAATAACTACAGAGCATAAAATATCCAGTTTTTAAACATGCAATAAGCAAAAAACCCCACACATTGCTCTCAAATGTTTTACCTAATTTCCTGTGGAAAAGAGGTTTTAAAACCTGTCCACAAGCCTTGAGGCTCCACAGCTGGGTCCCAAAGATGCACACATTGTATGCTCAAATTATGTTGAAAGTTCATTATTAAATATGCAGCTATAAATATCCTAAGCACCATACGAAGATCTTTTGTTTTAGTACTCACCAATCTACTAAATCCTCCATAGAGGATACAGAAGCCTCCCTGATAGCCAGCAATATCAACAAAGCCTTCAATGTTTCTGTAGTCATAGGAGCACAGGAGTTTATTTGTTGCGGGATCAATTTGGTCAATACCTCCAGGAGTCACCTCCAGAATCACAGGTTTCCTTGTATCACTCCAGTGATGTTTATAGCAGTTATACCTCTGCAGAGAGAGCTACTTTTAGACATCTACACACACACACACTCCTTTACTACACAGCAATAGCTCTTATCCAAGGTAGTAAGCAGCGTGGGAGTAAAGTTCAAAAAAATTATATCATTTCCCTTAATGCTCTTATTATGTTAAGTACACTATGAATCAAATGAAAGCAGCTGTCTACTGACATGGAAGTCACAGCTTAAACAATGCATTTCAAAAAGAGAACAGCAAACCCAAAACAGCCACTGCCAAAATGGTGCAAGTTTCTCTTGTTGCAGGTGGCCTACTCACAGGCTATGTGCACTGTGGTTAGACAAGGAAATAGCTATTGCACCAGATGCTGATATTCAGCTAATCAAGACTAAGGTAAACTTATCACTATACTGCAAAATTTTCACCGCTTGCAGTCACATTCCATTATAAATACAGACTTACTGAAATCAGCAAAAGTTAGAGGTCTGCTCTCAACTATGAAAGACAAAGGAGACACCCGTATTCCAGCAGTGTTACTATGCTCATCACTGAAAATTTATTCTGTGCAATGCTTTAAGTTATTTTAAGTGCTATCTTCTGTGACCAGAAGACATAAAACCAAATACAAAGTCCTGCTCTGTATACTGCCTTGCTTATTACTATATTACCAAGATTCACCTTGTCTTTAATCTGACCTACAGAAATCCTTCTAGGAAACAATATTCCCACATCAAGTGTTCAGGATGTTATGCAGAAAACTAGAGTTAGGAAGTAAAATGCTGGAAGTAGTAAACATTGTGTAATGAATCAAAGCTTAAGTTTTTCTTCCTTCTCTCCAAATAAGAACTCCATGTGGCAAAGCCCTTTAGTTCAGCAGTAACATTCAGAGTCTTTAAGTGTACCACCATAAGGCTCAGGCCAAGTGAGAACTCAAATATTATACTGTTGAAAAGGTTCCCATTGCTTTTGAACAAACTGTAAATTTTCTCTTCTCACAGCAAGACTTCAGATCAAAATTTACCAAAGCTATTTTAGGTAGTGCATATAGCACAAGCATAACATACATGAACACAATAGAGGTTTAAGCCTTTAGATCATTTCATTAAACCATACATGATCCAGACAAGCCAGACACTTACCCGTCCTGTGATTTTTCCTTCTGAGAAGTCTGTCCTGAATCTCTGTTTTTAAAAAAGTTAACCATGAATGAATGCAAATATGATAGCCAATCTACCCAGAAAGTCTACGTTTAAGCTGACCCTGTTTTAAGGGCCTTGAGCTAAGCCCCACTAGAGACTCACCATTCCACTGCTGTTTAATATATTCAGTATTTGTAGCTTTACTTACTATTTAAGAATCACGCACTAGTTGCTGCAACTGACACCAGATCAGGTACATTAATAGAACAGCTCAAAAGATAAGCTGCTCTCCTACTTTTTATGTAAGGAAAGGAAGCATAGTAAGCTACCACAAATGGTAATCATAACCACATACATACTGCTTGCTTGAAGAAAAAAAAAAGAATCTTACCAGTGCCTCTGTAAGGAGTTCTGTTCTGTGCTCTGTGGAAAATTTAAGAGTTTCGGACTTTTTTCCACTCCCTTTGCGAAAAGTGAGACTAAATTCTGTTCCTTGTCCTTTTCCAACAGGAGAAATACTACAGATATCTCCATAAGGCCACTAGACAATTGAAAGTAATTAGGTTATACTGTTAGTAATTTTAAAGCTACATCTCCTCCACTCAAAAACTCTTAGTACCTATAATAACTGTAATGAGACAATAGCTAGCATGCTACGTGACAGCTTTAGCTTGAGCTTCCTATTTGATACTCTGCAAGGTAAGCAAGCGTCCTGACTCCCTTCAGGGACATAGCTTCACAGTGATCAAACTTATCCCAGTTCATTCAGAACAGCACAACCAAAAGCAAACTGCTACTTATTGGCCAGTAAAGACAAATTGCCTAAAAGTACAAAAATTACTGGATATTTGTAGAATTAGGGAAGGCAACACCAGTTTTCTGTTACATGTGCTTTTGTAGCAGCTGCCATACCTTCTGGTTTTGCCGAGATCTTGTCAGACTACAGTGTTCCTGAAGACTGAATGCCACTATTCTCTCTGGATGGTGAACGTAAGTCAGAAATCAACTAAAAAGAGGCCTGTTCAAAAATGATAGTTACCTGATTTGTAACTTCTAGCGTGTTGGGATTGTACGTGGTGATGGCATGGGTTCCAACTGAAAAGACTCGCTTATACCTGGAATACAGAAGAGAGTTAGTTTCTCTAGAAGTTACAAAAAAAATCCCCTGTTGAACAGCAAAAATTATGTTAAGGAGCTACATACAAGTCAGTGTTAGGAAATGGATATGGAATTTTCTTTGTCGAGTTCTTACTTTGCAGTTTACCCTTACAATATGTTAAGCTCCTCTGTTATATATATCCATAAATCATAAATCCTAAATAACCATATCATTAGCAGTGAGCTAAAGCTAAGAAATTTAGATACATTACGTGCAAAATGGAAGCCTTGCCATGGTTTAATTTCCTAGACAATCTTCACAGCATACCCTGAACCAACTCTTTATATAGAGACAATTTACATATTTCTGAATCAGAAAGTTTTGCAACATAACTAACCAGAGTTTGAAACAGATTATTACTAATCCCTTACTACTTGTACAAGCTTCTTGTTCTAGGATACTTCTATCTGGGAGCAATCCTGCCCAGAAAGTCAAGCCAAACCTGAACCACAGCCAGTTCTGTTAACTATTCTCTGACCAAAGAAACAGGATCTGAACGTGGACGCCTTTCTTGAACTTGAACCAAATAAAAATACTTTGGCTAGCTGTCCATATTAAAATCTATTCACTGTAGCAATTTCAGTTTCAGTTCTGGCTAAACCGTGGATCTGCTAGGGAAAGAGCAGATTAGGACCAATCAGATGGCTAACTAACTAATCTGGATCTGTGCCATACTAGACACTGCATCAAGAAACAGATTGTTTCTTCCCTCCTTCTCTGCATTCTTGTGTTGCAGTCCCTTTTTCTCTCTCACTTGCCAGGTCTGCAGCACAAGCCATCATTTCTGTATAAGCTCAAACTTTGCATGGGCTTCAGATACATTCAGAGCTGCTCCCTCATGTTCTTTGACCTATCCTCCCTTTTCTCATAATAGCAAGGCCAAGAGTGTCTGCCTGACACAGTCCATCTCAAACTTAATCCACTACCATTTTCCATTATTATTCAAATGAACTGGTGCAAGTTCAAGCAATTCCTGGCCCAGAATAGTTTATCTAGGAATTAAAGCAAGTCCTTATTTTCTTCAAAGCTTAGAAAAAATCTGTAATATTGAAGTGACCTGCCACCTTAACGATGTTTAATCTATTTGAAGAAATCTATTTGTTTTTCCACGTAGTTGAATTTTCCTTATTTAAGATGCAGGTCAAGAAGAGCTGTAGTAATGAAGCAGAACATTTGAAGTTACTCTAGCTCCTAATAATTCCACTATATTCAGTCTGTCAAAGAATGCTCCAGTTCTTAGACCATAAGAAAATCCTTTGAACAAAGCAACTGTTCCCTCTCCTCTCATTGCACAATTTAGGTAGTTATTCTGTCTTTTATATGATTTACAAATAAGGCTTATTTATGCTGTTCTAAAGAACTTAATATTATAACAAGTAATAAAGCACTTTATTATTTGTTTACTCACTTAACACCCTAAAGAGTTTCACACAGTGCTTTGCAGCAGAGTAAGGATCTGCAATGATCACACATAATTGAAGACCAGCTTCCAAACATTACAGCCCCTTCCTTTTCTCCCCTCACACTCAAGATCTAGAAAGCTTATTTATTATCCAGCATTCTTAATATATGATGCGACAAGGAACACAAGAACAAACAGCAGATTTGCCAAGTTACCATTTCCTTCATCTCCTCTCCCTAGGCAAATTCAGAAGACCCAAGTCTTATTGCATGAACAGAGGAGACCCAGAAGTCAGTTCTTACACGCAGCCTAAACATACTCTTGACCAGAAATACATCTTTAAATATGTAGAAAGATATTTATACCTCCAGGCCTTGAAGACTTTAACATTAATAATCTCTCAAACTACTCTGCAGTACAGTCTAATGCCAGGCTGTTTTAAAAAGAATTTGAAGAAAATATCCTCTTCCCAGTAAAAAAAAAGCTATTGCCTATTCACTAGTTTCTTCAAAGCACTGTAGAACTCAGAAGTTATACTCTTTAATCAGGATGAACCTGGTAGACAAATTTTATACCACTACACTCAAGTGAAAGACAGCGCTCATTAATTTTACAGAACTACAGATCGATACTGGAGCATCATCATCTATACCACTAGAAAATACTTTAAGTGCCATGCACACAGCCCATATTCAGTGAAGTCACAAATCATATGAACAGTCAAAGTGCCTCAGGCTCATTTAGCACTACACATTAAGTTACTAGCATTTTCTATGTTATCCGTAGATTATACTCAGAACGTACAACTATGAACTGAGTGGACCTAAATATTCAAATATAAGCTTACTAGAAGCCCTATAAACTTCTGCTGCTACACAAGTGGCAACTACTCACTAAATACTCCTTTCCCCTTAATTATGTGAAAAGCACCATTGAGTTTTTAAACTAAGCCTCTGTTTTAGACTTTAGACTTCGTCTGAAGTTCTATAAAACTTCATAGTTTATCAGAACACTACCATCAAAGTTCAAGATCATACTAGTCTAACTTCAACAGCTTGCATCATGTAGGAACAGGCTCTTTGATGGAAGGCATTGGGCAAGAGAAGCAATCTGAGTTCTTTGTATTTTTAATTTTCACCAAGTAGCTCAAGTCATATGCACACTAAATTTGCACATATGCCACAGGAGCTTCAGAGGAAGAAATCAGGTATTTTCTGTTGGGCAACAGAAAAATTAAGAGGGACAAACTGTTCTAACATTCTACCCCAACACAGTATCTTATTATTACTAAAGGAAGCAGTTTATTCATGCATGCCCACAGAAATCCAAATGCACGGATCTTAAATCAGGTAAGACTCAATTCACACAAGTACTGGCTAGAACTCTAATGAGATAAAATACAGTTTAATGTTTAGTTTTATGTCAATCACGAATCTGTCTTGGTAGAGGAAAGATTTTGCCCTCAGACAGCTGCTCAGTCTACTCTGGACTCTGAACTACCCAGGGCTTTAATTTTTGCTGACAAAAAGACAGGGTGCTCTTTGATTAGACACTGAAGCAATCTCATGGCTCTTCACAGCACAATTGAGAAAGATCTGTGGCTGCCACTCCTTGCAATCCCATCCTCCTTTCCTTCCCTTCCCAGCATTCCCAATCTTTGATAGGAAGAATTCATGAAGTATCTATCAGCAGACAGCAAAAAAGCCAGTTTCAACTTACTGGTCAAACAGATTCAGACATCACCTCTCAGTATAATCATTAGAATAAAGCAGTACTCATGCTCTTGAGGTGCAGACAATGTACCCTCTTGGTTCTGTTGATGTTTAGGTAGCAAGGAAAAATCCCAGTTCCACAACACTACTACGTATGTGAGAAGGAACAATGGGTAAGGATACCAAAGAAAGTCCTTATGAAGCTTTAAAATGTATGCATAACAGCTGACTTCAAACACAGTATAACAGACACCAGTTATAACAGTTTAATGAATAGTTTTATCAGAAGTTCCCTAGCTTTTGCAGACAGAAGCATCATTGAAAATTCATTTTTAGATCCAAGACCCCATTAGGGATGAAGTTTATTTCTAGTAACAGAAGTCTTGAAATAATCTCAGTTAGTAGTTTAACAGATAATCTATTACACAACACGTTAAGTATATGCGTGGACTAGTGACCCTCATCCACTAAAGCATGTGAGACATTACTCCTCTAAGAACCTGTTCTGAGAAGCAGCATTTCCACTTTAAAATTAGTGCTTTACATAGTAAGTTCAAGAGACTCAGAAGCTGAGTAAATCAGGTGGTCCATTTCAGAGCTACACTGAAGTGTGGGAACATGTGCAGAGGAAGGCTAAAACGCAAAGTTTAAAGTCCAAATTGATTCTACTAAAGATACATTCAGTTCAGAGACTGAGCAGCAGGAGCCTTTAGTTCAATTTTCATCCATCAATACAGGAACTATGCAGTTAAATCCAATAATGGAGAGGAGATATGCCACACAAAACATTAAAAAAACCCCAAACTTTAAACTACTTACTTTCCTCTCCATGAATGTTTTGTTGTGTAGAAACAAGCAAGATCTCTGTTTTCTCTGATTATATTCATTCTGTGCCAAGACCTGAAAACAAAAGAGACATCCTGTTAGTACTCACGATTTTCATTTAAAACCAAAGTTCAGTAATCATCAATAAGCTTCAAGACAAAGACTTTGTTTTTAAACACTCAAGTCACTGCTTTGTCAATTCCACAAAAGGATATTAGAAATACTTCTGTTTATCAAGCAATGCAAGGACTAAGCTGCGCATGGAACTGAACATGAATTATTAGTTTCCCCATTGATTTTGTTACACTAATTACTCTTTAACAGTAGCTGGTTACACCAATTTATGCCCCATTATTTGCCATATTATTGCAATCATGCTACTTTTGCTGCACCTTTGCACATTCGGATTCATGTGCATTTTATGTCATCTCCAGAATGCTTAACTCCTGAAAATTGTGTAATATCAAAATGATTTGGGTTCCCTGCGTCCATGACTCCCACTAAGCCAGACTCCTATTGCGATTTTTAAATAAACAAAGAGAAATCTGGATAGACAGAACAGCTTATTTTCCAGCCTGAAACAGAATTTGAAGTTGAGAAACTTAATTAGCCAAGCATTGTGATTAAAGAGCTGACAAATACCCTTCCTGTGCTGTAAAAATTTAAGCAATCCCACCACTAACATCCTGACATGCTTATTTCACACATGAATACCTATTCCCTAAACACATGCAGGAATTTATTGAAACTTGCCCACAACTGCTTGACCAGATCAATGTTTTAAGAGCTGCTAAGTTCTAAGGAATGCTTCTGAACACTGAACACTATCTTCCAGGACTGAAAGAGACACATGTTGAGTACTTGGGAAATTAACTTCCCTTTTACTTCACTTTGCTGTTACTACATATACAAGGGACTTAAGCAGACGTACCCTGATTAAGTTGCAAGAGTGAAGTTGTCGCCCTCAGTTTACTGCTACCGCATTAGTTTTATTTTTGAATGTGTCAAAACAGGCTTCCCTACTCTTGATTACAGACTGGTACTCTCTCGGGATCACAACATTAATGTCATGGCATCCCCAAAACATCACACACTTAAGCTAGTCTGCAAGAATTCATATTCATAGCTTGCCTGAAGCAATGCTGAAGTAATCCAATCCCAGTCAGCACCCCACTAAAAGTTAGACTACATCCCCAGTTATCTTTTTATATTCAGCTAACCCTACTTGATTTGGCAAAGGAAGATTTTTCATTTTCAGGTGGATGACCTGTAACATTAGCTCATTGCTAATTTCTACCCTCTACAACTTCAGGCTATTTTCTTTCTGAGCAAAGACTGTAGCAGTTATGTAGTCATGAACATGAAGAATGGATAGCCTGACTGAAATGAACTTGAGAATTCCTTCCCTCAGGTGAAGAACCAGCACAATCATTGCTACCTATTGAAAAGAACTTGTGGTACTGCCTCTGGAAAAACACAAAAGCAGTACTTATGTATTTCAGTGACTCAGTCTTTGAGTCAAGCTTTCAGAGTTAATACTCCATTGACTTGTAGGAAGTTAAATTCTTTAAATCCAGTTTTTGGAAAAAAGTTTCATGACAGGTAAGATATTCAACAGCATTATTTCCGAAGTTCTCCATTTTGCCTGGTTTAAGAACTATGTTGTATTATTACTGCCACAGATAAGCATCAAAATAGTACACTATCCAAACTACAGAGCTCTTACTGTATAGCAGCACACTTTAGATCTGGTAATTTTGTGTTTTAAAGTTATCTTTGAGAACAAAGTGCCAGATACTCTATCTTCATACCATCATTTTTAAGCCGTTTTCTTGACATTGACCAATGTATTAGTAAAAATAAAATGAAAGGCTTCTAACAAGACTAGCTCCACTAAGTGTGGGATTATAAGGTCTATTTATCTGTAATTCCAGTTTCACCAACACCAGACTCCTCTGACCAGCTCTATTAAGTCTCACAGACCTGAACACCACCTGCTTTAGAGTATTTAAGGCAAGATGTTCTCACACTTGCCAACATCTAGTCTTAACAATACAGAACTGAGAAACACTCATTTATGAACAACCAGCAGCTTCCATTAATTTTAACACCAGCATCTAACTAGATTCAGGATACTGATGCATGAAGTATTGTACAAGTAGTGGAAGTGACAAATTCACTAAACCACTTCTTTGTTTAGATTAAAACTATTAAATCATTAAGCTTTGATACTTTACTCACTCTGCTTCTGGACAGTGATTGTAACTCTCTCCCACTGAGAAAACTAGCACAGAGGCAATATATGCCAAATCTAATGACAATTAATTCTTGTACATTTTCCTGCAGTTTAACAGAGAACAAGGCTAACAACAGCCTAGTGTTCTGAGCCTCTCTGTTGAAGTCCAGCAAACATTTCTCAGTTGTCTTTGATTCCACAGTAAGAGCAAGATGAAAAAAATAGTTCATGCCAAAGACAAAGGCATTTTGGAAGAAACAAGAGTTATCTTCCTTCACTCATTCTTGTAGAGCCAGCGTGGCATCACTTTTACTATACTATCTACAGTGTGACACGTTGTAATTTTAGTACCTAAGACAGTATAACCATTGACTTTGCAGAACACACAAGGTTTTATTATTAATCAAGTTTAGCCATATTGCCAGTGTAAGCTATAGCAGCCTGCTTAGTCGCATCATATTAAATTCCCAAAATAACAGAACATTGTTATTGTCACCTTTACCTTTTCCTCCTGTATTCAGGACACCTTTAAAAAGTTGACTGACTTGACACAAAAATGGCGTTAAATTTTTATTTCACTCATAAAAGCATCCAGGACAATAAGGCCCCAATTTTAATTATCATCTTAGTGTCCTGGGGTACCTGATAATAGAAAATGACAACTTCAAAGGTTATTTTGAACATATTGTGGCACAGCTGTTGGATATCCCATGCTCACAGTTCTCAAAGGTGTAATACTAGAGAAACACTTAGTTCAGCTGTTCTATTTCTACTGGAGCAGAGGCAACAAGTACTTTGAAAGTAGCAGTTTATAAATGTGTTTCATCTGGTTGAGAGAAACAGCATGCTGAATGCAAAGTATAGTCAAATAATCTGAGGTTCCTGCAAGTAAAACATTGTCCATGACTTGCAACTTATTCTAGGAGCCTAACTAAAGCACTCCCCCAATACCTGGATATTTTAACGAGCTTTTTCACAAGGCAAGTTCAGCAATACCTTCCTATTTGGTTCTTGTAATACTGTAAGTAGCAGTGAAACAGCTTTTAGGGAAGAGTTGAAACCACATTTTTGTGTACTGCATGTACCAGAAATAGCAACTCCTAAAATTAAGGGGTCTGAACTGCTGCCAGGACTCCCCCTGCTTCAGAGTTTAAGCTACTTGAATAGGTGTATTACACAAGCTGTGTTGAACTTGCATATACTTTCCACTTTACCAGGATTTCACATTCTTCAGACAAAATAACCATCTGGGAAAACAGAATCTATTTCAGGAAACAGAGACAATTTAGTCTCAAACTAACACTTGAAGAGTTAGAAACAAAGCTGTGACCTTGCAGGCATCAAAGCAACAGGCATAGCTGTAACTACAAATAAGTATCCCTCAGTTTAAATAAAGTCAGAAGTTTGGACATGGGTTCAAAGTTTACTGCAGAATTCAGATCACCTTTTTCCTGATAATATTATTCCTCAACTATTACAAAGCTTCCACATCTTTATGTGAAGGTTTAACCTATGTACTTCAGAGCCCCAAACAGGATTATTATTCCATTCCACTGGGAGGAGGAGAAGGAGGAGAAATACGGATAAGAAACTGAGTATTCTTTTTGAAAATTTATTGCAGCAAGGCTAAAATACAAGGTAAAGTTCCTGGAAAGTCTATACTACACAGAGACAGATACTCACATCAAGCTCAAGTGTGACTTTCCTGAGAGAGAGAGAGAAGACATACCGAGAGGATAAAAACAGAGACAAGTTGGAAAGAAATGAGAGCAAGGCACTGAAAAAAACCCAAGGTTCTGTTAATCTGTGGTTCTACATACCTACCTTTTAGCTTAAAGGTCTGGACCCTGATTTCCAGTCATCTACTCATCTGTAGCTTTAAAGGCACTATTTAAATATATTAGTTTTTCTGCACTGAAATGTTTTACCTGTCTAGGTTTCATCTGCCTCTTTCACTGCTGAGCATGCTAACTGGCAGAGTTTGCCTTCAGACAGATTCTTTTTAACAAATGCTAAACTTTTTCCTCTTTCTTAAAGAGTACTCTGCTCTTAAAATACTACAGCCTACTTAGCTGTGGAAACTGAGATTTCTTAATCTGTTGTGCAGGAACTCACAGCCCTTTTTGTAAGAGGAGAAAGAGATGAGATCCACCAGATCCTTGAGAGAGAATTACTGCAGCCTGCCTCAGTGATAGCAGCATTGCCACCTTCAGTGGTCCAGGATGCAAACTAGCTGAGAATTTCAACCTTACTACTACCAGAAACAATGGCGACTACATCAGCGTCCATCCTCCAGCTGACTGCTCCCATTTCCTCACTGAGGACCAGTGCTGAGGATAACCAGAATCTCCCACTTGCTTTGTTTCTTTTCCATCTCTATTAGCTTTCTGCTGTATCAGTGAACAAATCTGATTCACCAGATAGACAGGTGATTATCAGAACAAATGGGTTAACTCACTGGGGGGGGAGGGGGGGGGGAGTGCTCCTTTCATTCATAGTTTAGTCATCTTGTCATATTTCTTCAGAATATTGCTCTTTTTTAAGTTTTATTAGTGAGGTAGGATAATTGTTAAGCGTTTTTTTGGCATGAGAAGAGTTTTTTGGAAGCAAATTGAGATGTTAAACCATTGAAGGTTAACACTTCAAGGTACAGTTGAATGTCAGCTGAATAATTATTTTATTAAGTCAGTAAGCTTCACTTACTGAGCTTCAAACACAAGTTAAAAGCAAAAGTCACCTGCTCAGTCTGAAACACCGATCTGGCCCTTAAGACCAGTCCCAGCATACTGCTTAAAATCTGGAAATACACAGTGATTCAGTCCCTCAGGACAAATACATGTTTGGAAACTATGAAAAATACCCCATGACACCCAGAGGAGCAAGCAATACATATGAAATACATATTTTCTGAAATTTATTCCAGTAAGGCTAAGATACAAGGTAAAGTTCCTGGAAAGTCTATACTACCCAGAGACAGATAGTCAGCTCCGAGTCTCCGAACACTTAGAAATTTGTTGCAAGTGGAAAAAAACCTGCCAGTAGTAATGGAAAGGAGTCACTAATTTCTGGTTAAGTGTTCTGGCATTTGGCTGGGTATAGCAGGCAGGAAATAGACCAGGATGCATATCTAGAAACTGAAGCAGGCTAGAGCCAAGCATAGTTTTTACATCTACAATACTGGTCCTGTTATTTTGAACTAAGACATGGCAGACTGTTTGAATAGCATCTTCTTAACTCAATTCAAAGATGAAATCTGAGTCACTAGCAGTCCCTTCGACAGCCTTCCTCCTTTTCTATGTATCTTCCTACATGCAAGTAGGCTATGTAGACAGTCAAGAGGAAAAGCCTTTGATTTCAAAGAACTTCATTTCTAAAACAAGGAATCTTTTCTGAAATACAGTATTATTTAAACATTGCTAAGTAATAGGAAACAGAGCAACTATCTACTCAACTTCATCTTCTCAGACTCACTGCCATAGATCATATTTGTGAAAGAGCACAACAGAAAATACATTTCAGATCACATTAACTTCAAAAGCAGCCACTGAGCAGAGAATGAATGCATTAATAAGAATACTCCAAATAAACTTATATGCCTATGTTTCCCCCCCAAGCTCAACCATTCCCTTGGTTTGAGAGCACTAAGCTGAAAACACAAAAAAAACCCCAACAAACTCTCTCCCCCCAAACTGAAGCACTAAGACAACATTTTTACGGCCCAGAGCTTGGCCCTCACTAGAGACACAGCTATCAAGGTGCAAGCTCCACGCCACCTGACAGGAAAATCTATCCCAAAGACTGCTGGCAGCTCACTGCAGACAGAAAACCATTTAGTATGCCTACTTGTTTTGGCTTTCAGAAAACAAAAGGCAAGCTAACAGCATCAGCGGGACAAATTCCAAAACTCTTGGAAAAATAAGCACATTAAGGGTAGATTTTCCGAAAGATACATTTAGTTCTGCTCACACTCTTCAGGCATACTATTACCACTCAAAACCGAAACAAAATCTCATCTCTCTGAGAGCAAGTCTCCTCCTCATCTCTCCCACTCTTCATAAATTATTTCCCAAAGCATCTCATGATGGGTATATTTTGATCTGAGGCCAGGAGGAGAAAAATGATGTATCTTTTCTTAACGGACACGCTAGCACTCATCTAGGAAAGAGGACAAATTCTGCCCCGCGGCTACAAAACCTGCGCCAGGTGCAGAGCACGTTCAGTGAAGCGCCAGGCAGGCTGAGGCTAAAGGCAAAAAAGCGCAGCTTCTCCTCCGCCGGGAGATACAGGAAGAGAGCGGCTTGTAACAAACCAGGTACCACACCTGGGGACGAGGGCGGCCCGGGCCGCTGCTCACCGCCCCAGGCCACGGGCACCCGCCGGCGCCCGCCCCTCAGCCCTCCGCGGCCGGGGCGAGGAGCGGGGGGCTTGGCCGCGGGCGGCACCTGCCCCCGGGCGGCGGAGAGCGCTGCCGCCGGCCCTGCCCCGCTCCCTCACAAGCGGCCGGGCGCGCCCCGCACCCGCACGGCCTCCGGCAGCGCCTCGGCGCCGAACGGCCCCGCCCGGGGCTGTGGAAGGAGGCAGGGGCGGCCGCCGCCGCCGCCTCCTCCTCCTCCTCCTCCTCTCACCCGCCGCTGAGATTTACCTGGCCGGGGAGCCTGCGCTGCCCGGACCTGCCCCCACCAGCACTGCGCTTCCCGCCGCTGCCGGCGACAAGGGCGAAGGGCCACCGAGCGGAGCCCTCGCCCCTCACCCTCCACCTGGCCAGGCGGCAGCCGCTACACCTCTCCAACTCCCTCAGAGCCTGGCGCTGGAGGCCGCCATCTTAGCTCCGGCAGCAAGACCGCCCTCTCCACGCAGCCGCCGTGAAGCCCGGGGCCGTCACGGGACGCGGTCAGCTGATATACAGCTTCCCTCCCCCACCTCCCGCCGCCGTGCCGGGCCGCGGGGCCGCCTCCGCTGCTTCCTCCCGCCCCTTCCCTCCTCCTCCTCCTCCTCCTCCTCCCCCTCCTCCTGCTCTTGCTCTGCCCCGCCTTGCCGGGAACCGGAGGGGGGGGCGGGGGGTGCGGGGTGGCTCCATGCGCGAAGCTGCTGGAGTGCAAAGTCCCCCCCCCCTTCCCTGTCACCTCAGGCCGTGGCGGGGGGGACGAGAGGGTGAGGGGGGAGTTTGGGGATGTGGCGGCAGCGGGGCTGGGTGAGGCGGCTTGGGCCGGGGGTGGGGGGTCCCCGGGGCCGTCATTGGCTCTGCTCGTCTTTGTGCTTTCTCTTCTCTTCTGACAGAGTTTAGACTGTTGGTCTAGACTAGATCAACTAGTCTAGGGCTAGTTGGTAGTTTCCCAAGCGGCCAGCTCCTGGAGTCTCATGACTCTCTAACTTTGGGGATGTGGACAGCTGCTGCCAGTTTCCCGCTCCTTCAGCATCCCTGTACTGCATTTTTGAGGCCTGGTACTGGTTTCATGCTCATTGCAGAAGTATGCAGCAAACGAGAGAGGTGCTTTAATTACAAAATGTTACTAACCTCAAGGCTCCTCCTTGAGGATATACATCATCAAGCCACAAAAAATCAAAAACCAAAGTACACTTTTTAATTATGCATATTATTTGTGTGATTATAAAAACAACATTAAATCCCATATTAATGTTGCTGAACCACTGCTCTATGTGGTTGGCTAACCACCCTCGAAAGTTGTTACGTGACTCTGAAACTCTCCATCAACTGCCCATATTCTGTACCAGACATAAGATGTCCCAAAGATCTTGTAAACTACAGCAGCATTATAACAGCTTGCCATGATCTCCTTAAAATGCTTAAAGATTGACGTAAATATTTTGAAATATGACTCACATCAGAACACATGAGCTTACCATGCCTTTCCTTTAAAATAGTGTTCTTAAAGTCTGCAAATTAGGAGGGAATTGAGGAACAAGTGGAACTAATTATCCTGGAGAAAAAATAAGATTAAAATCACAGGCGGTATATTGCTATTTTTTTAATATCCTTTTCATTGTCATATAAACTATCCTTCATGTCTTATATTTTACACAAGTTATTTAAATACTAATAAATCATTCTTTTGATAACTCTAGTCCTCTGAATCTGGGGCACTAATGGGAAAATAACAGTACTCGGGGGAAGCTGATAAATTACTTTTGGTCACAAAACTTTGAGGAGAAAAAAAGATTTAATGTTTTATTAACATACTAGGAATTTCAGAAATCTAATTTCAGAGGGAGGTGGTATGATTCAGGAGAGTTTCTTTGGCTGAGTTCATGGAAGAGTTTTTGGAGGGATTTTTTTCTGTTCTTGTTGATTAGTTGGCTTGGAGGATTTTTTTTGTTCAGGGGGGTTGTATTTTGTGTTAGTACTTTTTTTGTGCTGTTACTATAGGTAGGTAAAACACAGCTAGTAAAGCCACAGCTTGTTAGATGTTTATTACTTGAGACCAAAGAATGACATTCGCGTAATGAAATTGGTGTAACAAACTAGGAATCAATATTTTCGTAGCCAGATTTTAGTCAGACAACAAAGATTGTATTTCAGTGTATTTATTCAGCTCAAGCTAGTATTTCAGTAATAAACTATGTGGTTACCTGTCTATTTTCCTTTATACACTATCTCTATTTTTGGACATGCTTTCGTGTAAGTAGTGATGTTAACTTTGATTATAATGCAGAAGAATGATAGAAGGAAAGGAGGATACAGATTAAGAGTCAGAAAATATGAGAGAAAGTGGAATAATAATTTTGAAATTATTCAGAGAAAAAGCAAACAAGAAAGGTATGTTTAGCAGTTCAGGCAGGAAGTTATGGAAGTGATATTGTGCAACATGGTAAAATATCTTTCAGAAATTAAAGCAGATCAGGATTTCATAGCTGTTTAATTGTAAAGCATCAGTGAAATTATAATTGTGTGCAGACAACAGCATTCTAGTTTTCTTGGTAATTTTTTTCTTGTGACATGATACTACTGGATATTTTTACAGATATGGCTTTGTTTTTCTCTTTACCTAAAGGTTTGTGGAAAGCCTGGAATACAAAAATTGTATTTTTAACACCATCTACCAATTTTAAATTTTACAATCTTATTGTTAAAAGCTATTAAAAAGAAAGTGAACAAAATCTTCACTCTGTTAACATCAATGGCGGTTTTATTATTAGCTGTGACATGGGTAGTGTTTCACCCTTAGTTTTCCCAGTCACTTACAGAGTCAGGAGCCATATTAGAGCCATTCTCATTATTAAAATAAGAAGAACACAGCACAGCTTTGATGCCTTCCTGAAAGATAAAATGTGAAGTTGCTTTCAATCCACTTTGAAGGAGCGAATCCGTCTTCATTACTTCTAGGTCTTTCATCTGAAGAAGTACTGCAAATGTCAATCTGACCTTGTCAGTTTAAATGCTGTCATTTGCAAAAGTTCGGGCCACCTCCAATCTAGAGGACAAGGTCTCTCCTTACCATCCAATTATTGAAATCTGGAAGGAATGCAGAGTTCCAGTCCACTACTAAAAAATTAACACTCCACTGGACTATTTCTGTGATCAGCACCTAATATGAATGACTGTGGTTTAGGATGGCTGAATTCTTCAAGCAAGTAGAGACCCAACACTAGGATTCTCTGCAGCAACAGTAAGTATGAAGATTGTAAGTACCACCTATAATAGGAGAACTTCTGTTATTTTTAAAGCAAATATATTGTGGTCTCTAGCAATAACAAAGAACAAGTTTCTACCCAGCCTGCATGCAGTGAGCAAAGGACAAATTCACTCCCTTTCCCAGTACCGTCTCTAATGATGGGGCAGAATTTTGTCAGCTTTCTGGAGAAAGGAGAGATTCCTCCACCCTTCCTTGTCTTACAAGAAAATAAGTTCCTAGCAGAATTCGGAATAGTTACTTCACCTTCTTACTCACAACGTATTTACAGTGTAGGAGGGTGTAGGACCATCCACTCTGAGACCAACTACTGTTTTTCTGCCATAAAGTGATGGGGATCTATCCAGTCTTCTTAAAGATTGTATCTAAGTGGTACACCACAGCTTACTATAAATTTAGGATAATTAAGAGGGGAATATGCCTAAAAATTATATTTTTAGGTCACCAGATAACAATAACAATAATATTTTGATGCCTAATTATAGAACTTGACTGATAGGGGATAACAAAGATTTTCAAAGGGACAAGGGGGAGGTAAAGTGTACAAGTCCCACCTGAAACCAAGAAAGGAAGATGCCTTTGAAAACCTCTCATGACTCTGGTCACTTTTAATCCTAATTTGTTGCAGGTGCCAAAATACAGGTTACACGGAGGGCCTTCTGGGGATCAGATCCACATTACTGGATCAGTCTTTGTTCTACTCTTTGTTATCCCAAAGGTGCGTTAAGGCTATGCTGACAATTTGCCAGCAATTCAAAGGTCACATCAGATTTTTAGTTATCTTGACGTATTTTGTCTAAAAATAAATGCAGATAATAATGATAGTTTATCTTCTCTGGGAGATTAATTAAAAAGTAACTTCTGGATGCTCCTTATTAATAATTCTGTATTTCCTGATGGACTCGTTAAATGATAACTTGTTTGTTATCTCAGCTAATAGTTTGAAAATAACTGCAGCCTAAGCTAATTAGCTTCATGATACCGTTACCGAATTTTGTTGAATTATTAAGGAGCATCTTCAACACAGTGATTCATGCTAAACTCTCTTCATATTTGTGCCATTCTTTTTGGCTACAATAAGCCCTTCTCTCCTGCTTGGCTAATCCTTCCATTTTGGCATCGACCTACGTGCAGTAAATACTGCCATATTAACTTTTGATCTCTTCATCCACCTATAGGCCTGTATAACTTGGTCCTTTTGGTGTGTCTTTTGAAGATAATCTACAGATTATCTTTCAACTCTTTTACTTTCCAATAGATAGGTTTCAATATTAGCTGCAGTCCAGTCTTAGTAGTTTATGTGGGTACATCTGGCCTAAGTACAGTGAATGTAATAGATTTACTTAATACCTCAGATGTCATTCATAGTACAATGAGTCTTTTCATGGACCTTAATAGCAATGGACAATGGTGTAACAATTATTAACAGAATTACATTGTTTAAAAATGTGTGGTTATATTTTTTCAAAGGAAAAAGTAAAGGAGAAATTCATTGTTTATTGCATGTAAAAGAAAATAGCAACTGTTTCATAAAGTCCCTAACTACCTTGTCTTTTGACTGCATTTAGCCAGGTTGTGTACATCCAAAAAAAACTCTGTTCACACATGTTCAGTGGAAACCTTGATAAAATATGACAATGAAAATTTCCAAATGCTTGGTTCATCCTGAGGACGCTTCATCTTAGTATTGCGAGCCTGCTTAAGGTAAACTGAAATATGTGGCTCTTGGGGACCATTTTGTGATAGAAGGTACTGAAGATGTCCCAGTCTTTTTGTCTTTCCACTGTTGACACACAGCCCATGCAGTGGAATGGCCTAAAACACAGAGAGGCATTGAAGAAGCAGTAGACTGTGAGAAAGGCAAGGGGCCTAAGGGAAGAAAAAAGCAGAGTATAAAAAAGGAAGTCTGGAACTGTAAAGCAGGTGCTAGTCGAGGCCAATGAGGTAGGAGTGGGTTTTGCATGTGGCAATCATAGGATGGATAAGGATCTTGGAACAGCTGAGAGGGGAGAAGGGGAGTGACCAGTTAGCGTCAACAGGCTATACCTGAGAACTGGGAAGACAGGAAGAGCTGTGAGGCTACGATTTTGGAAAATTTGAAAAAATAGACAATGAACCAAAGCAGCACTTGTTTAGGGAGAAGAGGACTTTTTCTCAAGAAGACTGATACAAACAACCCACAGTAGAGGGGAAGTAAACGGAGAAGAGTAAGGAGAGAAACACCTAGATCTGGCATAGGGAAGCACATTAATGACACAAGTAGCTGAGAGGAAAGACTAGGAATGGCTAGGGAAGGAGACAGGGACTGAGCTGAGGAATACTGTGAGGAATAGGAGCCGAGTCAACACAGGATACTAGGAATATTCAAATGTAGAAGCAAGGAGAGGTAGAAAGGGCTTAGCAGAGCAACAGGCTGAAAAAGACAGGGCAAAAGGAGCGGTACCCACAATATTCTGCTAAAATAGAACCCACGGTTTCTCCAGGGCGACTCCAGCTGAGAAACCTAATGCCCAAATGTATTTAGCATCCTCTCTAGTGGATGTCAACTTAATTCTGTTGCTAGTTACTGTTCATTCTCTTGTCAGAGATCTGCATTGCAGATCTGGATGTGGTATATGATATAATACCACATCATAATTATGTGGATTGTTTTAATAAACCTAGAGAATTATACATCTACACACATAAACAGCTATGCAGTATTGACACTATAAAACCAAAAGTCTTTAAGAGTTAGAAGATTCCAGAAGACTAGCATTGCCTTTGCAAATAGTTGCATGCTTACTTACCATTTTTTTCCCATGGGAACTTTGCCTTAGTCACTCTACAAGATGAAAGGACTCATTGAATCAACATGTATGTGATACCGTGTTCTATCCATATTGCATAGTTTGCTGGCCCAAGATTTACTTAGTGTTTGCTATACGAACTCTACTATTCAAGCTCCAGATTTATTAATTTCCATATTGACATTTCTGTGACATTCTTCAGTACACTATCTGAGTGCTCCAGGAACGTGAATTAATTTATTTTCACAACATCCTTCTGCTTCCAGTATTTGACTGGTTGAAAGCACATTAATGTTTCTTTTTCTGTATATTCTTGTGTATAATTGCCAAGTATCCTAGCACAAGCTTTAAAAATCATGTATCTCTTAGCAAAACCACTCCCCTTGTAAAAAAGCAAAATTGCTATTTGATTCTCTTCCTGTCTCTTTTTATGGACAGTAGAACCAAAACAGAGGATAGACATTGCAGGCTTATTCAATGTATTGATCTATGTGACACCATGTCATGCCATGTTTTACATGCTTTACATATTTGAGAACATGCTCCTACCTGTCATGGTTTTAGCTGGGATAGTTGATTTTTCTTCACTGTAGCTAGCATAGTGCTGTGTTTTAGACTTGGTATGTAAATAATGTTGATAACACCCTGGTGTTTTAGTTGTTGCTGGGTAGTGTTTACACTAGTCAAGGACTTTCTAGCTTCCCATGCTCTGCCAGGTGCACAAGAAGCCGGGAGGGGAGGGGATACAACCAGGAAAGCTGATTCGAATTGGCCAAAGGGTATTCCATATCATGTGACGTCATGCCCAGTATATTAACTGGGGGAAATTGGCTGGGGGAGGCAGCGATCGCGGCTCGGGGACCGGCAGCATCGGTCGGCGGGTGGTGAGCGGTTGCAGCACTTGTTGTTCAGTTTTGGTTTTGTTTTTTTTTCTCTTTCCCTCTCCTTCTAGTGTTTCCTCTCTCTCTCGCCCATTATTTTCCTTTTCATTATATTAGTATTATTGCTGTTTTATTCTAATTATTAAACTGTTCTTATCTCAACCCACGAGTTTTCTTACTTTGGCCCTTCCGATTCTCTCCCCCATCCCACAAGGGTGGGGGAGTGAGCGAGCGGCTGTGTGGTGCTTAGTTGCTGACCGGGGCTAAACCACAACAGTCCTTTTTGGCGCCCAACGTGGGGCCCGAAGGGTTTGAGATAATAACAGTTGCTGGTCACAGCATTGATTCATCTGTTCTCGATATTAGTAGTTAGATCTACACCATGCTGATTTTGAAGTACATGTTAAAGATTGGCATTGGGTTTTGTAGTTTGCTGTGCTCTGCAGTGGTTAGAGATGTTTTGCCTAGGAGATTTGTTATTAAAACACTGGCCTTGAGTTTTATCGGTTATTTGGGTCTTGCATGGAAGCCGTTACTGTACTTCGGGTACCACCTCATGGAGACAATTAGCAATTATACCTCCTCTTCTGAAAGGTTCTTTATGGAGGAAATACAGAATGGCACCTTAGCTACCGTCTTCTGTAATGTCTCCTCCTTCATTACAACAACTTTTCAGTATCTCGAACATCCTTGGGTGGTTAAGATATATCTGTTGATATTCCTATGGCAGATTGTTTCGGTTTTGTCTAAGGTTAATAAGCAATTCAAGAATATCATCCAGAGATCTGCTCCAAGGCTCGATAATTATGGGTGGCAGGGTATGTGGGATAGTATGGGCAAATGCCTGAGACGGTGGGCACCCCCAGTGTTTTGGGACTTTACCCCTGAACAAGTGCAGAATCCTGAAAAATTAGTAGAATATTTGGAGGAAGTATGTTGTCACCCTAGCAATTCCAGAGAGATACAAATCATTGCAATGTGTTGGGGCCTGGCCCATGCCTACCGAGCCCTGTTTAACAGTATTCAGTACCACCAAGGGAAAACGACAGGCCCTGCGGCTACTCCAAGCCCAACGACAAGCACTGTGGCCACTCAAACCCCCACAACAGGCGCTGCAGCAGTTCCAAGCCCGACGACAGGCACTGTGGCCACTCAAACCCCCACAATAGGCGCTGCAGCAGCTCCAAGCCCGACGACAGGCACTGTGGCCACTCAAACCCCCACAACAGGCACTGCGGCTGCTCCAAGCCCGATGACAGGCACTGTGACCACTCAAACACCCATGACGGACACTGAAGCTGAATCAGAGAATCAACGCGTGCCAGTATCAGTTGCCCCTATACAAAAGAAGAAATCTTTAAAGAGAAAGTCAACTCGTATAGAAAAGGATGATGGAGAAGCAGCGCCGTTACTAAGAGAGGAGAAGGAAGAGGAAGAACTTGTACAAGAGACGGAAACTACCCGATCCCTATCCTTAAGTGAGCTACGAGATATACGAAAAGATTTCAGCCGTCGTGTAGGTGAGCATGTTGTCACCTGGCTGCTCCGATGCTGGGATAACGGGGCCAGTAGCCTGGAATTAGAGGGTAAGGAAGCCAAACAACTGGGATCCCTTTCTAGGGATGGGGGCATTGACAAAGCAATTGGAAAAGGGACACAAGGCCTCAGCCTCTGGAGGCGACTCCTGTCTGCTGTGAAAGAAAGGTATCCCTTCAAGGAAGATGTTATATATCGCCCTGGAAAATGGACCACTATGGAGAAAGGTATCCAGTACCTGAGAGAATTAGCTGTGCTTGAGGTGATTTTTGGTGACCTGGGTAGTGTACAGTCATCCAAAGATCCAGATGAAGCACAGTGCACACGACCCATGTGGCGGAAGTTTGTACGGAGCGCACCATCATCCCATGTAAACTCCCTGGCAGTAATGTCCTGGAAAGATGAAGAGGCACCAACGGTAGAGGATGTGATTGATAAACTCCGGGATTATGAAGCACATGTCTCTTCCTCCCTCGTCTCAGCTGTGGAGAAATTGTCCCGGGAGGTTCAGCAAATCAAAGAAGATATGTCCTACTCCCTACCTGTACGGACCAGTATCTCGGCCATTAGGAGTAAGCGTCCTTCTGCTCAAGAGAGAAGATACACACCACGGGGCACCCTATGGTTTTACCTGCGTGACCATGGAGAGGACATGAAGAAGTGGGATGGAAAACCTACGTCGACCCTGGAGGCACGGGTACGTGAGTTGCAAGGAAAAACAACCACTCAAGGCGGGACCTCCAGGAGAGTTGCTGCTCCAGTTTCCAGTAGGCAGTTCCCCAGACAGAGGAGTAGAAGCGCTGATTCTATCTGTGATCTTAATAGAGAGACTTTTGATTCCCGTTCACAAGATCTGGAGTGGGAAACCCGCAATTGGAATTAGAGGGGCCCTGCCTCCAGCCAGGTGGAGGAAAGGGACAACCGGGTTTACTGGACTGTGTGGATCCGATGGCCTGGCACATCTGACCCACAGGAGTATAAGGCTCTAGTGGACACCGGTGCACAGTGCACCCTAATGCCATCAAACTATGTAGGGGCAGAACCCATTTGTATTGCTGGAGTGACAGGGGGATCCCAAGAGCTAACTGTTTTGGAGGCTGAAGTGAGCCTAACTGGGAATGAGTGGCAAAAGCACCCCATTGTGACTGGCCCAGAGGCTCCGTGCATCCTTGGCATAGACTACCTCAGGAGAGGGTATTTCAAGGACCCAAAAGGGTACAGGTGGGCTTTTGGTATAGCTGCCTTGGAGACGGAGGAAATTAAACAGCTGTCTACTTTGCCCGGTCTTTCGAAGGACCCTTCTGTTGTGGGGTTGCTGAAGGTCAAAGAACAACAGGTGCCAATTGCCACCACAACAGTGCACCGGCGGCAATACCGAACCAACCGAGACTCCCTGATTCCCATCCATGAGCTCATTCGGCGACTGGAGAGCCAAGGAGTGATCAGTAAGACCCGTTCACCCTTTAACAGTCCCATATGGCCAGTGCGGAAGTCTAATGGAGAGTGGAGACTAACAGTAGACTATCGTGGCCTGAATGAAGTCACTCCGCCACTGAGTGCTGCCGTGCCGGACATGCTAGAACTTCAATACGAACTGGAGTCAAAGGCAGCCAAGTGGTATGCCACAATTGATATCGCTAATGCATTCTTCTCAATCCCGTTGGCAGCAGAGTGCAGGCCACAGTTTGCTTTCACTTGGAGGGGTGTCCAGTACACCTGGAATCGACTGCCCCAGGGGTGGAAACACAGCCCTACCATTTGCCATGGACTGATCCATACTGCACTGGAACAGGGTGGAGCTCCGGAACACCTTCAGTACATTGATGACATCATCGTGTGGGGCAACACAGCAGAAGATGTTTTCGAGAAAGGGAAGAAAATAGTCCAAATCCTTTTGAAGGCTGGTTTTGCCATAAAACAAAGTAAAGTGAAGGGACCTGCACAGGAGATTCAGTTTTTGGGAATAAAATGGCAAGATGGACGTCGGCAGATCCCAATGGATGTGATCAACAAAATAACCGCCATGTCTCCACCAACTAGCAAAAAGGAAACACAAGCTTTTTTAGGCGTTGTGGGTTTTTGGAGAATGCATATTCCAAATTACAGTCTGATTGTAAGCCCTCTCTATCAAGTGACCCGGAAGAAGAATGATTTCAAATGGGGCCCTGAGCAACGACAGGCCTTTGAACAGATAAAGCAGGAGATAGTTCATGCAGTAGCCCTTGGGCCAGTCCGGGCAGGACAAGATGTAAAAAACGTGCTCTACACTGCAGCCGGGGAGAATGGCCCTACCTGGAGCCTCTGGCAGAAAGCACCAGGGGAGACCCGAGGTCGGCCCCTAGGGTTCTGGAGTCGGGGATACAGAGGGTCCGAAGCACGCTACACTCCAACTGAAAAAGAGATATTGGCAGCATATGAAGGGGTTCGAGCTGCTTCAGAAGTGATCGGTACTGAAGCACAGCTCCTTCTGGCACCTCGACTGCCGGTGCTGGGCTGGATGTTCAAAGGGAGGGTCCCCTCTACACATCATGCAACTGATGCTACATGGAGTAAGTGGGTCGCACTGATCACCCAACGGGCTCGAATAGGAAATCCCAGCCGCCCAGGAATCTTGGAAGTGATCATGGACTGGCCAGAAGGCAAAGATTTTGGAATGTCACCAGAGGAGGAGGTGACACGTGCTGAAGAGGCCCCACTGTATAATAAACTGCCAGAAAATGAGAAGCAATATGCCCTGTTCACTGATGGGTCTTGTCGTCTGGTGGGAAAGAATCGGAGATGGAAGGCTGCTGTATGGAGTCCTATACGGCAAGTCGCAGAAACTGCTGAAGGAGAAGGTGAATCAAGTCAATTTGCAGAAGTAAAGGCCATCCAGCTGGCTTTAGACATTGCTGAACGAGAAAAATGGCCAGTGCTCTATCTTTATACTGACTCATGGATGGTGGCAAATGCCCTGTGGGGGTGGTTACAGCAATGGAAGCAGAACAACTGGCAGCGCAGAGGCAAACCCATCTGGGCTGCTGCATTGTGGCAAGATATTGCTGCCCGGGTGGAGAACCTGGTTGTGAAGGTACGTCATGTGGATGCTCATGTCCCCAAGAGTCGGGCCACTGAAGAACATCAGAATAACCAACAGGTGGATCAGGCTGCTAAGATTGAAGTGGCTCAAGTAGATCTAGACTGGCAACATAAAGGTGAACTATTTATAGCTCGGTGGGCCCACGACACCTCAGGCCATCAAGGAAGAGATGCAACATACAGATGGGCTCGTGACCGAGGGGTGGACTTGACCATGGACACTATTGCACAGGTCATCCATGAATGTGAAACATGCGCTGCAATCAAGCAAGCCAAGCGGGTAAAACCTCTGTGGTATGGAGGACGATGGCTGAAGTATAAATATGGGGAGGCCTGGCAGATTGATTATATCACACTGCCACAAACCCGCCAAGGCAAACGCCATGTGCTTACAATGGTGGAAGCAACCACCGGATGGCTGGAAACATATCCCGTGCCCCATGCCACCGCCCGGAACACTATCCTGGGCCTTGAAAAACAAGTTTTATGGCGACATGGCACCCCAGAAAGAATTGAGTCAGACAATGGGACTCATTTCCGAAATAACCTCATAGACACCTGGGCCAAAGAGCATGGCATTGAGTGGGTGTATCACATCCCCTATCATGCACCAGCCTCTGGGAAAATTGAACGATACAATGGACTGTTAAAGACTACACTGAGAGCAATGGGGGGTGGGACATTCAAACACTGGGATACACATTTAGCAAAAGCCACCTGGTTAGTCAACACTAGGGGATCTGCCAATCGAGCTGGGCCTGCCCAGTCAGGACTCTTACGTACTGTGGAAGGGGGTAAAGTCCCTGTAGTGCATGTAAAAAATATGCTGGGGAAAACCGTCTGGGTTATTCCTGTCTCAGGCAAAGGCAAACCCATTCGTGGGATTGCTTTTGCTCGAGGACCTGGGTGCACTTGGTGGGTAATGCGGGAGGATGGAGGAGTTCGATGTGTGCCTCAAGGGGATTTGATTTTGGGTGAAAATAGCCAATGAACTGAACGGTATGCTGTTAATTGCTATATGATATTGTATGTCATCACTCCTATGGTTGCTATATGCTATATCAATGGTATCATAGTAAGAATTTCCAAAATTAATGAAGAATGAACTTTGATTGAACCAAGCAACGTGTAGCGGTGGTGGAACAAAGACTGGCTTCAGCATGCAACAATCCAACACCACGCAGACCATCTCTCCAGCCTTGAAAGACTGTTACGATAGATGGAGCCCAAAGTTATGGACTGAATGAACTCAATGGACATGTGTGGACCCTCTACAGATGTTCTACAGGGATGGTCCATAGACTACGGGAATGATAAATGATATCTACGTATGTCATCAAAGGATGGGGAGGCGGGTGGTGGTTATTGAGGTCATATTGGATAGTATGAGACCTGAGCATGACGTAAATGGTATGGAATAAGGGGTGGATACTGTCATGGTTTTAGCTGGGATAGTTGATTTTTCTTCACTGTAGCTAGCATAGTGCTGTGTTTTAGACTTGGTATGTAAATAATGTTGATAACACCCTGGTGTTTTAGTTGTTGCTGGGTAGTGTTTACACTAGTCAAGGACTTTCTAGCTTCCCATGCTCTGCCAGGTGCACAAGAAGCCGGGAGGGGAGGGGATACAACCAGGAAAGCTGATTCGAATTGGCCAAAGGGTATTCCATATCATGTGACGTCATGCCCAGTATATTAACTGGGGGAAATTGGCTGGGGGAGGCAGCGATCGCGGCTCGGGGACCGGCAGCATCGGTCGGCGGGTGGTGAGCGGTTGCAGCACTTGTTGTTCAGTTTTGTTTTTTTTTCTCTTTCCCTCTCCTTCTAGTGTTTCCTCTCTCTCTCGCCCATTATTTTCCTTTTCATTATATTAGTATTATTGCTGTTTTATTCTAATTATTAAACTGTTCTTATCTCAACCCACGAGTTTTCTTACTTTGGCCCTTCAAACACTTAAGACTCTGAATTGTCAATTTCTTTGTCAATTTATCTGTTAAAGTTTGATTTGTGTGGAAAGGACTAAGTTAAATTTAAACACTGACTCGGGAATAGGAATGCTACTGATTTAAGAAACTGGAGGTTGACAGAGTGGCCAAGATTTATGTTCAGCGATTAAGGTAACAAAAAAGAAAAAACTGCTTCCAAAAAAGTGACTTTGAACACCATTCAGTATTTTTCAGGAGCAGTTTGAATTAGTGGGACAGTAGGAAAATTAAGGCAGAGTTTTTTTTGGTAGAACTACTCAGGGAATCACAGTGAGATTCCTCAGATGTATCTATAGCTGCAGTGCCTTCCAGGTATTTAAATTTGGTCATCCAAACCAAAAGGACCTCTGAAAACCAAGCAACAGCTTCTCTCCTTAGGCACAAGTTTTCATCAGTGAGAGTTACGAGGGAGTCACATATGCTTGATCACCCACTGCACCCTGTACGGCATATAGAGGAAAAGTAAGTACTAATCCTCTGATTCCCCAGCCTGTGGTTAAATCCCAGAAATAAGGGTGAGATTATAATGCCCAGTGAATATAATTGTGAACGGAGCAACAAGCAGGAATTATTAGCCTTGCCCACAGAGCTTCAGAGAATCCAAAAATTCCTACTAGGCTGCTCTCTCCCCCCATCCCTTTTTTACCATGGAAAATTGAATTATCTGTAGTGGCTTTGCTTTCACATCACTTCAGTCAGAATGCCTAAAAATGATCAGCGGTGGTATTTTAGACTGTGTTACCACATGTAGCTTTACGTCTTGGTGTAACTTCCCGCCATGAAGGATGGCATGCAAGGCCACCCTGTTCCTGCATGGCAGAGCTGGCATGCCACACACTGATGGTGCCAGGTACATCTGATTTAATTGCTACTTACACCTGAAACTCCTGATGGAGCCAGAAAAAGCCTTGATCCTGGGAGGTGTTTCAAGTGAGCTGTGCCTCCTCGATGCAGGCAGATCTCGGATCTGAAAGGTTGTGCACAATTACCCTAGAGTCTGACTCTGAATCTCCAGATAACTCACAACCTTATGGAGTCTATCCTCTTCCCTCTGACAACTTTCAGGACTTGATTTCAGTGAAGTACCAGATTTGTCCTTCAGCAGTACTGGCTAAAATGAGAGTCAGGACTTAACGTGGAAAAAAATACAACATTTATTCTTAGAAATTAAGCATCAGAACACAAACTGCTAGGAAAAAAATTCTAAGAATGCCTCACTATGCAGGCTATCTGAACATTTCCAGACTATATTTTTACTCAATCCATGGTTTGGGACCTCTCTAGTTAGGACAAAATCTCCCTCTTTGTGACAGTGGAGCATGTAGAGACTGACATGGGGAATCAGTTTGCATTGCGATTCCACTGTATATTACAGTCGCTATATCATGCTTTTGTGGTGATTGCAGCATAATGCTGTATCACTCTTCTAAATCAAAATCCATGTAATGATTGACATTTGACAAAATGTAATGACAAATATCTTCAAATAAGTAAATCTGGTATTAAAACATTAAACCCTCCTGCCATCTCAGACCTGTTGGATAGACCAGAGACTGTAGGACAGGACAGGGAGCTACCAAGTCTCCTTGGTACTACAGGGCCAACAAGCTCCAGCTGGCCTACAAGTCACCAACCTCCTTGTCCCTATAGCACCAAGGAGACCAGGATCCAGACAAACAGAGGTGAGTGGCAGCTGTCCTTTGGGTAGTGCACCGAGGAGGCTCTTTGCTGAACCATGGACCAGATCATCTAGCTTGGCAGGAAGTGGCAGCAGATTAAGAAATGGGTCATCTAGGACATTGTCTTTGGCACATGAATTATTGCTGGTACTCATGCAAATGACAACATGGTGGAGCCTGTGGAGCAAAACGATGGGGTTGAACCCACAGAGGTGGGCTCACTGGTATTCCCTAGAGACATACGTTCTCACCCTCATTGTGCACAGGCAAGAGGTCGGGTCATTCATGCGATGAATGTCTTGAGCTCACTGTGCAACACTGGTGATCAAGAGAGCTGGTCTGAACGAGGGTGGGGAATATCACCAGGCAACACACCCCGTCCTTGGAAGAAGGCTCAGAGGAGGTGGGCACAGGTGATGTGCTTATGAAGCTCATGTTTTGAGCTATTTACAGTGATAATCAGATTACATCCATGGTAATAACCGAAGGAGAGTGTAGGATTATACTGCAGTAATGCTGAACTCCTGTACTGCAAACCGCGGACATAAAGAAGCTAATAGTTTGCCTTTCCCCTGTTATTGAAGGACATCTACACTGTAAGAATGCCAGACAGTGAGTCATAAAAAGAGCATCCGTCAGCATAATTTTCAGGCTCTTTCCCTTTTTCTGTAATAAGCAGAAGCAGGACTTTGGAAGTTTCTATTTTCTTTTGGGTTGGTAGATTTTTTTCTTTACAGTTTCACCTTCATTTTCCTCATGCTGTTGCTGGTTTTGGTTTTCTCATTATGACTGAATCATTGAGCCTGTTACCAACTTCTTTGTATTGCAGAGATACCAGCATTTCAGCTTTCAGAAGTGTTGATTCTGATGACGAAAGAGTATTTTGCCTTTAATATCCTTAAAATTATATGTAGTCAGATCACTGAGGCATTTGGCCGAATTAATGGAAACAGAAGTATATGAATCTGAGAAAGCATAAGAAGCAAGGCAGAAATGCACACAGTAAGTTAACACCACCACTAGCATCCATTTCAGGCAGTATATTATCTGTATTATCTTCCCATTCCTTTTGCTTTGCGTTGACACAGATCGTGACCATCAAATGCTATATAAGGCATGTGCTGTTGTTTTTAAGCATGAGCATATGGATACTTATGTAATCTTATTTAGTGCTAGTTTGTAATGATACTATCAGTGCTTGGGGTTTTGGCCAAATTTCCCTGAACTTCTGCTGTCCCATTTTTAAAGTAAGGTAGAGAGGTGTGTAAGAAAAGAAACTTGAATATATTCCTATTTACACCTCTTTATTTCTGGAAGATATTTAATTATTATTGTGTTATACTAATAAAACAGGTTTGGATTATATGAATTAATTAGTTATTTGATAGATTACTTAACAGTGAACTGAAATTAGCTAGTATACTTGTTTAATTAGTTGGCCAGCAAGTAAATGCTATCCACTTGAGAAGAGGGTAAACTAAGATGTTTAAAAATGCTTGAACTGTCCCCCAATTGAAGTGATGTTATAGCAGCCATGAAAGGGAACATGCTCTCTATCATACAAGCGCTGAATTCTTTTGCTTCTGCTCTTGGTGCAAATTCCATGTCAACAATTCATTGTTCATTATTTCTCTTCCACTATTGGAGTGTCAAGAATAAAATTATAAACTGATTTCATAATTGCTCAAGCTTTTTACTGATTCTTTTTCCCCACAATCTGCAAAATAAATGGTTTGTTACCAAAAAAGGCACTGAGCATGTTCAAATGGAATCTTTTATGAAGAGGTAATTATTTGCATAACACCAGATATGCTGATTTAATTACTTCCAATGTGAATCTTATGATCTGAAGCGACTTGACCCTTACAAGAAAACTTTCCTATGAGCAATTAAGACTGAAGTCAGGATAGGTGTAGAACATACTCTATACAAAAATAGCCCAAAATTGAATTGTTAGTTTATTGCATTTGAATAAACTAAGCATTTTGGTAGTCATCAAGAGAAACTGAAGTATTTTATTTATTTATTTTCTGCTCTTTTCTTATGTAAAAGTGACTAGCAATTATGTCTTTGAATATAACTTGTTCTTGCTTAGAGATCTGCTGTACTCAGTTTTTAGGAACACTAATATAGCTTTCGGCAGAAGCACAGAGTGATGACTCAGCACTTGGCAGATAAAAGACAAACTGTTCGCTCATGGCCGTAAATTTATTTCAGTTCAACCAGTAAACAGGGCACAGCATAGGCTTTGCTGATTAAAAGCAAAACTAAAAAAACTGAAGCTGGGTTTGACAGTGTTCCAACTTGTAACAAGCTCATCGCATGGGACTGAGTTTCCTTTTACTTTCAGCTCCTGATAGCTATTGGCTTCAGCCATCCCAATGCAGAATATTACTGTTTCATCGTGGTTTGTTTTTTTTTTTTCCCTAGGAGGGTTTATTTCCTCCTCTCAACTTCCTATAGACACTTAATACCCCTGCCCAAAAATTAAGATGTTTGCATCTTACCAATTCTGTGTTTCACTGCTCACACCTTTACCATCTAGGAGGACCTACCTCTGCAAGCCTTTGCTTATGCAAGTACTCTCAGTGTGAGCTATCAGAGTCAATGGAACTATGCATGAGTGATGACTAATCACACAAGTGAGGATTTCCAGGAGGTGGCTGCAAGTATATTGCATAGCTTCACATTCCCTTGGCTATTTTTGTCTCATATATACTCTCGTGTATCTCTTCTTCACGTGTTGTCTGAACGTACTTCAAGCAGCATTGCTCTGTACTACAAAAGGCAACACAAAGTTAGTAATCAGTTTCTGATCATTAATTTCGGCTACCTCAAGGAATGTCTTTTTTAATGTGATTACTACTATTAAAAGCAGTATAAATTTGTTGCAACAGTTAACTTGCTTTCAGTATATCATAATTTTCAGTAGTTACACTAGTATAAGATCTTGAAGGAAAACTTGAAGATGGATATTTCCTTGCCATGAGACATTTCTCAAATTACTACAGTCTTATCCATTAATAGCTTGGATTTTTAGAATTTTTATGTTCTAGATTTTCCCAAAATTAAAAAACTACAAAGTTTCAAGCTTGCTAGGCCTGAAAAATCTGTTTCTTAAATCAGTATATCTTTCATTGACTTCTGATGGAAAGCTTGCATCTGAGTGCAACAACAGCTTTTGACTTCAGATGACAAAATGTTGAAGAATCCCCAGCTGAAATTCCCAGTGTCAAACTGAGTCGCCAGATATGACGGGATGGATTCATCATTGTAATCAGCAAGAAGTGAAAAAATGCTGGTGGAAAGTCTGTGGTCAGCATGGAAATTGAATATAGCAAAGCTAAGCCTGTAATCAACAGCTAGGCTGATCAAAGAAGTTTCTCCTCGTGTTCTTCCATTTAGGGGTTCTGTTGCATTAGCTGACTACTGGAATTAAGCACAGATTAAGATGAACACAGACTAACAAAGAGAAGGTAAGAAAAATGTAATCATCCTCTGAAGTTCAGCGATTGAATATGCCTGAATAGGGGTTTTTGTCTGTGAAAAAAATTACTGATTAATCCCTTAACCAAGTGTGTAGTGAAATCTTACATTTTCTGAGGCAGCAAGATCTGTTCATTTGACATTAACCTGCCTATCAACTTCCTGCATACATTACTAGAAGAAAATTGTTAATAATCTCTTTCCTACTCCTTTAAAAAATAAGTTAGTTCTGGAAGGGCAGAACTGGCCTTTTAACGTCCAGGATTAATTTGGCTCCAGATTCTGAAGCATCGCAGGTGGGTTAAATCCCATTTAAAACAAGCTTTCTTACGATTTAGGTGGAAAGCTGCAGAGAGAGCTTGTACAGGCAGTAGGTGGCAGACTGCTCCCAGTAATCAGTAGGAAGTTGTGATTCAAGCTTTTCTTAATGCCCACGGGGCTGTAGTTACAGGTGATGTAAAGAGAGATGTAAAGGTGGAGAGTCTTCTAGGGTTCAGGCAGACTACCTACTTTTATAAAACATGCCAGGGATACTCTGGTCAGGACTTGCCAGGAGGGGGGATGTTGCTTTTACACACTCTGCATTATCAGTTCCTAAAGTGACTGTGGCAGCTTACCCTGCCCTGCAGCAGTTGGGTGACCTTGATCTTGCTTTGGAGGATTTGTCACTGTTGACAGTGACCTAGTGCTCTCATGGCTTTGCCATCTCTGCAGAACAATATGCCCACTGCTCAGAAATCCCTCTTAGTTCCAGTTACCTCAAGGAGTTTTTTAATCAAAATAGAGTTTAACACATTGATTACTGTGTCTGAAGATGTCTACAGATAAACCAAGGCCTCCACTGCTCTCTGCATACATGTGACATAAATGATGTGTCTAAAGTATTCTCCAAACAGCAGACCATCCCATTAAAATAGCTTCTCTACAGTACCGAAAAAGCTGGGATCCAGTCTTTTGACAAAGCTTTTTTTCATGCTTGCCCTTCCCTAAATGATGCTAACCTGGAACAAATCTACTTTTCTCTGTTTAGCAGATTTTTTTCAAACTTACATTCTCCTTGAGGGATTTCCACAATGCCCTGCTGCTGATAATTAATGCATTTAGGGAAATACCTTGTCCCTTAGCTTTTGTCTCATATGTTTCATTGCAAGGGAAGCTTGCGGTGCTTCCACAAACTGTCTCTCCCATCACATTTGTTTTTCATGCCATTATTTTGCTGACTGCCAAAGGCTCTATCTAGTATATCCTGAGACATTTCATTAGCCACCAAGGACTAGGCTGTTGAGAGGACTGCCCAAAGACTGCTAAAAACCACGCAACCCAACGGTTGGTAAACACTTGGGGGAGCTGCCCATCCGCTACGTGATAAGATTGGATCTGATTTATGGAATGATACGCTTAACATTCACCAGATTATCTAGAACTAGTTTTGTCACCAAATGAGATTTAAAAGCAAAAGAATCTGTAAGCATAGATTTTCTGTAATGGGAAAAGCATTATAAAACTATAAAATAATTAAACATTATGGAAATTATATTTTTATTAAGATTATACTGTTTTTAAAATTAGACCTCCTCAGCTGCTTCTCCATTTAAGTTGGCTTCTGAGACTGATCCTTCAGACTCTGTTATTGGTTACTGGGACATCACGTGGGTATGCAGAAACTCAGTTCTTTTCTTTTTACTTTCCTTCTCAGGCTATTTAACATTTCTACTGCATGCTTTGGTTAGACTAAGATTATGCCATTAGTCTTCAAGATGCTTTCTCCTGCTTGTATCTTCCTTAAAACATGATAGAATAACTTTACAAATTATACATCATGAAACATACAGATTGTCTGGGTTCCTTTCCATTTGCAGTGTTAGCTTGCTATCAGTTTTGCATCAGTTGCTTAGCGTTTAAATGAAAGATTGATTTGAGAATCATGTCCAGCTCTGCACCATTCTACTCCTTCCTCCCTCATACACACTTACTCAGACTTAGGGGAAATCTTGAGTGGTCCTGTCACATTAACAGTTCCTAGGGCCCAATGCCCATGTAAGCACATGGTGGAAAACAAAAACATCTCCGAGAAGAAGAGAAAGAATAGCTTCGGGACCATTCCAATAATTTCCTGATGGAAGAGCTTATTTTCAAAAGTGTTAGATTTTATTATCAGAAACCTCCAAAAATCATACTATTCTATGACCATTCCTATAGTATTTCCAGTTGTCTTAGGATTTGCTTTGACCATATAAGAGTCTGTAACATCCTTCTGTCTCACCAATGCCGTTCTTTTGGAGTTTATCGTTGTTTCTTCAGGATATTTGGTCTCTTTCTTGAACAGTCAAGACCTATCATCATCAAGAGCCTCATATAAGTCTTTGTGTTTTCTCTGATAACAAAAATACTTAGGACTACATTCTAAAACTACATCCTGAAACAGAAAGATACCTCATTATAAAATGAAACATTCAAGAAGAGTCAGAGTGCATTTGCACTCTCCAAAGTGGCAGTTACTTCACTGAAATCAAGAAGAAAGTTTATTTAGAGTGCTTAGTCTGCTTTTGATAATGCAAGCTATGGTTATAAAAATCTCCTAGCTTTTTGTTCAGAGATGTCTGAAGCATCAGGTAAACAATTTTTAAATAATTGTACTCTCGCCTGCAATTCTGCAGAAAATAAGATTCTTCTTAAGACTCAGGTGAGACCGTCATTAATGACAACAGCACTTCATGGTGGAGAATGGTCTTCTTTACAGAGAATTGGTATTCAAATCATAGGGAAACATCCACCAGACAACCAGACCAACAAAGACAGCTGCAACTCAGCTAATGGCTTGTTTACAATATTGATATTACTGAATATGTGGTCAGAAAGGGAGAGGTATAAATCCATAGAGACTGTGCTTTTGTACATACACTAAGGTTGAGTGTGGTGGTTAAAATGAAAAGTTGAGGGGATTAAAGACCCATTTGGTTCACATATATGACCAAATAGTTTTGGTGGTTAAAACATGTAGGAGTAAGCAACAGCAGCTTGTGTTGCTCACTACAATTTAATATATTTGTTGTCCTTCACCTCCATCCTACCAGTAGTTCAGAGGTGAGGGCAAATAGCCATACAAGAGAAGACAACTCCGTAACTGTGCTGGAGATAGGCTACCCGTCACATAGTGTGGCTTAATATAGCCTATCTTTGCCAACTCCATCTTTCCAAACAGTGAAGTGAAGTGAAGTGAAGTGAAGTGAAGTGAAGTGAAGTGAAGTGAAGTGAAGTGAAAATTAGGCCTTCATTTGTCAGAAGGAGATTTTCATGTGCGTATTTGAAAGGTCTTAACTTACAGACTAAGGTGGGTTTTGATCCACATCTTCCTTTACCAAGAAAAGAGGAATCTTTGTTTCTTGTGCATAAATGGATTGATAAAGCTCTCTTTCACCAGGATATTACAAAGGATACACAAGATTCTCATGACGGGCTGCTTATATCAGTAGCAAATGTTCTGTCTTTTTACAAGTGCTGTTTGAATTGTTCATTTAACTCTTCTGCCCCGGGGGAGGTGGTCTGTACTGTAAAAGTACTTTTGTATTAATTTCACAAGTGAAGAAACTGTTATACAACAAACAGTAATTTACTAATCACATCCATTTTAATCTTAAGTGCATGTGGTTCAAAACTTCTGAACAAGAAGTAGGCTTCAGATCTGCTTCAGCTCTTGCTGCTTCCTGAAGAGCAGCCAGGAGAAGCTCTGAGAATGCCTTGGAATGGAAAGAATGGAGGAGCTCCACTTCCAGGAAGTACTGGAAATGTCCTCAGTCAGCTCAATAGTTGTGGGTGTTACAGAGTTTTGCTAGTCTTCCTGTAATTCTTGATCCAAATGCTGTCAAGGCTAATATTTTAGAGAACGGAGGACATATGCTTACCTATTTGGGACTGAAGATGCAGGTTTTTGTGTCCATATATATCCTTTTGATTCTCATCTTCCTAAAGAAAAGGCTTCATGATCATCCTGCATCTTACAACCTTTCTTTCCATAGTTTATAGGGTAGATAAGCTAGCAGAATTGCTATGTCCTTTGAAGTCAAGGACTCTCTATAGGAAGAGTGCAAGAGCTGCCATAACCAAAGCACAGAGAACTTACCTTTTTTTGACATGGACATGACTTTGGCTAAATATAGAGAAAGAGAGATGGAACCAGGATGATCTTCTTTTGCCACTATCTATTTTGAATTGATAAATGGTATCTTTCTTCTCTCTACAATTTTTTTAAAAGATCACTGGAACCTCAGTCTGCAGGATGGATGAGTTTGACAATGTACTGTCAGTCTCAGGAGGGGAAGTAGTGTCATTACTCTACTTTAAGAGAAATTACAGAAATTAGCACAATGGGACTTTGGACATGCCTTTTTAACTGTCTTTCCAGCTGTGCCTGATCTCCTAGATGTGGTCTTGCAGGCCTTGCCAGTGCTAAAATCCCTTTGGAAGTGGAATTGCCTAGTCATAGAAGAGACCATGTGATGTAATAGTTCAAATGATTTGCTATTATTTCAGTAGCAACTCATGTTTATTTATTTGAGTGTTAATACTTGGCAACTTCAGATGAAGAAGCATTATTGTCTAAATCAATAAAGCTAGCCCTTTGTAGGTAAATGTCCACCTTTCATCCCCATCTTTCTTTATAAGAAATGCTTTAAGGAGTACAGTAGTTTCAGCTATTTCATGCCAAGAATACAATCTTATGCAATATTGCTGAGATCACCTCAACATGGATTCATAAGGGCCAAGGTTATATGCCTAAGAATAAGCCAGCCTCTACCCTCATCATCAGTCTCAAATTCCATCACTATAAATCTTTATTATTCTTTTTGCAGTAGAATTTTTAGCATTTTTTTTGTTTGTGGAGAAAAGTTTAGAAACTTAACCTTTTTCTTTTGGGGATTAATCCAAACTCAAGATTTTTTTGACTGAACAGATTTTTTAATTTTTTTTTTCAATACAGCGTATTTGTTATTCTGTTTTCTGTATCTTACCACACCTAAGAGAATGTATTTCAGTGAGAAGAAATAATATCATTTATATCAAATGTCCCTACATTACAGGGACAAATGAACATGAGTGCTCCAGACTGAGCTGGTGTTGCTCTGGAAGTCAGATAGGTATGCTGTGCTGACCCAGTATGTGCAAGATTCAGGACTGTGAATAAGCAACTTCCAGAATGAAATCAATTCAGTAAGAGGAGGTTGTTGCTGACTGAGCTGGCAAGTGCTGTGTATGCACTGCTGTCTACCATATGCACCAGAAAGCCCTGCCACAGAGCTGCTAGTTGCTACTGTAATTATTGTAGAGACAGATGATGTCGCTGGTAGAGGGCAAATGGAAGAGCTTGATGTCGTCAACGTTACTGTTATTCATGTCAAAGCACCAGTGCTTTAAAAATCTGTTCTTATAGAAGGAGCAAACCTGAACATTCACGTTTGTTTGGAGACTCTAGGCATACTGAAAGCTCCATTATTTTTCACTCAAATACAATTGCAGATGTTGAATTGTTTCTTTAATGTACTTTATTACAGTGCTACAAGTTGCTTGGAGACAAGACATTTTCTAATCACCATCTGCAGATTATGCTAAGCAAATTGTAAATATGGCTGAAAAATTAAAAAAGCCACAAGCTTTTCTGACACTTACAACCTTTTACTCCACTGGAGAAATTATACTTGATTTAATCACAGCAAGACAAAGCATCTGTACTATAAGTGAGATTCAGGGCCTACATTACTAATGTATTACATCTTTATTGTACATTCATTAATTTTGAAATTACATCATCTGAACCTATCCATTACGTTCTCTGTAACTTGTGTTTTCTAGATCCTTTCTAAAAGTGCATGGACATTTCAAGTAGGAGTATCTGTTAACAAAAAGGTGTCCCTACAATAAAATTACTTCATGACAGCTCCTGCCACAGCTAGAATTGCCTCATCTCCTGAAATTCTCTGTAACAGCTTAGGCTTGAGTTGCATAAACCACAAAAGATGTCTCAGACGCTTCACATATTACTTTCTGTCTGGATGTATTTCTTTTTCTAAGAAGCAATCTTGGAAAAAACATGCTCCATTCTACTTCTTGTGGAGTGCAACCAACTGACTTTCTAATAACTCAAAACCAGTTCTTACTGCACATTATCAGTCAACGATACATCTTCACTTGTCAAGCATCCGACTGCCTCTAATAAAAGACATACTCAGTCTATCCTTAAGTGAGTACCAGCAGCACTGTGGCCATGGCAATACAGAGCTCAGCATCAGGTAATCACTGAGTATATATCTATTCAGGAGCCAGGATCAGTTTTGTGGTTTGTCCTAAGCTTCTCCCCACTATCAGTACACTGCTAATAGTAACCAAGCCAGCTCAGCCTTGTTTCCTAGAGCTGCTGTTACACTTTTGACTGTAATATAGACATTCCTTTAGGTTTTTGCACTGAGGATCAGAACTACTAGTTACAATCTGAAGCTTGTTCATCCAAAACATCTGCTTTAAGGATAGCTTTTCATATCTTTTTGACAGCTTTGCCCCAAATTGTTATACAATAAAACATCCTTACCACGTAAGAATCAAATCCATCACTTGATTATGAAATTTCCTAAAACAGATAAAATGGAAATGTCAGGGATACTAGTAAAAGCTTTTTATTGAGTGGGAAATACTGCTTCAAGAGGTGGACACCTCAGTAGCTGAAGTTGCTACAAGAAAATGCAATGTTGTCCAGGAATTGCTATATTCCCACAAGCCTTTGCTATTCTGTTTGATTTATGCTATTTAATATCAATACATTTAACTTCATCACATTTTAAATGTGTCCATAGGTGTAACATTCAGTGGTAGCTGACCCAAGCTCCTGGCCTCCAGGTCGCAACCCACAGATGTGAGTCAAAGTCAGTCCAGAAACAGTGCATTCACATTGATGCGGTGCTGTGCCTGAGCTAAGCAGCTCCATCTCCCAACTTTCTCTAGACTTCTGCACCTCAACAGGACTCATTAGCTTGAGCACGTGATTGCTCATTATATATGTTGGGCTGAACCTGCCATTGGCACCTGTCTGTATAGTTGTCTTGATTTTTAAAAAGGCTTCTCCATGGTGTTGTAATTCACAGTATCCTCTGCAGGACTACAGGATAAAAAAAAATCTTGATTCAGCCCTTGAAACATATGACGATGAATAGTATTTTATACAGCAGTATTAATGCTTATGATACTAGTTTATGATACTAGAGAGCAATTATGGAAACACATTCCCTGCCCTTAGGAGCTTACAATCTAAACAAAATACATTGCACAGAAGAGATCAACGTACAAAAAGCAGAATCATTGTTTTCTTACTTTCAGTGCATGTCTTGCTAACGTAAAGGATTTTGAATAGAGCAAGGAGTTAAAGGAGTTGTTGTAAATTAAAATGAAAGGTGATGAACAAAGTGATAGCTCGAGGAATTATTGTAAGAGTGGCTCAAAGAAATAAGATTATAGAAGGGACCTGAAGCAGGACACAGAACTGATGCATCATAGAAAAGATGCAGGGCAAAAGATCATTCATGACTGGGAGCTCAGAAAAAAGAGGAAAGCACGTAGCAACAGAAAATAGATTTTAATGTATTTACTTATCCATATTACTGAGGTTGTGGACACTGACCAAGATCCTGTTGCACTAAGCTTCTTGCTTGATGCCTGGATATGTGACAGACCTCCCCCCCAGTTTCTACTAATTTCAGTGAAAGCTATAGTAGTGTAACTCCTTTGAAAAGCAGCCTTCAGATTTTTATTAGCTGAAGATCAAGGTCAAAACTTTGCATGAATAAATGCAGAAGCAGTATGCCCAAGTGCTGGTATGAATCTTTTTCACACAGTAATTGCAGCTTCTGCTCACTGAAAACATTTTCCTGTGCATCAACAAAATAGCCATTTATAAGAAGTAAGGAAAATATTACAAACTGTGATTTTCAAGAAAGACTCATTGAGCAGGGTAAGAGAGAATAGAGGGCTAAATGGTAATAGGCAATATAAAAAAAAAAGCATAGGCAATAGCATCCCTTCACCGCACTGGTTGACTTAAGAGTGATTAATAGTAGTGGAAAACCTAAAGACAGAAATTGCAGTAATTCCGTCTTCCTACAAAATAAATTTTTAACGATAATGTATTTCTACAGTATTTCTCAATGCAGATGTTTAGTCTTTTAGGAGCTAGGCCGCAGATACCTCAGCTATTCAAGTTTATTGAATATACTTTGGAGATGAATTTGGCCAGAGCAAACTGATGGATATAAGCAACTTCAAGGATTGCTTGAGGTCTATCTGCTCTCTCTTTCATTTCTTTACCTCCCCTTTAGATGTCTTGGTAATTGTTTCTGCGCCTGCAGCGTCCATAATGATAAAGGAGGTAGAGCAGTACAAGGTCAATAATGAACAACAAGCCAACAGCAACATCAAATCCGATAAAAATATCTGTGAAGGAAAAACAATAAAGGAAAAGGGAGTTAATGAAAGACATAAATGTATATAATTTTGGGTACAGAGATAACAGTCTAATTACAAATATGTACAGTGGAAATATATTTTGTTCATATTTCTGGCAAGATCACATGGCTTGCATTTACTGAGATATGCAACATAAGTAGAAAAATGTATACGTCAACCCTGAAAATGCATCAATAACTTCCTGTGCATGGGTAAATCTTACTCCTAAGTTTTCACTGGGCAAGAGGGACAATGCATAGTTAATGCAAACGAGGAGTTTCATCAGAAGTCAGCAAAACACTGAATATATGCAGGAAGGGGGAAATACCAGGACTGTTGGAAAGTAGTATATGTTGCCTTGCCCTTTGCTTCCCTCCTGGAAATAATATTCAGGCAGGAAGAGGTTATCAGCTGTCAGCTGTTGGTAGCCTGAGGCAAATAGCTGCTACATCTGCGTGGATCAGCTGCACTCTGTGCGTACAGTGGAGGTTAAGGTATCCTCAGTACATAGTACACATGCCAGAAATGCAGATGCATCAATCTTACTGTGCAGATGCATTGATCTTACTGTGCATTTGCAAGCCATTTTTGCTTTGCATCTACAGAAGGCCTGATGCATCCCACATGCACAGGACTCCTTGCATAGTACCCACACCCGTATTTCTGTCAGACATTTTCAACAAGCGGAGCTCTAGTTTTTGCCATGGCCTTTAGGTAGCTCCTTATGTGAGTATGTTAATAATAGCTCTGCCTTCACACTGGTGGGCAAGTCTACTCTTCACATTTTCAGAGAAATGTAATTTCTGTCAGCTTTCCCCGTCTGTAGTAAAGCTGGTCCACACTTGTGAAAGGGACATCTACCTATTGTGTGAAAGATACAAAGTCTGGAGCCATTGATACAATTTCTGCCTCCATGTCTTGTATAGAAAATACAGAGTTGTTACACTACCTTTCATTTTGTCTTTCTTCCCACATTCTTTTGACCAATTTTCTGTAATCACAGGAGAAACTAGTTTCGCAAACTTCTCAAGTGGACAAGAAGAGGTGCATCCTGGCAGAGTGAGTAGGTAAGGAGCCTTTGAAGAGTCGTTCCGATAATGCATTTCAATGCTATATCGCCTGATTAACAACATTGAAAAGATTTTTTAAAAAATATTCTTAAATACAATGTTTCCTATTTAGAGACAGAATGTTGGAAATAGGCTCTAACATCCTACTGTGGAACCTGTTCTACTTTGTGAAAGGCTGTCTGTGAGAGGCTTTGTGAAAGATGTCTGCAAAGCCCACTTTGCCAAAGCTGGTTACATTACTGCACAGATCATCAGTCAGCTCAGAAGGCCCTTCTGAAGGCTCTTTGAATGGCAACAGCACCAAGTTCTCCTAAGCCAACTGGTTTACCTTGGGATTTATGAGATGTCTTGGAAATGTTGTTGCTGTCATTTGAAGAAGCAGGAAAATTTATTTTACCATTTAATTCCAGCTGGTAAGGCCTGTTTTCTTCTTCTTCCTATCTTTCAAAGCACTCAGATACATGCACATCCACCAAACATAATTTTTCCTGGTTTTAATATAACTTTGTGCCTGTGGACTGCTCAGTGAAGTGTCAGTTTAAAACGAATTTGTATCTCCTCACAATATTTGAGAGGAAAATAATTTTGGAGAAGGGGGAATCAAATTCCAAACACTCCTTGTTCTTGCATAGATAAGAAGATACTTGCCCACTGCTTTCTTGGTAGAGTTCAAAAAACTGGCAAGCAGCGTATGGTGGCAGTTTTCCATTGAAAATATTGAGAGCTATCTGGAGGGCCCCAATTGTGGTGTCATGCTATTGGGAAAAAAAAAAAAAAAAAAAATCCATCCTTGAAAGTTAAGTCAACTACCATTTATCCAGAGTAATGAGACAAGAGTAGAGAGGGAGTGGAAATCAGGATAAAACAAAACCTGTGTAAATTTGACCATAAAAACATATTCAGTATATTCAACATTGGGAAAAACATGTTAACAGATTACTACAGACAGCAGGGGGCATTTCCAAAGAGATACTGCAGTATGTGCCTTACACCATCTGGCAGTATCTTGGAGACAGAGGTACTGGGGGAAAGCAAGATGTGGTCTGAGAAATAAATCTAGTTTTTCAGTGAATTTTGCTGCTCCTTCCTTCAGGAGTGTTTTTGGTTCCAAGGACAGATTAAGGCAGTATAAGGTAATATATCCTATGGCATTTCAAGGGAAGATACAAGTACTTTTTTTTAGATAATATACCAGACAAATAGTGGCGTACAGAGACTATTCTCCTTGCCTTCACATACACTCCAGAACTTTTTGAATTGTTATTCCTGCTGTTTGGACTTATGCAATAAAATCTCAGTTTTGCTTCTATTTTGATGGAATCAGTTACCCACCCACCAGCAGTCTCTTCCTCTCCCCGTTATCCATCCTCTAGCAGGATATCCCAGGAGGAGGAGCTGAAGGAAGGAAGTCCAAACACCTTGATGCCTAAATTTTTGCAAGCATCTTTATATACATAATTGCTAGGCTTATATAATAGTCTAACAGCTACATTTTAATTATTATTCAGGATCTGGAACTTTTTAGACTGATCAGTTTCAAAAATAAGAGTATACTTGGCCCCAAGGCATTAAAGCAGCAGTGAAAATTCTGGGTGCACGTCTTCCTTTTCAAAAAGAATATAATAGGGCTAGTAAACACGTAGAAAAGGCAGCAAGAAAGATTTAAGGTATTGAGTGGTTTCTATATGAGGAAAGATTAAATAGGGTAGGACTCCGTCTTGGAAAAGATGGAATAGGTGTGACAGAAAAGAGTAAATTCATGAGTGACCCAGGAAAAGTGAATAAAAAATGACTATTTCTTGTTTCTCTCAATAGAAATGATAGGAAGGAGCTAAATCAGTATTAAGTTTCAAAAAAAATAAGGAAGTGCTTTTTTTCTTTTAACACACAAGTCATTGCCACAGGATGTTGCATAGGCCAAAAGTATAAATCCATTAAAAAGTGATTAGATAAATTGATGGAAGAAAGTCTGTCAAGAGCTATTAAACCTACAGACACAGATTCTATCTCAGGAAGTCCCTAAGCCACAAATCGTTGGAAGGTTGCATCAGGGGAAGCATCACTCTATGCTGGCATTATTCTCACATTCTTCCCTGCTGTTGGCCATTGTTAGAGACAGGATAATGAATGAACTAAGTGGATCTTGGTCTGACCCAAATGGCCCTCTTGATCCTCTAAAATTAAAAAAAAAAAAAAAAAAAAAAGATTCCACAGCTGTATCATTCCTTTCTAATCAGAGGAAGGGTTTGGAGGAGCAGCTGAAGTTCTGCTATGTGCCAGCATCTCTGGGTTAGGAACACTTAAGGAAAGATGCAACTTATAGAAACTGCACCATTAAGTTGCAGAAAAAATGGATGGTAAAATACCTAGTTTTCTTTACCAAGTAGAGTTTGACTGAAACTGAAACTGAGGTGAGATCTATGCTCCTGCTGTGTTCTTGTACTGACTGGTGTTCAGCTTTTTAGCTGAATTGAACTGTATTATATTACTCTTTCATTTAACTTACAGGGATACTCTGATTATTCTCTTTAAGGGTCTTTTACTGGTAAAATCATAGCAAGATTTATGAAAGATGAAAATACTCACAGCAGAGTAGACCTCCATTTTTCTTTGTTTTGAAGAATTGGAAGCTTGTTTAATACTATTTAAAATAATATTCACAAGGACACCTTAAAAAGATGGGAACAAGGCAGAGGAAAATGAAGGTATAACATATGCATAGAAACCAAAAAGCCAAAAGATTTTGAGTATCAGATAGAAGACATCTGCTCAGACATCATACTCATTTTTTAGCTTACTACAAGTTCATAACTAGAGAGAAGATGTTACAGAGTTGAAATATATCATTCTTCATCCAGGTCAAGTGAAGTGGCAGGATTTATAGGAAATCATCTAGAACTATACTGAGAACTGGGGCTAATGACACTTCCAGTTTTGTTATGCTGAGACCTCCTTTCCATCATTTTTTTGTCTGTTTGGAGTGTTGCAATAATGACAACTGTGCTAGCCTCTTCCTGTCTAAAACCTGAAAAAATATTTTTAACTGTTTACTTCCAACAAGTCACACAGTATCAATTCTTCATTTTTCCAAAGCTCTTTTGTACTCCATCTCCAGACCAGAGATATCTAAAGCCAATGGGATAAGGGCAGCAGAAGTTCCCTGTAGCACAATTTATACCATTCTAGAGAAAGAGGGCATAACTGGTATGGCTGTGAACACTAGAAAAAAAGTCCTGACCACATGATATGGCCAGCTACCAGCTAGTGGGCATTAAGGCAGGTCGGAGCCTGTAATTACTATATGGCTTGATCCAGTGATGTATACGCCTAGATGATGAGGCTGCTAATGATTCTTTACCTATGTCTAGACTGCAGGGTAGATGCATTACAAAGCTGAGCTCCAAATGGTCCAGCCTGCAGATACTCAAGCTCATTTGTTTGGATTTCCTGCTCATGGACACCTGGGGATCATATGATAAAAGCCCGGGTTGTGTCCTGAAGTAGTGTCTGAATATGCATAGCCTGTGTGCCCCAATTTTGGAGCTAAGCAGTAGTCCCAGTTCTTGCAGTATAGAAATAACTTGAATCTCTCATCTTCTATTCTGATCAGACTGTTTTGGGGTGGCTTTATATCAGTCTCTCAGAGAGCTACCAACGTGTTGCCAAGGTTTTGGCACAATAAATAACGAGTACATCAAACAGAAAAACAAATATCAAGAAACAATTAGAATAAATGTTGGAGAAACAGAACTTAATCTAACCTAATATCAGACAAGTAATGATCATACCCATGAGGGCTTGATTTTTGCCCTTGGATTTCTGTAATCTTTCTTAAAATCCTAATCCCTTAAAAACTATGGGATAACTAAAGACATTAATGTCTACACCTTGTTTCAATACCTCATCCATGTAAATGCCAGCGTTCAGCACGTTTTCATACTTAATATGGCACCCAGTGTCCATAGTTACAAATCAAGGTTCTGTATCAATAATTTTGCTTGAGTAAAGTGACAAGATGTTGCACATTTGCATAAGCATTGTGTCCTTTCTGCGAGCTATGCATTTTTTTATTTACCTCCTTGTAGTCGTGATTTCTCTTCTGTTTTATAAAGCCCAAATAGTGATAATAAGGACAATTCTGCCAGTTTTTCCATCTTGTCAATTACATCTTTGGTGGCCCATACAGGGAGAGTATAATTGTGAATGTCCTAGTGATAAAGGAAAACAAAATAATGTTTTTTCCTTCTTTGGTTTCCATCATCCTATTCCCCAGCCTCACACTAGTACATTTAGACTCTCTGAGGCTGTCCTGCATTTCTTTGCCCAGTGTGTTTTCACTCATCAGCATGCCCTGAAATACACTGTGGGAATGGGGATCCACCTGAAGTGGGTGAATGGGAAGAGGGGAAACACCTGTATGAAGGGGATCCCTTGTAGATATAATGTGTTCTTGCTATAGAGATATATGGTTTTGGTTTTGCTAGTGTGAAAGATTGCAGATGTATGTTTTATCCTCTTCCTTTCCTCTGGGTCTTCAGGGTATAACCTAGCTCCAACTTCTCCTGCCTTTTCCATACTGTTGTCCAGATAGCAGTTCCATCATTAGCCCTTTACAGACAAGTGTCACTCTCCAGTCATGTAAGAGTGACAGTGTCTTACAGTGTTTAAGTGTGTCAGTGTGTGGAGGATATGTTCAACAGCCTTCATGTGCTGCTGCTAATGACTGGGGCCAAATGGAATCATCCCATGCTTGGGGCCAGTCTGATTTTATTCACTGGTAGCAATCATGATCTCCTAATTTTCTGATAGATCATAATCTTACCTCTCATTTTCAACATGTAAGTATTTTGATGTTTACCTGTTGATAGGTTAAAGCAAATAATTTCATTTTCCTGTTAAAAATCATAAATATATCCTAGGCAGCATGCTCAAATAATTCTATAGCAGCATATTGGGAAGGAAAATGAGGGAATAAAGGGAATGGATTTCCGTACCAGTTCTTCAGGATAAAATGTCAAATGGAAACAACAGTTTCCCAAGCTGTAAGCCATGTTTTTGGGTTATCTTTTACCTATGCACTATTAGAACTTAGATTCAAATTAAAAGAAAAAAAAAGGCAAATCCAGGAGACAAGGCAACTAATTCATGTGAAACCACATTGCCATGGTTTAATTGAAACCCAGCTTAGGAGTTATATTCTTTCCCGACCTCTATTGCCTTATTATTACCTCACAGTGTAGAGTATCATATGTGTTCCAGAGCTGGAAATTGTCCAGTATTTTAAGATTATTTAGTTCAAGTCCTGCGTTAACTGCCATTGTTTGCAAAAAATCCTGTGGGGAGAAAAGTGAAGACTATACCACAAATACTCAATACATATGGAACATATATGCATACAGTTTCATTAACACCCAACCTGGCAACACAGTGGTGTTTAATTTTACACAGGTGAAACCCTTGTAGTGGAAGATTTTGGGTTGCAGATTTAATTTTGTAACCATTTCACAGTACTGATCTCTATTTCAGACACTGCTTTTTCTCAGCCCTGCTATGGATAAGTCTGGTGGTCTCTCTGCTGCACTCTTCTCTCCCTCTTCTGACTGCTCCAGAAGACTACCTCAGTCACCTCAAGCCTTCAGATATAAGGAAGAGGAAGGCACGAATGGAAAAGGAACATGAGAAAAAAGATGAGGAGAAAATAGAAAATTAAAGAGAGCTGAGGCAAACATTCAGGATGAGGCAAATAGAAATTGAAAAGGAAACTAGGTTTTCCTTCTGCCATTGAAGGGGAGCCAAATAGCTAAGTAATAGTTCCACAACAGTTCCCATAGGGATTCTTGCTGCATGCTAACACAGAAAAATAAAGGGACTCCTTAAAATCCCTTATTCCCATGTTACCTGTTTAATACTAGTAGCTGAGAGAGAGGATAGCTCTGAAGTCATAATTCACCTCCCATTGCAGGTGAGTGAGGCTGACCAGAGTAGCTGATCTAGCAGAAAGTAAGAAATAAACCAAAAAAAGGAAAATGTTGGGTTTAGCCCAAGAAGTAAGCCTGAAGTGACTTTGAGAGAATGTGTACAGGTGCAGTCAGGGTATGAGGAACACGAGACCCCTGCTTTATTTGTGCAGTAGTGCTATTACAAAGTGCATGGCAGGCAAACAAGAGAGCCACAGTAACCACTATCTAGAGCAATTATTGTCCACAAGAACATGGTTGCTTGAGGCAGGTATACCATCCATGTATCTACATCCTGCTGCAGCACTGCAATGGGAAATTTTGAATTTTTGACTGTGAAGATTTGTGTCAGGGCCAAAACAGAAGCATGTCTTATGGTGGATCCAAAATGCATCTCAGATAAATTTGCATAAGTCAGAGTGTTTGCCTGACTGGGCTTGCTTTAGTTCTCTGTTGTAGTGTCAACTCCAGAAAGTCACAGCAGGAAGGCATAAACTTTCCCAAGTTTCAGATTTATCAAATTTTTTAGAATTGGTTTTGTACCACCCTGTAAAACTGGAAATTGCTACATCCAGAAATTTCTTCTCCCCTCCGATCATGGAACTTTAATTATATGCAGCTCTAAATAGTTGCAGAAAATTAACGTTAAATTCACATTTAAAAAGATTAATATAGAGAACTATGAGAAATGCATAAGCATATCAGACATACTTTTTGATCTTACTGGCTTAAATTTCTGATTTTAGGAGAGTCCTCAGGATTTTTTTGCATTTATTTATTTTTGCATTTTAGCAAAAAGAAACAATGCAATTCCTTAACTTCTACATCTTAGTTACTTTCCTTCTTCTTAGATTTTGTTTCCTTTTTATTTTGTCTTACCATGTATGGTTGTATTCTACTTTGAAATTCACTAGATGTTTGTGTTTCATTCTGAAGTTCATCAAAACGGGGACAGTCAGGCAGAGGAAAATGCAGCCTCTGAAACAAGAGAATTAAAACTTAGAATATTTCTAGAATTAATCAACACATCTATGGTTTTTCTATTGCTGAGATTGCTGATGTAATATTTGTTAGACAGATTCATGGCCATGCTACAGCTACTCCATAATGGTTTGTTTGGGTACCTTGTTCATGAATTCAGTTAACATAAGCAATGGACTGTCGTAACTTGACTGTAACAAGTGGCTACTTGTGGCTGTGATAGCTTGATTTCCCTTAGTTTAACTGATTTTGGCAAAAAGCAATTATGCATGTCTGTCAGGGGATTGCTTTGAGAAATGGATCAGGGTCCATGATCAGGAATTTTAAAAAGCTACCATTTCCCTCTTAATTTCTGAATTCCCCCAGAGGCAGCTTGACTCCACCTGGTACTGGAATCTGAATTGCTTCTGCATATACACATCCTGCTCTCATCTCTTTGGAGGTAAGCAGAGTATTATGGTAAGCCTTTTAAGTACCACTTAATGGACAGAACTCAAAACAAGAGTGACAAATAAATTGTGCTCCTAAATATCAAAAAGCTATGAGCCTAATGGCTCTGTTCTTGTTTAAGGGTATGGTTCACTTTTAATAGCTCTAAGTGTATGCATTGTGAGGTCACCTGAAGTACATATTTGATCTGAACCATGTGTAAATACATATGCGTCCATCAAACTCTGTGCTCTGGCATATATGCTTTATGTCAATTGCAGAAGGACAGATGATACCTGAACCAGCATAAAGTGTCAGTAAAAAGTTATGATGAGCAAAATAAGCTTGTGCTGTTTCAGCACTTTATGTCACATCACTAGAGCATTTTTGACCCAGCACTGCTAATATTATCCTATAACCATACAAATCATGTCAAGGAATTGACTTAATATACAGTGGTTAACTTCAATATCTATGGCTTATGTATGTGCAAGAAGGTCTACTCTGTCTTGGGGTGAACATTAGCAGACTGCACTTCCGGTGCTTCTCTTTTCTCTTTGATTTATCAACGTGAAGCTTGCAGCAGCCACCAACTGACACTAGCACACTTTCACCTGGACGGATTTCCAAGGGTGCATTTTTTCTGCAACAGCAGCACACTGGAGGGTGAAGGCTCGAAGCTGCAATATGAAACTGGGGAATGTTGTTTAATTACACAATAACAAATGCTTCTTTTGCTGTATGGCTTAGTTATCCCCCTCTAGGTGTTATTAATTAAGCCACTCCCTTTGGCCTCATTAGGCAGTACTCAGTACTGTTGCCTGTCAGGTCTTGATAGATCTCAGTGGCTGAAAAATAATCTGTGATTAGGTTTTTTTACAGGACTGTACTTGGCCTCAATTTCCCACTTTGTGTTGTTTAGGGCTTGAAAATACCTTCAAAGATCTGCTTGGTTTAACAAGGGAACAATGGTTTTTCCAGGTGGTTTGCATATTAAACAGGAATTCTGAGTTGCTGCAGAGGTGTGTTTCAGTGAAACATCAATACCCACTCCTGAAGCAGCTGCAGAAGTGATGAGGTACTAGAGATTCCTACAAATGAGCTTGCCTTCTCCAAACAGGTGATTGCACTGCACCGTGATTCCCCTCGGGGCTTTTAGGTTTTATTTGGCTAAAGCACTGACCAGTTTGATGCTTTATTGGTCTTCTGCTGAAAGAACTTCCCCTAGTGTCACACATTTAAACAACAGTGACAGCATTCTTTTCTGTTGAGGGACAGAGTCAAGTTTCAAGCTGAATCACATGGTGCCTAATCCAGTTTGTGGGCACCCTTTCTCTCTGTACCTGCTTTCAAGCACGGCCTCCAAGAATGGAGGAATGCCAATGGGAGGCAGGTGCAGCCACCCCCTAATGACAGAGTCCATCCTCTGATGTTGGTGACTGGACAGGCAGTTATTTAATAGGGTTTTTGTATACATTTCCTTAAAGTCAACTTCTGTCCTCAAAGGCAGAAGAAAATTAGCCTTTCTGTCATTACACAATAACTTTTTGTCCTTGTTCAACACACTGTTCCTTACACAGTCCTTGTCACAGGAGCCAGTGAAATTAAAATCTAATCCTGAGCCAGCCAGAGAGAGTTACATATAGTAAAACTTCTACAAGACCTATTACTCAGGTAGGTCCGCTCTTATTATGAACCACAAGACAAGTGCTAGGGTTTCGTTAAATGTTTGTATAGCACTGAGCATAAAAGGGCCCTCGTCTGTAATTAGGGTGCCTAAGTGCTACTAGAATAGGAAAGTAATAATTGAGAGGTCATTACAGTGGCTGGTGGAAATTCCATTCCTTGATTAAACTATGGAACAAACTTGCCAAGGAGGGGAGGTCTGCCTAGCTGATTGATGCTTTAAAAAGCACTTGCTCTCTATAAAGGTTTAGGGCAACTTCCCTATAATATTGTCCAAAACTGTCCTTGCCAGGAGAAATATTATAGCTGTATCTTGAAGAAGATGGTAGTGTGGATGACAATTCAGGTATTCTGCAACTATAGAAGGAGAATTTTCATGCAGCTATTACAGTTGTCTTATGACATGCTTGTCAGCCAGTAGCTGCAGCTGATGTTTTCTATTAGATTGAACTCAAAAAGAATAGAAAATATTTTTTTAGCCTTTCCCCCCTTTTTTCTCTTTTTTGCTTCTGGGAAAGTTTAAGGCATTGTAGGAAGTGTCCAGCCAGTACTCACCCGGTCTGTTGATTTTTCCAAAATATGAACTGGAATGGGTTGCCAGAGAAGCTCAGGGTTCCAAATTTGGCTGCTGGTTGGTGGAAAGAGGCCAGAAAGGTATGACTGGGCACTCATAATGGTGCGATCATAATCTGTACTTTGGATGTAAAACTGAAGATAGAATGCCAAAGAGTTAAAAATAAAATGGAAATGTTAAAAATAAAAACAATAAAAATAGTAAGCAAATTTTACCCAACTCATGAATCCTGGCTTCTCATTTTCATTTTCATGTTTTTGCATAAAGTCAAGTGAAACTGTAACTCAGCTTTCTAGGGCCCTACTTCATTTGCATAAATGGAATTGCCAAAGAATCTTTCAGTTTGGAATCTAACCCTCAAACTGAACTAATAATAAGAAAGCATGATTTAAAAGAAGGAAGCTCTCCATCTTCTGAGATTCAAAGGAACACTGATGGGCACTTAGGGGCATGGTTTAGTGGTGGACTTGGCAGTGTTAGGTTTATGGTTGGACTCGATCTTAAAGGTCTTTTCCCACCTAAATGTTTCTGAATGATTCTGTGATCCATCTGCTATACCTCATGAATGAAGGCAGTTAAAACTGCGAACCTCTCTTGGAAGCATGACAAAGCTATAGTTTTTTATGCCTTTCCATCAATGCATCCCTCATGTATTGACCAAAATGGTAGTGGTATCTTCCCCACAATGGATATGTACCATATGACAAGCACATCCAAACAACTCTTAGACCTCTCTTTTAGAGGATGAAGTGTGTGAGCATGGCCCATCACATGGCTAGATATGCATTCACCTTTCAACAGGGTAGAACAATATTGGGTCACTATCTCTAAATTCCCAATTATTTTGCTGGTGTGGAGCTGTTCATTCCTGGAGAACTGGGCAGTAGAAGACCTGAACTGAATGTAGGAGCTCAAAGTTAGACTTTAGTCTATGTTTTTACCTTGGCATAAAAGTCTGGGTTTCAAAAATGTTCTTCTATTACCTTAATTTTTCCATTAATGAAATGAATATGATGATATGCTTTTATCTAGCACAAGTCCATAGTACTGCAATACCAGAGAAAAGTCCTCCAGACAGTTCTGTATACCTCTTGCCGGTTGTACGTGCTGTTCAAAAAGTTGGAATATCTTTCCCTCACGTACTGTCCAAGTTCAAAGAGCTGTTGCATTCCAGTCTGCGAGGCAAGCATACAGATTGCTATTAGATTAAGGTGACTAGAGAATCTTAACATTGAAGTTTCTTTTCTGTTTTCTTTTTTGTCTTCAGCAATCAGTTTTTAAGTGATCATTAACCATTTGTATAATGTACTGTATATGTTGTGGGTGATCTAGAATTTTTAACAGAAATACTCACTTATATCTATGAAAAAATGATTCGTTCTGAAAGGCTAAGACTCCAAGATCTGCTATAGGAAAGGCAATGTGCCTGAATCTATACAAATACTGTTTCCACAGTGCTGTAGCTCTGTAGACGCTCCTGGAGTTATTCATAATCAACATTGTAAAGAGTATGCCAGTTAGTGACAGCTGAGAAAGGATGATTGATAACCTAGTATTTATTATTGTCATTTCTCTGCTATTTAATCAGCCTGATAAATTTGTGGCTTCTATTTCATGCCTTAAGTAACGGTCTTCCATCTTTGCCTTGGTGCTCCTGCAGTTGTCTTAGATTGCACACTGTCTTTTCTGTTATTCATTTCCAAAGCTGTGAGCTGAACTTTTTAACTTTTAGCTGTCAGAGAAGTACATTCTTACTACTGTTGCTAAAAAGATAACAAAATAGCAAAAAGCTCTCAAAATAATCTGTGTCAAAGCAGAAACTTTTTTCTTCTTACAACATAAGCTGTGTACCTGGGGATAGTAATGTGTTGTCTGAGTGTCTGAATTTTACAGAACTTTCAAGCCTCACTTCAAACACTAAATGCTGAACTGTCTCTGATTCATGCTTCTGTGTCATGATGAAATATTATTAGAAAATGCATTGGCCTCTCTTTGCTCCAGAATTTCATATGTCAAATACAGTTAAAGAGCTAAGGCTTCATGTTGAAATGCCAGAGCAAGAAGTACGTTCAGTGCATCCTAGTGAAACTCTGGGCTGAAAGCAGCCTTACTACAAGACACATTGTCCCCAGAAGCAGCCTTCTCCTGCAAGAATTCCCTTGTTTGTGAGTAGGTGGTTGCCAGTCAAATGGTGAGACATGGAGTCCTCACTTGACCTGGTGGGCAGGTGACATTCCTTTACCCTGTCACAGGGCCCAGTGCTTAATGGTCATTAGAACTTCATCAACATTAAGAGTATAGACAGTGTTTAAACTTGCCATTTATTTGAATGCAGACACACTATCAAGAAGTTGTTGCTTATAGGAAGGTAGTTATAAAACTGTGATAAACAAGATTTCAATTTAACAGTAGTTGGATGAATAATGTTGCAAAAATGTTTATGAATTACGGGGTATTGCTAATACCAGCTATCAGTACTTGGGATTTGCTAATGTTACTGAAGCATGCATAAAATCTGCCTATTTCCTATTTTAGTAGCATATATAAGTGCTTCTAAGAAAGTCAACATACCTTAGTAAGTTGTCCAAATCCCTGAGGCCATTCACTTTCTTTGTGTAGATCAGTTGGAAAGTTTACAACTGGTGTTCGGTCACCATGTCGAAAAACCTAACAAAATTACCAGTAAAAATTGAGTTAATTACTGTTAGCATTCCTTTCTTACCTAGCTAGAAGTCAAGCATACATTATACTTCCCGTGCCATTTTTCAAATGAAAATATTGGAGAGTCTGCAGAAACCTAGTCAGGTAGGATTGGAGTACATACTTTACACACAAGAATAGGTATCATTATATAGGCATGTAGTGGGCATGAGCCTGGTGATTCTTCCACCTAGAACATAAAATTAATCAGCCAAGGTGTTAATGCTGAGATTACATCCATAGCTAGGCACCTAGACAAGAAATCTGGCTGAATTTTGGACACTCAGCACCTCTGAATACTAAGCCAGTTACTGATGTGCTTACATGAGAATTTAATTACTTTGGCATAGACACTTGAAACTTTTGGTAACTGCTTTTTTCATAGCAGTGTCTTTAAAAGTAATTCCATGTACACATGCACCTTATGTTTGATTTCTCAATCATCCTAAAATATAAAGATGAAAAAGTATAAACATTTACACTGTTACCTTACTTAACATTTATTAGTATTTTTACATACATGTATGAAAATATTTTTGAAAGTCTGTAGGATTTTTTTCTGTTAAATTCAGTGACAGCAAAGAGTTTGGTTGCTTTCCTATCCTGGACACTCCAGCATGATGAATATTAGTATGATACCTTCAACTGTACGATTTTTACATCAGAAGGCTTAAATGAGCCTTTTTGTATTTTTATTCCAGCATACAAATAAAGTGCCCACACTAGATTAAACAGGTCTGAAAAACTCGGAATTACCCTCCCTAAGTATGTTCTGTGTGGTCTTAGGAAAATTAAGTACACAGAAGTTTTACGTGAAAGGAAATGCTGGAATACAAATTCACAGGGCTCCAGACAATCTTCCAGGATGCTGATCCAAACTGTTGCAAAAGTTACCTTTGCTTGTATCAATGTTCACATAACCAACCTCATTCCTGACTTTGCAGAATAAAATGACAATGTGGAAACATGATATATCTGTTCATAAAATGACATTTATTCCATAATGCCTCACTGGTATATAGCTTGATTATAATTAATACTCTCCATTGCCTCATTAAACCCCATCATTCTTGCCCAAACATCAGAGAGGTTTGTACACGCTAGTTAGTTTGCCACTCCCACTGGGAGGTGTTTTATGTTTATATTTTTCAAAGTAAACACAGGCTGTGTGGCTTAATGTTTTAATTACAACACACACCCTTTTCATCAGCCTTCTGTACTAATATGCACAAACCTGAACTAGACAGGTAATTCAGAGATGGAAAATACTATCCTTTAAAGACAAATATAATTGGATTTCGCCCTCTGTTCATTTTCTACAATGGACGGCAAGGTTTGCTAGAGTAGATGTTACCATTAGAACCATGTAGAAAACTGCTTATTACTTTTTTGCTTTGCTAGTTGAATTTAACTGAAGATGTGGCCAACCTGAAATGAATATTTTTTCAGCAAATCGAGGAGGTTTTTCCACCATCATCAACAGTATGTTGATCAACACGAAATTGCACAGTTTCAAGAAAAAAACCCACCTTTTTTTTTCTGAGTTCAAGTACAAAATAGTCCATAAAATCTTTCTTAAATATTTTATTTTTGCTTCTCTATGCAATTTTTAATTCTGTACATGTCTTTTCTTACTAATCTGGAATCTCAGTTGGTTCTTTATAATAATTTCTCAGTGCACCTCTAGTGAACAGGAGAATAGGTAAAGAGCTACATTGTCTGGTGATTGATTCAGTTGCATGCAAGAAAAATGAGTGAGGAGGACTTTTCTGTCACTGCTTATTTCCTTGGTGTTTTGACATGCTGACATACATAGGTGTCAGGCAGGATTCATTAGCTTTTCTGGACAAGCTGATGCCTCTGTAAAGAATGAGGGTTAAATTCCCAATTACAACATAGCTGCATACTTTCTTGTTAAATTATCCAGCTTCACAGAAAAGCATTTTTATGAGTAACTAACAGTTGCTCAAACTGACTGACATGATTAAATTACTATTTTTTTAGGCAATGTGTAGCAAGGGGTCAACACTTGGCCAATAAATATGCCCTTTTTATTAGTGAAAAAATACTGAAAATGTGTTAGATTTTAAATATTGGTTTATGATGCTTTATACTTAATATGCAACATAACCCTCTGTATATATTTCACTGTCACAACAGTCAACCCCTAAAAACTTTCAGTAAGCCATAACAGAGTAGCATTTTACCTGGAGAGAGGTGAGAGGGCAAAGAGATAAAGATCAAAAGATATTCAAATATAAGTGGGAGCAGGAGATGTAAAGGGGAATATTTTCTTGCTTTGTAATCTTAAGAAATGGAAACAGTGGAGGGTGTTCTCTTCTAAAAAACTGCACAGCTTTGTTAAGTCCACACAAAAAAGAAAAACGTTCAGTTCCTTGTTTGAATTTCTGCATCTTCATCGCACAGTGACATGTAACTATGATATTAACACTAAGTTGGAAGCAGCAAGAAAGAAACAAATACTTCTAAGAGCAGAACCCTGTTTTTAGGAATTGAAGGACTAAGCTTCTCAGCCAGCTGATTTTTGTTTGTGCTCAAACCTCTTTCTTGCTTGCTACTTCCAAAAATGCCCTTGCTTCAGCTGCAGTTGGAAATGAAACAATGACCTTATGAACAACCACTTAACCTAAAATGCTAACTCGTTCAGTCATAGTCAGCTACCTTTTAAGAGACTTTTTTTTTTTTTTTAATTTAAAACTTTAAGAAGAGCTTGTGTATTTGAAAGTTCATCTCTCTCATTAGAACAACTGATACTATTCGGGAAAGAAAATGTATCCCTACAAAGCTTGCCTTGCTCATCTATATATATTTCTCAATACTTATCATTTGGATTTTGTTAAAAAGGAGTTGATCCTTCACATTCATTTGAAAATATATGTGCTGCAGCATTTATTACTCCTGGCCTACAGATTGTCTTCCTGACCTTTCAGAAGACACAGAACATGGCAGGATAAGAGAAAAGGAACGAGGAGACATCATAAGGTGAAAAGACACTAGAAATCAAGAAGGAAGGGAAGGCAAGGAGGATGTACACAAAAAGAGCAAAGCACACCTGTTTGGCATATTCATTTCAGCTCTTCTATCTGAAGTACTTCACTTCAGTCAGGTCTCGGATAGTTACCAAATACCCTCTTCTTCAGCTCTAATACAGCTTGAACTTGATTTGGTATCTGGGTTCTTCCATTCACTCTTTGTAACTTTGAGAGGGTGATCACTTCAGATCAAAATGGCCACATGACTCAGACTTTGGCCAGCATTTGCTTCCATTGTTGTCAGGTGAAAAATCATACTGGAGAAAAACTGGTGCGGAGGGGAGGGTGAACTTACAATATGGCATGTGTAGTATATATAACATCTTCATTTAGAAATGCCATGAATTACAGTGAATTATCTGTCTCTGAGTAATAGTGAGCCTCTTACAGACATTTTTATTGACAGACTTAATTTCAAACGAAAAGATTTCTTATTCTGAAGCCAGCAATAGGAATGAAGAAACAGGAGAGAAACTGAACCAATCATGCTGCTAGTTCAGGAAAACCATAGACGCAGCAATAATGCACATGTTCAGACAAGGTTTCAAATGGCTTGGCTTGATTAGACAAATAGATAACAAGCTCAGTCAGCACTTCCTATCCTGAGTTACAAGAAGAAAGGCACGATGAAATCACAGTACCTCAGAAACCATACCTCTTCGTATATTTGACAGGTGAAATGAGTGCCTGTGTGGAGGCAGAAGTTACAAGTCAGAACTTCTTTATACAGAGGCAATAAATCAGTATTTCATTTCTACGTGGGTACCAGATGGTCCTACGTATTTCCTGTTTTCTTCTCTTACACCTAGTTTAAATTCAGTACATAAGAATTATGGTGAAGGCTAATGTTTACATGTGAGAAAGAAAATTAAAATAACATTTTGACAAACTGGCTTGAATTACAGCTTTTCAGCCAAAAGGACTTGTGGCCAATAATCAAAATGCACAGAATCAGCACAAAGATAGAAATCGTGAGGAGAGAGCAAGACACCTTCCCAGAGCACAGCACAATTCCAGAAGTGAGCAAAAGGGAAAATTTGTCTGTTTTTTCTCCCCTGCAGATGTATTTTATATTGTGCAATTCTGCTAAGAAAGTTTTAAAAAGTCATTATGACACATTTTCACAATGCAGTAATACTCTCAGGTGAAAACATAGCAACTTACAGAGTACAGCTGGAAAATGGCTATTGAGTTATCTCAAAAAGATACCTTTTAGACTTAGCTTGACTGTAGTCATACCCTCATTATATCCCATTATATCACTGAAATGTTCTGGGGCCAATTCCTATCCTATGCTAGCAATTCTGTTCCCATGAAAATTCAACTGGGGAGTTCAGAAGGCAAAATTCAATCAAACACACAGAAACCATGCCTTGAGAAAAGAGGTGTATGTTGATAATAAGATTAAACCTGTTGTAGCTTTTTAGGCAGATTGGTCAGTCTGAGGAAAAGTATCAGGGATAAAAGGAAGACAGTTTAAATGAAAGATACCTATTATTTTAATATTAATGGCAATAAGCTACCCTATAAACAAATAAAGTGGTTTGATTTTTTTTTTTTTTTTGGTAGGTGGGAAAGGTGGTTGCATAGCTGTGGTAAGCAGCTGATTTTGGATAGGAAGCCTCTGTCTCCATAATGGTGAGCATTTCCTGTAACTCTTTCTGCAAAACCATTGCTTGTTAGAACACAATAACAGCTGCAATTCAATAAAAGTCTCCTTCCCTTCAAAGACTTAATTCTCCAAGGCTTGCTGACTGCCTGATTTCATCTGTGTGTCCAGTTCTCCCTCTTGTCATTGAAACAACATTTGGGTATATTGCTATACACAAAACGTTACTGGAATTAGCGTTGAGTCCTTGCCCTGTATAGTGTCTGATAGAGCAGTAAGCCTCAGCAGGAGTAGGAACTGGTTTTTCCTGTGCACTCTGGCTTCTCTCCAAGTGGCACATCTACAATGCACCCAACTGACAACAAGGTATTAAATACTTTATCTAGAGTTAGATGATATGTTTTAGACACAGTACTTCTGTTTGTTATCTCTATGTGCACGTAATGTCTCTAATAGAGAAAGGTGGAAGAAGATCTTAAAATTCCTATTTATAAATGTGAATTCCAATCCTTACAACTTTGTGTTGAAAATATCCCTTTAGACTAACTATTCTTTATCAGTATACTTCTTAAAAAAACAAATCAGGATGAAAAGGACTATGACGCAACCTTCACAATCCAAACTCTTTCATTGAATTAATCTCTCTTTTACCTGAGGTATAGGGGAAAGTAACATCGAAGTAGTGTCTAGTTACTTTAAAATAAGAAATGGCCTAGCAGAAAAAGATTACAGTCCATTTTAAACTTGACTGCAGTTAATGCAACATGTATCTCAAATCTCTACATAAAAATGCCCTTTTCTGTTTCTCAGTGTACTGCTGTGTCAATTCAGTTATTCTGAAATGGAAAATACTTTTGGTTTTGTGGTAACTTCTGTAGTATCATAAGCTTCAGCTTCCAAGCACAAAGGAGGTAGGCCATAACCACCAGCTCTCAGACTATGCATCAGAGTGTCAGGTAAATTAAGCAAGAACAGGTAAACTTAGACCTCAGATCTCTTAACTCATGTGCACTACGTGTCTACCACAAAGCTAAGTTGTTCAGTTATCTTAAAATAATTACTAGGGGTTAGGAGATTAAAATTTTTGTAACTAGAGGCATTTTTATCTTCTTTAAGTAAAGTCTTCAAACTCAGTAAGCAAAAGGGCAGCAGTAGTTATTTCTAAGTCTAAAACAAGGCAAAACAACTGCACACCTTTTTTGATTCAACAGCCATATCAAATTCCCTGTATTCCCTGCCACAAAATAGAAAACAAATCTACTTACTACAGCCACAAACTTCAGTTCTCTTTCTGCAGTAGTCTGCTGAAACAGAATGAGGATAATGTGAAAAGAAAAACACAGGATCCTAGATGGGTTGGGAAGCCATATCACTCCCATCCTGGCAGTGGATGAAGAAAGGCTTTGTAGCTCCAGCAACTGCTCAGGCTGAATAGCCCAGACGTCAGGCTGAACTTTCAAAAGGGGTGGAACTGCTGCTGGTGGATTTCAAATCCAAGAGGAATGTTGTGTGACTACGCAACAAATTGCATCGCCCTTTGTTTTCAAATTACTGTTTACATTCTATTTAATCAAATCATAATTCAGTTCCTATTTCTCTGTGATATTTTTCTCTTTTGGAGTGTAAGGATGAGTTTAAAATATGAAGGAGCTGCTAAGCATTCCTAATGTTTGAACTTACCTGTTCTGTTTCCACTTCTCAGGGCTTGGAATTTTTCCATACTATAGCATGGCCACGAGGATGAACTCAGAACCAAGAGCCAGGCAATATTGTTTCTCATTTCTCTTTGCTGCTCAGTTAGTCCGCTTTCAGCTTCCCTCCCCTCATTTTTTCTTTCCTCTTCTACATTGTCATTGTGAAATCAGAATAATTATTTCAAACAACACTTCATGTAGGTAAAAATTACCAGTCCCTCAGTTAAAACAGTTTAATAAATCTTGCAACAAGTATGTTCTTTAAGCTCCTTGCTGGGCAGTTATTTGCTCTTCAATTTGTGTGTGTCGCTTTTCTTTTCCCTTGGAGTGTATCTATACTTCCCTTTTGTAACTGCTTATGTCAAGTTCTTTTTTGGCCTGAATTCTCTAAGAAATTTCTTGTGAACAAGCCCTGGAGCTCACAATTTTATTTTTACTGATTAAGAACATTCTGACATTAGTTCACTGGCTTTGAGAAGATTGCTCTGCTTGCCTCTGCTGACTTCCTTTCTATAAAATAACGATACTTCTAGGCTTAATTTCATAAGGATTTTCTAAGTAAATGAATTACAGTTTGCAGAGGCCTATAAATAAAGTTCTCTAAATGTTAAAACTTAAGATCCTCTGTGTATTGTCTGAGTCATCCCATTCCTGCCATACCCAAACCTGCCTCAGGGTCTTCTGTTGAGCTCTCTGCAACAGTATTCTCTACAACAGGTATTTTACGATTTACCAGAAATTCTGTCTCTAGGGCCCTAAACCCCACTAAGCCTCAAGTGCTCTCTTCTCTGAGTTGTGTGAATGACCTTATGTATCCATTTCATCTGATGGATGGGAGTAGAAGGGAGGAGGACCATGGCTCCCAGACTGCCCCATCTCTCTTGTCAGTCCATGCCCAGTTTTCAGCACTTGAACTTCTTTCTTCCTCCATTGTTTTGTCCCCACCTTCTTTTTTGGTCTCTCCTGGTGTGATTGTGCCTATGCAGAAGGTGTAAGAGAGTAATCTGTACTTCATAAATATATAATACTTTGTCTGTCTGAAAACAAATGTAAGCTGATCATCTTCCTCTGTTATTTAAGAGTGCGTGTCATAAAATATACTTTCTTTAGAATATTTTAATATGCCTCAAAAATCAAGAATCCATGTCCTACTTTTTTAATCTATATAATTTTTTAGATAGGTGGTTCCTAAGCTTTTTGGATCAAGCAATCCTTGTTGGCTGTCAGAATTTTTTCTCGTCCTTCCTAAGCCCTTACCAGGAAATGAATAACTGATTAGTTTTTAAAAGATTTGCTGGTTTATTGTGTTTCTTTGATGAGTGACTATGACTAATGAAGTCTCATTATTATAGAACCCTTATAGTAACTTTGCTTTAGACACGAACGCAATTTTTTTTGTGATGCTGGAAGGTATCAATCAGGAATGTTTGAAAATATATAACAACTACATTTTATAGAAAATCTTTGCTAACATCTCTTAAAAAATGATATTTCAATGCAAGACTAAGCATATGATAAATAGTTCTGCTTTCTGTGGCTTCACTCTTCCCTTTGGCATATATACTTTGCTAGTGAGATTATTTTATGCCCAAAAGAATGGGCATCACAACACCTTAAATAAATCTCTACCCATTCCAAAATGGAAGAATACCCTCATTCATGTGCCATAGTGGTTAAGACAGGGTCCTGTAGGTAATCTGTAAGTATGTTGATAGCATGTATTTCATTTGGAAATTTCCTTGCCTGTCTTGGCTTGTCTCCATTTCTACTGTGCATTTGGCGGCTATAAACTTGTCATATTCTGCAACAATTAAATCCTTACCCTTTTTGGGAAAAGATGCTTCAAAATAAAAAAAAATAATAATTCCTAAATTAATCTAGTTACAGTTGTCCAAGCATTGTAATGCAAGTGGACCTAAACAATTTGAATCATGTTTATGTTAATTTGGCCCATCGGCACATATTTTAATTATGAAGTTATGGCATTAAGTAGAATTAGCTTAAACACAATTGTCCATTTTAAGTGCATGTATCTATCTTGAAGGCTTGCTGAAGCATAGCTACATTAGCTTTGAAGTGGACTGATTCCAAAAGAACCCATGCTTTAATGTATGCAGGGGTTACCTTAGGTAACTGCTGCTGGTAGAGCACAACCTACACACTGAAAGGATGGAAGTCATTGCAGTGAAGACAGCCGGATATGAAAGTGCTGCCGGCACTCATAGACCAGGCTACTCACATAGGGAAACTGCTCAGGTTCTGTCACTGAATTAGCAGATCAGCACTTAACCTAGTTTGGATTTATCTGCAATCATTTTCTCAAGCCTTTTTGAGCTGAAAAAGGGAAAGAAAAGAAAAATTTTGGTTTCAGTAAACAAAGGGACATATTTTCCAAGCACCATTGAGAAGCTCTTATGACAAAAGCAAAAGACTGTCTTGCAGTCCTGTGTTGGAGTGATTTCACCCAATTGTGGGGAATGGGAAGGGACAAAGGAGTTCATTTGTGACACAGGAACAATTAACTTAGTTAGGCTGGTGACAGGACATGAACCTATATCTTACACTACAGGCGAAAATGCCCTAAGCGCAAAGTTACTTTTCTAAGGCAGGCAGGGGGAAGAAAGTGTCTACTCAGCACCTTCTAATAATTTCTTAGTTTGTCCCAAATTTGTAATATTCACCTGGTTACAGGGCACTCAGAAAATTTCTGTCTGGTCTTATGATTAAGGTGTTTGCCTGAGACATAGGAAGCCTAATTTGCACACCAGGAAATATGTAAATAAAGTGAACAGCAGAGAGAGAGGCAGAAAGCACTATTCATCTTCACTTTCCCCTCTGAAATTCTGCAGCCTGGTGGGATTTTATTTTCTGGAAGATGTAGAGTCAGATCCTTTTGGTAAAGGAGGGATTTGAACTTGTGTCTGCCACATCTTAGATGAGTACCCTAAGGTCTATGTAAAAAGAAGGAACACCTACTTGTAGCACTACCATTAAACAAATCAAAACTAGTCAATGAATTTGATCCATATTTGTCAATTATGTGGAGTTTGGGGTTTTTTTCTTTCTTTTTTGGCAGTCACTCAGCTCAGTAAATAACCCAAAGAGAATAGGAGGTGGTGAAAAGAACAAATGTTATAGTCCAGGCAGTCCAGTGCCACATTTCCCAGGCAGGATAAAATTACTGTTGCTTTTCTATTGTTCATTCCCCATCTTGCTGACATTGTTTCAGTGTATGACAGGAAAAACAGTGAGCATCACAAGCTACATCTCACCTATATTACAGAATTTATGACTTTTCAGGTTATTGTATTATAGCAAGTCTTCTTTAAAATATGACTGGACTGTCTATGCATTGTTCGTGAAAGAAGGGCGGGAGTTGCATTTTCGTGTGATACTGCTTTTGCAACATGATATATTTAAAAATAATCTTTTCCTTTGCATTTTAAATAATTCCAAAGCTGAACTGTAATTTTTTGTTCATTGCTTCTTTAAGAGGGACTGAAATGAAACTGTTTATGGTTCATAGCTGCAAAAGACTATGGGACAGATTTTTCAAATGGAGTCAGCTGGTGCAGTTGTAGAAAAATGTCATTTAGAGCATTTTATTATTTGTTCACTGACATCCCCAAGTTATATTAATACAACAAGATCTGGGCTTGATCTTTCTGACATAATGAACACTGATGTTTATTTTTCCTTGAAGTAAGCAAGGTATAAAGGATGTCTTCCTTTCTGTGTTTCTGCAGTGATAGTACTAAGAACAAAAAACATGATAAAGAATGTGTGTGATGGGGTCTCTACTGAATAGGGATGAGGAGAATAAAATAATTTAGAAATAACATAATTTGGAAATTAAATTTGAAATTTAATTTTGCTCAGCGGAAATCAGAATGTTCAAGGGTCATTCACTAGGGCCTGTAGCAGGGAAGAAGACATGGTCTGGTGATGTGATGGAAAAGGCGGACTTTCTGTTGGTGTTCTGTGAGCAGTGGCCTCAGCTAGGATGCACTTCCATAGCTGAACTGGAGTGCTGAGGCCAGGGTCCAGCTCCATGATCTCCCATACCAGACAAATCTGTAGGACAGAACAAGGGTCTTTATGCAGTTCTGAAAATTTTTGAGAGATGGATTTGGGTGAGGAAGGAGGAGAGGAACTGGGAACTGGAGGCTAAAGACAATCATGAAGAATGTCTCAGCTCTGTATTGCATTTTCTATGTGAGTCTTGTCTAACCTAGGAAACCAGCAGAAAAGTTACCCTTGCCTTTGATGGGAGAAGAATGAGACCACCTTTACAGCTCTTGAACTTCCACTTCTAAATATCTGGCAAGCAAAACATTAAAAGCAACTCATGCAACACAAGTTGGCACAAGTTCAGAAAAAAGAGAAATAGAAACAGGTCAGAATAGAAGAGAGGATGCCTAGAAATTTGTTTTTGGCAGCCAAGGCTACAATCTTGTTATTAGTCTAATGCCGATAAAAATGCAGTCTTACATTTTCCTCTCTATTTGCTTTCTTTTAGCATTTTTTTTTAAATTACTTAAGGGAGGTGTGATGATCAGCTGTGTGGTTTTAGGATGAATCATTTAAATAGCTTGCACTAATTCTCCTGTGAGGGCTGCCAGACCTAGGAAGGCTTTCTGCTGGTGTCCATTATGGGCATTAAGGTAATATGGAAAAAACAAGCATGTTCTTCTTTGCATTAAGAAGCAGCTAGAACTGGTTTTCTCATACTGTTGGAAAACATTTTTACCCTTGTTTGGATGCTGTGGTAAAAGGGGTTGCACTTTTTCACTAGAGGAAGTATTTTATTTTTATCTATGTGTTTGAACTTCCTTGCTGTGAAATCTAACTACTACTCTTCTTGGTGAACTGTGTTTCCTGTGTTGGCTTAGGAAGCACGGTAATTGTTGCTTGGGCCCTCCTGGGAAGAGAATGGGCTTTTACAGTGAGAATTCTAAAACTTAGATTCTTGCTAGAGGGGAAAGGGACTTTTGATTCTTTTGTAGCTTATGGAGTAACAGTTATCTTCTTATGCTGTAGTTCAAAAAAGGAATATACATTTCATAGGTTTAGCATCCATTTTAAAAGCCTGGTCCTAGGAAAGGAACCTAGAATGGAAAAATTTTCTGCATCTCATCTATTACTCTGGTTCTCTTTGAAATGACCTGCGGACAACAAGGTTGTTGACAAAGGTCCTATCCACTGTAAGAAAATAAAAAATAAGAAAGCCTGGTTCTTCAAGCAAAGAAGTGTCCACTATTTTCAGAAGTTAGTAGTATCGGTTTGTTCTGATCCAGCTTTTGTAGTAAGAACATGAACTGCTTTTGCAATAGCAATGTTAGAAAATGTAACTAGTGAAGGATCGCCTAGCATGTTCTGCATGTTTTAACTAGCATGTACCTCTGCATTTTTTTATTTTGTGTTGCCAGTAGGATCTTTTTGTTGTTAATGTGAAGAACAGCATGGACTTACAGACTTCCCTGAAGCACAGACTTTATATGAACAGATCAGAGTATACGATCAAGGTAACATAACAAAAGGAAGGTGTTGGAAAAGCTATTTGAAACCACAAATGATTTTTCTTTCAAAATTAACACTTGGCCTTGCTTTCTTTTTGGAAAGAGATAGAATGGCTTAATATCTGAAAGCCTTGTTGCGTCAGCCAATTGCCTGCCAGGTGTTCATGGTAGCCAGCCTGGCTGTTTGTAGACTTCTCCTAGGTCTAGATCCATGGTCCATTCTTTCCATAAAATTCACCTTCCTCCTCTATGGAGGTGGAATACTTGTGCATGTGTAAGACAGAGAAAAGAGAAAGAAAGACACCTCTTAGGTAAATAAACAGCCATTATCCTCATTTTTGTAGCTTCTGGGATCTGTTTGTGTAAAATGCTTCATTACTTCTTGAATAAAATAAGGTATAAGGACACTGGAATGACTCCTCCTTTTGGGGGGCTCCTTTTGAAACACTGCTTCCCTCACCAATTCTGGAAGTTCTTGTCTCATTCTTCAGAAGAGGGCAACATTCCTTCAGAGGTATTTCCCAATTTTGCTGGAAATTAAGGCTATAGCCCTTCAAAACACTGTAACTACAATTACATTCTTGAATTAGTTCTGCCAAAGACCTTTTGGAATGAATACATCTTGAAAAATTACTCTGGTTTTGTATTGCACTTGGGTTTTACCACTTGATAAAATAAAGGGAGTGTTCATGAAGGAGAAGTCACTGCTTTCTGTAATTTTGGTTTGTTGTACTGAGGAATGTTTTCTGTTGATAGAGATCAGGAGACTGTTGGTCATGCTGATGGAAGTTAATGAGAAATGTGAGACTGTCGTCACATCACAGTGTGGGAGGAGTTGTTTCATAAAGCTAATCACACTGAAGATCATGGAGGGAACACCTAAAGGTAAGACAAAAAGAGACAATCATTCTTAGCATATGGCCTCATTCTCTGAAAACATGGCAAACCTGTTAATAGTACCTCAACAAGTGGGTAGCTCAGACTAAGTGCAGAAGAGTTAACAAATTTGCTCCCATTTTGATGCAATTAGAAGTCTGTTGAAATGGTGAGCCAATCCACACTGAAACCTTCCACAGCAGCCAAAATGCACAGAGAAATATTTTATCTCCTTCCCAAATATGCTGAGCTGTCTTCACTTCCTATGTTTCACACTGTGGTCATCATCATGTGGAGGAACTTGGCTCTGATTTTTACCACCCTCAAATACTGCTACTCTCTTGTGTGACCTGTAATAGCAGTATTTGTCTAACCCCTGTATTTCCCTGTACTGGGGACATAAGTCATCTCCATGAAACTTCAACTAAGCATTTTCTGGAAAGAGCTTTATGTTTGGGAAATGGTGACTCCAAGTAGAATAGCTATGTAAGGTAAATTTTTGAGCTCAGTCACACTCCTGGATTTCGTTCAAAGAAATCACACCTATGGGCTTCTATTAATCAAATGCTCTGATGCATGTATAATCAAAGTATTAACATATGCATTAGTAAAGGACAATATTTGAGATTATTTTTGAGAAAACTGAAAACAGCTTAAATCAGTGATGTTGCAGCTGTGTATGTTAGGTGTAAATGTGACCTGTAAACTCTTTGCATCTCTCTTCAGCTTGGTTTAGCTTCCTGGTGTTAGAGATCAGCTGTTCCAGGCATTCACTGAGAATTGGTAATGCACAGTGATTTAGCACAGTGCAGTCCCTCTGTCAGTGTGCTGCACTGTGCAGGCTGTGGGGCAGCGTGCCTTGGTGTTTTCCCAAGTGCCACTCATGCACAGCAGAGGGTTTAAAACTTCTGCCTGCAGGAAAAGAATTATGAGCCCCAAAATTAGGATCTGGCCCCAACAGTTACTGAGATGGAACCCTTCTGAACCAAGGTAAAATAGGGGAAAGTGTCAAATTCTGATACAACAATATGGCAGATATTTTGATTGGAGCATCAATTTTGGATGTAAACTCTTTTGTGGACCATATGTGTTTTCAGCGCTCAGGATTACTAATAAAGGCAGACGTGAGCAGTGATGCTGGACTTGGTGTAAAATGCCTGAACACCATCTAATTTCTACTTAAGCAAAGTTTGAGAATTGAAACAATGTGCAGCCTTTGTGTTGAACATAAAGGCTAAATATTTGTGTCTTTATTAATGTCAAATTTTGATTATATGATAGATAATTTTTTTGTTTATTTACTTGGTCATTTACATAGTTAGCTTTGTGAAGGAGGGGAACTAATTTCCACAAAAGTTAGGTTACTAAGCACCACAGTATAAACATGAAGTATTTATCACTGTCTTTCATGACCGTATTAGTTGCTTGGCCAAAACAAATCATCAGAACAAACCTCCCCTTCCCCTGATGAATTACCTTTTGCAATTAAATGTGGTAATTTCCTGATATGTTTCCTGAGAATTTGTAAGCAAGGAATATAGTGAAGAAATGTATTTAGTGAATCATTAGTTGCTAATTATTGATTCATTCTGCAACCAGGTGAGTTGGCTTGCCTGAATTCTTCTAATCTATGACATTTCAAATTCTTCTTGAGATCAGTGATTCAGAAAGCCATATGGGATTTTTTTAACGTTAGGTACAACATTTGATCATCAAAAAGCGGGGACACTTTTGAATCCTAGAGCCTGTTTGCTTTTCATCTGCCTTAAGGAATATAGAGCTAGATAAGAGAGAGACAATGTAATTCTCTGCCTTCCTGTTCCATCTTTCTGCAAACGTAAATATCATCAGTGATCAAAATGGAAAATTAGACATTCTAATATGGAGATACATCCCTAATCTACTAGGGAATGTGTCAGTATGCCAATGTGTGTCTGTATACATTTGACATTCTGGTAAGTACCAGTCTGGTATACTATTCAACATTAATCTCTTTTGATCTCTGAATGTCTCCTAAAATCAAGGGAATCCATAATGGTTTTAATCAGCTCAGACAAATACTCTACAGTTAGAGCAGATAAAGTGAATTGTTGTAATTCAGTGCATTTGTATCTGCTTCCTCCTGGTAACTGAAGGTCTTTTTGACTGTACTAAAACAAACAAACAAAAAATCATGAAAAATAGCGCCCTAAAGTCTAATCAGTCTTGATTCCATTTCACCAGAAAGTTGGGCTGGGATAGATAAATGTAACAATGGAGTAGAAATTATGGCCATGGGTACAATCTGTCTTACTGAATCAGAATATTTTTCATTTCAGAGCAGACCCTTTTGAAAATGATTGTTACTTCAAATGAGGTCTTGGCAGAAGATGTAATCCTGACTTTACTTTTGGGTATATGTGCCCAAAACACTTAACTTACCTCTTTTTATGTCCTACATCCTACATTCTCTTGTCCAATGGTGTACTAGGACCGGGGAGACCAACTGCATAAATCTCTCCAGTGGACAGCGAAATTTGCAGCCAGGGAGAGTGAGGGGGTGAGGATCTCTCAAAGAATTATTCCGATAGTACATTTCTATGGTGTATTGCCTGTTTCAAAATACAGAAAGGTCAAAAAAAAAGTTAGCTATGCAGAACCACACCGCCTTTCCATGTTGTAGTGATTGTACTTTGGGACAAACTTGTAGCCAGCTTATTTGTCTGGCTATTAATATGTATTGTTAGTACTCTGAAGAGATCTTTTTAAACAATAGATGGTCAGCACCAATTTGCGTGTAGTTTGTCTTCTTGGTAGAGAGTCAAGGAGTTAAAGAGATAAAAAGGGTAGAGCAAAACCTCTCATAACTATCATGAAACAATATATAGAGGGTTTTCAGGCTGCAGTGCTGTGATTCCGCTACTGTCAATAACTGCCAAATTGAGTCCAATTATAATAATTAATATCAATCTGTAATCTTTTCCTGTGTAGTGAACCTTGTGTATCCAGTTTAATTAGTCCGGGGTATCAGTAAATTGCTTTTTAGAAAAAGCCTATGTTAACAGTACAGCTTGCAGATACTTGCCCATTTTTTTCCTGGTAAAGTTCAAAAAAATGACAGGCGCTGTAAGGAGGCAATTTCCCATTGAAGACATTGAGTGCCATCTGTAAAGCAACAATGGTGGCGGCATGCTGTAAATACAAGAAACCTTTAATTAAAGGCCTATTGAAAAAGATTGATTTTACCTATTATTTGACAAAATGTCCAGCAAGTTATCTGTCCACTGAGCATTACTTGTGTGACCTCACTAATACTTGCCCTCTGCCCTCTGCAATGCTGAGGAAATACTGTCCTTTTATGGCTGTATAAACTGAAATGCTGCATGTATAAAGTATACATATATGTAACTATTTAAGAAGTCTTAGTCACTTGCAGTTCTCATCAAAATTAGTAGGAGCTGTTAAAACGTCTTTTAAAAAGAACTAGTGATTTTGCATGTTAAGTAAACAGTATTCAAGATCAGATCAGTAAGCTCTTTGGCTGATATATATATATTTGGCTGATAGATTATGACCTAATAGGTTATAATCTAACTACAGTTTAGAAATATGAGCTTTTTACCAAGAGCAATCAAAAAATTTCCTTCTCCAATGACAGTGTTTGCACATTCTAAACAAAAGTATAAAGACACCGTTGAGTAACTGCCTTCATAAGAACTCCTAAAATAACTAACTTTAACTTCATTTTTCTTTTTTTTTCCTTTTGCATCTGAAAAAGATGCAGGAAGCAGGAGGTTTGCTTCTAAATTATCTTTGCGGTAGAGGTTCAATAAAACATGAGGCATGGTTTTTCCAGTTCTCTACTCAATCAAAACAATATTACAATGAAACAAGCCATGACATCAGGTGGAAAATGGAATGCTGTGTGTTTCAAAGTAGTATCTGTTCATTAAAGAATGAAAATAATCCAATGATATTTAAGGTTAAACAAATGAAAAAAGCTTGTAGCTGTATTTCATGAAGGCATGAAAGCCATTTCATGGCTTTCACTGCATTTAATAGCTGCAGAAAGGGAGCATAAAAGAAACAGAAAGGACTCACCGCTGAATACATAACCATTTTTTGCTGGTGTGAAGGCTTTCTAGCATCTGAGATATGCTTTAGAATAGTTTTTAAAAGAATACCTGAAAGAAAATGGGGAAGCAATGACAATGAAAGGGATGCTTGTGTTAACATCTGTATCATTTGTTACTGTTTTAACACAATCTGTCTTCAAATGTACCATTTTTATTCAATTGACTTTATAGGTAATTTGTGTGGAGTGCCATGGTTAATTCTGATACTATCTTTTATATGAACAGTGGGCCTACTTTGCTTCTGTGTAAAATGTTCTGGGGATCCCCAATAGCCTCAACAGCTTCACACAGTGCGTTCATAGCTGCTTTGTGCCAGCAGAACAGTGCAAGAAGAGCACGGTAATGAATACTACCCTCTTTTGTGTGTAACTCCCTTGACTTCCTGAGTTCCAGAGAAAAAGAAAGAGCACATCCTTTGGACTCTGGGCCTTCTTAAATTATGTGGTTCCTGTATTTTGTTAATGTTAACTGCTGAAAAGGTGTAAGACAAACTATATGAATTAAATCAATGGCTGTGCTACTATGTTAGCACAAGGTTGGAATCTTGACAAATTAAAATCCTAAAATGAGAACTATACACTGTAGCAGGATTAGACACGTGTATTGTCTTCAGCTACTGGCACATTTTTTAATGGCAATTGTTAGTAAAGCAAGAGCAGAAGTTTGAACTTTGTGCTTAGTTTTGTAAGTTGGAGGTCCAAAAAGGCAACCAAATTAATCCATGCTTATATGTGATTTGTCCTTGTAGCTCACACAGCCTGAGTGTACAGTGTCCATATAAAACAAAAACAAGGCCCAAAGGGTGACAGGGGATGAATGGAGGAGAATGAGTGATTGAAAGGTATAAACTGTTTTAAAATTTCAGCTACTATTTGCTGAGTATAGAAGCAGTTTAATAATCTTATTTTAGTACTCTCAGTAATGGAGTATGAAGACTGTTATGCAACAAAGTTACCATCCTAGAGTTTATTGCAAATAATATTTTGTTAAGTAAGTTAAGCATGGTGGCTTACATTAAATTCAGACTTGATTCAGTTCAGCAAGAATCTGTATATTACTTTGGATTTCTTATACAGTGTAACCAAAATGGTACCACTTCTATAATGTTGGATTAGGATATTCGTGATTCATATCCTCACCATCTCTCTTCCCATGAATCAAAATCTTTCTGTGCTGATCACCAACACCCACATCATGGCATCTTTCATAGTTCTACTATGGAATCGGTAGCAATATTTATTATATAGTCTTTCTTCTTTCCCATTCTACTCTTGGTTTTAAATGGGGTAAGAATTCAGCTTACCTCCCTGCAAACGTGATTTTTGTATTTGCTTGTGGAACCCAAATTCAGCCTGCAGTAACAATTCCGAGAGCTTTATCAGCTTGGTCCTGACACCATGAGTAGCCCAAACAGGTAAAGTGTAATTGTTAATATCCTACAGTGAAGAAGGAAAACATGGTGATTTTCTTACTGATTCCTACTGGTAAATGTTGTTTGTTCTGGCACAAAATGCTTGTCAGAACAAATTCTGAATGTTTCACTGAAGTAACATTTTCTCTTTATAGTAAAATAATGACTGTATTTTGCATTTGACAGCTGTAGAATTCTTATTTATAGCATTATACTGCTTAAAACAAATTTGAAGAACACTGTTCAACAAGAAGAGGAAATATAATACTAAAAATTATTATGCAAAAAAACCCCTGATGTTATTTATGCCAATTGCGAATGCAGTTGTCAGGTGCAAAAAAATCACTTTATGACTCTTCCTTTTTCAGCTGTCTAAATGAGATATATCTGAGATCTTTACTGAAACAAATCCTGTATATATGTCAGGATTTTAAGGGCTGGCAGCTCTGAGATATAAGTGAGATCCAGATATCAAATAGGAATATGTGTAGCTGTAATTCGGATGTACTGGAGTATGAGGTATATGTACAGGGATTAGACATATAGATGGAATTCATACCTATGTATACCAGGTCCATTGGATACTGATGCAGTCCTGAAGCTAAAGTGGAAGTCTTTCGTTAGGGATGCAGCCCAAGATATATTAATGATCACAACTGTGAGAAGGAAGGATATGCCCAACACTCCTGGCTTGCACTACCTTCCCTGAATTCCTGTTTAAACAAGGCTGGTGTCTTTCCTTTAGTTCAGTGTAACCTCTGTGAATGTGAGCCATTGGACTGAGCTTACTAGAGGGAATGTTCTTGTAACAGTGAGTTCTAAGGAAAATGCCTACTACTTTAAGGATTTGTTTAAACAAATGAAACAATAGAACATGTTAAGTTAAACCAGCTCAGGTCACAATGTATCACCTTCTCTTTTAACAGATGTGATTTGTGTCTTGAGGAAAGAATTGGCTAGCTGCATGCTATTTAAGACTGTGCTGTAGGCTAGCAAGCACCTCAGTCTCCAGGTTACCTCAAAGTCAGATGACACTTAGCCAATAATAGAGAGGTGCATGCTACTCTAGTTTCATGAATTGTGTTTAAAAAACTATGTAAGAAAGCTCTCTTTGTATGCTTGAAAGGGTGAGAGTGGCGTTTATGGCAGATGTCTTAACTGATACCCCCAGAGTCTTCACTGAGTAGTATGAAAGACCAAAGCTCATCAAATCTAACACTAGAAGGAAAAACCCAACTAATTGCTTTGGTCTTCCGGCATTTAGCTAAGATCTCTGATGGGAGCTGTCCATTTTGCACATTTCTGTGGTGACACAGGTTTCTTAGTATGATATAACAATTGAAATAAAAATTTGTGGTCCTGAGCTGCCCTGCATTTCGAAAATATGGAAGGGTGACCTCACTGAAATTACAGTGAGGTATCCCAACTTTTTAACATTTCATTTAACTTAAGGCCCTGCCTAACATTCCATTCAAGACAGCTTTGACCAAAGTTGAACCTTTGAGAAACTGCAGGACGGAGCTAGATTCATTAGCATCACACCCAAGTATTACATGTTGTTCGTGAAATCTACCTTAAAACTGCCTCAGTTTTCTAGGAGATATCTCAGTACTGATGACCAATTTATCATTAGTGTTTGAGTTTAAAAAGAATTATGCGTTAAAGCATTTGTAGAGAATGCTGCCTGCAACAATAAATTTTCAACATAAGACTGCAATTTTCATTTGCTTCAGCTGAGGTAAGTCTAGACTTTGAAGTGACATGAAGTGGGGCTTGTTGCTAAATCAAGGGCACTCAGGATTTTTTCAAATCCCAGTCAGAGGTACCAGACTATGGGACCCAGATACCCATGAGAGTTGGGCACTACAGTATCCCTTTTGTTATAAAATCCATCCTTCTTTATGATATGCCTGGTTCCTTTGCTAAGAACAGGTTCCCAAACTTGCACAAATAGCCATTTGTGTCATTCCAACAGCTGCTTAATTCCTGAAAATACTCCGACCACTACTGTCCATATGCAAATGACAACTTCTCTTGCTTATACAATTTGCATAAAATCTTTGTGGAAGTATGCTTATGTGTCTTTGCCAACAACAAAGTTTATTCTTGTGTATCTCTGTGATGGGGTTTGGAGGAGTAACAAGGCAATTTCATCCAAAGGTAAGCTTTTGCCTAATTCTCCATATGCAGTTGCTGACATAATATTGGGTTTGGTAGGCCATTCGTTTGTGTTCCTTATAGTGGTGGATGACCCACAGCAGCCTCACACAGTCATAGTGTCTTTACATGATTTTCAGTTGCAAGTTTGATGTTAGGTAAGGGTTTCTGAGGAAGAAGCTGAAAATAGTCTGTGGTTCAAAAAAGTTTAGAAGTACACACCTACCCTCTTTTGATGTCTTACAAACAATAGAAATAAGAGCTAAAACCAGTTCTGAGGAAGTGTATTTCTATTGGACCTTGGGAATTTTCTTTGTATTATTTACCTCATATTGTAAAGTGTCAGAGAGCTTCCAAATTCTTTCAGTATTCAACTTCTTCAATGGGTATCCTGTATGAGTGGCTAAAAACTTCAGAAATGGCTGGAATACAAAAAAGCAATCTTCTAGTACACAGGGTGTTTTTGCATCATTTCTGCACACTGCCATATTAGTACATAGTAGTTTTTAGAAACAAGATAGTCTTTGCACTTTGCACTTAAGCAATGAACCGTAGCCTAGTGGTAAGAGAATTTGGCCTATTCATCTAGATGAGGTTGGTGATCTGAGTTCAGATTTGAAGTATGGTGGTGGTTTATGCTTGGTGGGAATGTTCAGAAGGGGTTAGAGTAGAGGGGACACAGCTATATGAGGAAGTCTGGCAGAAATCCAAAAAGTGCTTAAAGGAAGCATGATAAACAGAATTATTCTGATGTTGGTCCTGAGCAGACGGGAGTTTAGTAAAACTGGGAATTATGATTCACTTGCTTATAATACCCAGATGCAGAGCCAGAGATAGATGGCTGAGGTCAGTGGTTAAAGATTATAGAAAAACAGGTGAGTTTGATAGTGTCATTTTGAATAAACCTGTGAAGAAGAAGGTTGTAGCAGAATAGGCAACTGATTACATACTCATGGCAACGATTTTGATGGTGGAGAAAGAAAGGAAAGAATACCATACAGAGGCAAGAACAAAACATAAGTGAGCACCTGAACGAAGACTTTGGGTGTGAGACATGAACAGGTACTTGAGGAAAGCACTGAGGCTGTTGTAGAAAATCTGGGGAATTGAGCTGTGAGCGTTTTGTGGTGGAAGAGGAATCTGAACTAGCAAAGAGTTATATAGACAGAGACGTCAGAAGAGTTGCTTTACATGGGAGTAAACAGAGAGAGGTACTGGAGTGATTTGAGAGGTATTGGCACTCTGATTTGATCTGAGTTTTTGTTTGTCTGCTCTCTTAGAAGGTAGGTGGACTGTGTTTTTGCAAGGTAGTCAATAACTTATCTTTTCTACGACTTGCAATTTTCAATTGATGGGAATAGCCCAGTCCAGCTGCATTTATAATGTTGTAATTGTTTTTTTGGGTATGTTGTCTACACCCACTGTGAAGATTAGAGATCTAGAAGGACCACATTGACTGCCATTTTTTAAACCTACCTGTTAGATAATGTTGACAGAATTGGTACATTTTAATGAGATTTCCAGAACTGAAAATACTTTACCCTGTACTGCTTGAGTTGCCTTTGGAAATCTCTTGTTGCAAAGGTTTCTCTCAGAAGCTCATTGTATTTTGGGCAGTGTGAGAAAGGTAAGTATAGCAACTGAAAAGAAAATTGCAAAATGTTAGTTAGGCAAGGTGCTTCTTGTTCTGCAATTCAATATGCTCTTGCAGGATTGTTGTTCTGATTGGCTGCACTAGTTAGGACAAGCTGAAAAATAATCTGGGAATGTAGTTTTCAAGGATATTAATCTTCAGAACTGTAAGAGTCATACTGATGACTACTTGCAAAATAATCTTTAAATGTTCAGAGGAGTAATAGCTGCAGGACTTCAAAGTTAAAGGATTCATTTACACAAGATGAAATTTGTCCCTTGACAGAAGACTAACACAAACCCTCACAAACTGCTTTGTGCTTGGCTTCCCCAGGGATGATTTCACTCATTGTGTTCAGTCTTCCTTTAAACACTGTCACCTTTTTGCAATAAATTACCAAGCAGCAGCTGGACTGCAATAGGAGTCTTTGTGCATACTCAGCTGTACTAAGTGGACTTACCACAGCTTCATCTCATTCAGCTAAATGGTAGAAACTTGTGAAGTTTCTGTAACTCAGTTTTGTCTTTCATTAATTCAAGACATATGAAGGTTAAATGTTACATGTGACGGGGATAACTAGGATTTGTTAATTCATTTATCTAAGCTAAACAGTTTATTCTTGTTTGAAGTATTTTTTAAACAAAATTTGACACTGAGATATTCTTAGTGTTTTCCTCTAATGTGATTTTTTTTCTTTTTCCAGTTATAAAGCTCTATCTATATAGTCCCACAGCTAAAAGAACTTTTAAAAAAACTTGAGAGTCCTGAAGGGATAATTAGTTTGCAAAGCTTCACAGCAGAACCTCGGTCTTTTTAGAAATATAATCTATCTATTCCAGAAGGTAGGAAAGTATTTCTGAATTACAGCTATAGGTTCATGAACAGGCATGACTTCACCAATAAATGAGGGATGCTTGTTTTGGGTAGTAGCATACATGTGGTCTCAAGCTTAGCCTGTATATGTAGTAAAGATGAATAGAGTTAAAACCCAAATAATTGAAAAAAAGTATGAAAAACGTGTATGTTTTCATGACTTTATGATTTGCTTGAATAAAATTACTTGCTCCACTAGACATGAATGAGGTGCAGCACCTGCTTGCTGAGTTTGCTAGTGGTGTTGATACTGGCCAGGTATTCTTGACTGTTTGCTGGGATACCATCATCTGTGACAGTGTCAGAAGCAGCCCCTGACTCTATGCCAGGCTGTGTGCATGAACAGGAAGACAGTGTCTCCATATCCTCCATCTTCATGCTTTTATCACCCCGAGGTGAGAACCATTGCTCCATGTCCCTATTTAACCTGATTCCCCTATCATCACAGACTGTGTTAACCAGACTTGTAAGCTCACACAATTTATCTTCATCACATGTGCAAACCTCCTCTCCCAAACTGGGACTCACACTGTACACTCCTGATCTTTCCTAGCTTTTTACCATAGGTTTTCCACAAATGGGAAACTCCAGCTCCACTCAGCTGCCCAGCTTTCCCCTCTAGGCCAAGTATGTGCAGGCCACAGAGCTGCTCTCCACACAATTCCTTACAGTTCCAAGGTGACGAGGAAGGGAGATGAATAAATACATTGCCCTGTGAACTCATACTCTTAAAGCTCCAAGTCCTCCTTCCTTTTCCCTTTTACTTTTTCCACCAACCCTCAAAGTGCATACACTGACTTTCAAAGTGCATGAAAAACAATCCTGTAACTCAGTTCTCACAGTAATGAAAATTCCAGAATAATTCTTTTGTCTTTTCCATTGGCTGCGGACTGAGAAATGTTGAAGCACTAGTGAGAATAGGTATGCTTCCTCTTCTCGTACAAAGAAAGTCATGTTTGTGTAATCTACTTCTATAGTGGTTTACTCACATTATGGTTAATTCTTTTTCTCTGTACCTAGGACTTCTGTTTTTCTTCCTTTTTTGTTAATTCCAGGTCTCTGATGTGTAAGTCCATTCCTGTGGAAACTCTTGACAAAATTTCTACTCAGCTTATTAGGCCTTTCTGCACAATGCTTGTAAGACAATATACTTTTCATTGCCTTTACCATGCCCTTTATCCTGCCCCTTCATCTCATATCCTAGGTATTTTACTAATGATTAAGGAAAAGCAAATGCCCCTAGTTTATACTCACATTATCATGTGACAGTGGTACCGTGTGAACTGGAATTGGCTGCCAAAGGATTCTGGGGTTCCAAATCTGGCCCTGTGTTGGTGGGTACAGCCCAGCAAGACTTGCCTGAGCACTCATAAGCGTGTGATCACAGTCAGTGCTTTGAACATAAATCTGAAGCAAGAAAAAAAAAGAAAAAAGTTTTAGAAGGTCATTTCTCCTGATAGTTTTTCTTTTCTCTTGGTAGGAAAGAAGGGGACTGGTACTGTGCTGGGCAAGATGGCATTAAAGTAGAGTGAGATGAAGAAGGACCGTGAGAGAGAAGGGGGAGGGAGAAATAGTGAAGCTGGAATAGGGCCTTGGAATAAAATTTTGGTGGACAAGGGAGTCCCAACATGGTAGCAGTTCCCTTAAAAGTCCTAGTGAAAAGCATAAGAAAGACTCCATTTGACCATCTAGGCTTTGGAGCATCGGGTGTCCACTGAACTGCTGAACCCTAAATGAAAACTAAGCTGTATCTGCACCTCATATGGAAGTGTATAATTGGAGATATCTGACATAGATACTCTGCCATACGACAAACAGCGTGGCATCTGAACCTGATATACAGCCTAAAAAAACCTTGCACATGGTTTTCAGTTAGCCATCAGCCTGAATAAAAGTTGAGCCACAGTTTCAGGGATACTTTGAAATTACATTGAATTCAATGGGTATTAAGTTATCTCCAACCATACCAGATTCAGTCTCTCATGCATTCAGGAAGTTCCATTAACATCCATTAAAAACATCCTCCCTCCCAGATCCAGTACTTGCCTCACACTGCTTGTATACAACACTCAGGAAATGAGAGTATCTCCTCCGCAAGTACTGGCCAAGCTCATACTGTTGCTGTATGCCAAGCTGTAGAAGTAACAGAATATAGTGTTAAGAGGCTCAAGAAGTGTGCTATGCATCCATTCCTACAACCAAAAAATGAGATAATATTTCATATTATTTTGATAAAGACCTTTTTCCTTTCTAAAGTGAAGGAGGAAAGAGGACAGGAGAAAAAAGCGGTAAAGTTACTGCGTTTACAGTATTGGATAATATTAGATATGTCTTCCCAAGGGATGCAGTTTTGCATTTTGCTCCACGGGAAGCTATGTGTATGTTTATCCAAGCTAGTAAGACTGGCTGAGGGACAGGGTGACTTAAAGCAAGCATAGAGATGTCCCAACACTGTCTGTCTAGTTTCTGCTCTATTGTCAGCTCACAGCTGATTAACTGGGAGTGCAGGCAGAGCCACCACCTGTCCATGAAGACATGTCCAGTATATGAATCCCATAGAATATCACCAGTGATTCCATATGGAGGCTACAGTTTTAGCTTGAGCAAGATCTTATTTTTCAGGAAGACAGAAAATCTTGTATAGAAGACTTCAAGTAAAAGTCCTCCAATCCTTCATGCATTTTGCTGCAATGGTTAATTATTATTGACAGTTGGAAACATTTGATTCTTGGTTCTTGCCTGACTGTGTCCCCAGATTTCAGCCACTGGATCTTGTTATGCTTATGAGTGACACATTTTTACCATCACAGATCTTATTCCCAGTAAGATAATAATCAATAAGATGGAATCAGGTCACTTAATCTCTGTGTTAAACTAAATAGGTGACAATTCTCTACTCACAGCAGAATGGGTTTCCCAGCCTCAGCATTTTAGTAGCTCTTTGCTGAACATTTTCCAACTCACCAATGTGATTTTGTAAACACATGACGTGATAATCACATGCAATGTCCCTGTAATGGTCTCAATATTGTCACCTTTTACTTGTACCTGGTGTTTCCTCGCCTAAATTGAAATATATTCAACTTTGCTCACATAACCATTACTCTGCACTGGAATCTCAAGTAATGTGATTACTTATGGCTTCCTAAAGTCCTTTTCTAAGTCATAGGATCATATGAAAATTCAGGTTGAAAGGGACCTCAGGAAGTCTCTAGTCCAACCTCCTGTTCAGAGTCAGGTATGAGGTCAGATCAAGTTACTTAGGGCTTTATCCAGAATGCCAGACATGGCCCACAGTGTGTGTATGTGATCACCTCTTTCTGTTGCTGGAATTGTGCATCCAGTTTCCTAGGGTATATGCTTGGCCTAGGCTTCTACCCCAACTTGCCTAATAAGTGTGTTGTTAAATCCTGACACCTGGGTCTTGAAGTCTTCCATGCTCTGGACCAAGCTGACATGCAGGGCTGAACTCACATAGTGTATACGTGGAATGATTGAGTCACAGCTGAGTTAAGGCATAGGAAGCTGGTCTTCAAGGGAGGTGACATGAGAGGAAATGGGCCTGACCTTGCATGGGAGATCAGTTTGGCCTCCTAAGAATGGTGAGGAAGAGGAACCCATCAGGCAGTTTGTTCTATTCTCATTTTGGTGGTGACTTGGCAAGTGACTAGTTCCCCCAGGAGAGAGAAACATGTGCATTGTACTGGACCCCCTGGGCATAAGGTGTGTGAGTGAACTTATTGTGCAGCAGCCTGAGAGAGACACACACCTCACAGTCTGCCTACACATGCACAATAGCCTTTTATCTGGGACATCCAGACTTTTGGCACATCGAAAGTACTTCAGTGAGGCTGCCTGGTTCCCAGAATCCTGGGCAAATAACTAGTGGACTTTTCCATCCAAACAACATATCCTGGGGAAAAAGGAATGAAGCACAGACACCGTGGGTCATGATGGTGGGAACAGAGAAGAAGTAGGGTTAAAACCACCTAGTGCCCACATATTCCCTTACAGCCTGATAGTACAGGAGTTCACTCTTGGTTCCATTCACAAGAGCAGGCAGCTAATACAAATTACAGTTAATGCAGAGACACAGTTTCTGCAACTGGACTCTGCAGTTGCCTTAGCTGCTGCTAGTTACTACCATCAGCTGATACTTGTGTGTGAGCTCAGCTCTGCTGTGTTCCACCAATGCCTGCACTAAAATAGCTGAACTTTAAATTAACTTTCCCTGGCACAGCATGAGAGAAGTTTCTGCTAGTACTGATCTTAGTAGTTCATGAGCTGGGAAGCACTCCTACTCAGCAGAGACTGAGGGTGGTCTGTGAGCACTTACACCACCTTATGCTACTGATGGTTAAAGCTCCATGTTTGGTCTCAGGAGAATTGCAGTGGTCACCAGTGCCTGGCTCCTCCCAGAAGGCCCCAGTCTGCAATCAAACAGCTCAATGTATGCTGCTATTGGACCAGAACAGGCTGACTCAGTGTCATTTAAAATCAGTGACTGTTCATAGTTGTAGCTTCCTAGTAAGTTCTTTGGCTGCCCTTTTGGAGATCTGTGTATGGTAATTTAATATGGGCTTTCTCCAAGTGAAAACAAAGTTCCAAAAAACGAATATCAACAGACTGCATTCCAATATTTCAGTATATTGGCCCAGATAAGCAAACGCACCTTGGTAAGCTGTCCATATCCCTGCTGCCTTGCAACTTCTTTGTGCTTGTAGGTTGGAAAAAACTCCTGTGGGGTATGATCACCGTGGCAAAATACCTGATAAAATAGAAAGAATTCCCTTCACATCCTGGGATTTTTGTGATGAATATAATTAGTGCAGTCACAAGGAATATGCGATGACAGTGAGTACTGTATCTGATAGATGCTAAGCATATTAATGGTCCTTTTCTTGGGTCTAGATAGCTACAATACCTGTTTAATTTATTTAGACAAATATAACTCCTTTTTTTCCTGGCATTTGAAAAGTAATTACCTAAAATAAATTTTTGCAAGTTATAAAAACTATAAAATATCTTAATATATTTAAAAGAGGTTTTATATATTTTAGGAGGTATAGACCACAACATTAAATAAACAGAAAACAAACAGAAGCATGTAAGTAGTTTTCCAGAAATATTAGAACATTAATATTTTGGCAGGACTAACTGGGAATTCAGAAGGAATTCCTACTGCTCTAGATACAGTTTCTCTGGCTGACTGCTGTAAAGCGGTCTTTCTTGGAAGAAATTAGCCTTAAAAAGCCACATGTTGACTTTTTCGTCACAAGAGGTGATGAAAGTGTCATCCAATATCTAAATACAGACTAAACTGTTACTCTGAAATCATTGAACCTGTTTTGGAGTTTCACTTTAGATAAAAGATACATCTATAAAGACACATCAAGATTTTTCATCCCCGCAGTGAATTCTTTCCTTGTCCAGCAGAAGTCCTGTAGATACATGTCATATAATTTTAAAATTTTACCACCAGATTTTTTTTATTTCTTAATCCAAGTAGGGAGAAATAAAATCAAAAACTGCAGCACAAACAGTATATAAGTGATTTACAAGCACATGCGACGTTCAGAACAAGATTCAGGCTTCCTGCAAACAAGCAGTACGTCATAATCATTGCAAATAGGATTAGTTTCACAGCGCTGGTTCTGTATTGCTTTTTCAATGCCATTGTACACTTGTTTAGGTTTCACATAATGAAATTTGTTTTGCATGTTAATCCACTGAAACGACTGGAAAAGCGGAAACTCTTCCATGGTAAAGAGGGTTTTTGCACAGTTGATATTTAGTTATGAAATCCTCTTTTACAATTTAAAAAAGAATCCTCTGTGATTCCTCTCTTAGTGCTATAAAAAAAGCATTATTTGTCAATCCAGAAAGTTATGTTCATCTCGGACTGCACAAAGGATACAAAATTATAAAGTCTTATTTAAAATTGAGGATTTTTTTTTTTTTGTACAATGCAATAGTGAATTTTGAATATGCAGGAAACACTTAAATACTCAAAAAGTGCCCCCCACCCCCTAGAGTTCAAGAAGAGCAGTAAGTGACAGGTTTTGAAGAAATTCCATTTGCCCAGGAACTATCTACTTACTATGGACACAAACTTCAGTTTTCTTTTAGCTGTCGTTTGGTGAAGAAAGATGCAGAAAAGGCAGAATGTGAAACACAGACTCCAAATTCCACACACCAGCTGCCTTGCTCTCATCCTGAGGGTAGCTTTCAGCTATTTTGCACACCAAGGTCCCTGGCTGGATGTGGTGATGCACTAGATATGTGGCTAAGAGGGGAGGAGTCAGTTGTGCTCAGTGAAGTCCGAAAATGGGCTCTGAACTTGCCTCCTCCTCCCTTTTTTACCTTCTTGGGTTAGTGCTTTTCAGGGATTTGTGAAATGAAAAGTGTATTTTGCACTTGTACTCAATTTCTGTGTCCTATGTATAACATGAAGTGGAATCTCTGAGCCTTCTTATTCCTGTCCCTGGTGAACGTAAAGAACTAGTAGTTGCCTTCTATTATTTAAGCTAGGATTTAGTATGGGTCAGTCAGCCTTCTCAAAATTGAAAATACTGCAGATATGCTGTCTTTTGCTGTATGCAAAAGAGCCAGTAAGCCATCCTCTTTCCTAGTGCTCACACAGTCTTCTCTGAACACTTTGTACTAGAAAGCTAGAAGGAGCAGTGCTGACAATTGTTCTTTAATAAAGGATCTCTGATTTTTCCCTGGATTTGGCTGTGGTCTGTAGGAGGAATAAGCAGCAGAAGGTTCTGTTGCATGGGAGCAGGGATAAGCCTAAATTCACTGCAAAACAATAAAGCTACATGAATGAACTTTTCATCTCTACAGTAGATTGACTATGTCTCTAGTGGCAAAACATGTGCAATTGTTTTCTAGAACTACACCCCAGACTTTCATAGTTAGGTAAATTTTTTATTTTCAGATTTCTCTTGCTAGAAACATTGTCATTGTTACAGCATAAATCAG